>JAWNMD010000660.1:0-1200000 GCA_035044365.1 Drosophila neotestacea
GACGGACCTTTACCAAGTTTCATCAAGATAGCTTCAAAACTGAGAGACTAGTTTGCATAGAAACAGACGGACAGACGGACAGACAGACGGACATGGCTATATCGACTCAGCTCGTCGCCCTGATCAAGAATATATACACTTTATGGGGTCTGTGAGGCTTCCTTCAATGCGTTACACATTTCGTGACAAAAATATAATACCCTCTGCAAGTGTACAAAAATGCAGTAAGCTACGGTGGAGCAAGCTCGACAGTAGGAGACCCAGTACTTTTAGAGTGCAAAGCGTTCACTATTGATTGTACCAGAAATTTCAATAGATGGCGCCACTTTGAAGATGTCTGCTGATGAACATAGAGGTCGCTAGCGTCTCTTCTTCTTCCTTTTGCCCGTAACATTGTTAGTTGAATAACTTCCGCGTTTGAAATTTGCAGGACAGGCGCTAGCATTAGAGGTGCTCTTGTTATTCGACTTTTGTGTTTAAATTTCCGGGGGCCGAGGGAGGCGTGGCAGAAATCGAAAACAAACTCGATCAATGGGAGATATGCCATTGATTCGGCTGTTGATGCTGATATAAGAATATATATACTTAATGAAGTCTGCCACGCCTCCTTCTGCCTGTTACGCACATTTTTTTGGACAAACTTAATAGACCCTTTTGTATTTTTTTAAAGTACAGGGTCTAAATATAGCGCAAGCTTTCTTTGGCGCGCCAAAGTTTGAATCAAGGCTGCAAGCCTCAAAAATTTTTGGGAAGGTTCGGTTTGGTGGTTCGAACCATAAAGTAAGATTAAGGTTCGGTTCGCGGACCTGTTTATGGAGCCCCTGAACCCAAGGTTTGGGTTCGGTTCTATTTTTATATCAAATTTTAAAATTTTAAAGTGTAAAGTCAATTACATTTATGCACAGATTTAGCCAAAAGAAATTTGAATACAACGATAACACGTTCTTGAAGTTTTGTTGAAAATTTATCAAATTCTGTGAAAACATCGTTTAGAAAAATCCCGCCAAAGCCAAGAAAATAAATTAATGTGTATCGAAATTTGTTTCATAATTAATGGACGGCTCCGAAATATGTACTGTGTACAAAAAGACGGACCTCTACCAAGCTTCATTAAGATAGCTCCAAAACTCAGCGACTAAATTGTAAAGAAACAGACAGACAGACAGACGGACATGCCCCGCCTCCTTCAATGAGTTACAAACTTCGTGACAAAATTATAATAACCTATACAAGGGTATAAAAAACTTGAAAAGAAAGTGTACAACAGATATTGGCACCCCCTTATCGAAAGCTGCCCACCCCCAGTGATCCTTTTGAGAAATATAGTATGTCTGGGATTTCCTGATATTTCAACAAAATTAGCAATCTTTGAAAATTAGCTTGTGATGGAAAAAGCTTGTTTAGTTTTCAAACATTTTTTTATTTTGTTTATTAAATTAATAATAATATTTATGTACATACATACATATGTCCAAAATTCTAAGCAATGAATATCAACATATTAAAATAGCTAACTGTCTCCACCACTCTACCATTGCCTTCGAATACGTGGCATACTATAATTATTAAGAGTAGCTAAAGATACATCGAATTTTGGAGGACATTACATCGTACTCGTTAGCCCTAACCTATTCTTGTTTCAATGGATGTAAGTGTTTAAACTTACTTATAGTCCTTTTGAGTACGAATGCGTGGATTTATTCAAAATTGTTTTTCTGTCTTTTTAGCTTTTTCAACTTGTTAACTCGAAAAGAGTCTGATAAATTTTGTCATGTGAATTTATCCATATGCTAAGAATTATTGTTTTACACATACATTCACTTAGGCTAGTATGCATTTGGGTCAAAGACTTCCAAGCTAGTCGTCAGAGAAATGCTGGCACTATAAAAGCACGGAAACTTGGGTTATTAAAAGTTTTGAAGAAATACGTGTATGGGCTTAAGCGTAAGGAGAGAGAACAAAAGATATTTTCTAAAGCTGGAATTTCTTTTAGTATTCTACATTCCATGCATGTTAGACTTGCACTTACAAATTCAAGATTTTTTATACCCTTGCAGAGGGTATTATAATTTTGTCACGAAATGTGTAACGCATTGAAGGAAGCCTCACAGACCCCATAAAGTGTATATATTCTTGATCAGGGCGACGAGCTGAGTCGATATAGCCATGTCCGTCTGTCTGTCCGTCTGTCCGTCTGTCTGTCTGTCCGTCTGTTTCTATGCAAACTAGTCTCTCAGTTTTGAAGCTATCTTGATGAAACTTGGTACAGGTCCGTCTTTTTGCTGCACGCAGTACATATGTCAGAACCGGCCGGATCGGATAACTATATCATATAGCTGCCATAGGAACGATCGGTTCGAAAACAACATTTAGTATGAAAAACTTTTTTGTTTCTCAAGATATCTCAACCAAATATACACATTGTGTGTTTGAATAAGTTTTTAACAGGCTTACCAAATTTGGTGTAAATCGGATAACTATATCATATAGCTGTCATAGGAACGATCGGTTGGAAATAAACATTTAGTATGAAAAACTTTTTTGTTTCTCAAGATATCGCAACCAAATATACACATTGTGTGTTTGAATAAATTTTAAATAGGCTGACCAAATTTGGTGTAAATCGGACTACTATATCATATAGCTGCCATAGGAACGATCGGTTAAAAATCAACATTCAACAAATTTTGAAAAAAATCTGTCGGCTTACACAGGGCACTGCAAGGGTATCCAAAGTTTGGCGCGCCAAAGTTAGCTTGCGCTATATATATTTTTTTTTTTTGTAATTTATATGTATCTTATGTATATAGCAGTTTAATAATAAAAGTAAACTCAGAAGAAAAATAATTAATTAGTTCGTTTGATTCCAACTCTTGATTGTTTGTATCCTTCGTTCACTCGAACGGACGGTTATTTTGATCATTTTAGTGTATCTTTCATTTGAGATTAATCCTATTCTAGCGCTAAGCACAAAACTATCAACCTTATAGGGTCATCGACAGATGACCTTTAGACATAATTTTCTCTGGCTTTATACATTTTATGTCATAATTAAAATTGTCCAATTGTTGGGAACTAGAACTACTATCTACCACTTCTTCTGATGTATATACTATTAGTAATGAAATAGAATGAAAAAGCCAGAGAACATTGTATCGAAACCCCATCAAATATTACTTGCTAAGTAAAAAATGTATATTGATTTGTTTGTTAATGATTCATACTCATGTTAAGATATAAACTTATGTTGAAGTATTTACATCCAAAACTGGCATTTAAAGACATGCTTGACTGGGTAATGTAGGCATTTCCGACATTTGGCACTTAATAATTTAGCGTTAAAATGTTTGTAGAAAAATTGACAGCATTTTGACAGCAACAGAAAAAAAAGGCATAACGCCAAAGCTTTCGCTGTCTCTGTCTCCTAATGCCACCCCAAACCATGAGTTGGAGCATTCGACCACAAGCTTCATTGTGAGACCAATGTGTCAGATCCAACGCATTTTATGTCATTCGGGTTACTATGCTTGACGTTCTTACTTAATACAGGCTTGGGAGACGCCCCACTTTCTTCCTATGCTGTACATGCACATACATACATATGTATGTGTAGATATAGAGTTTATATGTATGTATATGTGTTGATTTGCAGCTTACCTCGCTCTCCTGTCAACATGAAAAATCCTAAGACGCATGTCAGTAGATATAAGAAAAATGTTTGAACTGTGGAAAACATTCTTTAACTCAATTCTAATGCGTTTGTAGTGTTCATATCTCAGCGTGTAAGTTTTTTTTTTGTAATTTATATACCTCGTAAG
The DNA here is from genome assembly GCA_035044365.1 of Drosophila neotestacea. NCBI lineage: Eukaryota > Metazoa > Arthropoda > Insecta > Diptera > Drosophilidae > Drosophila > Drosophila neotestacea. Next base: position 3,819 of record JAWNMD010000660.1, read on the forward strand.
CTTTTCATATTAAAAGCATATAAATTCATATGCATAAGATGTATGCCAAAGTTTTGTTTTTAAGAGTAATTGATTCAAGTTTTCTTAAACAGCCAAAATATTTAAGATTCGTTTCTTTTTATATTTTAAGAGTTTAAATGGATCATGGTTTGTCTACAAAACACTGCTCTACGAAAATAAAGGTGCGACGAGGACAGAAAGTTGCCCTTTAATCCGTACAAAACGCGTTTAATTTTATTATAATTTCTGATTCTAGTACTTTCTCTATTTCCATAATAAATACGAATTTAAATTAAGCCCATCAGAGATCTTGCAGAGATCTTCATTAAACTTTCGACTGTTGTCCGCTTTTATTCAAATTTTGTCAGGTTTTATACAACGGGGTCTAACTTTTATACAAAATTCTTGACCGATCCTTCCTATGGCAGCTATATGTCATAGTTGCATTTCTAGTGAATGCAACGATTTTTAACAAGACGGGGACAGGGTATTACTTCTGATATGAATTATGACACTTTACACTTTCTGTTTTACAGGGTGTTCTTGTGATATAAAACTATACTTATCAGGTTCGAATTTTTGCTTGTTTTCTTCGTTACAAATCTTATATTAGGATTAGGGGAGCGTAAAACGGTTTTCTGTCAATGTCAATTTTCCATGCTTTTCATTTTGGTCAATCTTACAGAAATACTCGTATGAATATGCAAAAAATCTCATGCCATTGCCAATCACCCAATATTTCTTAGTTGATAAAACTTGATGGGTAGGTTTGTTAAAATACATTTAAGTCATAAATATATAATTTGTATTACCCTTTTTTTTTAACGAATACAGGGTATAATAGGCAAAGCATTCCCAATTAAATCCAGACTTACAATTGCGCGAACTCGCATATTGGGAAACACTGGCCAACAGCGAACTTTACTTTTCCGCTTCAAATGTCTGCAATAATAAACATTCATTTTTATGCCAGTTAGCATAAGTCGAACAGTTCATTTGGGGAGGGGAAACTCTCACCCGCCCATTAACATTGACTTATAATTAAAAGGGGAATGTGAATTAATTTCAGTAAATAAACTTTTAAATTTTCAGAAACAGTCGTAAATTTACAAAGTATTCAAGTTATGCCTCTAATTAAATGCGAAATGTGTGTACGATTTAATTCATAATGTTTGACTCTGATATAAAGGGATAAGGGTGAAAAGAGAACTTGCTTGAGTTGAATTACATTTTTATGGATACGTACAGAGACCGTAAACTAGAAATACACGTAACTACCTCATTGTGAACTAGCTTTACAAGCTCAAGATCCACGTAAATGTTGTCTAGAAAGTTTCAAAGTCACGTTTTGACGAGAAACTCCCCGAGTACTTATTGCTGACAAACTAGACCGTATAGATTAGAACTTTCTTGCCACAAAAGTATAGTGGAAAATCCACTTTAATCAAAAACCAAAAAAAAAAACTTAAAAGTTCCAGTAATTGAGAAGGTCCCGGTCGAGACTGTACCCTGCAATCCGCTCTAATTTACCCTAACAAATATTCGCATTTACAGAAATACATTAATACCGATACACAAAATATGAGCAAAATTTAATTGATATGGCAGATGGCGCCAGGACAGCTTATTTTTCTTAAATAAATCCAGCATTTATTATCCTTATCATCCGATCTTAATAAAATAATTATAATAACTTAAAAGTCTAGTAAGAAGTGCATAGCAATTAAAAGCTTCCGGAAGGTTTCCTAACTTGAAAAAATATTATATTATATTATAAACTTCTTTAAAATCTTTAATTTGAAATAGTATAAGACTATATAATAAATTAAAAAATGAATGTAAAGTTCATAGATCAAACGTTATAAATAGCTATTATTATATGTCATTAATCATTTCGCTACATTAGTTGCGAAGTGTCCCAGGCAGATTTTGGAAATTGAACAAATGAAATTAATGAATTATGATATATTACCTACGCGAACCAGTAAACAAATATTTCGTTACATTTGTAGGGGAACGTGAGTACGTACATATGTATGTACATTCCCATATAAGTATATGTGAACAAACGGACTTACATACTCATATTTGGTTGGTCAAGCTATCGACTTTTGATTAGCTTGCCTGCATCAAATGGAGCGTTAAAGAATTAAATTGCCGGGACTTCGAGCACTCTGTTGCAATGACATAATTCGAGCTGGCCGTAAAAATACCTAAATATAACATAAACACAAATTTTCATACTAAATAGAATAATTTTATACCCAGTTTGTATTGCAATTGCGTGAAAGAAAAAGAGAAATTATAAATAACACAGTGTTAAAAATTGGAATAAAGTTGAAATACCTGGGCAGTGATATTTTTATACTTGTTAGAATATATAAAGCTTGTTCATTCTTGATCATGACGACGTGCTGAGTCGATATATGTAGTCATGTCAGACTGTCTGTCTGTCCGACTGTTTCTATGCAAACTACTCTCTCAGTTTTGAAGCTATCTGATGAAACTTGGTACAGGTCCGTCTTCTTGCTGCACACGGTACATATGTTGATCGGAACTGGCCGGATCGAATCACTATATCATATAGCTACCATAGGAACAATCGGATAAAAATCAACCTTTAGTATGAAAATATTTTTTGTTTCATAAAATATCTGATCCAAACTCACAGATTATGTGTGTGGTATAGCTTTTTACAGCTTGGCCAAATTTGGATAATATTGGACTACTATATAATATAGCTGCCATAGGAACGATCGGTAAAAAATAAGCTTTAAGTATAAATAACTTTTTTGTTTTTTAGGATATCTTAACCAAACTCACAGATGGTGTGTCTGATATCGTTATACATACATATATATACAGGGGTGCCACAGAAATCTCAGAGATTTTGGCTAAAAGCTGGTTTCCAAATCTTTGAAACCGAACCGTAGAGAGATTTTATTATTTGGACATATTTTCGAAATAACAAAAATTGGCTTCTATAAACTTACATACTACACAATAAACAAATTTATTTATTCATTTTTAAAAATTATTTAATGTAATGTAATAAATTTAGAGTTTTATTATTCGTCTCAACAAATGTTTCAAGATTTCAGATTTTAATTTTGTGTCAAATTGCATGCCTTGCGTTTTTTGGTTGATTTTCGGGTGGTTGCTTTTCTAAGCCACCCCTGATTCTGACCAAATTTGGATAAAATCTGACTACTATATCATGAACCTGTCATATATCGAAAGTTTAATGCAAGGGTATACAATCTTTGGCGCTCTAAAAATAGCTTGCGTTAATACCAGAGTGCTTCATAACTTTGTCTTGAAATGTGCAACCCCATGAAGTATATATGTAACTATATTCTTAATAAGGACTTTATATTTGATCTTGTTGCGCTTGTCGTTTTTTGCGGCTTACGTACGTTTGAGCACTTAAAAGCCTTTTATTTTTTTAACTTTTAAACGATTTGAACAAAAAAATTTGTTTGCTGGGCAACTATACATAGATTTTTCAAATTCTGTCAAATGACATACATATATGTCTATCAAAAGGTCCATATTTCTTCTTTCTAAAACCTATACGAATTGGAAAATTGATCCTCTCAGCTTAAGTATGAACAATTTTTATATTTTTAAAGATATCGCAACCGAACTTTCAGATCTAGCCAATATGATTAAAATCCGATTACTACACGTATCATAGAGCTGTCATATGTCAAAAGTTGGATTCAATCTTTTTTTGTTAATACTAAAACGATGGCTTTTAATAGTGAAATTATGTGGTTTTTAAATGCTATCAGCTTTACAATTGATTGTCAAACTACCTCACTTCCCAACTTCATATAATATTTAACTAAAAAGCGGGGGAAAATGAAATAGTATGAGAAAATCCTTTTTGACAGTTTGCAGATTTTGCAGTAGTTTGAAAAAACGCATCCCTGAGGCAGTAAATTTCAAAAGTTAAACACAAATAATGCACAAATATCTACAATTTGTGCCATGTTATTTGCTTGTGGAAATATCTTGCCAACAAATATATTTACAATAGCTCTAAGCTTTCTAAGTTTGTGGGCAATTGTTTGTAGCTTCAGCAAAGAAAAATGAAAAAAATCTTAATATTATTTTACCAATACATGTTTGATAAGTCAATATAAAATATAAATAGAATAAGAACTTACTAAGAACTTTGTTTTAGTATTCGACAAACAGACATAATGCCTAAATAGAATAATGTGTTGCGAATCGACTTTTATATTTTTTTATCGAACTATGTTTTAGAACCATAAAACTATTTACATTTTAAATCAAATATCCCTGGGTATGCATATTAAATGCCATTGTATCCGTTTTTGGCGTTCCTCTTCAACGACATAGACTTGAAACGGAAATACACAAAAAATATATAAATATATTTATACTTGTACAGGCGTCAAGAGTATACACAATATCCTAAAAATGCGGATAGGAAATTGAATCAAAATCAATAAAATAAATACTTGAATTTGAATTTAAATTCATATTTAAAGTATTTGCTCAATATCTGTAAATTAATTAAATCTATATTTGCTAAATATCAACCGTCAGTTATTTTATTATCTGACCTTGTCATTTCAATGAAAAGTATCTCAAGAAGTATTGGATCTGTAAACAACCTTACCTCTGCTATCTGGCGCAGATTATAAATGGGAAATACCCAATTTACACTGAAACCGGTGCGCAAAAAGCCGTTGGTTAGCACAAATCCTAATTACAGCTTTTAATTATGTCAAATTAATAAGTTTAGTAACAGTCCAAAGACGAATTTGTTGTACAGACTTTGCTAATAACAAATTGTGCCACTGCTCATTCTTCGGATTTGCTTACAACAGTAGGCTATTTTCGTTAATATGAGTGTTATACAAATTTGAAATATTCATTTATTTTTCTATTCTGCATATTTAAAATATTTTAAAGTGCTAATAACTAAACTATTTATTGAAGAAACTATTTAGCATAGTTACTTCTTAGCTACTTTGGCTAATGAAGAATTTAATAACCGAGATCAGGATCAATCAGGATTTCGCAACGTGATGTATTTCCTTAATAAGCTAATAGTTCAGATGATGTCGATGAAAAGGGTTAAACTGTGGGCGGGATAACTCTTTAGTTGGTGTTGTGTCTAAGTTATGTGTCCGCTCTTGAGTTTGTTTCTTGGAACAAAATGCCGAGTAATGTGAAACAACAGTAAAATAAAATATGTAGTCCCTTATACGAATTCTTTTGGTGGCATTTTCTGCTTCAAATATTTGTCGAGCACACACATTGCAGAAGGAAGGCTCACATTTTCCGAGCTTGCTATGCTTCCTATGTTTCAGGTAAGGACAACCATGATGCTGCTGCTCACCGCTGTAAAAGTATGTTCATGTATGTCATCATATTGAAAATATTCACGAAAAGCTTGTAAACTTTATGCACCCTCATAGCTCTAAAAGGGGTTGAGGTTGGGGATTGGGTAGGGGTGGGGCTGGGATTTCGCCGCTGGTCACGCTGACAGAGCTTATTATGGTTTGTTTTCAAAATTCACTTCACGCAAGAATTCCTTTTGTTCTCATAACATATTTTAAATTAGTTTGTGAAATATAATAATACACGCAGCACCTTTCAATGCTACATCAATATGCCTAACATCATTATAGTTTATCACACTTAGTACACTTCCCCATTAAGCATTACGCGAATAAACAAATCTCCACTTACAACAGATTTACACTTAGTTCTAATCCCAAATTGAGCACATACTTGAATTTCCTCAATGGCAACGACAAACATGATGAATCGTTCTATCTATGTGACTATCAAAAGTGTTTGCCCTAATCTTGTTATCCCAGCAAACACATTAGACTGACACAAAATATAACGGAAGCTGAGCTATCAATGAACTCTTAGATACAAACTCAAAATCAAAAGTACAATTTTACAATGGGTTGCGAATGTTTTTCAGAATAAATCAGGAAAGTCTGCGATTGAGATTAGACTTCAAAGAGAAAAGGTCAAACCTATAACTTATTAAAGCTTTAAAACAACTAAGGTGAGCAATTTAAGTTGCAAAGTATCGTACTCCCATCTCATAAAACAGCTTAGGTGCGCGTAATAATTATTTCTTCCTGGGTAGACGTTTATAAGTTATATAGCATAGTATAGCTACACTCTGAAAATTGATAAGCAAAGGATTTCCAAAGTATTCGGAAAATGTAATCATACAATCGGAAACTTTAATATTCTTCGCTTAAACCTCTAGCTGATAATGGAAACTTTCCTAAATCAATCTAAAAATATAGCGCAAGCTAACTTTGGCGCGCCAAAGTTTGGATACCCTTGCAGTGCCCTGTGTAAGCCGTCAGATTTTTTACAAAATTTGATAAATGTTGATTTCGAACCAATCGTTCCTATGGCAGCTATATGATATAGTAGTCCGATTTAAACCAAATTTGGTCAGCCTGATTAAAACTTATTTAAACACACAATGTGTATATTTGGTTGAGATATTTTGAGAAACAAAAAGTTTTTCATACTAAATGTTTATTTCCAACCGATCGTTCCTATGACAGCTATATGATATAGTTATCCGATTTACACCAAATTTGGTCAGCCTGTTTAAAACTTAATCAAACACACAATGTGTATATTTGTTTCCGATATCTTGAGAAACAAAAAAGTTTTACATACTAAATGTTTATTTCCAACCGATCGTTCCAATGGCAGCTATATGATATAGTTATCCGATCCGGCCGGTTTCGACATATGTACTGCGTGCAGCAAAAAGACGGACCTCTACCAAGTTTCATCAAGATAGCTTCAAAACTGAGAGACTAGTTTGCATAGAAACAGACGGACAGACGGACAGACGGACATGGCTATATCGACTCAGCTCGTCGCCCTGATCAAGAATATATATACTTTATGGGGTCTGTGAGGCTTCCTTCAATGCGTTACACATTTCGTGACAAAAATATAATACCCTCTGCAAGGGTATAAATATAATACCCTCTGCAAGGGTATAAAAAAATTTAATTTTGACACTTTAAAAGATTAGAGCTAATGACTTTATGACTAATAAAACACGGTCAATGCTGCCCTTCATAGTTATCTATAGATAATAAATTGGAGATAAAAACCAAATGTATTCAATTTTTACACAACATAATTTTAATTTCCTATTTCAATTGACAGTACAAATTGAGCTTGAGTTTAAAATATCTTAAAACAAATACACACATCTCTTATGCTCAGCATATGTAAGCTTTCTTATAACATACGTTTAATGTATATATATATAATATATGTATACATAACGGTCTATTTGTCTTGAATCGCTATAATAAGTATTTTAAAGATGAATTAATATGATTATGTTATTTAAAATTGCAATAATTGCTTGTAACAGTATAAAACTAGTGTACACTTAAATGTTAGCACATGTTAATGTTAAGAATGTCCGTTATTTCGTTATCTATGTTACGAATATGTTAAGAAGTCGTACATATATATATATACTTTATATATATAAATTATATCTTTGATATTATTATATGTTCTTAAATATTCTTGAATCGATAGCATTGGCGCCTCAGTCTAATTTATACTATTGACATTGATCCAAATTTCTTACCCCCAATCAATGCTGTCACTTCGAATGTTACGAGTGGGCCTCGGGTTTTCGTTTTAATTAAACACATCAATTCAATTAGACAGTAAATAACCATCAAGAGTTACGAAAATCTATGCCTATAGCTATTGCTATGAATTAAATAAATTTATAATTTAAGTAATACTATCTTAAATCCCGAATTATAGATAACCACTGTAAAGGTGATCTCACAATAATTTTCTATCTTCTTAAGCCTAAATTAAGTTGATCATTGATATTCCTTTTAATAAAAATACAATTATTAATTGAAGTATAATTGATCTTAAGTATTTGGAATATTGACCTCGAATTCGTACTTGAACTGAGTGTAAGATTGACAATTGATCTTGTATTCATGTTTAGGCAGTGTATAATACTTAGTAGATCGACTAGTAATTCTGATCAAGGAACAATTCAGTCTAAAGGTCAATCAAATGCAAAAAATGAATGTCAGAAAAAATGAATCATCTTAAATGAATTATAATGAACTGTTAAGTTGATTGATGGTCTTGTTAAAGATGCATCTCAAAAACATTTATAGAAAAGACTAAACATTCATTTCTCTACTTCTTTTTATATATATATATATAACAATATTGTTCATATTTGACCGATCCTGTCGATAAACGCTGATGGCGGGCTAACATGTTTTTCATTAAGTATATGATCGATTTGGTCAGTTTTGTGACTCTTTTGCAAGATACTACAACTTGGAATACTTTCCAAACTATTTTGCATTTGATATTTATTGTTATCGATCATTGTGGTGCCCATGGCTAAGGTTTCGGCATTACTTAGAGTTTCCATGGCATTGTATTCTAAATGTTTTGAGTTGGATTCCAATAGTTCAAGGGGCTCAATACTGTAAATATGACGATGTGAACTGATTAATTCTAGTTGTTGATCTCCTCGATTATTCAACAATAATTTCGCATTCTTATCACCATAGCTTTTGTTATAGCATGTTATTGACGATATACAACCGTGTTGATCTGGATTTCTTTGCTGCTGCTGTTGGACTTTTAATTTTTCAACATATGACCCCGACTGGGCAATTGGTCGGGGGATACCCTTGTTTTCCCCACAATCGCGATTAAGGGTGCCGCTGTTGGCATTACCATCGGCACTTTTGAATCGCTGACGACTGGGTATACTTCGGGGCAGATCTGAACATTGGGCTGTATCTTTGGCAGATGCAATTGAGAGAGCTTTCCGCTGGGAATCGCCAGGATGCGTTGATTTCCGTTGTTGCTTTGCTGACGGATCAAAGAGCCTGTAGTCGATGGGAACGGGGTCCAAGATGCTATAAATCAAAATGGAAATGAAAATAATAATTAAACTATAGTTTTCCCAACTTCCTATCTACGAAATTGTGTGAAAGTTATGGGAAATTACAGTCTATATGCGAAAAAAGATTAGGTACTAACTTACTATGCAGTTGAGGTCTGCTAAAAACAGAAGACCTGTCCTTACTATTTCCTCCACTATTTCGCATTTTCTTGGCATGTGCTGAAATTATATAAAATTGAATATACTTGAATAAATAAAATGTTCGATTGACGTACCTGCAATTTCCTCATCTTCTATGCAACTAGAAGATTCCCGAATACTCCGACTATCATCTCGAATACGCTCCCTTTCTCCGCTGAGTTCACTGTCGCTATTAAGGCTATCATATTCTTCGGATTCCGATTTAATAATCTTTGATCGCCGTTTATGTCTTTTATCCGTATTTAAATGATTAGTTTCATCGGGTGAGCCGACTATCATGCTGGTTAGATTCGCGTTTGAGTTGCCTCCTCCGACACTGGTTGATGTGGTACGTTTCCCCTTTACCACCGAGCTACAGAGGGTGTTGTCATCTCCACAGCGGGAGTCGTATTTGGATGAGTTTCCTGTGTAGTTTAAAGGAATATTTCCAGTTTGGTTTTCATGTTCTGGTAAATGGAATGTGGCGTAAGGATAGATGTCCTCGGAGTATTCAGGTATACGCTCAAGTCCAGCCACTGATTCCGGCGGAGATTGCTGGCAAGATTTTCGTACAGTACCATAAAAGTGTTCACGACTTTGAATATCCTTGCCGTCAGAAGCACCATTCTGTGGCCTTAGCGAATCCAGATTCCTGGTGAAGATAGTTCGAGGATCTACAGAAAGACGGGGAATTAAAACTCAATTTGAATATGATAAAAATGTTTAATACTTACAGTTTCTGAAACAAATAAACGCTCCAATTAGTGCCAGAATTGTGCCAAAAATCGAAGAAATTATGACAGCTATCAAATGAGCATCACTGAACACAGTTTGCTGATCATCCGGCATCTCATCGAGGCCCAAACCTCCGGTAAACCCAACCAAGTTTTGTGTTTCAAAGTAGAATTCCTTCGTAGTCGAACCTGCATTATTATTTGCCGTAACTCTCAGATTGTAAGCGGTGCCAGGTTCCAAGTCTCCGATGCTATATCGGGTCTACACATAGAAAATAAATTATAGAAACTTAAAATTTTAATTAAAATAAGAGAGCTCACATTGGTTTCAATTTTATTTGAGACTATAATCCAATCACTCGATGATTTATAGCGCTTGAACTCAATGCTGAAGTGGATAATGGGACATCCTCCATCTTGCCAAGAAGATAGATCAAGAATTACCGATGTTGTGTTTGAGCGCAGAAAACTATGCTTCTGTGGTGCAAAGGGTTTGTTTCCTGAAAAACGAAGAAGTTTAAAAACATTTATAAGCTTTCCTTTTTAATTTCAAGACTTACCTTTTGTCTGAGCTATGACTGTCGAGCTGGCGGCACTTGTTCCAATTTTATTGTAAGTGTTCATGGTGAGCTTATATTTGGTGCCACACTGTAGACCCTCTAGCATAAATGAGGTAACCCGGCGATCTACTTGAATTTCCTCCCAATCAGTCGAGTCGCGTCTATAAGTTAAAGTATAGCCCTTGATGGGAGCACCGCCAATATCATCAACTCGCCATTGAATTGAAACCGAATTCTTTTGCACAGAGCTTACAGAAACAACTGGAGCAGATGGCGGTACTAAAAATAATTAATGAAAATATTATTTATATATAAATAAGTCATATTTTCATTATTTACTTTAAAACTAATTGATTTTTAAATGCAATTAAATAAATAAAGGCTCACCTTGCACATAAAGTTGATAAACGATGTGATCGGATCCAATGGGATTTCTGACTACACATGTATAATTTCCCTCATGGGATCTCTGAATATTGCGCAGACTAAGAGTATTATCATTGCTCACTTCAAGTTGAAACTCTTTCTTAGAACGGGTATTTAGAATCTTCCATTCAGAATTTGCCTTCGGATTTCCAACAAAAACACATGGTAACTTTAAATCCGACTTCCAGTTGACGTACAAGGTTTGACTAAAGGATATTATGGCAGCGGGAATTGAAGTGCTGGGTACTAGTTTAATGACCGGAGTACTTGGACCCTGACCCACTCTTGTAGATGCCGTAACCCAGGCCTCATAGGTCTCACGAAAGTTCAGATCCTTTGCCTCGAAATGCCGATTATGAGCTGGTAGAACTTCCTTGAGTATTTTTAATTCCTGACCCTTTTCCAGAATACGTATATAGACATTATACTTGGTAATCAATCCATTAAGCCGTCGAGGAGGTAACCAGCTGACAATCACTGAAGATTCCGTGCTAACTGCAGATTTAACAAGCTCTGGTGCATCAGGAACAGCCTCCTCCGTGATGCAGGAAACAGGAAGACTTGATACTCCCTCTCCGGCACGAGTAAAAGCCAGGACTTGGACACTATAATTGGTGTAGGGCTGCAATCCATGTAGAACCGTGCTAAGAGCTGATGTTATCTTGGTTTCCCTCACGCTGTATTCGCTCTCCAGCATTCCCGGCTCATAGAGTAACTTGTATCCCTGTATAATCCCATGACTCAATTCCTTTGGTGGCGATTGCCAGGATATTTGTATATTTTGTGCCGTCAATGCGATGCAGGACACAGATCGAGGGGCTGCAGAGGGAACGTCCTCCAGTGTGTGACCCAAAGCCACTTCACTCGGAGGTCCATCGCCTTTCACGTTGAATGCCGAGACCGTAATTCCATACTGTGTATACTTCTCCAATCCAATCAGTCGAAAGTCATTTAACCCCTCTGTAATCAAACTTCCCACCTTCGTATAGTTTTGTACACTATCTGGAGTACCCTGCTTCTGGTAAGAGATCGTGTATCCCAATAGTTCTCCATTCCATGAATCTCTTACAGGTGCTCGCCATGTTATTAGCAACTATTAAAAAAAGAACATTATTGTAAAAGTTGTTGATGGATCGACAAGGAGATACCCTATTTGCAAATAATTGTATACTCTCATAAAAGCAAACTCACGTTTGAGTGCCAAATCTCGCTGTGATAAATTTAATAATATCTATAATATGGGACTAGGGAATATTTCAGACTACTTAAGTTTACTAAAGTAGCTCTTATGTAACATATAATAGTTTCTCTTTCATAGTACGGATAGACGGAGTACAGCAGGCTTAATCAGGCAAACGTTATTATTGATTGGAGATGCCTTCTTCTGTCTGTTACAAACCTTTGAACTACGTATGAATACCCTTTTTTATGAATTTTTAAAAAACGCAGTATATAATTATTTTTGTTTATCATTTCGACTTACTTGTTGCGGTCCCAAAGGCTCAGAAGTCACGTCTTGTGGCGGCGCAGATGGAACTTCCGAGTCGGTTTGAACAAATAACACATCGCTAGGGGCACTTGTGCCCAAATGATTTTCCGCAAAGAGACGAATGTGATAGACCTGGGCGGGACGAAGGGAACCCAATTGTGCCGTAGTTCTATCGCCGGGCAAAAGTTTTTGATTATTGTGCTCATGCCAAACGTCTAAAAATAGAATCAATTTATTTATGAGAACCAATTCCTGCTCAATATACCCTGTGAAAATTTGAAATGCCAAAAACAATTTGAGGCTGGCCTTGAGTTTATGTTGAATTAACGAAGTACTTTAATAAATCAATTCAATAACTCTGAAATTATAGTATCATGTCGATCTCTACGCCTATTTTAATATTTACAGGGTATATTTACACGAACTATTAATCAAACTGACCTCCAGCCTTTTTGTATTGTAAAATATAGTTGGATATGGGCTGAGAGTCCCGGTTATTAGCTCCTCCTCCGCCCAGTATTACAGAGTCCTGGTCATTTGGAGACCAGGCCAACGTAACCGATCGACTTCCCAGATCACGCACATGCAAATTGACCGGGAAATTGGGCGGTTCCTGGACCTGAACATGAATAACACTTCTATCACGTCCATAAGCATTGTTAGCAATGCAAGTGTATTCCCCTCTATCGGTTAGAACCGTTTGCAAGATTGTGAGCTCAGATGAAACACCACGAGCTAAAGGAGAGTTTTTAATATGATAACGTATATCATATGATGGATCAATCCGTATGGCTTTTGATCTCCAAGATATTTCCAGGGGTTGATCTCCGTTAGCCTCACAACGAAGGGTAATACGTTCACCGCGTCGAATTGATAACTGTTTTTTGCTAACCGTGACTGAAGGTCCAACTATTAAAGGTATAAATGAGATACAAAAGATTAGAGATTAGATAAGACTCCTCCAAGTAGTAATTGGCATTTACCATGTACAGTTAACTTAATTAGTGTGCTTAAACCAGCTCCAATTCCATTGCTGGCCTGACAAAGGTAACTCCCCTCATGCTCTCGGTTGACCTTCGATATGATTAGGGATCCATTTGAATGAGCCACGAGATTAGCATGCGAGTTTCCATTATCCATGGCATAGCTAAGATCCCGGTACTCCCCAGTGTCACCTTTATTCGATATTGTATTTTGAATATATAATTTATTTATATTTTAATACAAAAGAGTCCTCATAGTATTCGTATTGTATACCTATAGACTGCTTCCATTGAATGGTCGGAATAGGAAATCCGTCGGCTTTACACGAAACAATAACTGGATTTCCCAAGATGGCGTCTTGATCGGTGGGTTTTAAAATCCAACGCGGTGGTACTAGTTTTTTAAATTGAAATCATTATCTTCAACTCAATGTCAGGCATCATTATCGTGCACATATCTGAAAATTTCTACTGTCATGCACGCACAATATATGTATATTACAAGCACTACAATACATATTTTTGATTTGCAGGATACAATTTGATAGAAAAGAAAAGCTAATACTCTTTGAATACAAATAGTCTAGAATTAAGGCTTCAGGATTCGTTAATTAAAAGACAGATTATTGTAGCTGTACTTACACTATCGGTCTCGATCTGTGATACAAAAGTGCATAAATCTCATATATATTCTCAATTAAAAAGTTATAAAGAATTTTGACTACAATGATTTTTTTATTTTGGCTGTACTTATCGATTTGGAAACTAAAGGATTATGTGAAATTCGGCCCTACAAAATTTACTGCTTTTTATATGATTTTATATTCAACAAGACTTTCCATATTAAGGTAGGTCTTTTCTCAAAAAACACTCTAAAATTATAGGCTGATTTTACATAGTACGTGAACGGCTCTCGTATCTCTAAGCTATCCGCGAATTGAATTCATTGATATCATTTTAAATTGTTCAAATGGTAAACAGGTCTGAAAAGTTCTCTGAGAATTCATGCGTCTAATACTCGTACTATTATATACATGCGACTTGTATTTTCAAATAAATACTTTCACATCTTAGATTTAAGATATGGAAAAGGGTGCAGAAGTGCTGGGTGCTTTGTGCTTAGTGCCTTAATCTCCTGTCCTGATCTAATGATTTCAGTATTTATGACACATTTTTATATTTTAAATAAATTCATTAAAATCTCTGACAGTACTCAATCTTTCTGAGCATTATAAATTATTGAAGTTAAACCTCTAAACAATTTAAATTTGCGAAACTTCCATATAGTAAGCAGAAAATGGGTTTCATTAAATTTTCACAGTATATAAAAAAAAGATATATCTTTTCAGCTACTTGGAAGTCCATTTTACATATAAAAGTAATTCAATTGAAAATGCGATTCATTTTAAGTCGATTAATAAATAGTTGATAACCTTTGCGAAGGAGCTTCCATACGAATATATAAATAAATTGTACACATTTACATATGTATCTAAGTGTAACTTTCAAAAAACATAAGATACATTTTAACAACTTTTAAATTTCCCGACAAATTTAATCGGCAAATATATTATGCCTGAAAATGGTAAAGTAATAGTATTTTGATTAAAGTTAGTACATTTACTTAATTAGATAGGGTATAACTCCTAAACTAGTAAATGTAAAATTTTGTAATAAGCATTGAAACGTGCAATACAGATATAAGAGGGTTAAGATGAACTGTATGGAACTTACTCTTAAAAAACTCTTTATACCATAAGTAAAAATAAAAAATATATGAAAAATACCTAATTTTCATATTAAGTTATTAGAATCGAAAACTTTATGAAGTAAGGTCATCACATAAATCAGAACCTATACCTTTCAATTTGCATTTATTGACCACAATTAAACAAATACTGCGGACCATTTCCAAAATATTTTTGTAATTTTTTTTAGCTTGTGAAAAGCTAAGCTTAGAGAATATTTTAAGTGCGCTTCCCTCCTTGTGCAATTTCTACGATATTTACGGTGAAGATTGTGTTCGAGTGCAAGGTACATTTGAATATAGTAAAATAATACGGCTTTTAGGGCTTCTTGCTAGAAAACAATAGTTACTCTTGATTTACCCGAAACCGAAAGAACAGCAGTATATTCAACAGTGCCAGCGTGGTTGGTCACACTACAAGTGTAGTTACCATTGTGCCATGAGGAGACGTTATGTATGGATAAAATGCTCGAAAATGGGGTATATTGATTGATTGTTAACGACGGATCCGGGGGTAAAAACTCTTCGCCTTGTTTTGTCAGCATGGTCAATTGATTGATGGCGCCAGTACTGCTCTTAACAATGGGTGCATTACTTAAAATCGGCACATTGTTTCTGTGCCAAGTGATATTGAATGGTTGATCTCCTTGACTACTGGAACACATTATTTGTGTTCGCATACCTTCAGTTATTTCATCTTCAAACGCAAAAGGAGAAATACGTGGAGGAACTAAAAAATTTAAAATCAAGTTAAAAAAATATTTAAATTATGATTTTTATCATCATAAATAATAGTTATTACGAGTAATCACTATTTTACGGTAAATTACAGCTATGTTTAGTTCAATTAAAAGAGTTTGTTCAGCAAAAGCGAAAACCATTTTAATGAACAACTAGGTTCAATCACTATTTTGTTTGCCAAATAAGCTACTTAGTTCAATTGTTCTTTCACTGAAATTATCGGTTTAGTTCCGAATTATAGAACATAATTCAGGTTAACCTGCAGAAAAATGTTATATTTAATTGTAAAGTCGAATAAAATCATAATCTGTTTAATAAATGCAGACAGATTAATTATACATACCTACTAAAGTTAAATTAGAATACATCTTTTAAAAAAAATGTAGAAAAATGTTTTATAAAACAAGTCTTGAAGGTAAATAATGAAAAGAAAAAATTGAATTATAAATCAATCGCGTACATAAGCTCGATATGAGTATCAAGTAACTACTTAAATATAATTTTAGCTATATAGAATTTGCTTAAGCTTTCTTAGTAAAAAGAATTGGCCAGAAATGAGTTTATATTTAAATGTAAAAGTTACCATGCAGACTATAAGCAAATGATACATTTCAATTAAAACTTCATGCCATCAAACTATGTAGGATTCTCTAATATAATTATTAACATATATTTGTTATATAATATTTGTATTCTATTCCATTAAAGTGTCACAAAAATCAAGCCATTACAAGTACCATTAACTTTGAGCTGTGCAGAGTGCGTTACAGTAGCGGCATCGTTTTGGACGCGACACGTGTAAGTGCCACTTTGTTCCCTCGTCACACTTGTGATGCTGAGGGCGCTGGTAAAATCATCATTTTGGCGAATTGTCACTTGGCCGCTACTTTCACCACTACTACGACCATTGTCATTCGAGGCAACATGTTCATTTGTGAAGGTCATCGCTGACGCTGACGCCGACCCCGATGCCGATGCCGACGGTGACATAAGAGATGAAAACTGCGATCCGGAGCCGGAGCCCAATACAGCAACGCCACCGGTACCCTTAAGCCCACCGCTGACACTGTCAACTGTAACTGCCGGTGGCAAAGGTTTTCCATCCTTCAGCCAAGTGAATGAAAGCGGCAGGTCCCCGGTGCCAATAACGCACTGAATACTTGTGCGGTCACCGACGTTCAGATCGCGTGCGAATGAAAATGGTGTAATCTTGGGTGGAACTGAATTGTTTTGCGTTCAGAAAGTAGAACAATTAAAGAAATTACAAATTAAGAACACTATATTATCGCCGACAACTTTGTATCAACCATTCAAGTTTTGTATTCTTTTTTTACATTTTTTTAGAAGTAAGCTATCACATTTGATAAAACTATCCCGCATAAAGTTAAGGTCACCATTTTAAGATAGTATAAATGTATGTAATGTAAATATGTCAGCCTTATACATGTACTCCTATTTAACAGTTGTTATTTGTGTGGTCTAAATAAGATATTCTCTTGATTTCCCCGCAACCAACCTACACATGAATTCTTAGGAAAAGTCTTAAAGGTCCCACAAAAAACTAATGTAAATTCAGAAAATAGATTTTACAATTTAAGAGGAACTTTCCCTTCCTGCTTTTTCTTTAATAAGTGATCCCAGTTTAACGTTACACATTATTATACAAATCAATGTATTTTCTAAATTCACACCAGCGGTTATGTAAACGGCTATATCAATATGTGAATGAGTCAGTTAATCTTCACATTCTTAGTGCTTTAAAGTAGTCTTTTGTCTTAGTTTTTTTGCCCAAATATACAATAGTAAGTATAGCAATAATCTGATTGTTCCTATTCCTATATTCAACGTATTTCAGCTTCATAGTTGAGAGATAAATCATAATTTACTATAAATAGATACAATTTCCTTAAAAAGACTACTGATAAATAAAGCTTAAAAGAATGTTAAACTGACCCCAAAACCCAAACGCCAAATTGACGCTAAACCGCGCTTTTGACTCTCCCCTTAGAAACTAGTCAAGAGTTTGAAGACAGTTAAGAGGTTGGAGCTGCTGCAACTCACAATTGTGGCGATAGAAGAACCTTTGGAAGAATACCGCGGATGCCAAAAGCAAGTGCAGGTGCAAATGTGAGGAATACCGAATGCAAATGCGATTATAAATACAAGTGACAAGTGCAGTGTAAATGAGCGAACTGTGCATATATTATAGAATATTACAAGTAGTTGAAAAAGTAGAAAACTATTTTAAGTTAATAATAAGTTGAGTTGCGTCAAGACACACGACAGTTAACATTCTCTTCAATCAATAATGAAGTAACCAACCATATCCTTAATGATTCAAGGATATCTTTAAAGGTTGATTGTACGCGCCATTAATTACTTATAATGATGGTTACATATACATAAGTATAATACATAGTATATAACATATATTTGCCAATGAATCAAGGATTGGTAATGAATAATAAATTATTTTAATACCTAATTAAAAAAAATATAAATGCCTAAAAAATATTTATTTTAATATAATGTAATAGATAATTGTATTGAATATTAATTTTAAGTTAGAAGTCAGCAACGGACATCGACATATTCTGTTCCATAAGTCCAATTGTTGTCGAATATTAAATTTCCGCAAGGTGAGTCAGATTTCCTTAGATTTATACAAGGGCAATGCTTTATTTGATAACTTGAAATCATGTCGCGAGTTTTTCACACAGAAGCAGGAATTTTCCAAATTTGTTGAGATCACATTGTCATCATGCGAATAGTTACATATAAATATTAGCTTAATTTTATCCTAACTTATATTTTTTAATACCTTACTGTCACTACCAGAATTAATAAAGTTATAAAATTAATATATTGTGTTGGATACCCCTTATATTGACCTTATTTCCTTTTGAGACCCATTTTTAATACCTAGGAAGTAAAAAGGGAAAACAAAATATCGAAACGTGCTGCGTGCATTGAAATACAAACGTATTTTATATCTAAGCACGTGCATTGTGCGTGATCTCATTTCCCCATTGAAATAAAATTGAGTTTATTATCAACTTAATCACGTACTTATATGTATATATACATATATATGTAAAAGCATGCATATGTGAAAAAAAAATAATAGAAATCTTAAATTCTATTTATAAATATCTTTAAATTTAGCTTATAAATATCTCTCTAAAATAATGAAATTTGCCTGAACCTTGATTGTTATTATATTTAATACATTATAAGTGTTTAACTAACAATAGTTAAAAGTTATTAAAAAATGTTCATACTGCATGTACGAAAATGATTTGTTTTTCTTAATTCTTCCTATTTACGTATAAATAACCTATATTTCAGAAAAGCTTTGTATTTGTTAATTGCAATAACATTATTTTTATCTTATTTGTCAAGCATTTTATGTAAGTTGAAGATAAATATCCTTAAAGTTGTATATACATACCCAAAACTTTAACTTCAACTGATCGCTGTGAAGTATAATTATGTTTATTACGGGCGATGCAGGTATATGTTCCCTGATCGGCTGCCCTTTGAATATTGTCGATAACAAGAGTTCCATTTTGAACACGCTGTCACATATTGATGGGTAGTCTCATGCCGTCTATAAAGATTGAAAAGAAGCTATTAAATTCCATTAAGTAATATTTACAATAAAAATTTCACACCTTTTTCAATGTACACACTCTCAACAGGGTATCCAGCAATGGGACACTTTAGGGCAAACATCTTACCAGCGACAGCAGATAACTTGGGCATATGTCGTATATACGGCATACCTATAATAAACCAATCTTATGTAAGCCGATAGATTCTAAAAAGGTAAGTACGCATACCATAAATATTAAGACGGGCCGAGTGCGAAGCCTCTCCAGCTCGAGAAACTGCTTTGCACTCGTAATCACCACCATCCTCCGATTTAACTGCTGATATATTAACGTGGCTTATGACATCGCCAAATGTAGTAACATATTGGCCAATCATGAGGCGATCATTCTAAGGAAAAGATAGAAGCATTTGACAATATTCATCATTTATATTTTATTTATTTTAAAAACTAAAATATCCTGGGCAAATTCTGTAGTGGATTTGTTACAATTCCACACAAAATATTACTAACACTTCATATATAAGGAAATATAAGGTACATAAAATTTTCGATGCGATTCGATGTGGAAGGTGTGGTGATTTGGTTGACTTGATGACGCGCTCCATTATTTTGGGCTCAAAACCTGAACCAGCAAGAAACAAAAAGTATGACTCTTCTGTCCTACACGAATATTTCTTGGTGTTCCCTCGGCAAAAGCAAACGAAATTGCTTTGTAAAGCTAACAAAATTTTAGACTACACGTCTTCAACAACAGTGGATAAGATTACCTAACTGGCAAATGAAAATTTTTTTAAAATGCAGGAGACCTGCATTTATCTTTTGACTGACGATGGCATAGTAGTCCGACTTTATTAAAATTTGGGTAGGTATAAACGTTGCCAGATATTCGAACTGAGAGGTTAGAAAAGAGTAAAACGAAATTAGCCGTTTCAAATGTAGCACCGGAACCGGAACCGGAACCGAAATAAATTATTTTTCAAGAACCGAAACGTTCGTACCGGTACGGTTTCGGTACATTATACAATTTTTTTTTGTTATTTTTCGTATGAACATGGTTTTGCACTATAAAAAAATGTCTCGAATTATATGTAAGACTTACCATGCTAAAATGCATGTATTTGTACGTTTATACACACACATATATTTGTTGAAAAAATTCGATTTTCTTTACATTTTTAAAAATTACTTTGCTGTACCGGTATGGACCGATACGAGAATCGGAACCGAAAGGACAAACCCGAAATATAACTTTAACCGAGATACTCGATTCGGTACGTACCGGAACCGAAATTCGTTTCGGTTTCATTCCCTGATATGGGGTCTACTACGCCTCCTTCTGCCTTCTGTTATGCACTTTTTTTGACAAAGACCCCCTAAACTTTCTTACAGGGTCTAATAATGATTTAATTAGCTTGATTTAGGATTTGAACTAGGAACAAAATGATGAAGCGCACCTTGCGCATTAAATAAAATAGATAATTAAAAATTGTATATGGGCAAATCCGGCAAAAGGTCAACCACGACGAAAAACGAATAAATTAATATCACACTCACATCTTGTGATATTTTCCTTCAGAAACGAATTCATTTTATTTATTTAAGCAATTGACACATCAATTATTTAGTTTTGATGGGTAGACCGATTCCGTTTTTCCACAAATTAAGTTTTTCTGTATTTTTGCCTAGTTTGGATAAAATTGACTTTTGAAATAGTGTGTATGAAACATAAGGACTACTCCACAAAATCTCTCTTGAATTGCCAAAAATCTAATCCAATCGCAAAGATAACTCTTCAATCTTGATAAATTTGTTTTTTAATTTTCAAAATAAGTTTATCTACATTAATTTACACAAAGATCAATAACCCCTTAATCTTAGTGGAAATCTTGTCACGTTCGTCATGTCGCGTCACAAATGCTTTACATGCTGTGTAAAATAAACAAACTAATTAATTTACATCAAAATATTCCTATTAATGGAAAGCTGCACTATTTTGTTCTGATTTAAGATTATTTACTTCCAAATTACTAGCTATATTTCGCAGACTTTTGCATTTTTCCAGATGAAGTTAAATGTGACTTCCATTTTTGTTGCGCTCGTTTTGCTTTGTTTTCTTTAAATAATTCAAAAGCGGCAAGTTAGCGAAGCTTGTCTTTTATAATAAAAATAGTATTCATTAATTGCAATTAAAATGTAAAAAAAAATTTTAAAAAATTGTAAATTTTTCCACTTTTTGATTTATTTTAAAGGCGTACAAATGTCGCGTTCGTCATCCTGGAAGTGCCCATATTTATTATATTTATTTTTAGCAGTTATGCCTTGGACACATAGTTGTATGATAGTTAACTCCTTTTGAAATTTTATAATTTTGACTAATACTCACATTAGGCAGGGGAAATCCATCTAAATGCCACACTATTTTCGGTGTAGGGTTGCCACTTGCACTGCATTTTAAGGAAACGGAGGGCCCTGGCTGCATTGTTTGTTCAATGAACTTGTAAAGCAATTGAGGGGAAACTTCTGCAAAGGACATTAAATAATAATATATTGATAAATAAAGAATTGTAGTATAATTAAGAAATATGATTACCTCCTAATCTCAATTCGGCTGAACTCTGAGTTGACTCTATATCATTCTTGATAATGCATTGGTACATTCCCTTATCTTCCTTGACAATGGAGGTGATACGTATGTGTTCCTTTGATAACAGACGTACACGAGCTCCAGAGCGCAGTGTTTTACCGTCTTTGAACCATGAAATTTGTTGTTTTGGGAATCCAGATGTGCTGCAAATCTACAATACTCAGGTAAGAGATTTATGCTAAACCAAGACAAGAAATATGTAGGCCACTTTACTCACTAAATCAGCAGTATGACCCAGATTAACAGTCTGTACTCGAGGCTGAACGCTGGCCGTCAAAGGTGATGAAACTGACAATTCCACCTCCAAGGTTTCGCTGCCCTCCGAATTTGTAACGGTACAGAAGAACAACCCGTTGTCCGTTTTCGCGACAGCGGATATTATTAAAGTGCCATCTTTAATTTTTGCTCGTCCTGTGGCAAGCATGTGTTGCATTGATTCCTCATTACTCGATCGTGTTGTGTGCCACCTATAGAAGAATGAATATCGTAAATACCGTATCGTAATAATAATTACTTTCGCCGAGTAAATACTGTCTTTATGTCTTTGGCCTACCAAAACCAAAGGAACTTTTGTGTAAATCAAAAGAACGACAAGAATCTAAAACCGATCGTGTAAGGGAAGCGTTAAGAACTCAATTAGGCATGTTACATGTTTAGTGTACAGATAGAACAAACATTTCTCTAATGTTCAATGAGCACAGTATTAAAAAAAATAAATAAAAAATACAAAGCTCACTGCCGTATTCACATTCTCATTCCTATATATTTATACTATGTATGTATATGTACAATCATACACACAATTCGTGCATATAAAAATACATATAAATATTTTTTTATATAAATAGGAATAAATGAATCTTCATACATGCATGCATACATCCATATGTATTTGTCTATGAACGTATTTGGAAAGTACATACATATACATGCATACATACATGTGCATCTACACACAGCACAGGACACCACACAACGAACACCACAAAGTCGCAAACCCAAGAAAATCATCATGCAGAAAAATTCAAGAGGAGAACATCGCAAATAAAACAAAGCAGACCCTAACATCGCACAGTGGGTCCTACTCAATTTGTTTTTGTTGAAATCAAGATAAATGTGAATTGAATTTTAAAAGGCCACTTTGGAAAATGTTGCTTAAAGTTCAAAAGTGTTGCACACCCAAAGGATGAGATTTAACAAAGTTTTACGTGAAATTATGTTTTAATAGTTGATTGTGAAATTAATGTAGCAATTAGCCATTATTAAATGTTTTCGAATGGACTTATTAAAAGTATTAAATGTAAATTAAATTAAATGTAAATGTAAATTAAATTAAAAGTATTAATATGTATTAGCTAATAAGTTTCAAAATTAAACTTGTAAGTTAGTAAATTAAAATTGCCCTTAATAGTTTAAGTTTTATTTAAATCTTATTTTTTGTCAAATGCTCTTAGTTGAAAGTTGTAAATTAATTAACCTTTTTCCAACTTTGACGACTTCTGACGTTTCCCCAAGTTTCTTTTATTTTTTGCAACGTTTTTGCTCTAAGCTCACTGTACTCTGTGTTCACGACTCGTCGACTAAACGCTTGTATGTAGAGTAGATACATGTACGTATGTGTGCCTGTGTATTTGGCTATGAGTACAGCCATGGCATGTACAAACACACATACGTAAATATGTACACATGTAGATGCAACACATGTGTATACATATATGTGTACAGGAGTGGAGACCACCACATCATTTAAGTGAAGTTGCCTGAGAGGTGGACCGTGGGCCTTAGTCTTTCAGGCTCCGAGACGCTGCCGCCTGAACCGGAGAGGCAGCGGGAACAGGAGTGGGAACAGGACCCAACCCAACACACATTCTACATAAGGACACACAGAAGAAGAAGGCAAGCAACGAAACAAATTCAGTTGATATGCTTGAGTGCATTGACATGCTGAATTTAATACACACATACACACATCTACATATGTATGTGCGCACACATATGAGTATGTGAGTATGTTTGTACGTTTGCATGGGTAAACGTACGTGCAGCAAAGCCAAGAGAGAACAGAACAATTATGCACAAACTCTTTTTCTAAGTACCTCAAGACCAAACCCACCACCGTACCCATTAAATCATTTCGTTTAGTAATGAGTACTGATAAAACGGAATACTGATTAAAGGTCAGGGTTGAGGTTCACTAATTTTATAAGCTGCAATGACAATTTCACATTTACACAACATTATTTACGTATGTATATATAATATGTTAATTAACTGTGACTTTTTAATTACAATATACATTGTCGCCATCTTCTGTCTGCATTGATGATCGCTTTGAAAACGGAAGCAAATGACAAAAGATCCCGTTTCCACGCCATTTTATAATTTGTGCATTTTCCAACACTAGTCTACTACATATCTATACATATGTTTTAGTCTTACCTGTAAGTAGGTTTGGGATTTGCGTAAGCAACGCATGCCAAAACCAAAGGATCTCCAACTCTGGATGTAATCGCCACTGTTTTATCGTTCATAATTGGTGGTACAAGCTCGCGCATTTCTAAAGCAGAAACAAAACAGTTTCACATATTATATTTTTCAATATTTTTACAAATATAAATTTAAACAATTAAAAGCTCTACAGTCGAGAATGCTTGTGATATCCTCACACACACAAGCACTCACATACTAATTTAACCACATACATACAAACAGGATACGCATGCTAGGTGGCGCAAACTTTTCTTCCCTTGGTCTGCTGTACAGAAAATTGTTTCTTGATTTTATTTCGTATTTGTATTTCGAAAGTTATGAAATTTGCTGGTTATATGCATAAAGAGATTGGCAAAGTTTACGTCTGCTACTAACGTTTATAAGAGATAGAAAAGAAAATAGCTTAACATTTAAAGTTACTTGCTAAACACATGGAAAAATAAAAACTTTGAACACCCCATATTTGTACCGAATTTTAACTCACCCGTTAATTGAATTTTACCAGCATTGCTACTAACTATCGAATCCTGTGTCAACTTGTGATGTGTCCGACAACGATATATTTTCTGAGAATCATTTTTTGTGATATTGTATATTAGAAGTTCTCCCGTAGGCAACATATGATTTTTACCATCTATTTATGAAAAGTTCATTTAAAAAATATTTAATTTTTTTGAATTAATGTAATATTTAATGTTTATGTCAAACTTACCACCCTCCAGTGATGGATAAATATTAAAGTTTGGTTCTTGTAGCCAGGAGGTTACTGTAACGTACTCCTTCACAAATGACGGAATGTTGCATTTAATCAGAACGTTACTTCCAATAAATCCGCCAGGATTTTGCACCTCCGGTTCATAGTGTTGATAAACCACTAAAAAAAGAGGTACATATTTTTTAATTAACAGTCTACTCAACTCAATCCTGGATGCTGTCGCAATCAAAAACAACAAGTAAGAGTTCTCGAACTGAAGATACCCTGCAGCTCTGTAAACAGTCAACAAAATTGAAAATAAACATGATCTACGAAATGTACAAAGAAATTTGTATTCTCTAACTCTTATAGGCATTGAAGTTATGACTCACATATACATAGAAAATGGTCAAATTGACCATGGGAATGAGTTTTTGCCTTAATAAATGCATAATATATGTATGTACAGATGCAAATGTATGCAGTTTGTTAACGAATTTTTATTATATGTGCCTCTCTCTAACAAAATTGTAATTTGGGTAAAGGGCAACTGTAAGCAAAAAGTGGCAAAAATGGTAAAACGATGTGCACGCAAATAATCCAATACAAACTGCAATGCAAAAAGATTCTAACTGCAAGCTATATGCATGTCCATGTGCTTGTCCAGTGTAAGCATCAATAACAACCATGCCAAAAATGCAATGCATTTCTGACCAGCGAACTGTGGGGTCGTACACCGAAAAACGTGTGCAAAAAACCAAACTCTTCTAGAATATCTATTTTTTTTGTATGTTGAAGGTAATCAAATTTCTGTACTTTTTTCTGTTAGTTGCAGTTTTAGTTTTACGCAGTAAGTGGTGAGAAGGGTCCACTGTGCGCCCACTGTGAATGCAGAAGATTTGGTCATGCGCCCAACTGCTATGGCAACTTCATTGTTAAGTGTAGAAGTATATTTACATACACAAGTACATATGTATATGACCACACATACATGAGTTTACATATGTGCAAATACGTGTATGCTGGTGACTGTGTATGTGGAAACATATGCCCGTATTATTGCTTCGTGTTTTGGGCTGTGGCATCCCGTTAGATAGAAGCAGTAGGTCACATAAACATTCACAAAAGACTCATATAAGATCCACAGATGCACATCCGATAGGTACATACAAAAAACTCTGATTGAAACCTGGCCACAGTCCAGCCACTATCAATCATAGGCCTAACCCTAATTCAACTTGTGGGTGAACAAATACAGTTTCCAAGGATAAATCAAACTAGGGATAATACCACAAAACAAGTTTTTGCTTTCGTTCGAAAGTTGTTTCAGAACTTACGAAGTAAATGAGGAATATCTCAATATCTGATTTACCTGCTTTAACTATCACATCTCTAGACACAATAGTCCCCATGCTATTGGATGCAATACAACGATATACCGACCAGTGTACATCCTGTCGGAACTCTTCCGCCGCAAATTGAGGGAAGTGCAAGGAACTGTTGGCCAAAATATGACGAACCTGTAAAAAATAGGTACAATTAATATACAAATCAGGAAATCATGCCGAAACAAATATTCGGGTAAGCTCCGAAATGATTATTTAACGGTTTTGTCCTCTCGGTACCGGTATCAATACTGGTACACACCGGTAAAATGTTAATAAACAGACATGTACAAGTATGTTTGTATACATATGTTAATATGTATACAATTCAAGAATTTTTTATAAAACTCCCATTTTTTGAAAAATGTAACAGAATAGAACCGGTACAAACGTTTTCGGCACTCGAAATGGAGTTTGTTTCGGTGTCGGTTTCGGTTTTGAACGTAGAACGGTTAATTTCGGCTAATGGTTCCGGTACCGGTTCTATTCCCTGATATAAATATTAAATTATTAAAGATCAAGTATCCTTCTTACCTTGGATATGGATGTGATAGGATTATTTTCTTTATCCAACCACTGAATATTTGGCACAGGATTTCCATGGGCAATACAATTCACAGTGTTGCCTACTGTATTCATAAATTCAATTCTACTTGGCGGCTCTAAAGAAAAACTCGGTCCTTGTGTGTCAAAGTAATTTGATGATATCTCTGTAAAAGATAAAACCAATTGCATTTAATTTTGAGATGAAATCACAGCGATTATCACGTTTATTTCAAGAACTCAATGGCCATATCGCATCGAAATCTTAATGCATTAAAAAAAGCCATTTTTTGTATAAAAAGGGTGGTAACAAACAGCCTTGGGTTCTATTTGCATGGGCGTGTTCAGGGTTTGAGATAATTTACTGAAAACGAACTCAACAAACACTGGCGAGAAATCCCTTTCATCAACGGTGTAGTCATTTTATTCATGTCTCAGATTTGTTTGTACAAGTCTGAATAAAACGATTAGAACTAGAAATACCCTACAAGACCCTAGAGTTGTCTGGAATTCAGCATTTCAGTTATCTCTTGTTTACTCAGTCACTCTTGAAAGCTCTCTGTCCTAAACACTCTAGCAGAAATCTGAGGTTTGTTTTTAGTTTGCTATTTGTTGCACTCGATCAAATGGACAAAAAGAGATTGAATAAAGCAGTGAATTTAATAAACCAATAATAGGCATTTGTTACTAAACCAAATAAACTTTTAATAACAAAAATCTTGTAGCTCAGATATAGACGAATTATTAATTTTACTAACCTGTCCCACTTGCAGAAACACCCAATATCAGAATAATGTAAAGTAAAACTAAGGCCCTCCATTTCTTCTGAGATATCCAAGTCATTTTGTAACCCGCCTAAGAAAAGCCAGACTTGGTTTACAATTTTGGCAATGCGTAGCTTTTGCAGTTGTATTCTGAAAATAAAATCAAGAAAATTTAACACGGATTTGATTATTTAAATCACCTTAAATCTATTATGTATTTCTAAATATAGATGAGGAAGGAGGATTACAACTGATTAAGAAAATTAAGCAAAGTGAAAGTTGCGTGCATAAGCATTTTCTAATTACTCATCATACTCTAATTGCCAGCTATTAATTGAAATGTGCTAAGTGGTTAACCACAAGCCTTTCCTTCAAAGTGAAGTATTTGTGTGAATAGAATTGTACGGGCGTGTTGCACACTTAATTTATGTGATACCTTTGTTCCAATCTTGATACGCTTTTTATTCAAAATACCGAAATAAATCCCTGAATATCATTTATCTCTTTCATTTGTTAGCTTTCAAAATACTTTTATCTTTGTATATGTGCTGTACTGTTAGTTGGTGTTGTTTCCTGTCCCATTATTATTTGTTGTCTGGCTTATAAAAGTCCCTTCATCATGGAAGCTCAAAAAATAACATTTTGGCGGCGTTGGTTTTACTCCAATTAGACATATAGACAATTTGCCTAGAAATGGGAATTCTGTTTTATAAATAAATAAATTAATTTGAACTTTTGAACTGTAATTTTAAATATTTCCTGAGTAATCAAATATTTAAACTATACTGTAAACAATGCAGTTTCCTAGCATTATCGGTTTGCGCTGTAGACTATTTGCCAATCAGTCACTAAAGTGTAAAAAAAAAAGTTGATCGGAATGTACATGTACAATGTACATATGTATATGTATACATGCATACAACATATGTATGTATGTAGCTGTTTGGTTTTTTAATCCATTAACAGGACCGACCACTCGACAAATAAGTATTCTTATTCGGTGTAAGATTTGTAAGCTAACTTGTCGAACGTGATTGTGATTATACTTATGCCCGAATAATAATAATAATACAAAAAAAAATTAGGCACTCGTAAATGCAGAGCTCAAACATTTATTGGCGCTCTTAGCAAAGAGAAGCACATTAAGAAAGAGAGTATGTGAGAAAGAGAGAAACCGTTATAATAATTAGTTATGCATCGCATGTGACAATAATCATATTGCTGTTATCATAATTCTTATCATTATATTTCATGTCTGTATGAGTTCAAGCATCAAGCATGACAAGTTTACCTTAAGCATAATATTTACCTTAATTAATGTGAATTTAATTTTCCTTTTGATGCGATTGTCTTTAAATAAACTAAATTATTAAGCGGTGAAGCTGCCGGTGTTTTTTGATTTTTTTCATTGATTTCGCTATGGGAGCATTAAATTCTTTTCAAGATTTTCCGATAGATGTTCACAACCATAACTTTTCTTTGCACAGAAAAATAAGCACAAAAATGCAATGCACATACATATACATTTGTAGTTATGTATGTATTTGAGACTCTTCCATCTATAAACATAAAATTTGTATTGAATTCATTCTGTTTGTCCACTCACGGAACGATTCGATGAACGACTGAGTCCTCGGACTAGTTTACGATGACTGTCACATCCATAAGAAGCTTTCGACAATCCCAGAGCGGACGTATGGTATATGCCTATGTATATGTTTGGTACATTATGCGCGTATCCTTTGCGCAGATGCTGTAATCTCCATCACTTTAGTATAACAATATAGATTCAAAAGCTTTTATAGCAAAGCATGCGTAAGTAGAAAAGTTTCCTCTGATAAGAAATCATCTGTTTGAACACCATATATTTATGATGTTATGTATGAACGCACACAAACACATACTTATACATTTACGCGAATCCGTATCGTAATTATGTAAACAAAACATATTTTTGTATACAATTAATATTGACCAAATTTACGTAACTGGCAGAAACATAAAATAGCAGGAAAATCAGACTATCAGCAAAAATAAAAGTTGCTGAAAATTGGGCTGATAACCGTCGACTAGCTCCGTAAGCATTTTTCAAATTGAAAACTTTGCACAACAAAATTATAAGGAAGAGTATTTAAATAGCTTAAATTTTGGAAAAAAAAAATGTAATTATTTAAATGAATAAAATTGTGATGGTAAATAAATTTTAAAAGCCACAAAAGCCATATAATTATATTGATTTTAAAAAAATAAAAAATAGTTAGGAAAAGATTTTCAGTTGTGTGCATTTATAAGCTCTGTACAAAAATAAGAAATTCTGTTTCAACTTTTCAAGATATCAAAAACTACTATTTCTATTAAACTAAAACGTGTAATGTGTCACGCCTTTGTATGAAATAATACCCAATACAAACTTTGTGAGTTTTGTTGAGATATTTCCAGAATAAAAAAAATGCTTATAACGCAATAATTTGATTTTCAAGCGATCTCCTACGCAAGCTATGTTATATAGTCATCCGATTACACAAATGATTGACAAGTATTTCCGGACAAGGTGCGTCCACGAAAATCGAGAAAAGATTGAAAGACAAACAATAATTTGTAGATTATCGAAGATTGCGTCTCCCATGCCTGTTACAGGCAGAAGGAGGCATGAGAGACCCAATAAGGTACATATCAGCATCAACAGCCGAGTCGATATAGCCATAT
Organism: Drosophila neotestacea; assembly: GCA_035044365.1. Taxonomy (NCBI): domain Eukaryota; kingdom Metazoa; phylum Arthropoda; class Insecta; order Diptera; family Drosophilidae; genus Drosophila; species Drosophila neotestacea. The sequence goes on from JAWNMD010000660.1 coordinate 34,471, forward strand.
CCGTATGTCTGTCCCTTATTTAATCACCTGGAACACCTAACATTTAAACAATTTTCAACTAAAATTTTAATTAAAAAAATATTTTCGCTTATAAGTATTTTTACGACACGAGCTTTGTAACGCCAAAATTCTGAAAGTTTGAAAAGCTGTATCTTTTTATACCCTTGCAGAGGGTATTATATTTTTGTCACGAAATGTGTAACGCATTGAAGGAAGCCTCACAGACCCCATAAAGTATATATATTCTTGATCAGGGCGACGAGCTGAGTCGATATAGCCATGTCCGTCTGTCTGTCCGTCTGTCCGTCTGTCCGTGTGTCCGTCTGTTTCTATGCAAACTAGTCTCTCAGTTTTAAAGCTATCTTGATGAAACTTGGTACAGGTCCGTCCTTTTGCTGCACGCAGATAACTATATCATATAGCTGCCATAGGAACGATCGGTTGGAAATAAACATTTAGTATGAAAAACTTTTTTGTTTCTCAAGATATCTCAACCAAATATACACATTGTGTGTTTAATTCAGTTTTAAACAGGCTGACCAAATTTGGTGTAAATCAGACTACTATATCATATAGCTGCAATAGGAACGATCGGTTCGAAAACAACATTTAGTATGAAAAACTTTTTTGTTTCTCAAAATATCTGAACCAAACATACACATTGTGTGTTTGATTAAGTTTTAAACAGGCTCACCAAATTTGGTGTAAATCGGACTACTATATCATATAGCTGCCATAGGAACGATCGGTTCGAAAACAACATTTAGTATGAAAAATTTTTTTGTTTCTCAAAATATCTGAACCAAACATACACATTGTGTGTTTGGTATAATTTTATACATCCCTACCAATTTTGGTGTAAATCGGACTACTATATCATATAGCTGACATAGGAGCGATCGGTTCGAAACCAACATTTAGTATTACAAATTTTGTAAAAAATCTGGCGGCTCACACGGGGCACTGCAAGGGTATCCAAACTTTGGCGCGCCAAAGTTAGTTTGCGCTATATTTTTTTTTTAAGCAAGTATTTTTCCATTGTTGCAATAATACTTAATCCGTTTAGTGACTTTAACGTTGAAAGCTTTATTTTTTGAGATATCTCAAGGAATCTCACTTATTATATGTATATATAATACTATTTTACATACGCTGAAGAAAATTGTATGACATAGCTTCCTTGAAAACATTGCACTGATAAACGATTTAAAAAAATTTGTTTGTACTTTTCACCAGACTCAATTCTAATTTATTTTTTTATTAGCCCAGTCCTTTAAAAATAGCAGTTTTCTTCATTACAATTTTTTTTTATGTTGTGAAACTTAATCTTAATATTGATGGATCTGGTCAAAAGTTTTACCGCAGAAAATATTATAATTTAAATTTAAAATTTTTTAATTCAAAATTGAATTCAATAAAACAAAATATTTAAGAAAATAAAAGAGTTACAGTGGTAAAGATTACAATTTGTGTGTTAGTGCTGGTTTGAATAGCACATTAATAAATAATTATAGATATCTCACTCAGTTTAAACATCAGATATTTTATTAAATTATAATTATTGGTGCGAATAAATATTAAAACACTTTTACTATTAACGGAAATGGTTAAAAGATACTTCTCAAAACTACGCTAAAGCTCAATTCAGGTCAGATCAGATGGAAAGTTGCTGAAAAACAGAGTAAAAAATAAGTTAATTGACAATCTTTTAAAGCACATTTGATGTACATACTTAACTTTTAAAGTTAACTAAATTGATTGCTCTCATTTGCTAATTTACTTCGTTTAATATTTGCATAAGTTTTGGGGCTTTCAGATGATCTCTTTCTGTTGTCACTGAAATTTAAATTGAGTCAGTAATTAAAATATTAAATATTTTAATTCGCTTAAAATTTTTAAAGACTCTAACCTTTGAAAAATAACTTCCTTTTGAAAATTGGCATCATTGGGAGAACCTCTATCGTTGGAAAGTTGAGTACTTAACGTTGATCGAAAAGGTTGAGACAGTTTGGGAACATTTTGGTGAGATTTGGTAAGCAAATGAGTTCCTGGTAAGGACTTAACACTAATTGATGGATTTAAATTTGTTACTTTACTGGAGTTGACCGATTTTACTGGAGTTACAGAAACTTTGCCAATTTCACTACTTATTAAAGGTGACAATTCAGCAGCCGTTTTCTTTGCTTGGGAGAAAGTCACAGGCATTGATGTTTCTCTACCTGAACTATTTTTCGTGGTTGTTGAAGTTGACGATGAACTTGAAGCGGCCTTCGACAATGAAAATATATTGGAATTCAAGGACTTTTTTGATTTTACAATACTTGTGGCTTTTTGCATATCTTGTGTGCGTGCTTTGGGATTTTCTGTTGGTGGATTTACTGCAGTTAACGAAATACTTGGAGACATTTCATTCAGTTGCTTTGTAATACTGCTTGTTCCCGGTGGGCTGGTTGTTGGTATAATTTGCATTGCAACATTATTTGTTAAGAATTCTTTTGATAACGAAGGGGCTCCGTCATTGGGATATCCCAATGAGAAACTAACGTTTCCCTGTTTTGGCATTTTTACACTTTTTTCTTCATCGCTTTGTAGATTTGAAATATTTGACTGCCGCGACAGGATGTGTGGCAACGTGGGGGTCTTCTTCGATGACAGCGAATTCTTTACCAAAGCTTCAGAAAGTGGAGTCGTTGTTGTGAGATCAACTGAAGTTGTGGGTTGTCCTGAATGTTTTTTCGAAGGTGTGACATATGTTTTGGCAGCAACAGGTACATTAACTGGTGTCGGTGTAGTGAGATCAACTGATGTAACAAGTGGCGCTTTCTGAATAATATTTTGATCAATAGATGCCCTTAATTTGCCTGCTTTATCTTTTTTATTCAGGCTTTCAACGGCTTCAAGCACCTTTTCTGACAAAATTTCATTGGAAGGATTTAGACTTGGAAGCAAACCGCCGCCTTGACCAAGCGTGGAATAAGTCTGGGCCGAATAATTCAATAGGTTTGTCAGCGGATTATCTAGTAACTGTTTGTACTGCCCGAGACCTGAGAGTACACTATTTACATTTGCATTGGCAGATAAACCGGCTAGTGTCGGAGATTCAGAAGCAAGAACATGGTGCAGAGGTGGATGAACCATAGATTGACCAGTGCGTGATTTTTGGGCATCAAACAAACCGAATTCCCTCGAATGTGGTTTGACATTTGCAAGGCTTTGCATGTTGGACATGAGCGAAGCATTTGTTTGCATACGATTGGCATTTGCAGGATTCATTACACCAAAGGGAGATGCAGCAAAGTTGTTAATATCAGTACTTATATCAGGATAACGCAGAGATTGATATTTTTGATACATATTTAAGGTGTCCAAATAATTTTGATTTAATCCATAACCATACTGTGGAATTAGCGACGCAGATTGAAGGCTGTAGTTTAATAAAGTTTGCATCTGAAAAAAATTTACAAATTAGAAGATAAAAAAAACTACCAACACTTTTGACAAGGCTGTATGTGATCGACAACTTACATCGAGACCCGGAACTGCACCCAGATATGAATTTAGTTTTGAAGCTGGCATAGAGTTTGTATTCCTAAAGTGTACAATTGATTTAATAATTTGTGAAGTTCACATGAAGGTGTTATTTAAACTTACTTATCGGCAGTTAATCCCTCTTGTTGAGCTAATTAATAGATGAATCACATAACAATTTAACAAAAATTTTTTTGTGGATAATTTACCAGGTTAATCAGGCAGTTAGTGTTCATTTTAAAAATATTTTTTTATTTACATAAATAACAGATTCTTTACGAGAAGAACTGATCGCACAACTGAATTTAATAAAGCTTAAATTTTAGATATAGATATAGATATAGATATAGATATAGATATAGATATAGATATAGATATAGATATAGATATAGATATAGATATAGATATAGATATAGATATAGATATAGATATAGATATAGATATAGATATAGATATAGATATAGATATAGATATAGATATAGATATAGATATAGATATAGATATAGATATAGATATAGATATAGATATAGATATAGATATAGATATAGATATAGATATAGATATAGATATAGATATAGATATAGATATAGATATAGATATAGATATAGATATAGATATAGATATAGATATAGATATATATATAGATATAGATATGCTTAAATTTTAGATATAGAGAGCAAGGAGAAGACACGAATGACGGAATATATTCTAACCACAATAAAGACGCGGCAACTCTGGGCTTAGACAAACACACATCAAAAAGGAAATGATATTAATATAAAACAAAAAAAGATGACAATGGACGAAAACTAGTGTTTTATATTATGTACTATTTAAGCCTAATGAAGGGGAGATAATGACGGCAAAACGCATAGGGAAAAAAATTTAATTATGTAAATAAACAATAACGGCCTGATTAGCCCGATAAATTATATATCAATATTGCCAAAAATATGAATTTGATTTACTTACCCAAACTCATTTGTATTTCTCTCTCATAAGTGTCCCAAGCATCAGCTTTCTCTTGCTCACTCAATTCCTGTTCCACTTTATTTTCCAATAAACTGTCGTGTTCGTGGTATTTATAAACCAACTCTGATTGACGTAAAAGGTGAGCTAATATCGTATCCTTTGGTAGCACAGGCATCGTCCTTTCACTTTGCTGGGGTTTAGTTAAACTGCAGCCAAAAGCTTTAGTAAATCAAATGCATAATAAACACTTATTTTTTATACAAATCTTACGTATAAAGTTCAGCTAATTCTGCCATATTGTAATGTCTATCAATCTGCTGCTCATCCACAACGCGAAAACTCATTGCTTGTTTTGTCACGGATCGAGAGTAAACTTTTTCCTCCATGGTTCCCTGAAATAAATTAATAAATAATATTAAAAGTCAACAAATTGTTAACTGAGCCGCATACCATAGCTATTAAACGATATATGTAGCAGTTTTTTTTTTGACCCAACCGAAAGATGCGAAAGATGTTTTGCTGATCGTTTGAAGGATTCCATGATGTATCCAATATTATTACTCTGTTAGCACCAATTAAGTTGATTCCCTGACCTCCAGCTTTAGCGGATATTAGGAAAACACGCGCCCGTCTGTTGGCCTCACTGTTAAATCTTTTAATCATCTCATGTCTAATATTTTTGGGCGTTTTGCCATCCAGTCTATAATAATCCTGCCCATTTATCCAAGTATTCGAAGCCTTAAAATTTGTGGGTATGTCTAAAATGGGAATTAAATGGTATAAATAATTATCTAGTTCGGTTTGGTATTCAGGATTATATTTTCCAACTTACGCGTGTGTTGTAATATTTCTGGATCGGATTCAGTTATTTTCTTAAAAAAGTATTCAACGACATTCAATACGGCAACAAAAGCAGAAAAGATCAAGCTGAAAGAAATTGTTAAGACAGATCTATTAGTCTATATGCAGTGACTGAGGTTAAAATTTTTACAAAATCGCGCGGTGCGGTGCTTTACAAAATTCCAATTGAAAGGGTGTAAAATGCGGGGTCAGAGCTCAAATTCGGCTTGTTATAAAAAAAAACTTGTTTGTGTCTTTAGATATTTTATCAACCAAACTCACAGAGTGGTAATTGGGACTGTCTGATACATTCTGAACAAAACTGGTCAAAACGTTAGTGTGAACAACGCTTTTGGTTCTTAGATTATCATAAAGGATATCACAGATATATTTGCCCCCTTATATAATATATTTTTATTTATAAGTGAAGAATTGACGTACCATTTCTCCCCCTTCTCTTCACACATCCGAAGAATAGAAAACATTGTGCGAAGTTTGTTGCTTGGCATAATTGTCTCCAAATCTTTTTTCGAAAGATATTTTCGCCACCAATCATTGGTCACAGAAATAAGGCCTGTTTGACTATCATAGATATCATCGGGCTGATCATCATCGGAGTGCGGACAGCCAGCTTTTTTTGTATCTTTCTTGTTTTTCTGCTGTTAACAAGATAGAAAATATTATATCTCATTTAGATAATGTATTTCATTATTACTTACCATATTCGCATTTTTCCATGCGTCTTCTAAGACTTTGGGATGCGTCCAAATCTATTAAATATAAAAATAATATAATAATGTGTTAATTAAACACCATAGACCTTTATTACCTTCCGCAACACAGTGTAATCTGTTATAAGACTTTTTCCCCGACTATCTCCACGGCTCGCTATTGCTTCTAGGATATACTCATAAAGGGTATTCTAAAAAGAAAGAAGAAATTTAATATATGATAAGGAAGCATTTTTTAGATTTCTTACATACCTGAACCGCCGTCATGGGAATAAAAAGAACATATTCAAACTTTTGTGGTAAAAATGTCTGCAGCAACTCGGCTTCTTTTCTCTGTGAAATAAAAATGTATAATAATAAAAATAATATATGAAGCTACAAAGATATCCAAGTATTTACCTGCACAAATTTTGACAGCTTTTTGTGTAGAACATACGATCTTTGCTTCATAACTGTAATGTCCTTTTTGCCAGAATCCTTATGTTGTCCGTTCTTGATTGGATTAGCATATAAATTAGCAAATTCCTTTTCCGTGCCGAGATATAAAGGCTTTATAAAGTTAACCATGCTATAATCTGAACAAAATTGTAAAAGAATAAATTGAAAAAAATGTTTAAGAAGGCCAAGTCAGCCAATTTGACCTACATTCTTTTAAGTTGTTTTGAATGGGAGTTCCAGTTAAAATTATGCGCTTAGGCGTTATAATTTTGGCAACAGCAAGGCTAATAGCTGATTTGCTATTCTTAATGATATGTCCTTCATCGCAAACAACGAGATCCGCACCTGAAAGAACTCGTTAAATATGTTTCTTTTGTTGAATTTAAAATGTGACTTACCAGGTTGAAGTAGATATTGGTTAACCTTATCTCGAATGGTCTCCAACTTCGAAGAACTTAAGTTTCCGCGGTTCTTATATGAGTGATAGAATACAAGAGTTCTGAAAGCCTCATATCCTACCAAGAGACATCCCGCTCTGTTAGTTGAAGATAAAGACCATTCCTCCAATACACGCAACTTATCTGAAATATCGCTAATGAAAACCAATAATTCAAGGGATTAGACAAACCATCTTGTAAAGGTTATAGGCTTACGATGAATCCGGAAAAACAAAGACCTTGATATTGGTTTTACTTTTGAGTGGACCCAGCCAACGTTGCAGTTCATCAGCCCAATTCATAACCGTGCTTTTTGGACAAAGAACCAGAACTTTCGTTGTATTAAGATCTTTGTACGAAATCACAGTATGCAGCAAAGCAATCAACTAAAAGTAGTCTCTGGTTAATATCATACATTTAAAGGTTATTAACTTAGTTTATACCTGCAAAGTTTTTCCCAAACCCATACAATGGGCCAAAATGCAGCCCGATCCCGAATTTTTCTTTGTGTGATCAATTCCGCCGTAACATGAATCATACATAAACCTGACACCGTCAATTTGATGCGGCTTTAATTGTTTAACTATCTCGTCATCGACTTTAACAAATGTTTTCGTTTTTTCCAAATAGTCCAGTATTAAACTATTTTTATTTACATGTCCGTTGTTCTTAACCGCCTTAGCAAGCATTGTGTGTTTCTTTTCCAGTCTTCGTATTCGCTCCGTTTCGGACTTCTGAGCAACTCTAGTCTCACTTGCCAGCTGGTCCATACGTAGCATAGGCTTTATAATTCTAGTCTTCTCTTCAACGGGTTCGGGCTCAGCGTCTGAATAGTCACTCTCAGAGCTAAGTACAATCTCTTCATTTTGATTACGTTTTTCCGCTTCAGCCAGCAATTTTTCAAGGGATTTCTTTGATCTTTTCCTTTGTACAAAACTATCATTCCATAGTTCATCGCTAACATCTAAACTTTCCGATTCCTTTGATATTATTTCAGCTTCCGATTTATCCTTGGCTTCGGTAATACTATCGTCCTTAGGCCCCTCATCGGGCTCGCATTTAAACACTTGCAGAAACTTATCCACCACGTCAGTTTTGGTTTCGTTTTCCGTTGAAGAGGAATCTTTAGACATGTTGTAATCACTTTGATCCGAGAGGCCTGAATCACTGTTTGATTCATTCAACAACTGCATTTTAATTTGCTCATTGAATCGCGACAGGTACTGATTTTCCGTAATGACTTCGTCCTCACTCTAAAAAATAAACTATGTTAGTTTTCTATTAAATTATGCACATAGTATCCTTTACACCATCTGGATTATTCTCTTCGTTGCTACCATTTGTACTCAATGTAAACTCTACATACATACTCACTTCTTTGAAACTATTATCAGTGTCATATGCTTCCATATCATCATCCAATTCGTCAAGAGCACTTGTACTTTTCACACATAATGTTTTCGGCTTATTTTTATCCTTAGGTTTAACGTGTCTGTTCTGTACGTGACGTTTTTTTAAACCATTCAAATTGGTAAGTCTGAGAAATAAATAGTAATAAGTATATTTCATCTTTTTCTATCATTTTAATACAAACCGTTCTATTTCCTTATCCGTATTATCCTCTGATGAACAGGAATTTTCTTCCTCGCTCTTGGATTCATAGGACAATTGTCGGAATTTTCTATTTGTAATGTCTATCTTTATGTATTTGGAAAGATCTATATCATCATCGTATTCGACTTTGCGACCTCGATCATCGATGTCATTATCTAAGTCTCGATGTCTATTTACTTTTGGAACAGATTCGTTTAACAAAGATTTACTTTCATCACAACTGTCTGTGTTATCACTATCTATATTCGAAGAATCGGAAGAATCCAACAGATTTCTTTTTGCATTACGATTTATGCGCTGTCTTTTCCTTAGAAAGCCTTGTGAAATCGTTTGAGAAAATTGTTCCGTCGTGGCATTTGTAATATTCGCAATTTTCTTGAGTTTATTTACTTTTTCTAAAATAAAAACTTGAAATTCTTCCTCCGTCTTTAAAGTAGATAAATTGCACTCATTAAAGATTTCTTTTGCACAATTCATAGTATCCGTAATCAAGCTATTTAATACTATTTCATTTTCGTTCAAGTTCTTATAAAGACTTTCAAAATATTCATCATTGGCCTCAACTTCTAGAGGTTCTGAACAGTTTGAGGGCAGAGCTTGCGATGCACTTTCATCCGTTTTCTTTTCCACATTTTCCATTCGTAAAATTTTCATTTTAATTATAGTGTTATCGACAAAGTTTGTGACATTCGTTGGGACAGTTTCAGAGGGAGATCTGTTTGAAACAATTTGACTCAAAAGAAGATCCTTAACGCTGTCCAATCTAGGCGGACTTAATACAATTTCCTGTGATGTATAATTGTGATCATTTAATGCATCCGAGAGTTGCGATTCATTATGGTTCGCCTGATCCTGGTCATCATCCTTTTGAAGCTCACACATTTCACCAATTGTGTTATGTGTATTATCATCGGCGCAATCCTGGCTTGTGGCGATTTCAACTTGATGTACCTGTTCTATGGGCTCTATGAGCTCTAAGAAAGTTGTCTCGGTTATTTGTTCATCCTCAAATGTTATTTCACTTTTAATATTTTCAGCTGTATATGAGCAGCTCATTTGTGGCATCTCAAACATAGAATTGATGATCGACATACTATGTACATCTAATGAGGAGGCATTCAATTCGGTTTGATCCATGTTTATTCCTGCGTTAATGCGAATTATTAATTTATACACGTACACCTGTAAGTTAATAATTTTATTACCACGGCGACCAAACACATAATTAATGCGTGTTTGCGAATATTAAAATGATTCCAAATATACTTTTACTTGTCTTTTTTGTTTCATGTGTTGTGAAAAGAGTAAATAAAAACAGGACAGCAAACAACTGAATCTACAGTGATTGTTGTTAATAGAGATGAAAGTTATTTAATTTTCGATACTCTGGTGAAATAAACAATAGTGGGATTCCATAAACGGATTTATAATCAATTTACATTAATAAGCCCTGCGGCTTCCTTACACTGGCGCCGGTATTGCGCCGTATATTAATTGCCGATTTGACACTGGTGAGTAGGTCTATGGCATATACTCTATGCCATACAAAAAGTTGACGGTTGGGTTTCACTTACATCGGCGCAACTTTTTGTAGGGCTGTGGTCGATTACAAATTGGGCGCAGTCAATTAATTTTTTGGAAACTTTTATTTCTTATCTTAGTTAGAGGAAACAAAAACCGCAAAAGCGCCAAAGGTTAATATGGGCACGTTTTTTATTAATGTATAGGGCCAGAAATAAATGCGTCTATATGCAGAAATGGCCAACACAATAAGAGAATAGGGCCTGTACATGATCAAGGTTCATAAGTAGTGTAAGCTGGGTTTCAACTCAATATAAAAAAAAAAATAGGGGCGGAATGCAAGATAACTTATCTGCATTGAAATTTCGATGGTGCGATATTCAGCAAAAAACTAAAAGCTCGAGCGATTTTCAACACTGTTTTTAGCTGAAATTACGCTATCTGTTAGCAGATGATGAAAAAAATATATGTGGCAATCTAATTTCAGCAGCTGGTCAGCTAAGAGTGATAAGTGACTCATCGAAATATAAAAATGGAAGGAACTGGAGCAATATCAAAAAGGCGATTGAACAACAAAAACAAGATCGGCAGACTATGAACCACAACTGAAACATGTTATTAAATTTTATATTTCTATATATCTTCTGTTACGTAGTTTTTAAAATACTTAAAATCCACTTCTACCCTATCGTGCCAATCAATTCACACTCATGCCTCATTTACGATATTTTCCAATGCGTTTGTTTCCTCTTTTGAATTAATAGTGCGTTTACACACGAGGATGCGTTTGCTCCAATCATAGTCAACTTGTTTGTGACGGGCTAATACTGTGTTTACACTGGGCCGCATCATTGAATTTTTCCGTTAAACGGAACATGCGGCAATGATGCCCATAAGAACCCTGTGGATAGAAGAAGACAATGATGCGGCCGCATCTTAAATCATGCGACGCATCATTGGCAAGTTTTGCCGTATTCTGTTAGTATTTTTTTTTAATACTGCAATTTTTCGGGGTATCGATGGGGTATCGTTTGTTAACCTTAGTAGGCCGGCATCATTTTTCAACTATTCGGCCTACTAAGGTAAACAGACGTGGTAAGTAATACTGTTTTAACATTGTCAAAAAAAGATGCGGCTCCAGTGTAAACGACGCGCATCATTTTTCCGCACCTTCGGCAATGATGCGACAGTGTAAAAACAGTATAAGGGAAAGTCACGTAGGGACTACCAACTTGTCTTTTGTGATACGGGCTCACAATATCGAAAAAATTTTGAGCATTTATCGAGATTTTTGCAGGCAACAAACAATTGAATGAGAATAAACCGTGAAAAAAATTTGAAAAAATAATTGAATTGACTAATTTCCATAATAGTATTGGTTTTTAATATAGCTGTTACTGAAATGGAGTTCTGCAGTGACTATGTACCTTTTGATTTCGTTTTTTAATAACATTAACGAGTCTATCTGCAACGTCATTGCCAATTTACAATGAACTATTTAAGTTTTTGTATTAACATGATATATTAAGAGATGTTTATTCTGCCTTCAGACTTTGTTTAAACATCACTGCATTATATTTATGTTCGTTCTGGCAGCAAAAGTACCCATGCAATCAGCTGACTATGGGTGCGCAAAAGATACACTTTTTGGATTTTTTGCGCGACCCCTCATGCAAACGAATGATCCCAACTAGTGTAAATTCAGTATAAAAACAAACGGCTGCAGCAGCAGTGTTACCATGAACCCTTTGTTTATTTTATGTGTTGTGTTGGCAGCTCTGCTTTTAGCTACCTAGCAGCGATATATTAGGCACTTTTAGTTCGCTCCTGCCACATCTTTGCAGGGTACTAGTTTTAACTGCTGTTGTCAACAGTATTAAAAACGCTTATGACTTTAGAGCGCACCAGCGAAATTTCAACCTACATTTATTTTCTTTCTATTCGACAGTGTTTTGATATACAGTTGGCACCCAGCGTAAAATATTTTTCAGTGCTGAAAGTAATCAGCAGTTGTTTGCTTGCAAAAATCTCGATAAATGTCTAAATCTTATCGATATTGTGTTTCTATCTCAAAAAATACAAATTGGTAGTCCCTGTGTGACTGTTAATATCGATACTTTAATCTGGGCAGTCACCCAGACATTTGCCATCACCAAAACAAAAGAGAAGCGGCCTCCTCATATCTCTATTAAGTAGGGCTGCAAAACTATCGATAGTGGGTACATCGATAGTTTTTAACTTCGATGTTTCAAAACCTCGATGTTTTCCAAAAACATCGATATATCGTTAAAACATCGAAAATTTTTCAAATATTTTAGATTGCGGTAAATACCATTTATCTTATGCTATATTAAGAAAAATATAGAAAAGGCAAACATTAATTTTGTTTGTGTAAAATAATGTTATTAATTTCTTAATAATAAACGAACAAAATTTATATTTTCATTTTTTTTTTAATTTAAAAAAACAAAAATTAGGTCTTCACAATTTAAAGCTTTTTTATTCAAATTTTTTTTCTTAAAATTAAAAAAACAAATATTAAATGCTCATTTCATAAAATAAAAAATCAAATATAATGTCTTCACAAGTTAAAGCTTAGTTATTCATATTAATGCTGTAAGAAACTATTACCAAAAAATGAATTTATAAAATTATACACATTTTTAACTCAACAAACACTTACGCGTAGCTTGAAGCGTCACCATGCAGTGGAGGGCTGCCAACTCAGCCACTTTGTGGCTAGAACTAGCCACTTTTTGAGCGGGCTAGCTTTTTTTTTCAAAATGATCTAGCCACTTCAAGCCATTTCGTTTATTTTCACTTTGGAACACAAATTTCGGTTTGATAATGCTGCGTTTAACCAAATTGACCTTTTTTTTTTTTTTTGCTTATTAATCAAATTTTGTCGTATTTCAACTAATAATAATTGTAAAAATGAACCCAAAAAATCTGGCAGCACTGATGCAGTGAAGCATCCGATATATCGATGTTCAATTTTTAACATCGATACATCGGACCATTTTGAAAACCTCGATACTATCGATAGTAACATCGATAGTTTTGCAGCCCTACTATTAAGGAATAAAGAAGCAACTTCAGAAAAAAAAACAAAAGCCTCAATCACTTCGATACTTTAAGTTAGATATGAAAACGCGTAGTCAGAAACAAAACTTTGACAATAAAATTGTACGAAAGTTTGACCTTTCAAAATTTCGACCACGTTTAATTCCAAAGCAGGTTCTTAACCGAACTCTTGAAATTGTTAACGACCCAAACGACGAGTTTTGGTTAAACAAAAACGCATCATGTGCTCCCCCAATTATGGAAATACTTAAAAATGGCTCAAAACATTCTGACAGCTACAAAAAGTTGAATTTAGCCCGTAAATGCCTTTTGACACGAGACTGGGAAAACTTGGCCAAGTTATTGACATCGAATTTGGTGGGCGACACTTTACTTCAGAAAACCACATATCCGATATTTTTAGAAGTAAGTTTTTTTATATTAAAATTGTCAAATAAAGAAGGTCCCAATGCTTCCTGACTCTATATCTGCACAAAAAAGTGTTGCGAAAATTAACGTCCATCGTATACTAATTACATTGATCATTACCTCGAACACTTTTACAAATATGTTTGATTATTTAATTTTTGATCATTTATTTACAGTACGCTTCAATACTTTTAACTTTAAAGGATCCAGAACTTTTACAGAAACTACAAGCGACAATGGCTTCATCAGCGGCACATCATAATGGCAACAAAAGCATACGAACTGATCCTGAACCATCAAAGAAAGATTAAAACCATTATTGCTTAGATACAATAAGATTTCAAATAAAATGTAAAGTAAAATAACGAGGGTATAATAATTTTGTAACAAAATGTGTAACGTTCTGAAGGAAGCGTGGGAGACCCCATAAAGTATATATGGCTTGCATATAAAGTGGCACAATTTAAAGTTAATTTTTGGCGGACATTAAAATCTTAATTTAGACAAACAGCGACACCCGAAACATTCGCCAAGTCCTTCTGTCTGTTTCTATGCAAACTAGTCTCTCAGTTTTGAAGCTATCTTGATGTATCTTGGTACAGGACTGTCTTTTTGCTGCACTCAGTACATATGACGGAACCGGTCGGATCGGATAACTATGGATAACATAACATAGGAACGATCGTTTTAAAACCAACCTTAAGTATACAAGGGTAGACAATCTTTGGGGCGCCAAAGACAGCTTGCGCTACATTTTTTATCAAACAATAGTATGTACATTTTATATATATATATATATATGTAAGTATGTACATTAGAGTGCAACGATTTGTATGCGCCAAAAAAAAATGGTACCTCATATTCATAATCTGCGGTCAATTCTAAGATGTTTTTACCAAGAAACCATAGTTATAAAATTGACTAACCGCGCTTTTTAAGATGAATTTTTGTTTTTTCTTACAAATTGCTTACATATTGTTACAAATACAATTATTTAACTTAAAAAGCGCGGACTAGGAATTTATTTTAGGACTTGATAAAAACATCTTTGAATTGACCGTAGATTATAAATATGAGGTACCCTTTTTTTCGAAAAAAAATCGATTAACACTAATGTACATGTTTACAAGTAATAATATTAACAACCAGAGTCAACAAAACATCGATATACTTTAAGCGCTTAAGCAATTTAAGTTTTCACCTGTTTATCGGCTATAAGCTTATTTTTTGTTCAGCAAAAGGATTCGCCCGAAGTATGGGATAATACATCCCGATTTTCAACTTCTGTAATTCCTTTTAATTTACACAGACAGATAATTTCTTTCCAGTCTTTGTCAAAATACTCTCTTATGGACATTGTCAAACTGACGCACCTTGTCGAAATAATCAAGAATATATTCTTATTTACATATGTATGTGCATTTATATACTTTGTCAGGGAAGACTGTCCTCTCATGGTAAATGAAAACATTACATTCATACAAACTTATTTTTTATTTTCATTTAACGAAATTTTGCATTAATTGTTTTGAATAAAATACTTGATTAAATGTTACATATTGATCTTCATGTTTACTTTGCTAAATAAGAAACGTGCTAGTGATGCAATTGAAGAATAATGAGCTCTGGCGGAAACAGATTCGCACACTGTTGCTAAAGCCTACTTTTAAGTGCGGCCATTTGCGCACTAATAGTTAAAGTACAAAAATAATAGCATAATGAAATTAAGGTTGATAGACTACAATTATTTAGTATAAGTCTTCTTCCATTGAAAAGTCTGATGTTTCCCCAGCATAAAGCGAGCTGAAAAAGAAGTAGTTGTTTACAAAAATGTAATAAGATATTTATAAGGTCGATCATACTTTACGGCTCGGCTGGTGAAGAAAACGATGCGCTTAAGCTTCTTGTTGTAAAAGAAATAGTTGAAAGACCATAAGCAGCCAGGTTCTCCGAAGGGATCGGAACTTAAGTCCGGATTATAGCTGTATATGTCGCACTCTGATAAATTCACTTCGTCATCGACCGCAGACCATAATGGTTGGCGCAAAACTTGGTATTGATCGCCAGCCAAAGCTGATAAGTTCGAATGAACTGAATTCATAACCCACGGTAAAGAAGGTTCCTTGCTAAATTCATGCGACTGGAAAATATATAATAAGAGACAGAGACAGTGTAAGTCAAAGAGATTACTACAAGTTAATTAATTTTCGACCTACCTTTGCATCTGAGAAATCATAATCAGGTTCAAATGAAGCATTCAAAGTTGCAATTAAGTAAAAGAGAGTTTTGCGCGAGATTGTGTCACACAGAATTACACCTTCATCGCCGGATTGACTGTTATTGCGATGAAAGTTGGGCGAAATGTCCGACAAAGTCTGTGGAGGCGATAAGGCTTGAAGATCGTGCCCATGTGTCTCAGCCGTAAATCGTTTGTACAAGACCTTTTCGGCTGCCACCATTTTGCTGAGTGTAAAAATGTTATTCAATGTTATTATACAATTCCATTTACATACTATTGCGTACAAATACGACCCGGTCTGTGGCTATAACTTTTATAATATTTATTTATTATTTAAAATCTATTTCGTCGCCTTCAAAGTACTCCGCTCATGATGCAATGCCAACGTTGTTTCCAATCCTCGAATGGTATTAAAATTATGTCCCCGGTGACATTTTATTAATTGAACAACCAGAACTCACATAATGCTAAATCATTAATCAATCATTCGGCATAGGTAATGCTGACAGTGCTAGCACCCGCTCTGGTTAATTTAACAGTCCGGGTCATATTTGTACACAGTAGAATTACACTTTTAAAATTAGAATTGTTAAAGTAGAGCTGCTTACCATGAATAGCTTTCGATGCGTCCAAAAATGGTGACGCCACCGGTTTGAATGGAAATTGCATTGTTAATGGCCTCGAAGCGAGAGCTTTCAAGCAACTTCATTGTAGTTTCCACTTGTTCTCAGGGTTGTCACCAACAAAATTTCAAAGGGAATATCGCAAATAAACAAATTGTATGGGACAACAACCAATTGACGAACGTTGAGAGGTCGTTATAAAACGATGAGTAATTACTCCAAATTGATCGATTTACCACAAAAAAGGAAGCTTAAACACAGCAACTACTTGTCAATATCTGCGGCGTCTTAATGTTTCTCGTTTGAATGGCTCTAGCTCCATGTATGGCCCAGAAAGGAATAGTGTGGACGACTTTGAAATTTCTAAACATGGTACTCGGATGGACTGCGATTCTTTTTTTAACTGCGACTCTTTTCTCGATGATGTTGTATATTTGCTGGAGTCTACACTGCCTCATTAACATTACACTTTTACAAATTTGTGTTTCAATTTAAATTGATCTGATCTGATTTATATAAACTGCAACAACACTGCAGCCAGATTTCGTATTCTTTGTTTGATTCAAAATAATAATATTTGTTGTATAACTTTGTATCTGGTTTAATTATACACATACATATGGGTTCATATGTTTTTAAGTTGTGTATGTATTTGTTTCATATGTTTTCAGCTTGTGCTTATTTTTATGCACACATAGCATACATACGTAGTGACGCGTTTTTATTATAACCGTATTATAGTATATGTGTGTGTATACATAAACTTGTGTGTGTGTGTAATGACCTTCGTATAAAGGAATACGCAGAAATAAAATGGCGTCAAATATTCTGCGTATGGCGTCGATTTGTTTTTTCTATTCTCCAATAATTTTGTTATTGTTAAATCCAGAAATATCAACAATTAACACTTAGTACTCGAATAAATGTTCAGAATCCATTAAGCGAGACATATTTAAATATTAGATAATTTCCCTTTTACAATTGCAGTTTACACTTGTGTATGTTTGCAGATCGCGGTTATTAACGTCAATAGATATACACAAATTCTCCTTTTCTTTACGATTTGTAATACCAAAGAAATATTTTATGATTCACTTTTATTATGCGTTTAGATTTCTTCGAGAAAAACACACACTTCCACTTAACTCAATTTTTTTTTGTATTAGTGATGTAAAAACAAGGCTTCAACCATCGATATATCGATTTTTTCCATGAGTTGTTGTTTTATACGATGTATGTACATATATCAATTGTTTTTCTTACGAAT
Source organism: Drosophila neotestacea (assembly GCA_035044365.1). Taxonomy (NCBI): domain Eukaryota; kingdom Metazoa; phylum Arthropoda; class Insecta; order Diptera; family Drosophilidae; genus Drosophila; species Drosophila neotestacea. The sequence goes on from JAWNMD010000660.1 coordinate 52,173, forward strand.
TTGCAATAGATTATTTTTTAATACAAGTGACAACCGAAAATTGTCAATGTGTACATATACATATGAAATAGGGCTCAATACTTTAATTATGAAAAAGTTAAAAAAAAAGACAGAAAATAGGAAAAAACTGTAGACTTTTAATACATTTTACTTAAATCAAAACAATTGATAACACCGATCTGCACAGATCACACCGTTTCAGTCACGTTTATATCACTATACTATAGTTAATCGAAAAATAATAATCGATTATATTCAGTAAGAAATCAACTCTGGGTGATTATTCGATTTATGGTACATCTCTAATACAAATGTACATATAAATGAATCGCTCCGTGTAGATGAATTAATACGAAAATTTGCGATTATTATTGTGCTTATCATATTAATAGCGATCAGTGTCAATACATGTGTAATATTGTATTATTTTTATTTCCTCTTGCAAGTCGCAACTGGTGTTCGTCAAAGTAGACAAACCAAATTAAAGCCCACGGGTGTTGTCCCTAAGTAGTATATACATTTTCCATTATAATAAGTTGATGTAAATTCAAGTAACTGTCATACAAATATGATAATTTTATTAAAGTTCAACACATGTTCATCAGTGTTTTTATGATTTTATATAAATGAGCATTTTGTTAAATTGCAGATTATAAATTTCTTCACATAAAATGGCGGAGGAAATTCTGGAGTTAGTGCTGAGGGAGCTGTGGCTTTGACTGCCCCAAATCCCAACGCCGAAGTTATAAGAGGACAAATATTCGAAGTCGGTCCACGGTATAGGAAATTAACATATATTGGTGAAGGCGCATATGGCATGGTGGTGTGAGTACATACTTACAGTTTGTCAAGTAATTGTTTTGACAAAATAAGAAATTCACATATTATATTTGTTATTATAATTATATTTCCTTGTCCTTTTATTTTGTTTTCTTATTTTATTACAGTTGCTAAGATTTTTAAAACAAGTTAAACATAAGTAACAATAAAATCTATTTGATATATACATATATTTAAACATTTAAATTTTTTGTTTTGTCAAAACAACTACTTGACTAACTGCATATCATTTGCAATACTTATGTATTTACCCCAATATCCGATTGACCCAAGCGTACACAGAAAATATCTATTATTTAACATTTTTTTACATATATATATGTACATAGGCATATTACAAAAATTTATAACTTTTGTTATTTTGAACGCGCTGGTAGTGATACTATGTGAGTACGTCATAATCATACACATTATGCTTGCATACATAAAGTGTACATGTTGAACAAACACAGTATACACACAGTTTCTCCTAAAATATTTTAGACAGCAACTGCAAAGACTTCAAAACCCATTAAATTTTTATAAACAGATTATTATTATTATTATTTTGAATAAATTGTATAATAAATATGTTTTAAATCTACATATGCTAAAAATAATAAATTTTAATATTTTAATACATTTTACATTATTTTATATATAAATGTGTATATATAATCAATTACCTGTCAAGTTGTTTACTAATATTAAAAATTACAATTTTCTCTTGTGAATAACTTTTTTAATGACATTCGTTGAAGTGTTTCATAAATTTACATAAATTAAGCAAAATTTTACTTTGAAAACCAGAAATATAAAACTCTTAAACAGAAATGTTGCAAACACTACGGTATTTTATCTTCAAATACTACCATTAATTTTTATTAGAAAATGTAATCACACAAATGAATCAACATGATAAGATACCCGCCTTTTCTATGCGCTTAAAAATATACATATACTATAACTATGGGTGAATTTACCTAAAAGTATGTAAATTTACTGTTAACAAGGCTGTCTTTCCAGTGTTTTGTTTGTAACCGCGCTCCATATTAACTTTCATTGAAAATAATTTTTTTTTTGCAGATCTGCCGATGATACGTTGACGAACCAAAGAGTTGCTATTAAGAAAATTTCGCCGTTCGAACACCAAACGTATTGCCAACGAACTTTGCGGGAAATAACTATTCTCACAAGATTTAAACACGAAAATGTAATACAAGTAATATCATCAAACTGATGAAACACTGTTTATAAAAGTCTATTTTTTAGATAATTGATATTCGAGACATATTGCGAGTAGATAGCATAGAACAAATGAGGGATGTATATATTGTACAATGCTTAATGGAGACTGATCTGTATAAACTACTGAAAACGCAGGTATATTTAATTTAAATGTATACTCTTCTAGTTAATAGATTCTTTAATGAAATAAAACTTAATTTAAATCAAATCTCTTAAGCAAACAATAGAGATAAGATTAATTAATTTTTTTAAACAAATTTAAATATTGTATACTTTTTATTTACAGAGGCTGAGTAATGATCATATCTGTTACTTTCTGTATCAGATATTGCGTGGTCTAAAGTATATTCATTCGGCAAACGTTTTACATCGAGACCTTAAACCGAGCAATCTTTTACTCAATAAAACGTGCGATTTAAAGGTAAGAATTATTTTAACCTTATCTGGTTTTTGAAGTGAATAGCGTTATTGTATAACTTTATCTAAATTCTTACTTATAGATTTGTGACTTTGGTTTGGCACGAATTGCCGATCCTGAGCACGATCATACTGGTTTTCTTACCGAATACGTAGCTACTCGATGGTATAGGGCACCAGAAATCATGCTTAATTCAAAAGGGTATACTAAATCAATTGATATTTGGTCGGTTGGATGTATTTTGGCTGAAATGTTAAGCAATCGACCAATATTTCCCGGAAAACATTATTTGGATCAGCTTAACCACATTCTTGGTGTGCTAGGATCACCATCACAAGAGGACTTGGAGTGTATTATTAATGAAAAGGCAAGCATACGTAAAACATAATTAGACTCTTGCCTAAGTTATTATTGTATTCAATTTCAGGCAAGAAATTATTTAGAATCCTTGCCTTTTAAGCCAAATGTGCCATGGTCAAGGTTATTTCCCAATGCAGACGCTTTGGCATTGGATTTACTTGGAAAAATGTTGACGTTTAACCCGCACAAACGAATTCCAGTAGAGGAAGCTCTTGCACATCCATATTTGGAGCAGTATTATGATCCTGGCGATGAGGTATAATCAATATGCTTTTAGCAAAATAATCAAAATATGAATATTAAACTTTTTTTTTGTTTTTGTTCTTATAGCCCGTTGCAGAAGTACCATTTCGCATTAACATGGAAAATGATGATATATCTCGAGATGCTTTAAAGTCATTAATTTTTGAAGAAACGTTGAAATTTAAAGAACGACAACCAGAACAGGCGCTTTAAAAATAATTACAAAATAAAATTACCTACATTTTTAACATATTTGTTTTATTTTGATATTGTTTTATCTGTCGATTATTTTGAATTTAACATTTTCTACGATTATATGTGTTACGTATCTGCATATAATAGCTTTTCGGTGTTTTTTTTTTTTCATTTTAATTAATAACATAATAATGACATACTTACATACATATATATCATTTGTCTGTGTATAAAATAAATTTCTCTTACATAGTCGGTAAATTGAATTAACTTGCATATTCATGTTTACTTATAAAGAATATTTATTTGTATACATTATATGTGTATTCATGCAAACGGCATGTACCTAATGCATTTACGATATCTCCTGCTATTAAAATAAGAATAACATGTTTTACCTAAACGTTGATAAGTTTGTCATTTTTCAACTAACATAAACATTAAAATTTTTAATCTCTAATGTATTAAAAAGGTCATTTAATATGTTCAACAGTATACAAATTTACATCGTAAATGTAAGATAACAAATAGTCCGTACCAAACAAATATCTGTATGGTGTCTACTGTTTGACATATTAAATAATTAAACTTATATGCCAAGTAAGAACTCTTAATATATATGTGTTTACCTTTTTACATTAACTCTCATTTGATTATGATTGTCAGAAGTAACACTAACAATATTGAAGAGTTAAATCAATTGAAATATTTGTGTGTTTCTTTGTTTTGTATTTAAGCAAAGCAAATCAAAACGTTAAGAGTACGTATTTTGTCGATTTAAAATAATAGAAAAATAATCCGAGTGTTCTTAAAAGTCGATTTCGGTATTACACGCAAACGCATTAATGTATTAATAAGCCAGAATGTTTTCCAGTATTCAAAACTATATAAAAGTATCTATGTACTGAAATTTTCCTAGTCACATTTTACAACCGAAAATTATCTCTTGCTCATCTAATATTTAATTAAACAATAGAAAACGGATTGTACCCTTGGGATGTCGAAATTGTACATCCTTGCGGATCGTTGTAAAATCATCTTTCAATATAAGTATATTGTTACAATTTTAATCAATTTCTTGTTGCTATTCATGTTTTTAATGATCCAATAATCAAATGGTAGTTAGATATAGCTATAGATATATGTGCAACAAAAAGAATTATCTGTACCAAATTTCATCCATTAACAACGTTATGAAATCGTTTTTCTGGTTATTATTGTGTGTCTGTATGTATATCTATGTGAACAATTGATAAAGTTGCACATTTCATAAAAATAATTTATGTATTTACTTTGCAAGGGTATTTAAGTACCCAGAAGTCATTTATATGTACTTTTAACTTAGTAGGAGTATAAATGCAATGGTGGCATATATACTAATTACATTCCATGTATAAGTGTGTATATATATGCAGGTATTAACATGTATTTCAAATACAATTGTATCCTAATCGAAGCGCACTTTGATCATAAGAATACTTTTTTTTTATTCTTCGCGTTGTTAATAAATTCTTAAACTATGTTGAAAATCTCAATTCATTACAAATATAATAATTTACGAAAATTAAAAAATTTATTTCTCTCTTACATTGGTTGTGTTTTCTGAATAAAAGTGGGGACGGGGTATCTACTAGAGCCCTGCACGAGTGCACACTAAACAAAAAACTTATCAACGCATACTGTGATAAACAAATTGCTCAAAGAAATCATGTGTTGTTGAGCTTTAATAATTTATTTGAATTCGCTTATACCGTAAGTGTGGGTGAGATTGATGGAAAGTGATTTGAATGAAGAGGATAGCAAATGTAACCCTCAAATATATAATGCAGAGTTATACACAAATAGGATTTCTGGGAAAACTGTCAGTCCACACATTCAAAGTGATAATATATCAATTTCCTTTGATTAAAGCTATTTCTTCCGTTACATCATGGAGCTCCTTAGTGTACAGATCTGCGACATTTCGGGATACCGTTGTTGGATGAGGTAGCAATTTGCTAACGTTAACATTCGATCCGAAACGATTTCCAATTTCGAGGGTAAGCGTTATAACGTCCTTAATGCCTAAATCACTGATAATGCTGAAAGGCCAACAGTTTTGTACGACCCACTTCGTCACAGCCTCTGACACGGATGATTTTGTTTCGGCATATATTTCGGGCTCTTAAACGTTGTTACCGTCTTTTACTTTTTTAGATTGATAGCACTAAATTAGATGTGCTTCCAAAATACTTGAAAACGCTGTAGCAAGTGCGACAAGCCACGATATTGGGTATGTTCTTGTTATTGTCTCCAATAAGACGGCTTAGATTAAAGTTTGCGTGAATTGCGTGAAAAAAAGTGTGGTTCTCACACTAAGAAAACAAGTAATAACGAAATGATTTGAGTAACATGATTGTATAGTTTCGACTCGAGTTTTTGAATCATTGAATTCAAATGATTTTGAAAACTCGTTCGAACATAACACCTGAGTCATTTTGATGCCGTGCAACAGTGTGATTGACGACTGTTAACACGATTTAGCGTGCACTCGTGCAGGGCTCTACACTGATAGAAAAAAGATTCTAAAATCATGATTTTGGTCTTAGAACTAAGAATTTTTTGCTAAAAAATGCGTCGAGAACATTGATTTCTTGAAGTAGGAAAACACATCTCGATTTCAAGAACATTTCAAGTAAGACCAAGTTCTTTTTAATAAGATTATAAATTCTTACACTTTTAAGACCACAAATATAAGTATAAGGATAAAAATTCCTAATTTTTTAAGAACACAGAGAAAATAATAAAAAGTAATATTTATTTGTTTTTTATTTTCCGTATGGTTTTTTTTTTATTAATATTCTCACAAAATTTAAATTTTTGTGCACTATCGTTTTATTTATTAGCACATTTTAATGTTTTATTAATTTACGTGTAATTTGTAAAAATTTAATTAGACTCAAGGAATATTTTTATATATGCCAAAAACAGAATATAATACATTAAAAAAACATTGTATCATTAAAGCCGTTGGTGGGGTTTTAACCTGGGATCCCAACATATATTGAGAATATCTTATAATAGTCTAATTTTAAGAACGAAGAACTTCATACTTTAGATTTTTATTCTTATATTAAGAACTAACAACTTGGTCTTAGTTTTAGTAAATTGGTCTTAAAATGGTCTTATTTTAAGACCAAACTATTTAAGTTGATTATTCTTGTCGATTGATTGTGTGATTGTGTGATAATGGGACAGACGGTCGTGCTTAAAGTAAAACGAAAAAAATACAGTAAGCTACAGTGGAGCAAGCTCGACAGTAGGAGACCCAGTACTTTTTGAGTGCAAAGCGTTCACTATTGATTGTTCTTCAATAATGCGTACCAAACAATAGATGGCGCCACTACGAAGTTAATAAACACAGAGGTCGCTAGCGTCTCTTCTTCATCCTTGTGCCTGTAACATTGTTAGTTGAATAACTTCCGTGTTTATCATCCGATTGGAATGAAATTTTCTGGACTGGTTTGGATCATAGTGTATATTATATGTACCAACAATCAAGGCGCTAACATTAAAGGGGCTTCTTTAATTCGACTTCGAAATTTTGTATTTCAACTTCCGGGGGCGGAAGGGGGCGTGGTGAAAATCTAAAACAAACTTGATCAATGGGAGATATAGATGAACCTACATACCAAATTTGATGTCTCTAGCTGTTATAGTCTCTGAGATCTAGGTGTTCATATTTTCGAAATTTCGATCAGCCGTATACTATCTGTTTATTATCCGATCCGGATAAAACTTTCAGGACAGGATTGGACTATAAAGTTTGTCATGTGTGAAAAAAATCATATCGCTAGCATTAAAGGTGCTTTCGTTATTCGACTTGGAAATTTTGTTTCAAATTTACGGGGTGGAGGGGGGCGTGGCAAAATTCTAAAACAAACTTGATCAATGCAATATATAGATGAACCTTTATGCCAAATTTGGTGGCTCTAGCTCTTATAGTCTCTGAGATATAGGTGTTCAAAAAAGGGACAGACAGACGGACAGACGGACATAGCTATATCGACTCGGCTGGTGATGCTGATCAAGAATATATATACTTTATGGGGTCTGCCACGCCTCCTTCTGCCTGTTACGCACTTTTTCTTTTGCACAAACTTAATAGACCCATTTGTACTTTTTTAAAGTACTGGGTCTAATTAATCTGAAGGAATATCAAGAAATGCAAAAATAACTGTAGCAGGTTTGAAGATAACTTTATTTTTAAAGCACAGAATTTACTCTTTTAAAAAGTGAACAATTTTGGAAAAGAAAGATTTCTTTTCAGGATAATCATTTGTTAAAGTCTGAACAATCTCCATCAGAGTGTCGTTCATTTCAATTTGGCTTTCATATTGTTGTTGGATGACATTTTCTGATCTCACGATTTTCTGTTGCCCCTTCGAATTGCTTAGCTTACGGAATGCTTTTGCACGATTTTGTTTTCGAATGATTTGTTCCAAATTTGCATGTTTAGATAGTAAAGCTTCCTCTATTTGAGCTTGAATGCCGTCATCTTTGTTTGTGGCATCCTTAAGATCATTTTGAATCTTTCTAAGAATGTAAACCATACGTTCTATATTGCTTATAGAATTTTCTATACGTTTTTCGGAGAGAAATACTATCTCGTTTTGAATGACCTTTGTTTTGTTGCGTACTTCTTCGAGTTTTACCAGTGCCTGAGATGAGTTCTTAAACTTTTTCTTCTTTGCGTCAATATGCTCTTTGACTGTAGCATTGACAAAGATTTGCTCACGATGCATTACACAATGTTCCAAGTCTTGAACTAATTTCTCCTGTGCACGTTTCAATTGATTAAAACGAATATTCATTCTGTGAATTTCGATTTTCATTGCACCAATTTCACCATTTAATGATCGCTCGGTTTTGGACCAATCAATTGTTTCCTCGATTAATTTGTGCTTTGTTTCCCAGGACAAAGCTTCTCTGTGGTTGTCGAGAACTAAGTCCTTGCTAAGTTCTATTTCATTTTGCAAATCATTAATATCTTTCTCCAATTTTAGTGTACTTATTTCGGTATCCTAAAATTAAAAATATGTAACATATTATTTATTTTAAAATAAAGTATTCTAAATACTAACCTTGAGTTTTTGACTCAGTTCAGCTTGTTCGTGCTCGTACTCACTTTCTTCGACATCGTGATGTTTCCGTTTATTATAAATTTTCTCGTTGAGAAGTTCCAATTTCGAAGTGTATTTTTGAATATCAAGTCTTAGATCTCTTGTCTTACTTTCTGATATCTCTAGCTGCTGCTCCACTTTAAGCGACTTCTGCTTAATGATTGATAGTTCTGAAATTTTTAATATAAGCTAGAAAAATTTAATTTGAACTTTGATTTGATAAACGCCTTGCGGCCTCTTCACTATCTACTTGTTGCTGATTTCTTTCTATTAAACTGTTTATTATATATTCATTTTATGCCACCCAAAAGTAAGGGGCCTTGTTCTTCAAGTTGATCTCTGGCATACTTAAAAATGGCAAGAAAATTTACAGTAAAATTGTAGACTTTTCGATATTACCTAAACCATATTTCTTAGGTATTTGAATTTATATAATAATACTCACGTTTGCGAGTCACCTGAATTTCATGCAACTGATCGTTTCTTTTATGGGTCAAATTGACATAATGATTCTGAAGCATAATCCAAAATTGTTGATGCTCCCTGACTTGATGCTCTCCGATTTGAATGGATTTCTCTATTTGCTTGATCTGCATTTATACAAAAGTGATTAATACAAAAAATGTAAAACGCAAATATACAGAGAATTCACCTTTAATTCGGTTGGATTACCAGTATCATCTCCATAAGAGCTATGGATCTCTTCTATTTGACTATTTAACTTTTCGAATCGCTTCATTTTAATTTCAATTTTTGTTTGCATTTTTCTGAGGTCTTCATCTAAGCAATTTGATTTCTCTTCCGCTTTGTTGAGATTTTCTTTTATGTTGTCATTTTCATTTCTGGTTTTAAATAGTTTGCTTCGCAGTTGTTCCACATCAAGCATAGCAAGAGCCAATTGGTTTTGAACTTTCGATAATGTTAAATCAACACTTCGACGTTGTTCCTGTGCTTTGTTCAATAATTTCAAACGATATCCGCTAGCTTTATCGGTAATTAATTGATCTTGAGCCAACTTAAGTATAGTTTCTTCAGCTTTAAATTTCTTTTGATGATTTTTGTCCAATATAAAGTCAAGTCGGCGCATTTCTGAAAGTAATTTTGTGCCTTCACGCGTGGCTTCTTGTAAATCAGCTTCAGTTCGCGATAAAAAGTCTGGAAACTCATCGAGTTTGGTTTGCATTCCCATAAGTGTTTCCACTTCACGTTGACCTTAAAATGGTGAATATTGCAGAACATGTATCATTGGCATTCCATATTACTTACAGTCTCGACTAAGAGTATTCATGTCATCGGCCATTCTTTGCCTAAATGCTTCAAGTTTTTTATTTAGCTCCATTTCTCGAGCGATTTGCTTTTTTACTGCTTCTATTCCATTGGAATTAAGTTTTATAGACTCCTTTTTCTTTCTAAAACGGGTTATATGTATGTATCATCAACCATATACTTTATTACTTTATATACATACCTAATGTTATCCTGAACTTGAAACAGAATTTTGTCTCTCAGTTGTATCGCAATGATAACCTCACTCCAGGCCTGTATTAAACGCTTGTGCTCATTTTGCAGTGCTTCCAAATCGGTGTTAGCATCAGAAATGCTCATATTAAGTACATTTACAATCTCTTTAATTGCATCACCGTCTTCGATAATTGACTGTAGTTCAGCTTCCTTTTTCTTGACTTCCATGTCCAGGCGGTAAAATAGGATATCCGATTTCCTCTTTTCATCTGATAGCTGCTTCTGCAACTGTGCATCCCTGCTGACAATACGCTTTGCATTCTTTACCTCATCTTCAACATCGTAAGCCCATTTTCGAATGTTACTTCCTAGGCTTTGTAGATCTTCTAATTCCATCATTCTTGTATGATACAACGACTTTTGCGTTCTTGTCAGCTTTATTTTCTCTTCATATTCTTTTTTAATGATTTCCACAGTGGCCTCTTCTTTTTGGCGCCTCTCAATGTGCTCATCAATTTGAGAGGATATTTCTTTAATTTGCTGCTCTTGGAATCCAATTTTAACTTGCATATCATATAATGCCAATCCTTGCTCCTCTCTGCGTTCTTCTTTAGCCTTAACTTGATATTTTATGTCCACAATCTCATTTTCTAGCTTGTGCTTTGTACGCAGTAAGTGTTCTTTTAAAGATTGTTGGAACTTTCTTAAGAGAGGATGATCTGGCGGAAGAATACCCATTTGTTCCGGTTCCAGTGCTGCTTGTGGAGTAATATCCGAAATATTAGCAAAGTCGCATGACTCTAAATCTTCGTTGTCAGCCATTCTGAAACATGTATGTATGCTGAGCAATAGAGAATTTTCACAAAATATATAAGTTCTCCTTATTCTGTCTGTGATGTTAATAATTATATTTGATAAACAACAAACGCCTGTTAGGTTGCTATTCGTAACTATTCTAGTTTCCATGCAACCGACAACAATTTGTTTGAAGAATTCGATCTTTTCGAAATGCCCTTAAGGAACAGCGACAATCGATTTTCATGCCCGTTCATCGAGCAACCCCCAAGATTACAAATCGATTATTTTTCGTTATTTAAAACTTTGATATTATCGATAATGGCTAGCGCATGCGCATTTCAAAAATTAAACGCTTCCATCAGATTCATCTATTGACTTTAATAACGAGCAAGTTTTATATAACATTTTGCTAGTATAAATAATTATATATAAATATAAATAATAGATTATTTTTAAAGCATTAAGCTCCATATTGTGTTATACCAGTGCAATAGTTAGTTAATATGAAGTATACATATGCATAAGCTATTCATATGCGAATCTAAAAGTATTAAAAATATATGTAAACATATGCATACATATACACACGAATATATATACGAATGTATATCTTTAGACTCATGTGCATATAAATATGTATCATAATTGTGTTATTAGAATAGGACTGCCATGCTTTTAGATGTTTTCTTTGAGTTTTGCCAGAATTTTGAGAAGCGGCGACCTGCTTTCAAGCCAATTTTGGCGAATTTCAATCCCTCCCTGAAGACAAAGAAAGTCCCTCAAGGACTCTCAAGGTCTCTCCTTCAATGAGTCTGAAGCTTGATATCTCAAAAGTTGAAAACAATGTTAAAGTTTTTGGTAGTACCTCCCTTCAAGAAGATATAAGCAGTTGTTTTCAGTAACTACTATTTCAATTTCAACTCAAATTGAACACACAGCAATTTTCTTTTTAACAATGATAATAATTTATGTTTTTATTTTAGGTTAATTTTATTAAAACCATGGACAACATGGGTATATCCACGGAGCCAAGTTTTCTTGAAGTTGAGCTTCCTCAAACATTAATTGAATCACCTTCGGTGTCTACTTTTCTACCTGATGAAGAGGCCTCGATTTGTCCATTGCTGTCAGGTAATAACGCCCTGGGTACAGAGTTATTATCACATCCCCTTAGTCCAAACATTGCTGCAAGCGATATAACCTCATCCAACATCAGCAATACAGATTGCAAGGCGGAAACAAGCTCTTCTGGAAGCAGTGACGGAATTGCAATGGATGCTATGGACACATCGACAAACCTCTTCAACATAGTCAACTATCATCATTTACAGAATAACAATATGACAATTAATCAGGTAATCTGTTGTATATCAGACATATTACATTGTGCCACCTATTTAGTTAAATTTAGAGTTATTAAAATATTACCACACACTTTTTTAATTACACTCTTGTATTTTAGGAATCTGGTACGCATTGCTTGAAGGGAAACAGAAGGAAATCAAAGGATACACCCAATTTTGTATCCTGGAATTGGCCGCTGATCCGAAAATGTACATTTTTCGTATTTCTTTCCGGAATTCTCGCCATGTGTTCCATAATTGTTGCTCAAATTGCCAGTTTGCCAAAATATTGTAATCCAAAGTAAGTAATAAGTACAATTAGCTTTCATGTTTTAATTTGAACAATCTTCCGCAGAACTGAATGGTACCAGGGAGGCGTCTTTTACGAGATAAATCCCACATCCTTTAAAGATACAGATAATGATGGTATTGGTGATATCAGAGGACTAATAAATGGTATTGATTATTTTGCCAACTTAGGTATTTCGGGCGTCCGTCTTAACTCTATTTTCCCAACTGCTCGTCACGCTGATGAACATTTGAACGCTTCATCAATCAGAACTATAAGAGCCGAGCTTGGGCATCTGCATGATCTTAAAAAGTTGGCCAATGATTTACACTCTCACAACATGACATTGCTTTTAGATTTTCCACTACAGCAGCTCCTCCCTGGGAAAAATGAGAACGAAGTCATTGAATTAATTGGAGGCTCATTAGATCATTGGATTAGGCAGGGGGTAAATGGTTTTTATTTAAAAGGTCTGGCATCAATTGAGAAAAATGTGCCTATATTAAAATGTTTGGCTTCTTGGAAACGCATAGTTGGCAAAAATCGAGTTCTCATTGTTGAAGAATCTCTTTTAAAACTAACAGCAAAGTCAAATGCATCTTTAATCTATGAGCACATCGATTTGGTAGACGTTGTTCTAAATATTGAAAGTGATACACAAAAAATGAAAAGCCGCATAGAAAGTGTATTGGCAAGAATGCCATCAGGCGACGATAGCACATGGATTCATTGGTCAATTGGAGAGCACAATTTGGATGTAGACAACAATCCGAAAAAGATATTTTCAGCCACGCTTATGCAGCTTACATTGCCCGGAACTCCGAATATATTGCATTCAAATCAAATGGCGATTGCTCAAAATAATGACTTTAATCATACAGATCAGTTCCTAGATGATTGGACGGAGGAATTACATAATTTAATTGATCAAAGTGTGGATATCAAATCATACCATGGCCTAATAATGGTTAAGAACATGATAGCTCTGCGGGAACGATCCCCATCGATTTACAAAAACTTTATCTGCAAGGCAAATAGTAATAAGTCCAACACTCAAATACTAGCTATTAGTAATGACAACATATTAATTATAGTACGGAATTATCCACGGAAATTTTCATTTGTTTCGGTATCGAATTTCGGCTCTAAAGTTGTTTTAGATTTAACATCAAACTTCTACAGTGGAATTCGAATGCTCAGTGGATCGAGTGAAAAAGTCTATTTTGAAAAATTAAGAGTTGATTCATTTGAAACTATTGTTGTAAAATTAGATAAGTAAAAACTGCTTGAAATATAAATATATATACATATGAATATACATATGAATATAAATTAAAATTGTTTTTGATTTTCACAATAATTATAATTATAAGAATTTTTATTTATTTTTAATGTGGTACATTTGGTTCCTAAATGGGCTTTGTGTGAGGTGCATATCGGTAGTAACCGACAAAGGTGTGGGTTTTTCGATAGAGCTAGAGAGGAAAGTTGCACTTAAGCCTTATTGGAAATTGGATTGGATTGCATAAACAATTTATAGGTATACAAGGATGGAAAAGGTCTCTGAAGATTAGGTAGGAAGCGCCTGCTGACAGTAAAGAACAACTTGACCTTCTTATTCGGAAGTTCCTCTAGGAATGCCCAATGGAAATGTTTACCAATTTATATTTTATAAAAACATAAATTTTTGATTTGTACTTTGTGTATTACTAAATAAAATAGAATTGTTTTATTTTAAAAAATAAGGTAGATTAAAACAAATTCCGTAGCAATTACAATTACATACGAGTACAATCTAGATGTAAAATTTTCTAATCACCATGTTTACCTTATAATTGTAAACAAATTAACACGACGTCATCGGATATCCGAAGCTCACATTTTTGTTTAAGTCGCTTTGTAAAATTAAGTAAACACTCAGTTTATGCTCCAATATTATTATACAATATACAAAACATTAATGTGAAGCAATTGTTATAGCCATTTGAATAATAATAGTAATAATATGACAACACTTTCTGGGAATTTTCACCCGAGTAGTCGATCTAAAGATGAATGTCTTACAAATACACAGTTAGTTTTTTTCTTTTCAATAACAATAACAATATTCAAAGATGAAGGATAATAATTGCGCTTTAACCAAACGGAAAATAAAGATGATGGTGTCGAGTGTCCGCTTAATGATACCCTGTACTCAGGCATGAAGTCTGTAAGCCTGTTTTACGGATAATGATTTCTGAAATGATGACAGACAGACATGTTGGGAACAATACCTCTGATATCTATGTATCTGATGAGAACAGTGTATAGATTTTAATTGAATTACGGAAGTTAAATCCATACATAGTATGCCTGCATTACTAATGTGCTATGTACATACTTTTGAAATAATAAACTTGAAACTATTGTTATACAAATGATTATTTAACCTCTTAATCGACCGAGCAACCGCCCTTAGTTTGCCTGCAAGCCTAAGTAACAACCAAATTGAGTAGCTAGGACATCGGGGTATATACATTTTGGAGACGGGGGAGTAGGTGGTAGTGTGGCAGCAATGGCATCTGCAAAGTGCAGTTTAATAATCAGCTGATTAGGATTAAATATTATGTTATAAATTGCTTATTGTAATACATATCTAATTTAATACTTATATAATTAATAATTTAAAAAAAAATCAATGGAAGTAACTAGATGATCTCTCGTCTAGTCATTCGTACAATCAACAGTATAAGATAACAAATATGGTATTGTTATCTTTGGAGCTATGAATAAAAACTTGATGACATTTAGAGATTCGACATTATTATCAAAATGTTTCAAATATTTAAATCAAATGTTCGTCTGTAAATATCATACAAATTGCTTTGGAAATTATTTATAAAAACATTAAAGCTAATCTGTATAAACTCTAGGAAGATTTGTTAACGGAAGCGACGTGTAAGGAAGATTTCCTCGTATGTTTTAGCAACCATCTCACTATTTTCCTTTTCTTTTCCCCTATAAATGGTATACTTTGTTATGCTCCTCAAAATATATAAACTGAATTCGAACGATATCGAATGACATGCCTATTATATGTAAATATAACATTTTATGTAATATAGAGCGTTACAAGAGCCGTGTTTTTGTTTGGAATGAGACTACAAAAAATACAACGAATTTATGTAATTATTATAGAATAACAGTTTTGAAGTCTATGTAATACTCATATTAATATCATATATAACCTACTCTATTTACACATTGAAGCTTTCTAAGTCTGCTACTCAGCAGGTACCATATTTTGATCTAAATCGGGCTTAGTATCGTCCGGATCCAAGCTCAAGCACTCCGCAAAGTAGTGTTCCATAGATGAGTAGACATGCTCTAAAACTCCATTGAGATCGTGGCCTTCGTCAGCATAAGTCTGTGAATAAACCAAATAAACGTTTAAACACGTAAAACAGGAACGTGCAAGTTTAGATAAAAGAATAGGACACTTGTGCAACTCTTGGAAAACCAAACATATTATTGAAAAGAAAATTAAAATATTGATTTGCATAATAGTTAATCAATTAAAAGAATTTCGAGCTTTCAGATATCCTTTACCTGATATCGATATAATATATTGGCTTCTGTCAAAGACTTGGCAAGCTGAACACCATGGACATAGGGTGCAGTAGAGTCCGCTAAGCCGTGAATTAAGAAAAAGGAGTTTGATTTGATAAGACGAGCTCGTTGTGTTGCATCAGCTTCCACATATCCCTTATAGTTCTCAGCAGGAAGCCCCAAAATGCGTTCAGTGAATGCGGAGTCTAAAGAAGATATAATTTTTATAAACAAGTAAAACCTAAGAAATTCATTAAGCTTACTGTAGTACAACCAATCAGCAATTGGAGAGATCGATATTCCACATTTAAAAACATCTTGTTGAGTGCCCAGAACCATGGAGGTCACATAACCACCATAGCCCCAGCCCCAAATGCCCACTCTTGTTTCATCTAAAAAACTTATAGTATCCAGAAGGTATCTGCAAAAGTAAAAAACACTTTAGTCTAAATTTACAACCTTTTTCAAATTGTTTTTAGCCCACCTCAATACAGATATTTGATCCTGAACTTCCACACCTCCTAAATGACGATATAAGGCTTTTTTGCTTTGACCTTTTGCCCCTCTAACATCCAAACGGATATAAATAACATCATTTCTGGACGACATATATGTACCCCAATCTATTCGAAATTTCTCTGAAACAGATTCAGAGCCCGGACGTCCATTTCTGAAAAGAAAGAAAAAAAATTATATTAACTGCATTTCATCTAAGCCGTTTGGAGATGTCCCATTTTCTATGCTTTATCCATTATTCAAATTGTAATTATATAAAGAATGTTTTTTTTTGTACATACACTTCAACAACCACAGGAAATGCTGCATCCCTAAGCTCTTCTCTCCAGCTGGGTGGTAAAAGTAGCTGGACTTGAGCTCGACTACCATGGGGCAATGGAATTTCGAAGGATCTTTGAATAGGTAGTGCCAGTTTCTGCAACCTTTCCGTATAGAAAGGTCGTGTATCGTACAATATTTTGACAAGGCTATGCGTTTTTTGCATATGCACTCCTGAGACAGGTAATCCTGGACCTTGACATTCCAAAATGTAGAAATCAATTCCATAGTTGGTTGCAATTCCGGTTGAGGGTGTTATGAAGGCGTCGAAATGGGAACAGTTTACATAATAATATCTACTACTCCAAAGTGCTTCGCCTAAATCACAAGTAATGCACTGTGGTTCGCTTCTGAAAAATTATATCATGATTAATAAGAATATCAGAAATAAGAGTTTGCTACACTAACTTTCTAGTATCATCATTAACGGGATCCTTAACCGAATAGAGATGCCTTTGACCAGGCTTCTTATCCTGTGTTGCCAGATAATAGACTATGTGATTCGCAGTATCCCAACATAGGATTTTCAATACCTAATTTGAAAAAAAATAAATTACTGTTGATGCATATGAAAAAGTCAGTTAATGATATACCTCATAGCGGCCATGAGATATTACTGAAATCCTTTGCTGTGAGATGGTTATATGTTTAATATGGGTAAAATGATCATTTCCGGACTCCTGGACACTAGCGAGCAGTAAAAAACTGTTTCCATCGGGTGCAAAGACGGGATGTGGAAATATATCTAACCATTCATCTTCAGGAGCGCGTTCAGAGTGAATCTAAATATATAACTATATTATAATCTTATATACAAAAAATTTTACTTTCTAAAATTACCTCTGAACATGTCCAGTTCTGATCCTTAGAGCATGTCGCGATTATGCTATAATTTTGAGATCGTACCATAAAAACTACAGAGACTTGATGGTTGCTACCGGAGACCCAACTAGCTGAAGTTAGGTAATAATCTCTGTAAGAAATAAACAAATTTATTTGGTTTTCTTTGTAGTGCAATCAATGTAACTTACTGTCCAATTAAAACAGGGGGTGGTCTCAATTCCATTTTAACTATAGACATAAAATTAGTTATATCAACTATCCATAACTGAACTTCTGGATTGGCAGTGCCTGGCGTTGGGTATCGAACATTTTTAGTCTCCGGAAATGAGCTGCCCGATGTCATACCGCTACCAGCGATAATAGCTCCAGATGATAGCCATGGATATGTCATCATCCCGACATGAGTATCATTAAATAAGGCAAACATGAAGTGACTTCCATCAGTGGACGACCAAATTGCTTCTGGCATATCAAAAATTTCCTCTGTAAAAAATAATACATATCGATTAAAGAGAAATAAGGAATTGTTACGGTAGAATATTACCCTGGTAGAGCCAATCTGGTACTCCATTATAAATACTATTCTCATGGCCTGTCGTTGTTATCCTTATGTCCTCTTCCGTTGAAGGCGATTGTCGTACAAATATATCATTGTCAGCAACAATTATGATTGACGTCGTATTTCCCAGCCAAGCGGCATATTGAAGACGGGTTCTTTGTACCTTTGAAGAGTCTTTTAACTTTACTGGCATGTGATGATCATTATCTACATCATAGATTGTGTAAAACGCAGTAAACGATTTCTGAAATATCTTTGATACAATCGATTTTAATACTTTTTATTCAAATTACATGTTTAAAATTACTTACTTTTTTTACATTGTGCCTGAAGAGCACATATTTAAGATCATGTGTGCACTGATATCCCCCAACATTCAGTTGACGAATTGTATGATTTGTTACTAAAATATTTACTGAGTTCGCTGTCGTATCCAATATGGAAAGCCCCCCATCGTCTGATTGAAATACGTATTTCTTCGTTGTCACCCAAGAAGGTTGCAATCTAGTTGGCGTCAATTCGCCTTGTAAATATTCATCAAGTATCATTCGTCGGCCCGACCAATACAAGAGTTCATCTACATATCTAAAAAATACAAGTTACATATCTCATTATTATATAATCTGTATAATCTATATAATAGTTTAATCTAAAAGAATGATGTTCTTTCTCTTTATAAGCTATTAAAAATGTAGCTAGAGTCTGCATTTTCCTATTAACATTAACAGTTAATCTTTTAACTGAGAAATCAATTTTATAATACATAAACATACTTATTATATTGATATACATACCCCAATAAATATATAGCAGTTATTATACCAGCTATTACAAAACTAATAACTAGTAAGGAGAAGATAATACTGCGCCAGTTGTGCCCTTCGTCCAGATCCAAGTCTTGATCTTTCTGTTTTGGATCCTGAACCTGTAAAGTCTCATCTGGTGGAAGTCTCCATGATCCACCCCGATCAGAAGCTGCATTGGCATGCATTTTCTAAAATCCAAACAGGATGTGTTAAAAAACAATTTGGGATGAATCGAAGTTATATTAAGTCGAAGAGTGCTTCGGACGGTTTTGGAAGTAAGAAGCTAGGGAAAAAACGAGTAAGTAAATAGGAACAACTTAAATCAAATTGCATAATATATAAGTTATTTAAGAATTACTTTGATATATACTTACTTTTGATTAATCATGATGCTCCAACTGCGTTTGTCATCGGTTTTTATTTAACAGTAAAAATTGGGCAAACCAATTTCCTGAAAATAAAAATAATAAAACTGATAAAATTATAAGCTTCTTTCGGCTGGCTCCCACGATTTTTCTTTACCAATAAGAGCAGTAAGAGTAGAATAATAAATTTCTTACCTGTATACATTGATGATATATTGCCATACATATATATCTGACACCCTTCGCATTATTGGTACAAAAGGTATGGCATTGATAGCGTTAATGCAGATGATTTCTCCATATTTTTGTCCTCCACTAACTGGAAAATATGATCACAGACTAAAAAAATCTGAGCTTTGTAGCCTGAAAAAGAAAATGTACTTTTAGGCGAATCAAATAATTTTTTATTATATTTATCATTTATTTTAGCATGTATACATATATAATTGCTTATGTTTAGTATATGTATAAAATTGCCTATGTTTCGAAAAGACTGTTCTCTTTTATTTGGCAACATTCCCAATTATAATAACTGACTCTTTGAATCATCGCAATACTTAAATTTAAAGGTCAAAGAACAAACTCTTGACATTTATTTTGTTAAGAGAGTCCACCTATTTTAAGACCACCAATCCCGACCACGATATACCCTGTTCTCAGATTTAAGAAATGTTTTTCTAAAGTAGTTTGCCCAGTTTAAAAACAGTCATTATGTGCTAAGAAGTTAAAATTTTTCCTATGAACGTTTTAAGAATATATTTATGCAACGTTGGCACATCAGCAAATAGCATTCAAAAGCTCTTCAGGTTGAACAAGTATTGATTTTTCTATTTCCCAATCTGCTTAGTCCCTTTATCCAAAGCACCCTCTCTTTGAAAAGTTTTACGTCCTTAGATGAACACATAGGCTATCATTATTCTACCTGAACACAGCCTTGTTCTCAATTGCATTTCCGTAAAATTTTCCCAATAGTGCTTGAGAGTGAAAAGCGGAATTACGATAAACGACGGCGTAAAATGCTTTGATATTAAAAATCAAAGTAAAAGATAATTATCGTACACTATCAAGTACACTATTGAATTTAATTGAAAATTATTTTGGAATTATTACATATTATTAACATCTTTTTCGATCTGATTCACCATGCAAAAATGTTTCGCTTATTATGGTCCTCGGCCAAAAAACACTTTTAATGATTTATGTGGTTATTTAACTAAACTAAACAATTAATAAAATGCAGTAAGCTACAGTGGAGTAAGCTCGACAGTAGGAGACCCAGCACTTTTTGAGTGCAAAGCGTTAACTATCAATCCCATTCAATAGATGGCGCTACTACGAACATCTCAGTTGATAAACATAGAGGTCGCTAGCGTCTCTTATTTTTCCTTTTGCTCGTAACTTTGTTAGTTGAATATCTTCCGCGTTAATCATCCGATTAGAATGCAATTTTCTGGACAGGTTTGAACAATAGTGTGTATTATATGTACTAAAAATTAAGGCGCTAGCTTTAAAGGTTCTCTCGTAATTCGACTTCGAAATTTTATTTTTAAATTTCCGGGGGAGGAGGGGGGGGGGGGTGGCAAAAATCTAAAGCAAACTCGTTCAATGCAAGATATAGACTTGCCAAATTTGGTCTCTCTAGCTCTTATAGTCTCTGAGATCTAGGCGACACAAAATCGGACAGACAGACAGACAGACGGACATCGCTATATCGACTCGGCTGTTGATGCTGATCAAGAATATATATACTTTATGGGGTCTGCCACGCCTCCTTCTGCCTGTTACGCACTTTTTTTTTGCACAAACTTAATAGACCCATTTGTACTTTTTTAAAGTACTGGGTCTAAAAATGGGCAAAAACCTGCGGGCTCAGTTCTTAAGTACTAATGGTGAATAAGGTCACAGATCACGGTAAAATTATTAACAAGGCGACGCATTTAATCTCCTTCGGGTCAATATTTACTGAACCTTTATTCGATATTACGACCATAAGAAAGCTTTAACTATTCAAATATTTAACAATTATACTAAAAATCAGTGCGCTCATATCATTTCGGTGTCGGTGAAAATACCGCGTGTATTTTTATAAAAAAAAATGGGCAACTATAAGTAGTATTCAACTAAAAGCAGACTACTGTTGCGAAAAAAAAACCAATAAAGCTGTTAGGCAAGATTACAATTTTCGCAGATATGTTGTTAAATGCGTCCATTTTATGTATTATTTACTGAAGATATTTTTGTTGTCTTTATCTGCTTTTTATCGCTCTTTTTGAGTCCTTTTTGAGGAATAAGGACTAATGGCAGAGGCCGCTGTGAATTAATACGTCACCTTGTTAGCAATTAAACCATGATCAAAATAAACTCGTCACCTGAAAAAAAACAGCAACGTGAGAGAACAAAAGAGCACTTGAGCAGCCTTCGGGAATGAATGAGATTGAATGCATTTAGAGAAAGTAAGAGAATAAGACACTGATGCTAACGAACAATGTCAAAAGCTGTTTGTTGGCCTTCCTTTATTTTCATAATTTACATTGTTCCCCAATTTAAAGACCTAACAATTTTACTGATTTACTGATAGGCCAAGTAGTTTTCTTTTATGTTGCAAAACAATCTACATTCAATCTACATATACGTATTGCTTCCCGACATTTGGTCGGGGTTTGACATTTGGTCTTGCTAGTTACATTTACTTCGATTACCAAGCAAATCCTTAAGCTATTTTGTTTGTTCAACAACAACAAAATGAGTCATGTCTTTAACATTTCTGGCATGCATAAAAACTGTCAATCAAAAGGTCAAACGATTATAATTAAGTATATGTAATTTCTATAAGTAAAGCACTTGCTTGATATTTTGCGTGATATTTATTCTTGCTCTGTGTAAACAAGATTACCTCAAGCGTTAAAAAATGTTTTCTTAAATCTAAGATTTCAACACGCGCTAAGGGCTATTAATGTTAATATGAGGTAACAATCGTTGCCATATAACCGGTCAATAAATAAAGCAAGGCCACGTAAAGAAATCGAAAAGTATTTTTTCAAATCATTATAATATAATATTTTGCAATTTAATAAATTCTTCTTTACTTGTTATACTGAGCGGCTTGTGCAGTATGAGGCGGAACAATTTGACATTAAAATCCCTTTCTACATATTTGTAAGTTTACACACACAAGTATGCGTGTACAAATATAAAGCTATGTTTTTGAATTTATTACGTATACGTTACAACTATTTTTACTTACGAATTTCAATAAATTAGTTATTTAATACCCATGTAGGTGTACTTACATGGGTATGTGTGGTTATTTCCATATAAAAATATATGTACATATATATATATATGCACATCTACTTGAAGGCTGTCATAACTTAAAAAACTCCATTTCGAGGAAAATGCATTTAAAGTTATTTTGATTATCACAATATGATCAGCAAATCACACATATATTATATATATATATATATATATATAATATATATATATATATATATATATAAACATATATATAATATATATGTAAATCGTGATTTTTGAGTTATGACAGTGTTCAAGTAAGTAAGCGATATATACATACATATATAATGGGTGTCATTGCCCACACCTACACAGACATTTACATTGTCTAGTATTAATAAATAGGATATTAGCGAACTTATGTATGTATATTTTATGTACTTATATCCACATTTAATTTGTTGTCGTTTTATTTGCATAACTATGCATGTACAGTATAACTTGTATATTTAAGAACTTGTATTAAATATTAGTAGCACTTTTTCACATACTATGTGATTTGTACATATATATGTGATTATACATAGGTATATTTTACACTTGTCTATAAGTATTTACATATGTACATATTTTTTCCTGTACATAAAATCACAACCTTCAGAATGTACACACATACATGGGCATATATATATACATATAATATGCTCTATACATGCACATACACACATACATACTTCAATGATAGCCAAAAACGCAAACACTGGGGTTTCAGTATTATTTTATGGAAGACCATTACCCAGCGACAGGCAACCCGGGACTGAAACCTACATTCGACTGTTGTTTTAAGAATTGCAAAAAAGATTTTGCTGGCCAGATATGTACGTACTGAGAGGATTTTTGTTCAGCGGCATTCGACAAATGCTGTAAATACACAGGGAAAAAAGCTGAACCAAAGAAGGGAAACCTAGAAGAGAATAGGTTTAAGCTGCAGTGTTAATAAAATTCCCTAAATTTTTATGTCCTCAAATTTAATATTATATAGAAATTTAAGTTTTATTGAAGTTTATATGGGTTAGTCTTGGGAACAAAACTTATCATCAAGAATAATCCAACATTTTGTTAGCCGAAAATTACCGAATCTTTTTAAACTTTACATACTGTACATACTCTTAAATTTATTTAATTAAAAATTTGCATATTTTTACATTGTGTTTCAAAATATTTAAATGCTTATTACTTAATTCAAAATCTGTTTAGGTCATGAATCAGCCGTTATTTTTCTCATAGTGTAAAAATGTATACTAATAAACATAGGATCCTTAAGGGTGGATACGGTTTTTGTTACTATGTAATAAACAAAAATCTTAAGTAACAACCATACTTTAGTAAACTTGCTTAAAGTATAAATTTTAAAATTTTAATGTTTTTAGTTGTAGCATTGTGTTTATATAGTCTATAGTTTAAATAAGCATATTCTAAATTTAAAAAGTGGACAGGCTTTGGGAAATTTTCTCTTAAAGAGCTACACCGACTTTCTCTTTTCCTAATGGGGTTGTTTTTATCAAATTTACTCTATGAGTGAGGGTACAATATTCATTTGAATGTCTTCACTTCCTCATTTACTATGAGCATTTTAATTATCATACATCAAAATTTTATCATTATCTAAAATAATTTAAGCAATCGAGCAATGCCCTACTACATTGTATATAAATATTTCGGTCCTTACAATACAAACTGTATGTACTCTTTCTGCGTTTTTGCAAATTTGTTTCATCAATACAATTGAATGATACAATACAAATCCTTAATGAGTTCAATGAGTTCATAAGGTATATTTTGCATGTTTTCGCAAAATCTCATAAGCAGAGGAATCTAAAGACTAAGCTCCTAAAATATAATGGTAACGCAAAAATATTTAACTAGCATTGAAAATGGTAGTGCCAAAGAAAAATATTCCAATAGCACTGAAAATATAATTACTAATGAAATGACATATTAAAATAATATATATAATGAATTATAATGAAAATATTTACCTAATATTATAATGACAACTTCATTTCATAAGCATTGATAACACTATGCAAATGCGAAAGTTCCCCATGGCCAAAAACCACCAAGTCCGGAAAAGAGACATTAAAAACTTTTTTAAATGTAGATTATTTTAAAGTTTTTTTTTATAATTGATTTGTTTTTTAGTGTAGACATATTTGAACATTTCGAGAACGGCATAGTTTGGTATAAATAAATAATTTCTAAATTGATTTTAATGATGAATACTTTACTTAAGTCTTGAATTATAAGATTATGTGATTACGAACTCAATCAATACAAAATCATGCCCTACGGTGGGTGCGGTGTAGTTGTTGGGAGAAAGGTTTATTGACTGATTATGAATCCGCTAACTTGATTTTTTGACCAAAGTTCGTCTTTGGTATCTAGAAAGAGAACCAAATCCTCCTAAACTTGTGAAAGGGTGGTTAGAATTGCTAGGGACTGGCCCCAGCACACTCCCTTGAGGAACGTCAGGTAGCTCCCTTGAGCCATCTATCTCTGATGGATAATGATAAATTCATTATCGTAAAGCAAGAAAAATTCAATCTTATGATCAATTTGAGAATCGCAGCTCAGGATCAATATTTAGTATAGAGAAAGACTAAAAATGCATCAATATTATATATTCATATTATCGTACATTAATTGTTTAGGCTATTTATATATTTATAAATTAAAAATGTTTAGTGGTACATCATAACATCCGTGCTTTGGTACATACACATATACGCGTCGCAAAAAAGACGCTTGGCGTGTTCAGGTAAGACTTTGTCCTTTGACGATCTTTCATTAATAGATCGAGCACCCTCGTCAGATAACCATTGGGGTAATTCTGGAACTGATATCATTTCAGGTATATTATATCCGTTTTTTTCACCTGTGAAAAGAAATAAAACTTAGTAGTTAGTTGAGAATATTAAAATGCATTTTTCTAATTACTTACCTTTTCTATCAGCCATTGAGTCGAAAAAACACCATGGAGCATCTGGTCCCGAGCCTGCCTTTACAAATGCAACATAATGTGATGTTTCAATGCATACAACGGCAAATAGCTCCATGTAAATTCTTGGTAAAATCATGTGATCAGCCATTACTTTGAAATCTCTTGGTACAAATAGCTTTTTCGAAACGTGATTGACTCTGCAAATTGAAAAGCAAATATTTTAACTAAACCGTAAACACGAGTTAAAGTATAATACATACCTTTTAGCATGCATATGAACAGTGTTAAGACATTTTTGACAGAAAGCAGTAGACTCGAGACCGGAGCCCGACTGTAAACAACCGAAACATTCCCGGCATTCGTATTCAGCAAGTTTTCCACAAACAGAACATTGACGAGGCGCTACAGTATATTGAATGTAAAAGCAAATTATAAAGTTGAACAATAAGGAAGCTCTTACAAAAGTACTTACAGTCTTCAATAATATCTGTTACGTCCAGAAATTGCGACGGCTGAATTCGGGGATACATTTTGTAACTCTTTCCAAACCGAGGCATTTGAATAATAAGACACGATGGAACTTCTTTCAACTTTATATCGGATGAATGAAAGCTTTGCTCAAATAATTGTTGCACAGTTGGAAAAGTTAGCCGCTCATCTTTCTCCACAAACAGTTGATAAAAATAAGAATCTTGTCCAGAGCTTAGCTAAAAATAATTATTAAAAAGTTATTAAATTATTCGTTATCAATTAGCTTAAAATAATTCTACGCACTTTTAAGAATGGTTCCACTCTCATTATTTGAGACAACAAACTGTTTAAAAACTCCTCTGGATCCTTTTCCTCACTGGTCAAACCACTTACGGAGCTAAGCTGATCCAATAATTTCCGCAGTTTCATCACACGATCAGCTCGGACAAATACATTCTTCCGCAATGGATTGACTATCTCATCACGCAACACGTTTTGAACAGCACCATAATGCGAAATATCCTACAAATGTTCAGAAATAAACAATAAAAAAAAACTCTCATCAGCTGAACAGCTCAACTTAAACTGAATTAATTTTACCTGAGGGCCTGGTTTTCTATACAAAATGGAATCAAATACACTTGTAAATGTAAACATGGAAAACAATGTAGCGTCTAAATAGCAGGAATTGTGGTGACCTTGAATGCCTTTAAATTTTCCGCACATTTCTTCCAATTCCTCTGTATTGTATATTCCTAAAAAAAAAAAAAAGTTTAACAAAAAAATATCAGTGAATTAAGATAACACTCACTCAATGGGGCGACAGCCCCTAATACAGAAGGACAGTCAACATGTCCGAACTTTACTGCATTGGTATCATTAGACATCATGCTTACAGAATGACTACTATCTACGTCGGCGAACCTTCGATCGTTTGTACATTTTTTAGACGGTACAAAAATAGCACCACCTTCGCGGCACTGAAATAAACTAAAAGAAAATTTACATTTTATTAAATCATTTATGAAGACAATGAATAATAGATCAATTTTGATTAAGAGAGGTATCGAAAGACGTTGCTCTATTAGTCTCTGAGATCGACACACTCAAATAAAGAGATGAACGAATAGGCATAACTATTAGTACTAATAAATTAAATTTGTAAAAAATATTTACCGAATGCCATCATAAGTTCCATCTGATGTCGAAAGATTCCTTAGATTTGGATCATCTTCAACCTCAATTCCAACCAATATGTTTGATGAATCAGAAAAAATTCCTATCCAACGAATTACACCATATAAATCTGCACTTATACCAGAATCAATGACTTCAACCAGAGATCCAATGACAAGTTTAGTTCCAGGTATTTCAGATAATTGTTGGTATTTTAAACTACTTCGATCTAAAGTTTAAATAAAAAAATTTATGAACTTCAAATTTTGCGTAAAGTATGGTATGTAAATTTTTTCGACGTTTTTCATTTATCATGTACCGTCAAAACTATGGTCATCTCTTTGTACATTGAACTCCAAAACGGTCAACGGAATATTATCCATTATAATAAATACACGAATATAAGTATTATTAATCCGTGCACATGTATAGGTATATTATTGTTTGTGTTTATTCTCCACCCGATTATTTAAGTATAAATAAAAGAGCTAATACTGTTTGACTGTTTTAAAACAGAGAAACTTAAAAATACATGATGCAAACTTTTTCTCGTTTATTATTCTCGAAATGTGCTCAAATTCTGATATTGAGTGCGACAAATTTATTTTTACGCTGAGCACATGTGTATCTATACCAAATGAACTAAAACTTAAAATCTTCTTGATCGACTAAATTATACCCTTTTATAATGGATGATGAATAAGGAGCTTACAAAAGTTAAAGTTACCATATTAACCTTTTAACTATTCATAGACAAATAAGCGATTGTAATTGTTGGATATATTATATAAGAAATAATATTCACTCACTTCACAGACTTGCTAAATACTATTCTTATAAAGCGCCAATGCTAAGTTTCTAAAAATACACATTCATACTTGTGTATGTACAGCGAATGAAAAGAAAATATTTACAGGCTGGTGAACTCTGGCTATCCATACGCAAATATTTAACTATATCAACTGAACTTGTCCAACTGATCCCGAACAAATAATTCTTCTAAAATCGAAAACAGTCATCCACCTAAAGCAAAATTAAAAAACTGTCAGCTAGTGTATAATGTGTATGTGTGTAAGTGCAATGTTTTGATGAACAATTATTAAAGAATTTTCAATGTGAATATTGAATATTACAATTTCTCTTACCAGTGTTGCCAGTAGATTTGCTCTCAGTAGGTGGTATTATTCTATCCGCTAGTTCTTTGTTTTTCGCAAAAGAAGCATGTGTAGAAGTGGATGCTTGTTTTTCCAGTTTGTTGTCGCTTGATTTTCCGTTTAAAATGACAGCAGCTCCTCCAGCATTAATTGGCCAGTTGGTTCCCAACAAATCTGCTAAGTCCACGTTTTCTTTTTCCTGAACATTATTTATAATAATAACTTTCTCTTTGTTCGTGGACTCCTCAATGTCGCTCTGATTTATAACAATAATTTCCCTATCTTTAATGTTACTCATTTTAGTAGAGTTAATTAAAGAGCGTTCATTATTTCCAAGAAGTGGATTTTTTCGAAGAATTGTTGCATCTTTATCGTTATCTTGACTTGCACCTTCCGAAGGCGAAGAATTCCTTGTATTATATATTTTAAACTCTTGATTATTATATATATTTGCTTTGTTTAAAGTTGTACAATCATCACTGTTGAAATGCTCGGCTTGTTGCTTAGCTTTAGCTGTGGTCCTTTTTATTGATGCGCTCCTGCTTTTCTGATCATTACGCTGAACATTTAAAACTGTTGGTACAATCGCTGTATAAACCTTTTCAAAAGTGTTATTGATCAACTTCCTAGCAGACAATTTATGACTTTGTTCATTTGAAATAGGAATTATCCGGTCAGCTGTGGTAAATATCGATAAAGGGGGTTCACACTCCAGATATTTACTCGCAAAAGGAATGTCATTAGCTTGTGGAGAACAGGTGTTAGGTTGCTAAAAATGGTACCAAACAATTCAAACATTATTTATCTTTTTTTTTACACAATATTATTATATTGGACGCACCAAGATTTCCAATCCAAAAAAGTATCCAACTGGATTCAATTCCTGCACTGGACCTATGTAGCGTATAATGCAATCAAAACATGTTTCCTTTTTAAACAAATCTCCAGGAACACTTAAAATGTCGTTTACATTTAAGTTAAGCACCCATAGGCATTTGCTCCTATTCCCAACTAAGCGCAATCGACGCTCTGGGTTCACAATACTAATCACATATGGCCAAATGTCATCTGGGACTTTGACCAAATCGCATGTTCTGCATTCATAAAGCTGTATATTATCATGATTGTTGAACTCTACAAACTGAACAATGCACTTTTCACCGTCTATAGTTTCAATAATCTTTATTAATGCTCCAGTTTCAGCAATACATTTGACCAAATGTCTGTCTGAATTGTTACTAGCATTGCATTCCAAATACGAAGTGAGAATTCCAGAGTTCACATATGTAATTAGATCTGCTTGTCGCGTTATAAGCGCATATTTTAAAGAACTGTGTTTATTTTCCATCTAAATCAAACACCAACATATATAAATAAGTAATATACAAAATAAAGCTGACTAATAACAAATAAGAAAATGTTAATGGAGATGTCAAGTAATCAGCTGCCAACTTTCAAAAAGAAAAAATAGCTGTTTCTGGCTAGAAACATACAAAATATAGCTGAATTTTCAAACGAAATACTTAATAGATGGGCATTATTTTGTTTATATCGACAACATCGTCATTAGTATCGGTCTTATTAAGGGCATCCAGAGTATACATTTTAGGAGCACATCTAATGCATTTCTTACAATGAATTCCAGCTGATTGCTTGGGTACTTACGCTGCCAGAGCCAACCAACATGAAGAGTTAAACTAAAATCCGTCATCAGATCTTGGCGCCATGGAAATGAGTGTAATAATATATGTACGCGAAG
The DNA here is from genome assembly GCA_035044365.1 of Drosophila neotestacea. NCBI lineage: Eukaryota > Metazoa > Arthropoda > Insecta > Diptera > Drosophilidae > Drosophila > Drosophila neotestacea. The sequence continues at coordinate 82,302 of JAWNMD010000660.1, forward strand.
GATACTCTTTTCCAAATTTTATTGTTTGAAATGTCATACAGACTAATACAAAAATAACTGAAATTATTGAAAACCAAAAAGCATTTTTGCATATATGTAGAAATACAAGCCAACAGTTAAGTACATAAGTTTATCATCAATAATCGAACGTGTATCTTAACATAATGATCTGTTCATACCGTTCATTAGTTAACAAACAACCAGTTTTGCTCAGCTTTTTTTTTCAAAGTCAAATTGCGGAAAATTTTTGTTTTTTTTTTGGTTATTTTACAGAACAAAAATAATTTTACAAATTATAATCTAGCATAATTACGTACCCGTAAAATCGATGATTTATTAAATTTTACTTAAGCACTATCACCTATGTAGTAATTTATTGGCAGCTTTGGGAGTTCTGTTAAGCAGGGTAACCAAAGACGAATTTGTTTTCGATAGACGAATGTTCGATTGTGGATGTCCTTTTTCGAAACTCATTTTTCTATTCGTGGTCCTTGTTCGTAAAAAAAAAAGTTTTTATATTGGGTGATTTGTGGTCGACGAAAGCTTTCTCACGTGAAAGCCTGCTTTATGATGTAACGGAATCAAACTTTTCCAATGAGTTTAGTTGTGATATAGGAGATGCGAAGTATAACATGTTTATATAAATTATGTTCAAATCGACAATATTATTAGACATTTGGGGAAAAATGTTTATAAACATGATAGAAAACATCAGTTTGTTGCTCAGCTTTTCGTTTAAAATTTCAGCTATTTTATGACTTTCTTCTCGTCAAAAGCTGCTATTTTTTCATCAAAAAAGTTGGCAGCACTGCAATCAACTGAACAAAACACAGAATTAGCTCACGACTCACAAATGAACGGCTGAAGCTATTCAGAAAAATGAACTATAAGTCCAACCTAAAATCTCAAGCGTAGTATGTATCGATAGCACTTGCACACAGATTATTTTAATTTCGTGAAACAGCTGATAGGCAATTAAATAGTGAACATAAAGGCGCGAAGTATAAATTGAATTATTAATTGTCATTCCCATTTGCATCCATCGAGCTTTACAATCTGCATTCAATAAATATATATTTAATACTAATTCTGTAAATTCAAAGTTTATAAAATTAAAATTTAATGTAAGCGATGTGGCCGCAACGTGCTTTGCGGCCGTGGTCACACGGAAAATATAATCTAATCAAATTATAATCTGACTAAGAACTGATAATTTTAAAACTTTGGTAAATGATAATTCTATGGACGACTACTCCAAAGTTTTCGAAATTTTTTTACTGGATAGACCCGATTTAAACGGCATGCGCAGGGCACTTGCTGTGTTGTTGGTTTTTACTGTTTTTGTTGTTGTTGTGATTATTATAGTTGTTGGTATTGTTTAAGTTGTTGTTTTTTAGTTATTAGCACTAATACCAAGCAAAACTGTTATTTTAAAAATGGCTAAACTAGCTAAAAAGTATCTTAATTGGCAACAATGAAAGCGAGTCGACTCGACAATATGGCGCGACATTGCAACGGTAAATGGGACTTTCAATTTTGTCGCGCCGGTTGCTGGCAATTTAATTTGCCTTTTGTTGGACAAAGAAGACAGACGCGTCTAGTTGATTACAGACAATTTAATACTTTTATTTATACAACACATGTCGTGCACAGGTAAAATAAAGAAAACCTTTATTAAAATACTGAAAGCAGGCTGCAAGTATTCAATCAGTGATTTTCTTCAGATGCACACAGAGGAATTGATGGAGTTTTTGCACAGCCACAATATTTTGCTTAAAGAGAAGATTTGCACCAAATGTGGTGCGTTGGGCAAAATTTATCAGAGGAGCGACACAATCTCTGAATTTCGGTGAAACGCTGTGTCTAAGCTTGCAAAGAGGCTCAAAAAGAAGATGCAGAAAGACGCCTGCTCTTTTCGAGAGAGTGCCCGCAGAAACACTTTCTTTGAGGGAACCTTATTCAGCATTCCGGATATCTGCAAATTCGTCGTGTAAGACACGCTTCGACTAAAAGGAGAAACCAAATTTCTGGAGTCAGAAATGGGTTGGTCTCTCCTATCCATTATTTAATGGAGTATCACTCATAGTCGTACTACTATTGGAGGTTCTGGCAAAGTAGTAGAGATAGACGAAGCAAAAGTGGAAAAAATAAAATATAACTGCGGACGATTGGTCGAAGATCAGTGGGTGTTTGGAGGAATAGAGCGAGGAAGCGGAAATTTTTTTATAATACCGGTTAAAAACTGCAACACAGAAACTTTGCTGGGAATTATAAAAGAGCGCATTACGGATGGGACGACCAAAATGTCCGATTGCTGGAAGGCATATAATTGTCTTGATGACGTTAAAAAGCATTTCGATGGAATTCTCATAAAAATTGCTTTTGTCGAATTTTCTTATTTGTTATTGAGTACATTCTTCTAGTAAAGTATTTTCAACTTCTGGATACTTACCATAAGCCTCATTAACAATAGTTTGCAGAATATGCAGTCATATAATGATGACATTATATTATATCTGTAATTCAAACATTTTCATGTAATTTTCTACATTTTCAATGTTTTTTAAACTCTTCATGCAACAGCTTGATTTCCACTGTAGTGTTTTCAAATTTAAATAATTTATCTTGCAATGCAGAACACAGCCATATGTACATACATACGTACTCTATATTTAAATTTCAACAAAAAAAAAATTTAGTCACATCTCTCAATGGACGCTACCAAATTCACAAGAATGATATTCAACATCAAAGGCAATTTATTAAAATACGTTCATATTTAGTTTTACCACAAATTATAAGCTTTTTTTAAATTGAAAGTGATAACTAAGTTATAAGTAATTTACAATATTTTGGATAAGTGGAATTGTTACTTCTAGTATGTTTAATATTTACATATCTTTAAATTAATGCGAAGCGCTAAACCAGTTTATATTTGAATAAAAATTACATAAAAATACATATTTTTAATTTAAATGAAATCCTTTCTCCTTAGTTGCTGTTAACAATCGTTCCTTCATTATTTCCTCAGACGGGTAGTCGGGAAGCTTAAGATAATGAACGCAAGTGTTTACTGATGGATAACTTCCCTGTCCGGCATCTACTTTTCGGACAACCGTAAGTCTGGGATGTAAATTGGCCAGACCTCCTGGTGGCAGGCTGCTGCAACCAGTTGTGAATTGCAAGAAAGCTTTTCGTTCTGCACCCGATAAGCTCAATAGAACGTTAACAAAACGCAAGAATCCAGGGCTAGGAAAAATGAGAATAGTTAGCAAAGAAAACCAAGTAGTTTAAAATGATTATTTTACCTTTCTTTGGAGTATCCCAATTTTGGTTCAGTGTACGCCATTAGATCTTCTCGGCTCCATTGAGGAACTTGTTCTCCACAGATCATCATTCGAGCTTCGGAAGGATTAAATGCGGCCAGTTTATTTAAAGAAAAAACTTCACAGAATCCATCATGGAACGCCTGCATTTGTTTGGCTATGCCATCCTGTAGCATAAAGTTGAGAAGCAACTCACAGTATGCCTCCAGGTTTTCTATGTTGACCTCAATATTTGAACCATTAGGCAATAGTTCTGCATATGTGTATCCATACACTGATGAGCTGGGTAAGTAAGTAAATGTTAGGGCTAAATCGTCTAGTGATACTTCAATATCATTCTTGGTGCAGAGTTTAAGATTATTAATTAATTCTTTTTTATTTTCACAGCTGAGACTGCTATCTAGCTCAATTGTTTGCCTTCGCATCAATAGATCTTGTAATTCGATTAAAAATTGATAACGAGTTGGATCAATTTCCTTCAGATTTTCAATGCTTAAAATTCCACTAAACCAGTTTGATTGTGTAAGGTCGGCATTAAAAAGCTTAGAGAATGTGTTTGTTAACTCCGAATCCTTCGAAAGATCCGAACATCCCATCAAATCTTGAGAACGTGCGTTAGACTTAAGCTTTATATCGTTTCGCAACAATTTGTTATGACAAAGTAGTTGTAGAAATGATTTTGATAAAGGCATATCGACAAGTCGCATATCCTGCAAAACCTTGGCTATAAAAACTCCAAAGAACCAGAAATACTTTGATGCTTGTTCACAGATCTCAGAGTTTTGTGGCAACGGTGCTGGAAATAGACCTTGTTCTCGCCTGTTAACGTAATATCCAACTGGTTTCGATGGATCTTCGATATTATCAGATAAAGGTATATCGAGAGTTGCACTTAGTTCGTCGTCGCAAAGCCACATACACAAATCAGAGCGTTGAATTTCTGCAGCAACCAAAGCATAGAACTCCAGTGTCGGACCTAATCCTGTTCCTTCCTCATCCAAAAACTCAACTTCAAGTACAGACTTGCGATTGCAGTGTGCTTTCATGACTTGAATGGCCCATTTTAGCAAATCTTTGTTTCGAGGCACTTTTACACGCTCGTGCTTCAATCGTCCTACACGGAAATCGTGTTGATCGTCACGCCTTGGGCTCATGATGGGAATTCTTTGACGTTCTGCTGTAATATCACGTTGAGATTGCAAGCAAACAATGCTCCGAGATGCTCCAAAAGCAGTGCAGTTAAAATATAATTGCCTTGTCTCAAACGGGAACAAAAATGGGCAAGATTGATTTAGATCCTCACACCAGTTTGGTAGAGCGTTGCTCGCAAGGACGAGAGGATCATGAATCTGTTGCTGCAGTTTATTTGTAATTTTCTTGCTCATAAAAAGCGCAGCTGGTAATAAAGAATTTTCTGATGGACTTTGCTCTTGGCTTTCAAATTCGTATTGATTGAGTTCGTTGATTTGTATAAGTAATTCGAGAACATCCTCAACAGAGCATAAGTTGGTATCTGTTACGTTTAGTCCTCCATGGACTGGAGAGTTTGGAGATAATGTAGAAGCTCCGCTTCTAGATGAAACGCCTGGTGTGTTTTGGCCTTCATCCGCTTCCAAATATGTGCATTCCTGAACTGTTGGGAATATTTCACGATAGACAATCGTATATGTTGGCTCCCATAGTTTTCGGAATTTATCATTCTTATTTAATTGACTATTTTGAAGAAGTTCCTGCACTGCTCGGAATATAGTCCATTCGCTGTTATCCAAATCAATTTCAACATCTGGAACTCCTCCCACTCCGGGGCCTCGTAACTTCAATCCCAGCAATGTCTGTTCATTGTTTGCTTGTCTACTTTGATGGAAACTTTCCAAATTCGTGTCTGGAGGACAAATTTCCAAATCAGAAGTCTGATTAACATTTGTACGACCTGGTCGTGGATCAAATGCTGGTATGAGAGCTGAAAACTGTCGCTTTAAAACAAATTCATCGTCCCACGACTTACGTTTGCTCACGCCAGCCAGTCTATTCTCTAGAGACTCATCATCCATGAATGTTAAAAGGTTGCGCGACACCATCACCTGCAAAAGTGTATTACCCACTTCTTCATACTCATCCTCGTTCTCCTCCTCATCGTTTTCCTCATCCATATCATCTTCATCTTCCATGTCGCCCAACAAAGTTGGCGCCCGGCAACTTTCTAAAAGTCTTCCAACGAGACTTGTTCACTGTCACTTGAAGTGGATGTGAGGCTCATTGTTAAAGTAGGATTTATAGATGGTGCGGGCTGTTGACTAACTCTCATATTTGTTGGATTCGATGCCGTATTTGCTTCATTATTTGATGAGAGGCTAGGATAGCTCTGGGCGGTGCTTAATAAGCCTGAATGGAAATTGCTGGACAAGGCTAGTTTGACTAGACTTGTTACAGAGTTGGGGCCCCTGGGGAAAAATGAGCTGGCTCCGACACTCTGATTACTATTCTCATTTTTATTGACATTTGCCTTATTTGCCTGGTTTCCCTCGTTGTGCGTGTCTTGTGAAGTTCGGCGACGGGCAATCGCTGCAAATGTTTCCAAAAATCCACTGTGTACAGCTGCTTCTGACGTTGTAGAAACCTCAGATGACGATGTTGTTGTTAGATTGGGTACGCTAATACTCATTTGGTTAGAAACTGAAACAACGTCATTTGAAATCTGTGGATTCATATTCTCAATATGACCTTGGAAGGCCGCTACTGCTGGAGCATCATCCGAACTCGAAAGATTGGGCGTTGGAATGGAAGATTTCATTGCCTCATTAGCGCTCCCATCTGTCGGTTCAATTTTTTGAATATTTCCAGACTGTATTATTACTGAAACCTTGGTATTACCCATAGTACCTCCCGATACGTTTGCTCGATGTAGGTGTAGTTCATCAGGTGACAATATGTTGTTCGTATTGTTTCGTATGGTATCAACACCATCACGCATTTTGTCAAAGATTTCCCGAGATTCTGATGGGAATTGTGAGCCACAATGAGAGCTAGTTGAATTCGTTTGCTTTAAATTTATTAATAATCCCTTAGCTGCATTGTTAACAGAGTTATTGGCATTCATCTTATTATTTTCTTCAATGTGAGACACTTGTTTGACATCACTTACGACAACAGAGCTTGATTCGAATGAATTACACTCTGTAGGCTTTAGGCTATTGGTATCCTTTGAAATTTCGACAATTGATAGACCTTCTGAAATTGTGGCCAAGTCAGAAACATTGCTGGAGCTTATTGTTGGCATTGAATTGTTGATTGTGGACAAATCAGCAATATGTTCCAATTCGCGAATTAAAGGAGATGGAATATTTGTTTTAGCTGTTAGAGTTTGATCGGAACCGGAACCAGCTTCACTGAATGTGGCTTGAGTTTCTCTTGTCAGAGCTGTGGTTGATTGATTGGTTGTAATCTGTGTCTTGGCTGAAATAAATACATTCTCTGCAATCGTCTCCACAGTCTGCTTCCAAGCTAGATTATCTGCAGAAACAGTTTGATTGGATCCATCCTCGGCGTTCTTATTTATCTCAGTAGCTTCCGGAAGTGACGGAGTTGAACTTGATTTGCGTGATGTCAGCACGTTACCTTTATCATTTTTCTTAACGCCTCCACTTGATACCATGGGTGCAATTGAATTACCACCTTCAAAAACAGAAACACTTTCCAAATTAGCTAACTTTAAGTCGTATTTGCCTTCAGCTCCCATTCGATATGAGTTTCGGACACCATGATCCCATTTAACATCAATCCATCCATTGTGTATTTCTCCAGTTATTGTACCTTCGCAGGAACCATCCTGATCATCCCAACGCCAATCAACTCCTCGAACAACACGTGCTCCACTGGTAATATGCTTAAGTTGTGCGCGAATCTGACGTCTTTCACGTCTTGTTTTAGCTTCGGCTTCTTTAATGGTCTTACCAATATCATCACAAACGCCCACAACGCGACCATAAACTTCAAATCCACTCAAGCTTAAATAATGAGTCTGTCCAGATGCATTGCGACCGTTCTGGTGGATTCGAATATGTCGATAACCCTTTGAATCGTCAGAAGAACATATAATTGGCCAAGTTGCCGTACTTCCTGGTTCTACCAAACTCTTGTCGTCCACATGGGTAATAAGTGTCACCCAATTAACGCCATCCTTTGATGCTTGTAAGAGCCAATTCCTTAAAGCCGAGCGACCATAACCGCGAGCATGACGCAAAGTGTATGCGGTCGGCACAATATATACTCCCAGATCGATTGCAAACCAAGCTTTCTTATTATCCTTTGTATGACAGTTTAGAGAAACGCTATCACGTGACAATATATCTTCGAGTTTTCCATAGGGAAGCGTCTTTCCCTCAGAGCTAGTGACTTGCACAAGTCCATATTGCGCTGGATTGACCCATTCGCATGTTCTTCCATTTGATCCGATGTAATACATTAGACCTTCTTCATCAAAATCAAAGCTGTGTGCGAATGTTTTGTCGGGCTTAAGTTCGCGCAACTTCTTTAAATAGAAAAACGAGGAACGGTCAAGATCGTACCATTGCTTAGCTACCATTTTAAGTAAATATTTAGCAAGTTGTCCAACTGTCGCCAAGGGTTCTATTTTAAGAGTACGTCCAGTTCGATCAAACAGCGTACTTTCACAAGATGAACGTTCCAGCCTGAACCGAAGACGCTTTTGTAGTATTTGGAGACCATATCCAGTGCCTGGTGCATCATAAAGGAACACGGGCAATTTCTCTGTACTTTCCAGGACAGCAACAAGTTTCTGTATTAAGATACTGGCCGTATTTTTCGTATCATATTTGTCTGCTTCATTGCATTCTCCGAAAATACATTTCTTGAATATGTCGATGCGCTCTTTAAGCATTCTGTTTGTTTGGCATCGTGACAAATTGTTTTCCCAATAGTTATTGGACAATACAGCGACTAATGCTTGGACAAGACCTGAAGAATGCATTTCATAGGCACTCACGACACCATCTTCATGTATTAATTGTGATAGGTTTGTCAACGAGGTAAACAATGTATTAGACCATGTGCTATTATTACACAAACGTTGCTGCTCAATTGCCAAATTGATTTGCTTTACAATCACTGTTAATTTTGCAACAGCACCGCGCGGTATTATTTGAGCCGATTTGAAGTATTTGTTATAAATTTCCCGAGATAAATTTCGCACTTGGATCTTTTGAACATCTGTTTTTGACTTGATGCGTTTCTTCTTTTCAGTTGACCAACCGGATGCAAAATCTGCCCCCAATGAAGTTTCAGCTGTAAATGAATGCTTCGTTCCTCTGTTGCTTTCAAAAATGAATCCTTGCAAATCGTCTTGCAGAATGGTAACTTGGTGACCCTCAGTATTATGAATCTGTAGTTGATTTGGCTTATGCGACTGCAGTACCCAATTTCCAACCACAAGTCGCAAAACACACACAGTTGGTAATATCGGTTGTGATGGCGTTCCAGGACTTACACTTGATCTAGCACGAACAAGTTTCTCCAAGAACTCTCCACGATTTTCTGCAAGAAAAAGGTTTTTAGCTAATTGAAAAGTAAACTGAGCTATAATTATGTTATTCACAGAATATGTGTACTTTGTCAATCGTATTTATGCTGTTACTTAACAGAACAAATTTTAAATTGTCATTTAAAAAAAAAAATAAAGCTGGGTATTATTGACATGGGGTGGCCCATATACTTCGTGGAAGACTTAATACGAATCTGTTTTGACAAAAAAATGTCCATTTAAAGAAAGCAATTGACCAGTTTTGGCCAGATTACATACAAAAACAATGGATTTCTATTTTTTACACCTACTATATATGCATGTAGTTATATGTATTATATACCTAGTACATTATATTATATTTATTTACCTGAGCTATCGTTGCCGTTTTCTGGACTGCCACTTGAGTACATTGTGGCTAGTTTGCCATCAAGTATGAATCGAAACCAACCATTAGAGCCATTCGAAAGTTCTAAGGCTGCAGAATCCGACCAAACATACAAACAATCACGCCCGCGACAAATGCTCCAATCTCGCCAATGATACGGCTTTCCTTGCAAAATCTCTTTAGCATCTTCCATAGAATCATCTGTTAAGAAATAAGATTATAATATTAAAAAGAAAAGATTTATGAGGACTACTTAAAAGTTAGAATAATAATTATAAATAAATTAAAATTTAATTTGACCCCTTACTTTAAAATTACAACGGGGTTTGTTAAGTTAATTAAAAGCAACTTTACAAATCAGGCGGAAGGAGGAGTGGCAGAGGCCAACAACATTATATATTCTTGATCAGCATCAACAGCCGAGTTCATAGACCCATGCGGGTCCGTCCTTCTGTTTGTTTTAACACCTAGATGTAACAACAGAGACCAAGCTTGGTTTTTTGGTTCATCTGTATCAGTGGTCGGCACGGCTTATGTACTGTGGACATCTGCATGTATGTATATATATTTTGACGCTGTCAGCACACTTAAATTCGAAAGCTCAATACAATCAAATTTTTGTGTGTAAAACAGGAAAACTTCAGATAGTGTACCGCTGTGACCTTTTACATTGAAAGTAGCAACAATTATTTAATTTAATTTTAAAAGCATCCATTTCAATGCCAAATTGTGATTGTGCCAGAAATGTGCCAACCACTTCTCTATATCCTTAGCTCAAGTTTATTTTTAGAATTTTTCTTCGACCAGGAAAATTGAGCAATAGAAATTTTATCACGATCAAACAATAATTTTGCACATCGACAGGTCCAGGGAAGAAAACAAGATCCATAAAGCTACAGTGGAGCATGCTCGCCAGTAGGAGACCTTGTACTTATGGGAAAGAGAAAGTAATGGTGAAAAGCGAATAGTGATAAGAAACAAATTGAGGTGCAGATCCAATAGTGGTGAAAAGGAAACACCGCAAGCATGAATTGCTTAGTGATTGTACGCTATAGCGCTAGCGTCTCTTCTTTTCCCTTAATCGCGAAGCTGTGAAAATTTGTTTGTTGACTTTGTTTGTTTTTTGAAGAACTTAACAGACCCTTTTTGTTTCTTTTTAAAGTACAGGGTCAAAAAAGAGTCTCGACTAAAGACTTTCCTACAACGTTGTTATAAACTTACCTGAAGCCGATCTATGTGGCATACATAACACTGAACATCTTTGTGATGATGCAGATAAATCTTGAGAGCTTGCTGTGAGCAGCTGCGAACCACCGTCCTCGCTGTGATCCATTAAAGCTTGAACTTTCGAAAATACTCCAAGTCTTGCGAAGTGTTCAAGAAATTCCTCTTGTGTCTTACACATTAGTTCTTCAATAATATTTAAGATTATCAAATGACCGTCATCGTCATCCTAAAAATAGATACATATTTTTGTATTTGTATAAGTAGTTTCATATTGATTAAGTTAGTGTTTATACTGACCTCGCTATCCAATACGCTGGCGATAACTTCGGTTAGCAAATTTCCAACGTTTTGAGCGGCAATTAAGGTTGTGGCTTCGTCCGATTTTATGCAGATACTTTTAAGCACTGATGGATGAGCATACTGCACAATTTTCTTTATAAGTCCCAAGCTGGCTCGTCGCACGCTGCTAAGCATTGAACCTTGAAAAGTTCGACAGAATATGGGCAGGAGTAATTTGAGATAAACGGGTGCCATTTCAGGATCACCTCGTGGTTCCATTAATGTATATGCTTGGCCATCCTTGCTGGCAAGCATGTGTCCGGAAGACATCCATTCTCCCGGTGATTGCAGAATAGTGGCAACCTCACGGTGCCCATCATCAGACCTTTCTCGAGCCTTATCAAGAGGCGTCTTACCGTCTTCGTCTCGTAAGTCTGGATAAGCTCCGAATTTCAATAAAATCTTGGCAATGCCAGGGCGTCCAAAACACGCAGCATAGTGAAGAGAAGAACTTCTTTGTCCCTTGTTAACATCAGCTCCCTTTTCACATAGATATTCAACCATCTCCAAAGTCCCAAAGGCGGATGCCCAATTTAAGAGCGTTTGCCCAACATCATCCATACAATTAACATCAACGCCGCAAGCTTCAATTGCCTCCTGCAAAGCCTCTGTATCCTTTGATCGAATACAATCAATGAGTTGGCGATGTGTACGATCGTTGCTGGAGTCATTTCGCTTTGGACGTGGAGCCAACTGACCTTGACTGGAATTTGCGTTTCCCCGATTCAAAGCTTGACGTCCTTCAAACAACAGTAAAAGCAGAAGATCTGCAAAGCGCATGCAGTCCAGCACACAACGCTCATCGCCCTTTAGGCCTCGTTCAATTGCATTGGGCAACTGAGATCTTAAAATATCTCGTGTAATCGAGGGCGATCCACGACACAATGTTGATAGTAATGAAATGGTTGTGGAAATAGATTGTGGTGATCTAAATGATTCACTTGATTGTATCTTGTTGCTTGTGTTTGCAGCAGTTCCAGAAACATTATCGTTCAAACGATCCGTATTGGGTGTTGGAGTTTGCGGTCCACTTAATTTTGTTGAAGATAAAGAGTGATGATTACTGGCACCACCTGCACTTTCCAGACGTTTCAACAGCTCTGTTACTAAACCATATTCAGCGAGAGGAGCAGGATCTATCCATTTTCTTGTAAAACGATCAGCAACTGATGCAAAACATTTTAAGGCGCCATCCGAAACCATTGCATCCTCATGTTGTAGCAAAGTGCTTAAGCTCTCAACACAATTATCTATACATGGTGAATTTGGCTCCACTTTAGTGCAGAGTCGCGAAACAACAGCCATTGCCGAGTGTAAAGTATCCTTATGAACTTGAGATCCACTATCCCGAATAAATGAAAGAACACAATTTAAGCCGCTGCCTTCAAAAACTGCTCCTGCTTCTCTGGTGCAAATGAGTTCAAGAACTTTGATGCATTGCTCTGCAAGATCACGAGATGTTCTTGAAGAAAGATCTGCAACAACCAAACGATTGCAAATTGCTTTAATTGCACCATCGATGGAAACAATTCTCCGTGTGCACTCCGCAGATACATCCAGGTAATATGTTATTGCCCTTGCGGTCACTTCGAGCACATTTTCAGGTGCAAGCTCATCTAAAAATATCTTGCACAGTGCAGGCAAAAATGTACGTGGAGGACAGCTGGAAATCAAAGCACAACAAATGTTAATACGTTAAAAAATAATTGAGAAATCAAGTTATAAACTATAATTGAGTTAACCAATTAACTGTAGATTGCAATCACCTTTCAAAGCAACGATCAACATTATCTGACATCAAAAGAAGCATACATAACTGCTCTAAGGCAATTAATTGCATATCTCTTTCATCTCCTTGTCCCATGGACAACCATTCCAGCAACGTTTCCGGATCCACGTCACCCATCTGTAAAATACAATAATTATTTTAATTTTTTTTATATGACTACAGCTCTACAGCTAGTGTTTACTTAAAAAATTATTTATATCGTTTAGAAAACAGCTTTTTGCATTAATATAGCGCTTGCGTAAACTATGATTTAAAATATATTTGCACATTACACTTGTGTTATCGCACGCATATTTGGTCCGCTTTTGGTGCGGCAGGCCAAATCTATTGTATCTACAGTCCTCAAAATGTCGAATAAGCCTTAAAAAGCTTAGCTCATTGAATAAAGTTGGCGTCATAAAAGGAACGAAGCCAATCGAAGAAAACTAAAAATCAATAGCCATACAACAGAAAAGCAGGAAGCAGCCCCTTCTTGCAACAACTTCATTTCAATGCCAAGCTTATTAAAAACCTCTTTAGCTTTGTATAGTCTTGTTCAGGCCTATGTAGGTCGTAACTCTCGACACAATATGTATGTATATAGTTACTTTCCTTACATAAACTGTGTTATCATACTTACATTGACTTCTTAATGTCCAATAAAATACACAATTTGGGATAGTTAAACCTGAAAAGACGATAAATCAATATTATTACCGTTTGTAATTTCAAACCAAAGTAGTATAGGTTTTCAATCTTTGTTTCATGGTTAAAATTAAATTTATTTTAATTTACCTTCCAAAATAAAATTAAGCTACTTCTTCAACTTGAAAATTGAACTAAATGGAACATAAGATCCTGAAAACATCTTCAATCTAAAGCTGCTTATAAACTAATAACACATTCTTTGCATTAATTAGATAAATGATAAAATTAGAAATTATTGAAGCTGAAAGACTAAAAATTTAAAGGCAACTAGGAATACAACATTTATTTAAGTATAAATAAATATATTAAATATATTTTTCTTTATTATATTTGCAAAATGATCACCAGTTTTCTGATCAAAAAAATGCACAACTATGTTATTATTAGTTTATAGGCCATAACTATACAGAATATGAATGCATAAATGTATGTACACATATGAACATAAAGAGTTATGTGTACAAACAAGTAAAGTTACATACAATTCATATGCAAATATATGTACATTGGCTCACAGCTTATTCCAACCAGCACAAAGGAAAAACTTCAATCCACTTCACATCTAAGCTAAGAGAAATCAAAATGATTTAAAAGCAGGTTGTAAGCCAAATGTTTAAACTAATCAAATAAAACTTCATATATTTTTTATGTGTTTTCTTAATATTTTTAGACGGTATAGTTGATTGGTGTTTTACCTATGTATGTATATGCTGGTTAAAATAAGCTGTGAGCCACTGTAGGAGACGAATAAGAATATTCCTGAGTCAGTGAAACCCACGTATGATTTTATTGACTACAATTTCGTGTTTATCTAACTTTCAGGAGTGACAGTCATTGCAAATAATACACTCTTTGCCAATGCGCACTATGTATGTATGTATTTATATAAGCAGAAAAAAATGTATATACTGAATACTCTACTTAATGCACTTTCTACATATATACATATGTACATACAGACATACATTAATATGTACGTACGAATTTTCTTATTTGTACCTACGGAGACGTAAATGTGTATATGTGTTATATAAAACTATTTTCAAATGTTCACTTTGTGAAAAAATAAAACTATAATTGTTCAACTATATTTTATTAAAACATGAATATTTTCTTCGAATAAATTTAAGTTTTACACAAACACGTGAGTTTGGTAATTACCTTATGCATTATAGCTTGGCACTGCATATTTTAGGCCTACAATTGATGTTTGTTTTCACTTAAATGCACATTTGCAATTTTTTAACAGTTTATTTTAGTATTAAATTTTATAATTTAATATTGCCTAAAATTAAATGCCCATTGAAAACACACACATATATGCACTTCAATAAAAACCTACTTCTAAAAGTAAGCAACATGACAGCTGGTGGCGCTAGCAAAGAAAAGATGGCGCCACTAACCGTTTGAAACGTGGCAACCTTGTTTTTCATTTTGAGTAGATTTCAGGAACGAGTGCCGATCTGAAAATCTAGAATATACATACTTTATGGGTCTCACGCATGTTAAAATTCGCATATTTGTACGTGAGTACATACATACTAATATATTTGTTGATAAAATTGAATTTTATCAACAAATATATTAGTATGTATGTACTCACGTACAAATATGCGAATTTTAACATGCGTGGCAGACCCCATAAAGTATATATATTCTTGATCAGCATCAACCGCCGAGTCGATATAGCCATGTCCGTCTGTCTTTCTGTCTGTCCCTTTTTTGAATATCTAGATCTCAGAGACTATTAGGGGTAGAGACACAAAATTTCGGTACAAATAATAAACACTATGGTCCAAACCTGTCCAGAATTTCATTTCGATCAGATGATTAACGCGGAAGTTATTCAACTAACAATGTTACGAGCAAAAGGAAGAAGAAGACACGCTAGCGACCTATGTGTTTATTAACTTATCTTCCTAGTGGCGCCATCTTTTGAATGGTACGCAACATTGAAGAACAATCTATAGTGAACGCTTTTCACTCAAAAAGTACTGGATCGTACTGAAGTACTGTCGAGCTTGCTCCACCGTAGCTTACAGCATTTTTATGTAATGCAAAACTGTGTTCATACAAAAAACAGCAGACATTTTTTTTAAAAGGTTTCGGAGCCGTACCGGTACAAACGTTTAGGTTTTGGGTTCTCGAAAACGAATTTGTTTTGGTTTCGGTTCTGAATACGGAACGGTTAATTTCAGTTAACGGTTCTGGTTTTATTCACTGATTTCAAATGATGCAACTTCGATCCAAAACCATTAAACTATTTAATGAATGAAACGCTGAAATTTTGTGTGGTAGGGCTTATAGCTATCTGGCCAGAACAGGCATGCCATTTTCTTCTTATGAGACATCGACAGTCACTGTCGTCGGTGACTTTAGTCTGATGATTTCAAATATTAGCGAACGAAATTTCCCGAGCGTTCCAAAACTAAAGTTTCCACTAAAGAATGCAGACTCGAGAATATAACTTAGAACAGCTTTACTCGGGAGCAATGCAATGTCTACAACAACCAACGTTAGTCATTGCGCCAGCCAAATGTGCGATCAAAAAATAAGGAAAGACCACTACAAAATTGATTGAGTACATTGAATTTAATGTGTTATATTAAATCACTTGGTTAAAATCATAAAGTCTCTACACCTATTTTGCTATGTTGTTGTTGTTTAGTATGATGTTTGTAAATTGAGTGTTCCAAAACTCGCCAGAAGAAGCTCTCGAAGCCCTGAGAGCCACAAATTGAATAGTTGTTGAGCAATAAAAACCCAAATTAGTTTAATTATCTTTTATATCGAAATATGCGATCTATTAATATACATATACATATATATAACTAATCTAATGACATTTAAATATGCCTATATACATGCAAGTAAACAGGTGTCTACAAATACATATATACTATATATACACTATATATATATATATATATAGATATATATATATATATATATATATATCTATAGGCTGTTTTCACGACTGCACATTCGCCGTCAATTTCAACATTCGGCCCGAATGTTCAGTTCACCCTTTACAAATTCCCGAAGGGCGCAAATATTCATTCGCTAACATTCTAGCCAAATTGTTATTGTGGCGAATGTATGTGCTTGTGAAAAATCCCTATTACACACGTACTATATATACAGTTATTCGTTTATGTATTTATGTTTTAACATTTATATTATTTTGGCAGTGTCCATCCACTTAAATGTACATCATTTCTGCCATCGAGGACATTTTCTTGGGAATGTGCACCATAGTGTCAAAGTAACTGGCCAATTCGCCAATGGTGACATCGTCGCAATTCCTTGTGTTCGTTGTTGTTGCATTGTTGCTGGCCTCCTGGGAGCATGAGAGCCTTGTACTTGTGGCAATAGTAGGTCGATCCCGATCCCGTTCACTTTCTGTATCCTCGGTACATTTTTGGGCTTGTGCTGCACTCTTTTGCCATGTGGTGAAGTTTTTTGACAAATGCCAGGTGCTGTTATCGATAATGCCTTTCTTGGATTTTGATTGATCTAGTAGGATATTACATTCGCTGATTAGATCACGAAAGCTGCAAGCATTATTTATACTGGACTTGGTGCTGATATTATTATTATTTCGAGATTTATGAAAATTTGTGCGACTCTTTTCATCTAAATTTAGTGGAATCACTCGACGAATGTGGCTACCAAAAGTATTCTTCGTATGTATATTATCATTTTGGGGGACTCGTAAAATAGGTTCTCGTAGCAGATTGTTCTTTTTTAGTTGCAGCTTTTGCGCGCCTGGGGGACAACGTAGGGGATTTACAATTTCAAAGTCATCGTCACCTTCAGCGTCTTCATTTCGCATTTGTTTGATGTCGCTGTCATCAATGTTATTGTTCGATTTTAGCCTTATTCGACGCACTTTACAATGCGAACGCTTTGTATTTGGAATAAATTCGCCAGTAGTCACTGTGCTGTAAAATGGATTTCTATCACGCAATTTAATATGTTCACTTTTAGGTGTTATTTTTAGTTTATCCAAATCATCGGGCAGCTCTTCACTAGACATATTGTGTCTTATTGTTAAATTGTTCAATGTTTTTAGTTAGTTATGTTTTAAGAATCGTCGTGTTAGCGAATGATAATAATATTTTGGTAATTATTTTTATTGTAATTAAATATCAACTTTTATGCTATTTCTTTTATTTACTATTTTGGTTCAAGTGTTGGTAAACACACTTTCTTATACTTATTCAGTGTTCTCAAGCAATGAGTCAATACTTTACTACAAAGCATTTCCACTTGGTAGCATCATGATGACGTTCATCGCGTTTTTTAATTACCTGTAGTATTATATCTTAAATAGAGAAAAGGTATATATTTTTAAGTATAGACTATAACAGTTTATTAAGCAATAATAGTGAATTTGCCTCGGTTTACATATTTATGTCGGGAATCCCGACTCGGGATGCAGGTATAATATCGCTAACAACAACTATTGTATATAACAGTATCGATACATCGCTGCCTAACTTTCAGGGAGCCAAGGCTGGTAAACGTTTCAGTACTGTAGCGATACCATTCGTCTACTTGCGAAACAATTACGCCACCTATAGTAGTCTAATGACGTTTTACAGCACAGATTTGTATTCGATAGCGCTATCGATAATTTTGTAGCGTCGACTGAGCTGAGGCAGAACACTGTTAAATCGTTGTTAAACTAACAGTTTTCTGTTAAGTCATTGTTAAATTTAACAGCTCTTCCTATTTTAAATAAAAAAATTGTAAAATTAAAATTAAAACAGACCAAGTTAATTATAAATAAGATAAATCAAAGCGGGTTTTTTTAATTTACGTCATTTCTGAAAAGTACTTAAAAACACGGACAAATTTGCGCAGCTACTCTAGTTTACAGCGCCCCCACTAAACCATACCTTGTCTACTTTTAGAACTTATTGTTGCTAGCGCTGCCAATAGAAAATCGGTTTACTTTTACAACTAAGGGGGGTGAACTTATTCAGAGCGAAACCGAAGCTTAAAGTGTTCCTTTAAAAAAAAAAAAAATAAAATTAAGATGGGTGACAAAGAAAGGGGTCGCCGTCGGCTGTTGAAAACTGCTCACAAAGGGCAAAAGACCGGTAAGTTTTTATTAATAAATTTGCGTATTAAATAACTAAATACTCTGCTCAATTGCTCTTTTGTTCACTCGCTCATGAGCCACCGCAGTTCAATTGATAGATTTAGTTCAGTAACGAAACGACACAACTCTAATTTATATTAATAATTTGGAATTCATTTCACAGATTAAGTGAGACTAGCGCAACAGAAAAAATGGTAAGACAATAAATAAAGTGGCTTAAGCTCCATAAAAATCAACGTTTCGGTTAACATTTACTCATCAATAATAATAAAAGACAGTCAGTCTTTAACCCATTATTTTTATGCAAATATGAAAGTGAGCAATTTCTTAAATTTGTATTGCAATAAAATTCATATAACATTCATTTGACCTTTACCTTGTAGAATAATTTTTCTAACTAATTTAAACGAGAACATGTATACTTTTACTTATTATATACCTCTTACATAAATTACATTCATTATTTGACATTTTATTGAAATTCTGCTAGATTATGTATGCGCTAGTTACAGCACTACACTCATATTTACGTATTTATGTACGTTTAGTTGCTCTGATTGGGGTAATATAGTAAACACCGCCTAATTACTGCTAAATTGCATGCATGCATTTGTATTTGTATCTACATTTACACATGCTTGTGGATGGGGGTATTCATGTTTATCAAAAAAGTTTCTTCAAAGTTTCTTATTTGTTTAAAATATGGTACTTTCATATGAACATTGAGGGCATTCATCAGTAATCATTCCTTCAGGACAAGCTGAATGTCATGATAAATTTTACACAAATTCGCCTACCTTACTAAATTAACCTACTATGTCTTGAAAAAGTATATTAATAAAACCATGTATTATCAGTTATGATAGTTGATTAATGAATCCTCAGTGAATCAATTAGGATAAAGGTTTTTATATATATATATAGAATAGAGAAAATTAATGAAGATTATGTTAATATAATTCTTTACTAAACTTTCATAGGAAAATAGAGAGCAAAAATCCTTGATCGGGATTGACTAACAATAAGCCGTGTTCGGCTGAATCGGGACAGTAAAAAGGCTTTTGAAATAATTTTGCCCAAGTTGCACAATTAAGTAGCTGTGAACTTTGCTATGTAAGCTCTTTATCATACTCGGTGGCAGTTGGAAGGAAAGAAGAAGCAGCGCTGTGATTGCCTATTGTGCTTATCTTGCAATATGCTTGTTTCTGGCTTTTATATTGTATGTGTTTGCTAATTAGCGTGAGCACTTTAAAACAGGGACTGTAAATAATGATTATTTTAATAATAAAAAAAAACATTTAATTATAGTAACTTTGACTTTGAGAGAACGAGAAAAATACCAAAAATATTCTTAAAATTTAATTTTTGAGCAATAAATAAATCTCAAGTTGTATGAAAACTAGAAAGGAATGATGCAGTTCCATTCCTAGGATCCAAAATGGAGTCCGTTGAGTTTGATCATGTCTTTTTTTCAACTTCCAAAGTTGAAATGGAAATGTTAATTTTCAATATATTTCTTTTAACTCAAAAATGGAGAAAAATTAACATATTCCTGTTGTAAAGTACAACTTAAAATTAGTCAAAACAGTTTCAAGCCGCCGATCCTCACTAAACCCGTGCGGCTCGCGTTTTATTTTTAGAAAATTTTATACTTTTTCGGTCATAATCTTGTTAGGCTCGGCTTAAATCAAGTATATATGAAAACTATTGAAAAATTGCATTTAATGTCTTGTATTAAATTAAACAAAAGTTCAAAACAAATTCTTAATTTCAGAGGTCCCCGAACCCATCAAAGTGAACCTTCTTTAAAATTTTATAAGCTTGCAGTCTAGCTTTTAATGTGTCTTGTTTTTTTTGTCCTTTTCATCAAATCACACTAATTGATTGTCAAAATGGATTTACAGGCTGAACCAATTCGTATCGTGGTGACTGGAGCTGCTGGCCAAATAGCTTACTCCCTGCTATACATGATCGCAAGGGGAGAAGTTTTTGGTAAGGATCAGCCTCTTATACTGCACTTGCTGGATATTCCACCCATGGTAGGAGTCCTTGAAGGTGTTGTTATGGAGCTAGCCGATTGTGCATTGCCTCTGTTGCGTGAGGTTGTTCCCACAACGGATCCTCTGGTTGGATTCAAGGATGTTTCGGCCGCATTCCTCGTCGGTGCCATGCCCCGTAAAGAAGGAATGGAACGTAAAGATTTGTTGTCGGCCAACGTGAAGATTTTCAAGGTGCAAGGCGAAGCTCTTGATAAGGTTGCCAAGAAGGAAGTAAAAGTGCTCGTTGTTGGCAATCCGGCAAATACGAATGCTTTAGTTTGCGCCAACTACGCACCATCCATTCCGCGTGAAAACTTTTCGGCTATGACTCGCCTTGATCAAAATCGTGCATCTTCACAGATTGCTGCCAAGTTAGGCGTTTCCATTAACGAAGTTAGCAACATAGTCATCTGGGGCAACCATTCCTCTACACAATACCCAGATGCTAGTCATGGAAAAGTTCTCATTAAAGACGAATGGAAATCTATTTCGGAAGCTGTCGCTAATGATTCTTATCTGCAAGGTCAATTTATTGAAACTGTTCAAAAACGTGGCGCTGCTGTTATTGGAGCTCGTAAAATGTCGTCGGCTATGTCGGCGGCAAAGGCCGCTTGCGATCACATGCATGATTGGTGGAATGGCACTACTCCCGGAAAATTTGTCTCAATGGGTGTCTTTTCCAATGGAAGCTATGGCTCGCCAAAGGACGTGGTATTCTCATTCCCCGTGGAGATCAAGAACAAGCAATGGAAAATAGTCGAAGGATTGACTATTAATGATTTTGGTAAGACCAAATTGAACGTAACCAGCAAGGAATTGGAAGAAGAGAAAAATGAGGCCTTGTCCGTGTTGGATTCGGAATCAAAATTGTGAAATGCGTTAATTCAAGATGAACACTAAAGTAGTAGGCTTTTACATACCCAAACTTTTATTTTTGTTAGATATGCATTTATAAGCATTTCATACACGGCAATAATCTATTGTATATAATATCTGAATAAAAAGTAATCTTCAAACAGGAGGAACTATTTTTTTTCGTCATTAGATCGTGTATCTAAAAAAGTACAAAGCTTGTTAAAAAAAGACGAATTCGCAACAAGAAGAAAGAGGCGTGGCAGACTCCGTGCTCATATACAAATTATCGCTTACTGGAAGACTGTCAACTCGAAAAACACGATTTTTGAGATAATATTGCAAAAATATTTATTATGTGCCCATCGATATTGTTAAAAGTTTGTATATTCTTGTATACTCTTAATATGAGAAAACAAATTTTTCATTTTACTGCAAGATAATATTGAGTTGAATACTTAAAATACGTTTTTTTTAAAATTGCTGTTTTATGAGTTACGACACTCTTCAACTGAGATCGCTTTGTATTATATGTTTACCTAGATCTCGCCGAGTTCTAGCGAATAAAAACCAATTCAAATACGGAACAGAATAAAAAGGAAACAATATCGTCTCGAACAAAATACTTTAACCGATTTGCTACTGCCACAAGCTGGTCTTTCAATGTTTACTATTCATAACTCAAATTCAAATTTGAATTAACTAGATTTGCTTTTTTTATGAAATTATTACAGAATCCGGGCTTGTGCTATGAGCTATGAGGTAATCAATTATTTAAGTATATAATATATATTATAATAGTATATAATACTATTATAATAATTCCAGATGACCAATTACAAGTACACTTAATACCTATTAATAATATTTGTCTCAATATTTATCTTTAGTTTAGGTGAATGGCTAATTTAAAATCTTATATTTACCTATTCACAATCTTACAGGTGTTGTCGAATTCTTTCATTCGACTTTAAATAAGCAAAAAATGTATAAATGTATAAACAACAACAAAATGCATCGTACATAATTTTTTTCTTTTTTTAATTCAGCGAACCGGAACAATACTTTATTTTATATTTCATTTATATTCTATGAGATATTGTAGATGTTTATTTACAATTATTAGATAACAAGCTACTACAAAGCATCTATTTACAAAAGAATAAATATGTAGATGGTTTACGTATTTGTGATTTTTTAAAGAATTCGTATGGAAAACCCACCTAGATAAGAGACCATGAAAACAAGCCCTTGACTATATAATAATTCCTATTATTCTTTTGGGCCAACGAATAATTGATTTGGTTACTAAACAATTAACGACTTTTATTGCTTATTTAGTAACATACAGAATAGTCGTTGATGACAGTAATCAACTAATATCAGAATTGTTAAATAAATGAGCTGTTATGAATATTTAGGATAAGTAAATGATCGATTGATTTACATCATCTATTAGATCAACACTGAATTTTGTAACATGGTTATTAGGGATACATTACTGAAATCCATAACTTTTAATTTTATTTGTTAATGAGTTTTTTGAAATAGTATTATGTACTATAATTGCTTACAAATTTATTTTAATATATTTATGAATGTGTTTTTTGCCGTCTCAGTTTGGATATAATATATCATAATGACCTGGTCTATAAATAAGATAAACTGTTGGCTCAGATCCCTCAGGAAAGTCGTGTGCTTTTACTTGAGAACCTTCGCCTCTATCGAGGTATTCAACTCGCACTCCAACCCCTATCGCTGTACAAAGCGCGATGATATGTATATGATCAGATTCCTTGTACATTGGTTCGACTTCTTGATGTCGAAACTCTTCTATAGAAAAATCACCTTCAATAAAATTTTGATAAAAGTCGGCGTCCTCCTGAAGCTTTCCGGATGTGATTAAACGAAGATAAACAACAACGTAATCTGAGTATCCCTGTTCATTAAATATTTTATGCAGTTCATTCTTAACTTTTTCTGATCCTTCGGGATTTTCCGGACTTACACGAGATATAACTTCCATAAACTGAAACGAAGTAGAAATACTATGTTATCATATTTGACAGCTAATCATTAATCACATTTAGTACTCACAGTATCATGAAAGTCCTCCAATGTAAAACTTGGGAATCCCAGTTGTACAAGTTTCTCTTTAGAGGCTTCTGCAAGTTTTTTAAATGCTTGGTAAGCACTGTTATTGGAAATTAAATATTCTAAATATGAATATGCAAATGCTCTGAAGAAACAATTGCCGTCGGGACGAGTTCGTCGAATAAATTTATATTTCTTCGCCAGCTCTTGAATCTTTGCGGTAAAAATGTCATCCCCATCATATTCTGCACGTAAACAAGTGAGCGACAATAACTCACTAACAAGAGGAGTCGAATCACTAATCTAAAGCCAACAAAAGTCTTTAATAAATAGCATTGAATTTATTTACATATGTGCTCACCTCTTTTTCTATTTCGCGCTGTTGTTGAATAATCAATTCGTCGCGATTGCCTTCGTTGTTCTTAAAAGATTCCATATTTCTTTCTTCACAAATGTAATTTTCCTTAAGTGTCAAAAAAAAACTATGTTGATTGTGCATAGAAATTAGTTTTGGGCTGGAAATTATTTATATCGATAGAGAATTTTTCGTGCTGATAATATTGTTATCGATATATTGATTAGCCGATACTATTAACCGTTGCTTAAACGTTGCTTCCACTTTTACTTGGTAGTATGTTCTCACTTCGCTTTGAAAAAAATAATACGTACCACTGATAAATATTGTTTGCTAAGTGCCAACGCCACTTAAAAAAAAAAAACAGTAAGATAATTTATCTGGGCTGAACTTTAGCTGATGCGGTACTCACCATACCGATGACAAAGAGTTGCCACTTAAGACACGAGCGATTTTTGTTGTTGCTGTTGACAACAGCTGTTATTGCTTTGCTACTTTATGTGGAGCTCAATAATTCAGCTAGTTAAACGATAGTGTCAGCTGTGCCTGTTTGTGGCGTGTGCCAGAATGTTCACATTGGCCGGCACATAAATTGTGCTCCACAGAGCTGTGCCAGCTACTGTGCCACTACTGTGAACACTACTGTCATTTTCGCACAGTGTCACAAGGCGGCACAGCAATAGAGCTTATAACAATATAAAAAAAAACACTTAAAACTGACTTAATGATGGAGGTGACATTGACATTCCGAATCTATCCACAATCTTATTGAAGACGTTAGGAGATGGAATGCCTCTGGAATGTGACAATCGAAAACTACATATCGAAATCTTTCTAATTAAGAGGGCGACCCAAGTAACGAGCTAGTTGAACGCAACCGGATCCGTTCTCACATAATTCTAAAATTTGTGTGGAGAATTTTACAGTTTTCCAGTCAATCAACTATACAATCCTTTTTCCGCCCAAGTCATATAGGATCTGTCCACCCAACAAGAGTGTTTGCCTCGTCTTCTTTATCATTGAGCAGCCATAGACTAATACAAGTCATCGCCGCTAATTCAACTTCCTCTCGGGAATACATATGTATATTTTATTCAAATAATAAAAACTAAAATCAATTACAAAAACACAAGAAATGGACAAATTTACCTGTTTTATTCTGATAAAAACAAAAATGAAAAGTAAACAAATAAATTCATATATTCTTTAAACACCAATTTCATCGATTACTCGCTAAACGATAAAAAAAATGTTATCTGAATGTGCCAGAAAAACCAACATGCTCGTTCTTCCTGCCACAGAAAAAAATTGTTCATTTGAGCTGCTTCAACTAAAACAGCTGATCAAATAATTTGTGTATCTGTTGTGCCAACCTCTGCCACAGAAAAATCTGTGCCAGCCAAATGACATTGCCGTTCACTTTGCTGTGCCAAATTTCTGTGACAGCTAATTTCCGTGGCACAGCATTAAGTGTTCACATTGAGCTGTGCCCCTGTGGCACTGAAATGTGCCAGCCTGTGGCTCAATGTAAACCTAGCTTTATTGAAGACGTTAGGGGAGTTGTACTGCCTGTGAAAAGTGACAACCGAATACTACAGAAATTCGAAATCATCTTTTTAAGTACGGAACGAGTCAAATACCTAGTCAAACCTTGTCTTGGATTAACCCTGGTCCTTATTATTATTGATCAGCCATAGCCCAATACGAGCCTTTGCCGGTAGTTCAATCTCCTCTCGGGTATATGTATATCTTCCATTCGAATAATACAAAATATAAAAATCAATTACAAAGACACAAGAAGCGGGCATATTTACCGGTTTTATTCTGATAAAATCACAAAAATAAAAAGTAAAGAACTAAATCTATATTTTTTTCAAACACCAGTTTCATCGATCAGTCGCTAAACGATAAAAATTGTTATCTGAATAAGCCAGAAAAACCAACATGCTGTTCTGCCTGCCACAGGGAAATAGTGTTTTTTTGAGCTGCTTTAACTGAAACAGCTTTGTGTATCTTCTGTGCCAGCTTCTGGCACAGGAAATATGTACCATCCAAACGACACTTGCGTTCAAGTTGTTGTGCCAACTGATTTCTATGGCACAACATTTGGTGTTCACATTGCCCTGTGCCCCTGTGAGACTGTGATGTGCAAGCCTTTGGCACAAAGTGAAACTGTTAATATTGAATTGTCTTTTAGTTTTGTAGATTTTTTAAGTCAAATTTTAATCTCCTTAATTCTGTTTATTTTTTTAAATATATTTTCTTTATTTATGTAAATATTAAATTAATACAATAAAGAATTCAATATCCTTATATATTTTTTTGATTCTTCAATACGTTTCTATACCTTATGTACTATTAGAGGATGCTCCGGGATATGGTAATTCTAGTTTTACATTACTTTTAAAGGGGACTGGTTGTACTTGAATAAACTCAAATGGGAATGGTAATTCATGGTATTTATTATCATATATTTGAGGATATAAGTCCAATGTTGTGTTATTATCGGCCACAATAATATTAAATTGAGAGCTACTCTCTAAAAATTTGACAGGAAGAAATTGACTTTCAGATGTAGACTGCTCCATGGTTGGTGCAAAACCCTTTGGAAAATCAATGTTTGCCTGTTGCTCTGTGGATTTTTTTATACTCTGGAATTCCACTTTATGTGGCGATTCAGGTTTTATAAATGGGCTCATCTTATTTGAATTAAAGTACGGGGGTGAAAAGCTCGGATAGTTTTCAGTACCTTTTGTTTCTTCAATATCAGAATTGTATTGAATTACATCTTTCTCCTTATAGTTCTTGGGGTAAGTTTGCTCATATTTATATGGTTCTTGGTTGTGTATGTAAATTGGCACTTTCCTTTCAACTTCGACTTTATAGGGAACTGGAACTCTTCTTTCCACTTCGACAGGATTATTTATGTAAACTGGAACTTTTCTTTCCACTTCTACTTTAAAGGGAACTGGAACTTTTTTTTCAACGGTTACCGGCACTTTAATTTCAACCGGATACGGTACAGTTCGTAAAACCGGATAAGGTTTGGGTACATGCACGATTTTTTCCATAATTTTTTCAACAACATAAGGTTGCGGTATATGTACGGGTTTTGGTATTTGAACAATCTTTTCAATTATTTTTTCCACAGGCACACGCACAATTTTTTCAACCGTAACATTGACAATTTTCGGAACATGGACAATTTTTTCAACAATTTTCTCAATCGGAACATGAACAATTTTTTCTACCTTATAGGGCTTGGGCACGGTTTTTATGACTTCCTTGATATGATTATGATGATGATGGTGATGATGGTGCTTAATTTTGATCTTCACCTTGCTATCTTGCTTTCTTTCTCCATCGCTTTGTACTCCCTCATGACTTTCGTATCGCTCGGATGCCTGAGTCTGCCCATCGTCATTACTTGGCTCATTGATATGTTCGTGAATTTCTTCAAAGGTTTCGTATATCTTTTCATCATTACCTTGGTTAAAGAATGATTGTTGTTTTCGATGTTGATCTGGTTTAGCGAGATGAAGAGTTTGACGTTTTTTCTTAGATCGCCTTTTTCGCACTTCATAATGATCGCCAATTAATCGAAGATTCGAATCTATATTACTATACTCCCGATAATCTGGATGAACAGATTGTCTCTTCAAGTCTCCGTTCGTTCTGTTTCGATGATTTAGAGAGTTATTCCTGTTTTTAAGATTTGAATTCGATTGTGTCTCCGCCACAAGAACAAGCAATGTGAAGAATAATACTGAAATAACCTGAAATATTCTGTGTATTTTTCAACTCTAAGGTGAATTAAAATCTGTTAAAGAAAACTTACCAATGCTGTCATATTCAAAAAATATCTGTGATGTGGATGCTATCGACTCTTTAACAGCAATGAATACCTGGATTATAAGATGGGCATTTATAAGCGCATGCAATCCAATTTTTTCAACAACATATTTGTATCTAATTTTATCATTTATGCACATGTTATGTTTTCTTTTAAAAGAAAATTGAAAACTATCTTGAAATTATGTAATGTGCAATCACTGGAAGTCAAGTACAAAGTCAGGAAAAAAGAGTTTTTCTTTTAAACACCTGAAAGCACACGATCGCGTGTTTTGAACACTTCGAATGGCCTGCTAAAGCCGAGATGACGAGTTTACACAATATATTTCTGTATATCAATAAAGGCAGTAAGAGTTTCTTCTTATATATAACTACATATGTACATAAACACATATTTATCTTCATTAATCAGCCACGGTTGGATGCAATTTTTGAATTTCAGACCGGATATTTACAATCAATGCACAATGCACAAAAAGTACATATGTACGTTTTCTGGGTATAACTTTTTTGCATTTATCTACTTTTTTGTAGTTTTTTACTTATTATAACTTTAGTAAATGGCAGTTTTGAGTTGACTCAAATAACATCGATTATTATTGAGTAATTTTTAACTGATTAAAAGAAGTCTACCTAAAACTAAAAAGTAAACTGTGGAAAAAATTATATTAATTTTCATAAATGTTATTAAGCGCGCGAGTCTTTGCATCTTCCAGCGCAGTAAACATCCAATGCATAGATAATTCCACTTTTACGACACTTTCCATTGCGTCATTTTTTTTAAAATTCTATTTCGAATTTAAAAAAAAAAATTATTTTTTAAAGCTCTGTTTATCGTATTACAGACTTACATATATGCAGTCTCTTTATGGTGCCAAGTCAATCTATTAAGTTTTAATAACTCAAGATGAAGGACTTGCGCCAAACCTCACAGTATTCACTATATGATTCTGGGAATAATTCTAGATCACAAATTGGATCTAACGTGTAGTCGCCTCAATATGATTAGCATCATATCGTTGCAAATATCGTTGTGTAACGATTATAATAATTTGTATTGCATGGTTTTAATAAATTTTTATAGTTCATTGCGTGTTACTAAAACTTTAATATTAACATATTAAACAAACTATAATGAATTTGGCTTTGTTTTGGAGAAAGTAATTGAGTAATTTTTGCTCGTGTCCCTCCCCATTTTACCCGATGTGAGTCAGAACAATCGGTGGCTTATGTACTGCTAAATGTATTGCGTTGCATTGAAAGCAAAATAATGTCATAATGTTGGATATTTTATTCATGTAGTATTTTTGCATAAAAGTAAATTTTTAATTATTCAATTTGGTTCAGGGACAAGCTCTGATGCCCAAACATCTTGAGGCCATCCCGTACGGCCCTTTGTTAATATGCTAGCATTCTGAAAAGATAAAAGATAAATTGTTAAATATTGTTACTATTCAAGGTAGGAGTTGCTTCATCAACTATTATAAATTTAGGGTTTTACCGGAATATCGCAGTCGAGTTCGCTCAATTGCAACCTTTCAAATTGTTCTTCTCGATTTACCGGGAAGCGGAGAGAATTATCCGAAATTTAAAATAAACAAACTTTTTGTCTTTATACAATTGTATATATTCTCAGTGTACATACATAATGTGCGATGTATGCATTTTGTTCTTCTTCTACAAGTACTTTAGCGTGTAAACACAAATGTTGTTTATCTTTTTATGAAACACACCCAACATTTTATTATCTTCTTCTGTTGTGAGTGTCAATTCGCTTTGAAATTTAGTTGTTAGCTATTAAATTTTTATCTTTCGGAGTTCGGAGTTGATCAGCATCAGGAAACGAGTCGATCTAGCCATGTCAGAAATGGTATGAAGACTTCTTATAATTGCAGTCAGAGCAAGTTTATTTCAAATTTTGGATGGGACACCCCCTTCTAAAATAATAGAACATTATATAATACTAGGGGCTTACTCTTCGCTCGCTTCGCTCGCAGAAATCTCGGGGAGAAATGAAGAGTGAAAATAGGAAACACTTCTCACAGCTAAAGCCGGACCCTGTGTATTTTATATAAAAAAGCGTCAAATCCTAACTCAAATTTCGCCTGCAACTTGACTTAAAATAATGGTCAGATTTGTCGAGATAAAACAAATCTGTAAATTTGGTTAAGAAACCTTAGAAAAAAAAACAAAACTCTTCATATTAACGTTAATTTGCATCTCATTCGATCTTGACCAAATTTTCACAGAATGTAACAGTGAGTAAGAAATACATAATCTTTGAATTTGGTTGAGATACCTTTGACTCGCCATTTTAACCCCTTCCGGTGGGAATATCAAAAAACCATGTCTTGTTGCACGATAATTATGTATCAGCTATTTTGTGTGAAAATTTCAGCTTTATATCTTAAGCCGTTTGGCCTACACCGTGATGTATCAGTGAATCAGGACAAAGAGTTTTATATATAAAAATAAGATATTATATTATATTATGTGCTGATATAATAATAATTTTTTTCTTTCTATTACATCTATTATGCGCGATATCATAATTTATTTGTTGCTTGACTTTTTTTCAAAAAATAAAGAAAATTTTAACTTTGGTAACCTGTATATTTATAATGATACACTTATTCATTATGATGTTCATGATAAATCTACTTGGGAATAGGAATTTTAAATACTGAAGAAACATAAAAAAGAGTAATAGATATGCGAAAACAACAATTTCTAGGTTTGGCGTTATGCCAGAACTTGTAGTCAGAAAAAGGTCAACAAAATATTGCTGGACAAGGTTAAACAAAATAAAATATTATCTTACAAATAAGAAACCTTAAAAAATAAATTAAAATTAGAAAGAGGGACCGTCGCAGACTCTATAAGTTCTTGAACAGCATTAACAGCTGAGTAGATTTTGTTATGTCCGTCTGTCCGTCTCCGAGATTATAAAAGCTACAGTCAATTTGGCACAGACTTCTAACAATAAGAAACACATGCAAAAAATATTTTTCTTTCCAAAATTAAAAAAAAACTACTTCTATTTAGCATATATATTACCACTAGAGACAACATTGCAGAAAATATTTCAATAAAAAATTAAATAAATGTGTTTATAAAGGGTATCTCTGAGTTGTTCATATCCATTTACTTTAAATAGAATTTATTTAAAAGAAAAAAAAAAACAAATTGACACTGTACTGTATATGTGTAGGGAAGTCAAATGATGGGGGTGTTTTTTGTTTTTAAAGAGATAAACAGAATTTCTGTTTACATAAAAGTACTTGAATCTGATCACATCTATGTATACACAAAACTCAATGTACATTAATTGTAAAAAGAACATACATGTATATGTATATACAGCCTTAAAGGATGTAAAAATGTAAGGTTGTTTGATAAAGTTAATTTCCCCAACATTTCTGCCTCAAATTAACTATAGATATTTCAGAATATATATATTTACATAGTTTAGATCTCATTCAATTAATGCAAATGTCTGAATTACCGTATCAGTTTTCATTAAACAAAATAGATATTTATAAGATACAGTCAATACAAAAATAGCTTTAATTTAAGATATAAAATCATTCTTCTGATCATGGAATTTCAGATTCGATGTTTGGAAGTCAATTGGAGTCTTGTATATTTTAAATAACCTTGAATATGATTGATGCACAAAGTACTTTGCATGGAACTGACGGACTGATCCCTGGCATTGTTCACACAATGAAAGAACTCGACACATTCAATATTACTTATAAAATTAAAGAAAATTTGCAACTGAATGTACCCATAACTATTAATTACGTTATTTATTTAACAACATCAAAACAAACAAAGAGCAATCACAATGTTGTTTAAAATGTTGGATAGCCACTAAATTGATAACTCTGTTAATTACCCCCAGATCCCAGATATAAATAAATATATTGCAGACACTTGACTATTTAATTGAGATATCTTGCAACTTCAATTCAACTCTCATCCCCACTGTCAAAAGGCATTTATTTATCTATGCAATTGGGCCATGTGAAAATGTTGTCGAACACCCGGTCTATAAAAATCTCTTAATGGATTGGGTGGTGGGAACGACTTAAATAGAATTTTCATGATTACAAGCCACGTGCATTCTACATACGTTCAACATTGTACATTAGACCAAAAAACATGAGTGCTTAGCACTTTAAGAGAGAATGAAAATATTATGAGTTACGATAAGGTTCGTAACAGCTTTTGTTATATTCATAGTCAATACAGATATCTAACTATATATGACGTAACGGTACTGAAACCGAAACTGAAAGGACAAAAAAATACTTATGTAAGTTTAAGTACCAATATTTTTTTGTAAAGTAGAAGCTAAAATTAATAATTAAAAAAAATTCTCTAGATATCAATTTAAGACCAGGATATTTTAATTAAAATAAAATTATTTATAAAGGTGTCAATTTTAAAAATCGGTATTTTAAAAAAAGTGCAATAAAATTTATTAATTCAGTATTCAATCAGTAATTCAATAGAAAAGTTTTCAGTTATAAGTCTTCAAGTATTATATGTGTTTTTCCATTGTTCAAATGTACAAATTTACAAAAGATACACTTTACAATGAAATAGAAAACCGGGTCAGTCCCTAAAATCATTCCATATATACCATACCTCATTCCTTTGTTTTCTCTCATTATAGACCTTTCGATTTGAAACCTTCAGTTCAGCCTGGAATCCACTTTTTGGATCCTGATCTCCATCCAAGACGTCCACTAAGTAGTTTATATATAATATGGCCAATTTTAAAGTTTTTATCTGTAAAAATATTAAATTTTCTAATGTGACTATATTTTTTACCATTTGCAAGTGCTTTATATATAAAGCATTATATAAAGCCTTATAGGAAAAGATTCGAAATGAGATCTTCATCAAACTTTTTATTTTAATTGTTTTACTCGGATTAAGCAGTCAACATTTACCTTGGATAACTTTGTATCTGAAGGAACGTTGGGAATTCTTTCACGCAGGCAGGAAAAAGCATTGTTTATACTTTGTGTTCTCCTTCTTTCTTTTTTATTAGCAGTATTTCTCTTTTTAATCGTTCGCACAGCTGTATTTGGAATGAAACTCAGGTTATTGATGGGCGAGTATGTATCATCGGGTACTTTCTTTTCCGAATCTGCAGAATAAAAAAAACGGAAACATACATAATTACACATTTTTGTATGGATAAAGAGTAAAGCGATGAATGTACTTTAAGTCTAGAGGAAGGCTAATCAGTAAACCCAAATAATATTTACTCAATATAAATCATTACTAGACTTATTACTTCTTAGTATATCACCCCCAAATGTTCGTACTTTCTCCAATATCTTGAGTTCAACAAAATGTAGTTAAATTTTTTTACAACCCTACAGCCCTCACCATGGAAAATCGGCCTTAAATGTTAATTGCCTTAAATTAAGAAAATTATTTTAATATTGAATTGCTGGAAGTAGGAGTATTTTTTTTCTTTAAGTGTTTTCGTCTAATAGAAATTTAAAACATTTTCATACCATTTCTTTTTTAAGTCAGTTTCAAAAATTTTTAAAGACTGAAATCCGAAATGTTTCCATAGCCGTGGCGAGGAGGAGACAAGGGGGAAAGCACCGACCGGGCGCAAAGATATTAGGGGCTTCTTACTAAAAATATTGAATTTTTGACCCTAAAACAATGTTTTATTTTTAGAGAATTTGTAAAGTTTAAAATTTAGCATGTAAGTACAATGTACAATACCTAACATAAAAACTGTAAGTTGAGATATCATGTGAAACAAAAAAAAAAAACTATAGGTTGATATCTGACAGATCATTCCCATGGCAGCTATATGATATAGTAGCCCGAAGTAGTAGTAGTCTTAACCAAATATAGTCAGACTATCTGAAGTTACACCAATCTTACAATCTGTGTTTGGTTAAGATATCTTTACAAATTTATAGAATAATTTCTGACCGATCGTTTCTATGGCAGCTATATGACGGTTCCGATATATGTACTGCGGGCAGAAAAAAGAGGAACCATTACCAAGTTTAATTAGGATAGTTTTAAAACTGAGAAATAAGTTTGGATAGAAACAGAAGGACAGACGGACATGGCTATATCGACTCAGCTCGTTATAAATATTTACAAGACTTTTTACTTTTTAAATCGATTGTAAAATCCTCTACGTGCTCTACACAACTAATCTTCCCGTACTGCACAGAGAAGAAATCGTCATTTCAACATACGCAGATGACACAGCACTCATGGCCAGCTCGGATGATTCTGTTAAAGCCTCAGCCATCCTTCAAGAACAGCTATCCCTTCTAGAACCCTGACTGAACGGATGGAACATTGTGGTCAACGAGACCAAACCCTCCCACATGACGTTTGCCACAAGACCAAAATGGTGCCCTCCGTTTATACTCAACGAGACCACATTGCCATCCGAAGAATCCGTCAACTATGTACCTAGGTCTCACCCTGGACAGGAGACTCACATGGTCAGCGCACATTAAAGCCGAGAGCATTCAGTTAAACCTAAAGCCCCGACAAATGAGATGGGTCCTCGGATACAAATCGGAGCTCAGTCTGTAAAACAAAGTTCTTCTTTATAAGTCCATTCTAAAACCGAACTGGACCTATGGGATTCAGCTGTGGTGCATAGCTTCAAGCTTTAATATTGAATCCAATCACCAAGGCTCCCTACTATGTAAGAAAGAAAACCTTTCTCAATGATCTACGCACCCGAACTGCCACAGAAGGAATCAACAGAATGAGCAGAAAACACTCGAAAAGACTTGACAGTCACTGCAACCACCTTGCCATTAACCTGTTGGATAACAGCCATCACACCCGCCGAATCCAAAAGATACTAACCTCTTGACCTGCCCTTTAGGCCCCCAGAGAGTGGTGACTCTTACCCCATATCCATCTTCCCCTGAAAAAGCGGCTGTAAATGCCCGCCATATGTACATGTACAAATTCTGTAAACTCCACCCTCCATACCATTTACTTTTTATCCTTTAGATAGATTGAAAATAAAAACATTCAGCTAAATAAAACCAATTATCACTTCAATGAGATGGGAGAGACAAAGCAGTCTAGTACTTAGTTTATTGTCGAACGAAATCCTTAGTTATGGAGAATTAATATATGAGTTTATTTCCTTAAAAGCTACGGAAAAAAGCGAGTGTTAAATTAAAAGTATTAAATTGGTTTAGTTTATTTTCTGCAAAAAAAAGTCTTTTTGCTAAAAACAATTGGAGAGGGATCTATGTCCCGGGAGCAATCTTTGCTCGCCATGACGCTGAATGTTTCACACAGTTTTGAAACAAACAAACTAACTATCTAATTATTTACGTTTCGAAAGGTTGTTTGCACCAATGTACACAATCTAACTAGATTATTTTGCCACATGACGTTAAAAGCAACTGTATACTTTGTCTATGTTTTAAATACCTACAGTTTAATCCATTGATATCCGCAATTGATGTGTTGAACGCATAAGAAGTGTTATAATAATATGAAGATGATTCCCGACACGCAGCATTTGTCGTATATTTCGACATTTCACTCTTAAAAACCAAACAAACTTTTGACTTTGCTCTTTTATATTAGGAAAATATATGTGCACATATGCAACGATTAATTTTTAGAACGGATCAATTCGAATAGCATTCATTTTGAAGAATTTACCTCATTACCGGCTCAAACGCAACTAAATTCAATTGAAGTAGAATATTTTCGGATCAAGTGCTTTTCTATAAAAATTGTTTATTAACCACACCAAAACAAGAAAACACCCCCAAAAAGAGATGGCCAATGACAAACGTACCTCTGTTCTTGTAAGTATTCGACCAATAGCAAGCCATGGTGAAAATAACACACACAGCACCACACACACATGTTGAGATATGCGGTCATGCAGACAAAGATATTTCACACATTGCCTGTATTTATGTACGTAAGTATTATGTTTGTGCTTTCATGTAACAACTGGTAAATGTGGCAGTTTTTCCATTATACTTTGACCTTTAATACATTAAAAAAAGTAAAAGGAGTCCAATTAATGTGTGCAAAACCAAAATTCTTTATGTCGTTCAATGATAAAATTTCACTAACATATGTTTGTGTGTATTTCTGCAGTTAAAATCAGAAAGTAATTAAGCATGCATTGAAAAGTCCTGTCTGTGGTGTAAACTATATCTTAACTTATAAAAAAAAATGGCAAATTTTCCACTTTATCCACTGAACTCCATTTCAGAAGATGAAACAAACTTTAATGGTCATTATTTAATATTTTGTATTAAAAATTAATATAAAATACCAAACGTTTTATTGTAGATCGGAGCAATAGCCAATTAAATATGCCAAGTTTGTCTATTTGGTTTAGTGTCTAAGTTCATTTCAAAGACTGAATTAGGTGTAGGCCTTCTTATTTCTATTTTCAATACCTGTAGCGAATAAATCGAATTACTATAATGATTTTAAGGAACTTTGATATGTCTGGAAACTTTAACAAAACACTCTCTCTTTCTCTAACTAAAAAATTTCTTTACGATCGAAAAATAAATACAAAAGTTATTCAACATACAAATTCCTATGGTGTGGATTAGTGATGAGCAAGAGTTTCCTTTAAGAGACCCGATCTATACCGAAGTTTTCAAAAGCCTTGCCCGGCCCGTTCCTGTCCCAAAAAAGTTACTCTTCTTGTTTAAAAAATAAAAAGTAATGTATATTAAACGATTCGTTGTTAACATTTCGATAAAATAAAAGCGTAAGTGGAATGAACAGCGAAATATTAGTTAAATTTTTTTTTTTTTATTTATTTATATGAAGGAAAAAGGGCCCGTGCCCATCTCTAGTGTGGATTGTGGAAAACATCACTTGCGCCACCTAGTGCGCATAACACGCAACTGTCTTGCTTGCGTTTGTGTGCCATTTAATTATCATTAGATATGTTTACATGTGTCTGTGTGGGTATACTTGTTTGGGATCTGAAAACTGAGCACAGGTTATCAGCAGTGCAGTGTATTTCTGCGGCACAATCTTAACTTTTAAGAACATAATCATTGTCATATCAACCTAATACGAGTCGAGCTTTAACAAAATCTCAAAGTCTATAACGCACCGCAGGAGAAACAAACTAGCACTCTAAAAGACTTTGAAGTCTTCTAGCAGAGCCCTGAGTTCTACATTCGATTGACTGTGTCTGTGGCAGCTATGTACATATATGATATAGTAGACCGATAATAACCAAATTTGGAGAATATGTATACAATAATATCTTAAGAAAGAACAAAGATTTCCATAATATGGGTGCATTATCCCTAAGGATCAAACCGAAACCAATATCGGTTTCAGTTTCTGTTTCGATTGCCTTTTGCCATTTTGCTACCGACAAAATTTAATAAAATATGTATATATTATATGTGTGTATGTATATATTGATAATCGCATATTTCAGTTTAAAGTGTTATGTTTTTTTTATCGGTTACAATCAGGGATTGAAATTGTCGAAACCGATGCCAATATGACTTACCCGAGACTGAAACCGAAACCGACTTTCGTTTTGGTATGATTCCCTGCTTTCCATCGATGGTTTCTATTTCGATATGGGTTGCTGTAGTCTGATTTTAAGCACAATTTTAGAAAATCAATTATTATTAATAATAATATAATAATATAATATTTATATATATGGTAATCAAGCCCCTTAAAAGTCAGGTAGATCCAGAAAAAATATCTATACATTTTTCTAAGTATATTGATACTATCTGGAATTCCGAAAAGGTATTCCAGTCAATTTTAAAAATCCCTAGCTAATAGCGTTATTTGAAATTTTAAAGCTTTTGAAATTACAAAATTGCTATTCCAGTTACTTAGATAAAAAGTCAACAAACGAGAAGCAATCGACCCGTTTCTGTAAAAATATCGTATACTACAAAAGTAAAATTCGACAAAAGATATTCTTTATCTACTTTGAGTCCCAATTATACTGAATTGTTTTCGGAATTATACGTACACTTTTGTCAGTGCCTTTTTTTAGTTTTAAGTGAATAACTTTGAAAGTTAATATTGAGACACATATTTATACCCTTGAAGAAGTGTTATAATTTTGTCACGAGTTTGTAAACATTGAGGCGTGTCAGACCCATAGAGTATATATATTCTTGATCAGGGCGACGAGCTGAGTCGATATAGCCATGTCCGTCTGTCCGTCTGTCCGTCTGTCTGTCTGTCCGTCAGTCTCTGTTTCTATGCAAACTAGTCTCTCAGTTTTGAAGCTATCTTGATGAAACTTGGTACAGGTCCGTCTTTTTGCTGCAGGTACATATGTCAAGAACCGACCGGATCGGATAACTATATCATATAGCTGCCATGGAACGATCGGTTGGAAATAAACATTTAGTATGAAAAACTTTTTGTTTCTCAATATATCTCAACCAAATATACACATTATGTGTTTGATTAAGTTTTAAACAGCTGACAAAATTTGGTGTAAATCGGGCTACTATATCATATAGCTGCCATAGGAACGATCGGTTTCGAAAACAACATTTAGTATGAAAAACTTTTTTGTTTCTCAAAATATCTCAACCAAATAACACATTGTGTGTATTGATTTAGTTTTAAACAGGCTGACCAAATTTGATGTAAATCGGACTACTATATCTTATAGCTGCCATAGGAACGATCGGTTCGAAAACAACATTTAGTATGAAAACCTTTTTTGTTTCCCAACATATCTCAACCAAATATACACATTGTGTATTTGATAGTTTTAAACGGCTGACCAAATTTGGTGTAAATCGGACAACCATATCATATAGCTGCAATAGACGATCGGTTCAAAATCAACCTTTAACAAATTTTGTAAAAAATCTGACGGCTTACGCAGGGCGCTGCAAGGGTTCAAACTTTGGCACGATTAGCTCTCATATTTTTTATATTTGATATGCAATAATTAAATTTGCACAAGCCTGCATCATGTAACTTTTCTCTCATATGCTAAAGACTCTTAAATTTAAAAAAAAGGGGTCTGTAGGTAGAGTTTTACGTTTTGATTTATAACAGGATATTAAAATATACTTTTATTTTAGACATTTATCATTTTAAAAATATATTGCACATCACATGGATTTCTTGTGTTACTTCACATTCTGAATTATTATCACATACATTAATACATACTTAATTAAAATTACATAAGAATCATTTGCACAACCCAGCTGGAAATACCTCATATTGAAAATCAATGACCATTGACACCATTTTCGATGACATATGTATATATACATTGTATATGTACATATACATGTAAGTACAGATAACCACTACAAAATTCGTCATTCGAATGTAAAATGATTGCAATAAAAAAAAAATAAATGGGACATTCCAGCAACAGCTTCAATTAAATTTTGAATAAACGGATAAGCAGTCCCAAAAAAGATCGGTAGTGGGCCGAGAACTTATAAGGGAAATCTGGTAACAATAAAAGCTTTTGCTTATTATGAATATATGTAATTTTGATCATGAATGAATATTACTCGGCCACACTTAATGCTTGTTTACATTTTGTTTTGATTTTATTTGTAATTAATTTGTAATTAAAAAACTAAGTAAGAATAGCATAAGTTTTATTAATTAAAAATGTATACATTAAAAACAAACAAAATTATCAGTAGAAGCACGAAAAGTTCCGAAAGAAACTGCCTAAAATAGTGTTAAGAGTAATGGTACTGGAGCATGAAAATGTGGTTAAGATGGTGACAAAAAGGGTTAATAAGTTGGAATTGAAGCTAATACAAATATAAGTTTGTGCTTTCACCTTTTTAGACCCAGTACTTTAAAAAAGCACAAATGGGTCTATTAAGTTTGTGCAAAAAAAAATGTGCGGCAGAAGGAGGCGTGGCAGACCCCATAAAGTATATATATTCTTGATCAGCATCAACAGCCGAGTCGATATAGCCATGTCCGTCTGTCCGTCTGTCCGTCTGTCCGTCTGTCCGTCTGTCTGTCTGTCTGTCTGTCTGTCTGTCTGTCCCTTTTTTGAGTTTCTAGATCTCAGAGACTATAAGAGCTAGAGACACCAAATTCGGCATGTAGGTTCATCTATATCTCCCATTGATCAAGTTTGTTTTATATTTTCGCCACGCCCCCCTCCGCCTTCGAAAATTGAAATACAAAACTTTGAAGTCGAATTACAAGAGCCCCTTTAGTGCTAGCGCCTTTTTTTTTGGTACATATAATAAACACTATGGTCCAAACCAGTCCAGTTCCAATCGGATGATAAACGCGGAAGTTATTCAACTAACAATGTTACGGGCAAAAGGAAGAAGAAGAAACGCCAGCGACCTCTATGTTTATGAAGTGGCGCCATCTATTGAATGGTACGCAACATTGAAGAGCAATCTAGTGAACGCTTTGCACTCAAAAAGTACTGGGTCTCCTACTGTCGAGCTTGCTCCACTGTAGCTTAGTGCATTTTTTAGTTTAAATTCTCAATTTCAAAGCAGTTCCGAAAAACCACTAAAGTGAAGTGAGCAGAAAGTAAATTACCAAAAGCACACCTGGGAAGCACATTTTGAAGCAAATAATTTCCGACTGGGATTGCTCAAACTAAGATGCGTACTTAAATGTATACAAACATATGTGTATGCCTGTGTAGAACACAATTCATTTTTACGCTGACCGCTCTATAGCCGGCCCTGGCGTAAACTGGATTGGGAGCTTCGGTTCAGTTGATAGTCAGCAGAAGCAACAAAAGCTCTTATTTTAAGCTGAATGACTACGAAATATACGTTTAGTACAATTTTTAAGACATAGTGGAACAGATCGTTGGTCTTCTGCTGGGAAATATTCGAACTAAACAATAGTAAGTGGTATTATATGTTCATGTATAAATGTTGTAGATTTGTATATATTTATATGTATATGTGCTATGCATGTGTCTACCTATGTGTGATTAGCGAGTAAACAGTAAAATAATAACATGATTAAGGCAGATCATTTTGGGGATTTTTTAAATACATATGTATATATTTATGCATATGTATTTGCACAAATTCAATAT
Source organism: Drosophila neotestacea (assembly GCA_035044365.1). Taxonomy (NCBI): domain Eukaryota; kingdom Metazoa; phylum Arthropoda; class Insecta; order Diptera; family Drosophilidae; genus Drosophila; species Drosophila neotestacea. The sequence goes on from JAWNMD010000660.1 coordinate 122,977, forward strand.
AAATAGATGTACAATACAATGTACATATATATGTGAATATACAAATAAATGTACATATATAAATGACTTCTAGGGACAAACTGGTTTTATTGGGAAGTAAATGCATACATACATATGTACATACATTCGTATAAGTATTTAAAAATATATGTATGTATGTAGGGAGGTGCTCTTATATAATTATATGCTTTAATAAAAAAATTTTTGATTAAAAGTGATGTTACAGCACCTTCAAAAAAGAGTTATCTTTCGTATTTTTAAAATTGTGCATAATGGAACTTGTTTATAACTGGATAATGCTTTTTAAAAAAAATTTTATATACATACATAATAAGGTACACTTGCTTATTTAAACATATATATAAATGTATGTATATAGGCAATGCAGATACAAAGATTTAAAAAGTACAAACAAAAATACATACATATAGTACGATATATCCCATCTAGGCTATATCGATATATAGTATGATGCATACAACCAAAAGGAGGTAGGCAGGCATCTCCAAAAATTCCTCAACATTAAGCAATTATTATTTATGGCTAACGTATATACTCTCTTAAAGGACTTTGGATGATGGACATAAAATGTTTTATATTTTGTCTATTGGCATACACTTGCCTTGGACAACAACAAACATCGCTAGACGACCTTATTGCTGATGTTTTTAAAAAAGATCCTGATTCAAATAACCCTGCTACTCAAGCAACTGTAACCCAGCCTTCATCAGCTGTCGACGATCTTATTGCAGACATTTTTAAAACAGACCCTTCCGCATTCAGCTCAACTACACAAGCAACTGTAACTGAACCAAAACATGGCGATGGACAAACCGTATATGAGTCTTGTGGTGATCAGAAGGAATGTGTACCTCGATGGTTGTGTGCTAACGATACAATAAATACCAGCGGAGAGAATATAATAGATATTCGCATAAACACAGACTCACCTACGGACTCTTCCACAAAAACATGCTCAAACTATTTGCATCGGTGTTGTAGCCTTCCCGATAAGGTAAAGGTCCATCTTCTTACTGAAAATATTTGGTTATATTTTTATTAATATCCTTTAAGAGGGATAAACCGGATATACCAATTACGCCTGTTGACCCAAATCTGGGCTGCGGCTATCAAAACCCGAAAGGCGTTGTCTTTAAAATAACTGGAGCTTTGGATCAAGAAGCCGAGTTTGCCGAATTCCCTTGGATGGTTGCCGTTTTACGCGAAGAGTCGGCTTTAAATCTGTACGAGTGTGGAGGAGCCCTAATAACACCCGATGTAATATTAACGGCAGCCCACTGCGTTCATAATAAGGAAGCTAAATCTTTAATTGGTATGGCTCTGCCTCGGCATAATGAAAATATCTACACTTTTACTCATTAAAATTTTTTAGTCCGAGCTGGTGAATGGGATACACAGACAAAAGATGAACCGATTCCGCATGAAGACCGTTATGTAAAAGAAGTTATTTATCACGAGCAGTTTAATAAGGGCTCTCTTTATAATGATGTTGCCCTACTCATTTTAGAAAGCCCATTTAACTTGCAAATGAATATTCAACCGGTATGTTTGCCAAGTGTAGGAGAACAATTTGACTATGACCGCTGTTACGCAACAGGCTGGGGAAAGAACAAGTTTGGAAAAGATGGGGAATATCAAGTTATTCTTAAAAAAATTGATTTACCTGTTGTTGAAAGGTCGAAGTGCCAAAATAATTTACGTGACACACGTCTAGGAAGGTATTTTGTATTACACGATAGTTTTATCTGTGCTGGTGGAGAAAAGGGTAAAGATACGTGCAAGGGTGATGGTGGTTCTCCCTTAGTTTGTCCAATTAAGGGCCAACCTAATCGTTTCAAGTCTGCCGGTATTGTTGCTTGGGGAATAGGTTGTGGTGAAGAAAATGTACCTGGAGTGTATGCAAGTGTTGCTTACCTAAGACCATGGATAGACGCAAAGCTTAACTCAAGACAGATTAATCCAAAATATTTCACACCCTGATCAATTTGTCTTAAAATTTTTTTAATATTTGATTTAAGAACTGTGCAATAACTATATTGAAAATAAATAAACTATATTTTGTGTAAACAATATGATTTAATTTTATTTCATAGTCACTTTGATGTGGACTTATTCGAGCGATCTCTGTTTATCTTAAAAGTTTTAATATTCGAAAGGTTGGTTAAAAAAAGAGAAGGGTACATCTTGTATCCTTTCGCTGTTTTCATCAAATACAGCTTCAAGAGACTTGCCAATAGGAGCTTAAGAAGAGACTTTGCAAGATCATCCCCATGTGCAGGTAATCCAGAGATGACGTAGAAAATACAAGAAGATTCGTAATCTGTCTCACTTGTATACCACGCAAAGTGGCTTGTTCTGAGTTTTTACTTTACATACATCATATAAACTAGTATATAGTTCATACTTTCCCTAACTTTAATTTATTTCAAATACTATTTAATAAAAAGTGTACAGTACATTTATATCGCTTTGAATCTTCACATCATTCAGTTAAAAATTTTTATTTCTTTAAAAAGAACAGCTTAGTTTTATGCGATGTTCACGTAATGTCGATAATCGAGCAAAAAACAGCCGGTGAAAAAAACGCGAACAAACCTTTTTTTTCTTGTATAAATAACAAACGTTTTTAAAAACAAAAGTCAACTAGTAGATTGACTCAATGTTGAATTCGTTTTAGAGAATATTTATGAGTTTTTGGGTGTACGTTTGTTCACAAGAAAAATCCCATTTTTGAACTGTGAAAATATCATAGCTTCTGGTACGGTACGATTCCTCTAAGAAGTTCAAAATATTGGTGGAATTCCATAAAAAGTTATAGATTATTTTTATGTTTAGCGATCAGCTGTTCACAGCTGCTCCATACAAAATGTGCAGTGTGGCCAGAACAAATGAGACAAATCTGGTCATATTGAAAGTTTTAGTAAAAATTATTACTTAAGAGGCCTAAAACAATAGTTTTTAGACTTTGTTCGACATTTTAATTCAATTTTAATTTCGCTCCCATTTTGTTCAATTCCCTGTTACCGTCAGGCTGCCAGCTGTTCACGAAACCTAAAACTAATCAGTGCCCTAATAGGGTCGTGCAGTCAACTGATTTAAATGTGCTTAAAAATAATCTAATACTGTGTTTACACTGGGCCGCATCATTGAATTTTTCCGTTAAACGGAACATGCGGCAATGATGCCCATATGAACCCTGTGGATAGAAGAAGACAATGATGCGGCCGCATCTTAAATCATGCGACGCATCATTGGCAAGTGTTGCCGTATTCTGTTAGTATTTTTTTTAATACTGCAATTTTTCGGGGTATCGATGGGGTATCGTTTGTTAACCTTAGTAGGCCGGCATCATTTTCCAACTATTCGGCCTACTAAGGTAAACAAACGTGGTAAGTAATACTGTTTTTACATTGTCAAAAAAAGATGCGGCTCCAGTGTAAACGACGCGCATCATTTTTCCGCACCTTCGACAATGATGCGGCAGTGTAAAAACAGTATAATACTGTGTTTACACTGGGCCGCATCATTGGATTTTTCCGTTAAACGGAACATGCGGCAATGATGCCCATAAGAACCCTGTGGATAGAAGAAGACAATGATGCGGCCGCATCTTAAATCATGCGACGCATCATTGGCAAGTGTTGCCGTATTCTGTTAGTATTTTTTTAATACTGCAATTTTTCGGGGTATCGATGGGGTATCGTTTGTTAACCTTAGTAGGCCGGCATCATTTTTCAACTATTCGGCCTACTAAGGTAAACAAACGTGGTAAGTAATACTGTTTTTACATTGTCAAAAAAAGATGCGGCTCCAGTGTAAACGACGCGCATCATTTTTCCGCACCTTCGACAATGATGCGGCAGTGTAAAAACAGTATAAAACTAATCTAAAACCGTTAATTGAGTCCCACTATTGACAGTTCGGTTCAAATATAAAGGCGCTTAACTGCGTCAGTATCATTACGTTAACATTGCACTAACACCGGCATACTTTTTTAGTAAAAATGTGGCAGCGTTGGCAAGACTCGACTGTTCGCCACATAAAACAGCTGACAATTCAATGTTGAAAATGTTGTTATTATTGTTGTTATTTTTATTACCTATGTATATTAAATGTAGAGGGAAATACAGCCAAGTTGTGCAAAAAGTTTGCACGATTTTCATAAAAATATGGGGGAATGTTGCATAACCACATATATATTTATATTGCAGAAAAGCCAACGCAATAGAATGGATAATAGCGCCCTTACACTGCCGCCGCAAAACCCGATATCTTATCGGCAAAGCTGCTTACACTGGACACAATGCCGATAAAAATGTCGCCAACTTAACATAGTCAGCTGTTTTTTGTTTACTTTAAATCAAACAGTCATATAATTTATTGCAAAAACATAATTGATGCAGCGAATTTTCTTCACAGAATGTGGCAATGTGCGCATATATAAACGTGAATAGGCCCTTGATCGTATATAGGCCATATTCTCTTATTGTGTTGACCATTTCTGCATATATACGCATATTTTTCTGGCCCCACTCAAATCATTCAATACGTCCCCTATATTTTCATAAAAAACGTGCCCATGTCCACCTTTAACCTTTTATGCTTCGCAGTTTTTGTTTCCTCTTACTTTAAAAAGCCTAAATAATAGAAATAAAACAAAATAACATAAAAATATATAATTGCGCCATTTTCAATATTCCATAACAGCTGTTATTGTTGTCGATTACCTAATTTTTAATCGTAAACAGCCAGCGCTGCCACACTTTAACAATTTTCCCAACTTCGTAAAATCTAATTTAAACTTTGTTAATAGTGCATTTCTACACGAAGATGCGTTTGCTGCAATTGGGAAAATGAGGCGACACACGTCACTTGACATACAAAAACATAGGCAACTTTTTAGTGAGGGGAAGGAAAAATTCTAAGTTGTTAGCTCACGAAGGGACTACCCATCTGATTTTTTGCGATGGTCTCACAATATTGATCAAATTTAGGGAATTATCGAGATTTTTGTATTTGGTACTGGCAGCGTAAGTACCCAAGCAATCAGCTGAGTATGGATACGGCAAACGTAAGAAACACACAAAAATGCCAACTTGTGGAAATTCACTATTACACAACAAACAAGGAATTCACGAAGTTAAAGAGACAGAGCTGCCATATATTACACTAGTTTACAGCCAAAATGCAAAGTGAACCAAAGTATTTTTTTCTTATGGACTTTGGCCCACTTAACACGAAAATGGCACTCAACTTTTTTTCATGGAAGCGTTTTTGAAATATTATTTTTTTTGCGAATTGCTGCAACATTTTTGAATATATATCCATTTCTTATCAACCGATTTAGCCAAACAAGCAATCAAATTAAAGGTAAATCTCCTACAACTTTTATTCAAATAGTATTAAGATCGGTTCAGTTGTTTAGAAGTTATCAACTTTTATATGTTTGAAAACACGTGATTTTTGTGATTTGGAAGCTCATAAAAAAATCTGAAAAAGTTACAAATCGCAAAACTAAATTTTTTTGATTTCACGTAAATTCAGTAATGTTTCGAAGAAAGTAAGCTATTATTGTTGCAAATCCAACAGTAAATGGCGAAGTTATGCATATTTCAGTGAAAGACTAATGTTTTATTTGCATCTGATTGTTTCTATGGCAGCTATGAGATATAGTCATCCGATTTCATCCAAATTTCCTTTGGATGTAGTATATGGTACTAAGTACACAATCTGTGAATTTAGTTGAGATAGCTCAGCTGATTAAACATAAACACATACAATTGTGTTGCAATAAGATACTTCGAGTTGGGAAGTGTCGGTTAGAAAAGTTTTAAAGAATGCCTTTCAACATGTGGAATACTTTTTTATTTTTATTATTCAGGAGCAAATGAAATGCAACAGTACCGAAAAATACTTTGCGCTGGGTTTTAGCTCCATAAAAAGATGAACGGGCGGAAAGGAAGAAAATTTATCTGCATTGAAATTTTGCTGGCTCGATACTTGATATCCGACGAAAAAGAGTTGCCACAAAGGCTCGATCGTTTTTCAACACTGTTGACAACAGCTGTTACTACGCTGCTAATGATCAAAAATTATGTCGCGCTCAAATTTCCAGTCAGTCAAACGGAAGTGAATTTAAATTGAAATGAAAAATGTATGGAAGCAAGTGAAGTATAGTAAAAGCAAAATATAGCGCAAGCTAACTTTGGCGCGCCAAAGTTTGGATACCCTTGCAGTGCCCTGTGTAAGCCGTCAGATTTTTACAAAATTTGCTAAATGTTGATTTCGAACCGATCGTTCCTATGGCAGCTATATGATATAGTTATCCGATTTACACCAAATTTGGTCAGCCTGCTTAAAACTTAATCAAACACACAATGTGTATATTTGGTTGAGATATTTTAAGAAACAAAATATAGCGCAAGCTAACTTTGGCGCGCCAAAGTTTGGATACCCTTGCAGTGCCCTGTGTAAGCTGTCAGATTTTTTACAAAATTTGTTGATTTTGAACCGATCGATCCTATGGCAGCTATATGATATAGTAGTCCGATTTACACCAAATTTGGTCAGCCTGTTTAAAACTTAATCAAACACACAATGTGTATATTTGGTTGAGATATTTTGGGAAACAAAAAAGTTTTTCATACTAAATGGTGTTTTCGAACCGATCGTTCCTATGGCAGCTATATGATATAGTAGTCCGATTCACACCAAATTTGGTCAGCCTGTTTAAAACTTAATCAAACACACAATGTGTATATTTGGTTGAGATATTTTGGGAAACAAAAAAGTTTTTCATACTAAATGGTGTTTTCGAACCGATCGTTCCCATGGCAGCTATATGATATAGTAGTCCGATTTACACCAAATTTGGTCAGCCTGTTTAAAACTTAATCAAACACAAAATGTGTATATTTGGTTGAGTTATCTTGAGAAACAAAAAAGTTTTTCATACTAAATGTTTATTTCCAACCGATCGTTCCTATGGCAGCTATATGATATAGTTATTTGATCCGGCCGGTTCCGACATATGTACTGCGTGCAGCAAAAAGACGGAGCTGTACCAAGTTTCATCAAGATAGCTTCAAAACTGAGAGACTAGTTTGCATAGAAACAGACGGACACACGGACAGACGGACAGACAGACGGACAGACGGACATGGCTATATTAACTCAGCTCGTCGCCCTGATCAAGAATATATGTATATACTTTATGGGGTCTGTGAGGCTTCCTTTAATGCGTTACACATTTCGTGACAAAATTATAATAACCTCTGCAAGGGTATAAAAAGGGCACCTGGGAAACAAAATTATCAAACTATGAGCAACAACTGAAACTTAATATTGAATTTTATATTTCCATATGTCTTTGTTTATGTTATTTAAAAAATACATGAAACATGAGCTAATCAGTTGAATACACGAATATATTTTAAAATGGAGAGAAGAGCAGAGGCAGTGAGAAGTGTCCTAAGTGTATTTTTTTTTTGCTCACTGCTTTACGCTAAAGGGAGACGTAGAGGAGAAACGCAGGTTTCACGCATATTGGGGTACTCCATAGTTAGGTGAAATTGATTTTGATATCACTTGCATTCATATATATATTTACTTGCATACACTTTAAATGTCGTCCAAATGGCCAATCCAAAATGTCGAATGTGATAATCGTACGCATCTTAAGGGAAAAGTATTGTATGCCACAAAATTTTTTTGTTAGGATAAAAAGCTGAGGTCATAGCACTTGTTTTCGATTGTTCGTTTTCGAGATAATTACAAAATATCAGGGCATTCGCACGCTAAAAAAAAGCAGACATTTTCACCTTCACCAGTTCAAACACGGATTTCAACAAAATTTTAAGGAATATTTTAATGCGACTAGTTTTAAAATTTTATGCATTGCTGTATCCTAATAAGGTTTTTATTTGCTTACAAAATATTTAGTAGCTTAATTTTGACATTAATCCCTGATGCACGTCCCATTTGCGTTAACAGACAGAAGGACGAGTGGCAGATCCCATAACGTATATTACACCTAGATTTCACAAACTATAAGAGCTAAAGACACTAAACTTGGAATGTAGGTTTTCAATATCTTGTCTAGATCAAGTTTGTTTTAGAATTTCGCTAAGGCTCTACCGCATCCGTAAATAGGAGAACAAAACTTAAAGTCGAATAACAAGAGCACGCTTAAAGCTATCATCCGAAACAAACAAGTACACAGCGCCGGGCAAAAGAAAGAAGAGGAGACGCAAGCGCCACAACGTACAAAGCTTGCGGTGTGAATGCTTTTCACCACTATTTGCTCTTCGCGATAAGTGCAGGTTCACTGTAGCCTTATGGATTTTTTTCCACTATTATTAAGGGGTTATTGATCTATGTATCGTTTATCGAGATTGATGTGTTTTATTTGCGTTTCGATTAGATTTTTGCTGCTTCAAGGGAGTTTTTGTTAAATAATCCTTTGTTTCATAGTATCCATTTTAAAAGTCTATTTTAAATATAAAAACTTACTTTGTGCAAACAAACCGTCGGTTTGCTCATCGAAATACACTAATTCATTTAAATGCTCGGTAATATAACAAATTACGTTTCTGAAGGATTATTATTCAGGATGTGAAATATATAAAAACTACATAAATTTTTACCAGTATTCATATCAACTGTTGCCGAAAGGGTTAAACAACGCGATTTAATTGCGCTGCTGAGCATCGACTAGCTAAAATACTTCTTGGTTAAGAAGAATCTTAATTTTGTTGTCGAAGAGCTCAAGGTGATATTATTTGATTTGCTTTTGTTGACGGTCTCTTCTCTTTTGACATATTCGAAGTATGCGAAACACTGAATCAAGTGATGTTAATTGAGCCCGATTGAAAACTTTCACCTGTTTGCCAAACAGTGCTTTACAATCCCAGTCAATTTTCAACTCCATGGTCTGCTACATGGATTCCAACTAGTAAAACAGATTGTCAAAATATTTTTCTTCGGCAATACTACCGTTTCCTTGGCGTAAATATCTGATCATATCTAGTTTCTAGTAGAACTTGTCCAAATAAAACGAAAAATTGGTATAACCTTTTTCGTTATAGGGCTTACTTCTTGCATATATTTTTTTTTTTAATTTTCCGAAATTTTTCTGAACTTACCAGATTTTTAAGACATAAATTGAAGGCCCCCGAAAGGGCTACAAAGACGAAATATACATTGAACAAATCCGCTTGAGCTTATCTAGTTAAAATTTTGAATTGATTTTATAGAAAAAATTTGAAAAATAATAATATTGTTACCTTAAAATTTTGAGGCTTAAATAATTGTTTTTTGTTTAATTTCTGTAGGAGCAATACATATGGGTGGAATGCCCATAATATTTTTGTGATTAGCACTGCTTGAGAATAATCGAAAGTCAAATACTATCGAAACCTGCTAATAAACGCAACACTGCGGATGACGCACGAAGAGAACAAAGATGGCGTTCACGATGGCTACACGAACAAAGCCAGCAGAACACTAAATATAAAAGTTGTAAATTTTAGTAAAAACATTGTTAAAACAGTGCAAATAAACGTGAAAAGGCAATCTAGAATTGTTGTACCATGTGTAAACTAAAAAAGGATTACGCAAACTAACCATTGGCCATTGCTGTGGAAGTTTTGTGTAATTCAAAACATACGTACATATGTATGTAGTTTGTGTTTCGTGGTCAAAAGAAATACAAATCCGATCCACACCTTTCTTTATAAATTAAAAGGTACGGCTTTGATGCTATTGTGAAAAGTTGACCACTGCCAGCATCAACAAAAATTACAACTCAAATAATTTGCATATTGTGCAAGTGAGTATTAAATCAGTGAATAAAATTCCTCACTTGCTTGAGAATTTGTTGAAAATAATCATCGTATGCAAGAAAACATGAAGTGCTTTAATAAAAACAATTTGTGTCATAACATATGAGTATTGGCTTATAAAATGCATTTGAAATTGGATTTTATTAAGGATATTCTGCAATTACAACTTTAAATATCAATAAACATTAGTATGTATTCAAAATAAAAACACGCATTCACATAAACATAAACTATAAAAATTGTATGTATTTTAAAAATGCATTTTTATATACATAATTAGTTGTGTCTCCTGTAATTCTTTGACTAACTGTATCTGTGTTTATGTTTTGTATCTGCATCCAATGTACATACATATTTATGTGTGTATGTAAATATATGTTTGTATGTACACCACGTACACCAATACAAACGCAATTACACATGATCCCGTCACAGTTGGTGTTGTTCACTTCATTGTACGTAACAAGTATAAGTGATACATCAAGAGTGCTGACCACTAGATACCCTATACAACATACTTGGACTCACGTCTGTATTTAATATCAGTTTTATAACCAGTTGTTATATTTAAAATAATGGTTACTTGATAGATATTACTTTTGTTGTCCGAATTAAGTGTGTCTAGGTCTTGTGAATTTCAATGTCTACGTTATATTGACAGGGAGATAGTTAAAGTCCGTTTTTAGCAGTTTTAATGGGGATTTACCTTGGTATCTTTTTCATTTAATGCAAGAATTACAAATCGTAGTTTAAATACTTTAAATTAACTGATGTTTTAGGAATATTTATTTCAAAAGACTTATTTATTAAATGATCTATTCGATTAGAACTGTTTATTATTATTTAAATAAGAGTGGCAAAGAGTCCACCATAATTAGACTTGAAATTGTTGATCAGTGATATGGTGTCATCTCATAACTACAGCTAGGGCCGTTTTCTCATCTTGACGATAATCTTACAGGGTAGATTAACCTGCCGATAAGAGATCTAAATCATAAGCTTATCTAACCTGTAAGGTTATCGTCATGATGAAAAAACGGCCCTTAAGTGAGTTTAAAACTTAATTTGTCGAAAATTAAAGAAAACTTTTTGAAACATCTACTTACAGATTTTATATTCATCATTTACCATCTATACCGTCCATAACACAGAGAAATAATGGCGACCAGCGATGATGAACCGATGCACTTATATGAAGTGTTTCAAAACTGTTTTAACAAAATAGCGAATAAGCAACCCTCGGGAACAGTAGGAACTGAACGGGGAGGTGGCTATCACTCACCATATGGAGGCCTTGCTGTAGAAAATGGAATGTATCCAAATGACTTTAATTCCATTCACGATGGCAACGGTGGCAACGGGAGCAATAATAGATTTGCGAACGTATCGACGGTTGATCAGTATTTTGTTTCCGGGGCAACTAGTAGCACTGGTGGAGGAGGATGGTATCAATCTCAGATGCACAGCGGTCCTAGCTACATGAACCAAGCGACTTATCAAAACAACACTCCAATATCTTCGCACAATTTGGACCATCAACAAGTGCTCAATGCAGATGGCATTGCAAGTGGCATACAAATGGGTGGCGAGAGCGGACACATTGGTATGCACAGTCCGGTATCCACATCGCTTCCGCCAATGAGCTCATTTCGTGGTGGTGGTGGTTCCGCTGGTATACCCAACATTGGAGGCCCAACACCGACAGTACTCTCCCCGGCCGTATACAATTCATCACCACAACACAATCAAGCAACAGTGCAAGCTCAGCATAGTTCACTATCTTCAGCTGGTCAACTTGGTCATCATTCCCTTAATCATACCCCGCTACCTCATGCACATTCCCATCATAATCAGCAACTTAGTCCTGCAGTGCAGAGCGCGGACGGCTTTGGTGGAATCAGTGGAGGCGGCCCCAATGCGAAAGTCCCTGGAGTTGGAGTTGGAGCTGGAGCTGGTAATTCTTCGGCAACGTCATTGCGACAACAGATCTATATGTCAGCTGCAGCAGCTGACCAGAGCATTAGTAGCTTCAGTTCAAATCCATCAACACCTGTCAATTCACCGCCTCCATTAACGCAGTCTGGAGTTGGCGAAGCGTTGCCGTCTGGCGTCGTTTCCGGTAATGCAGGATGGAATCATGCTGTTCTAAATAGTGGGGCTAGTTCAAGCTATGCTAGCGATATGGTGCCTGTAACTAGTTTACATACCATGGCCTCTGTATTTCAAGGTGCGCGTATGGAGGAACGCTTAGATGATGCCCTTAATGTTTTACGAAACCATTGCGAGCCAGAAATGTTATCAAATGTTAATGCCACTATAAATTCATTGGACAATACTGAAACATTATCTTCCTTTGTGGCCAATTCACCATCGTCCCATGTTATTGGCGGTAGTTCCGCCGGAAACGGTTCACTTGGACCCAATTCATCAAGTACACTCTCACATGAGGTTCTGTCATTGGGTACGTCTGGATCTGGTGCGTCTGCAGGTGGTTCAGGGCTGCCAAATATTAAAATGGAGCGAGGTGGATCAACGTCAATATCAACATCCGCTACGAAATCAAATAAAAAACGCAAGGAACAATCGGGAGTAATGAGTAATGTCACGCACGCAGGTGTGTCCACAACTTCAAATCTATCAAATCTGGAAATTTCTGATACGAAGCCGACAAGCTCGGTGGAACCTTCAAATGCCAATCAATTACAACAGCTTGCTCAGGGCTCTGGCGCAAAAGGTTCAAAACGACCTCGCAGATATTGCTCATCGGCGGACGATGATGATGATGCTGAGCCAGCTGTTAAGGCAATTCGCGAAAAGGAACGTCGTCAGGCAAATAATGCTCGTGAACGCATTCGTATACGTGATATTAATGAGGCTTTGAAAGAATTGGGACGTATGTGTATGACACACCTGAAGTCAGATAAACCTCAAACAAAGCTTGGCATCCTTAATATGGCGGTAGAGGTAATAATGACTTTGGAGCAACAGGTTCGCGAACGAAATCTAAATCCAAAGGCAGCATGCTTGAAGCGTCGCGAGGAAGAGAAGGCGGAAGATGGACCCAAAATGGGGGTCCAACACCACATGATACAACAGCCATCTGTGAGCACCGTCACCGTCGGGGGGAATAGTTATCATAGTCAGCCTTCACAACATGTGCCACCAGCATCGCAGACCATAAGTAGCATGGCCTTACCTGCTAATCAGGCTAGTAACGTATTACCACCACATTTGCAGCAACAAATCGGCCAGCATCAACAACAATAGCAGCATGCAGCCATCAATGATCTAAGACCATCTTCACCATCTTCCATTACAACTCAATTGATCCAAGGCTCTACTACAACAAAGTACTCATCAACCTTCGAGCTAGAGCAACAGTTATTAAGCAATTTTTTCAGACGTCATGCCCCGCAAACTAATCTGTCTGAGGCAATACCCCCCTTGCATCATCCGTTTTAGCCTTTTTGATATCGGTTCTTTATTGCGGTCTTCAAGAATATATACATATATGCCAATATACAGTTTTGATCTAATAAATCAATTGTATATACTTGTTTTTTATCATGTTTGACGGAGCAAAATCATTTAATGTTATTATGATTATGAAATTCGATCCACAAGATAGTATTATATGTGGATTTTGCATCATTTCGTGCGATGTCACCGTAGCCATCTTTTCATGCATACATAATTATATAATTAGCTCTAAGTAGGTTTATTTACAAACAACCACCACAAAAACAAAACAAAAAAAAACAAAAGCAAAAAAAAAAAAGGAGAAAAAATCGCATGAAACCCAATTTCATACATACAAAATTTCTTGTATTCCCCATATCTTTAGGACTCTATATTTAAGTATATGCATATTCATTTTCTTAATCGTGTTAAATGCTCGCATGTAATTAAAACAAAACAAAAATAATAAACAACATAAAGCAACCGAGTACTTACAATAAGTATTAGAAGGAAGTAATCGTTAAATAAGATTAAAAGGTAATTGTTAAATTAACTTTAAGCTTTCAAAAAAACACAAAAACAAAAGAAAATAACACACAAAAAAAAATTAAATAAAATTTTAAAACGGTTATCAATTATATAATACGATAGAGTAGGTTAACATAAAACGGAATTTATAATACTATTTTACGGGCAGCGTTGTAAATTTTATTGACATAGAAAATAATTATATTTGACAGCTAAAATAACTTCTAAAATGTCAAAAAGCTGCCAAATATGATGATCAATGCTGCTTAGATAGTTAAAACGCAAACATAATTGTTCGACGATATTCAAAGAGCATTCATGGTATGCTATGTATATTTCGTAATCGTGAAATATTTACTTTAATTCTTTATAAATTTCATTTATTATCACTATGTTATTAAGTAGTAATATCATAATATGTTACACCTGATAACATATACATATAGCTTGTTAATGGTGAAAAGCATTTTTTGCAAAATTGTATTTAGTTTTTCTTTATTCATACATAATTGCTCAAACATTTCAATTATAAATTGTATAAATATATGTATGTGTTTCTTAGTAAACAATGGTTGCCACGCCGATGATAAATAAATGAGGCAAAACATAACTTATATAAACGTATATATACATATACATACGTATCTGCTACAAATTTGTAATCTATATGGTATTATGGTTTCATTTTATTTAAATTTAAAATGCGGCCTTTGCTGAAGCCTTTACCTACGTCCCCGTCCGATCAAAGTTGCTGGCAGCTTGGATTGCCTAGTTATATATTTGTTACCAAAATTATTTGATTTCAAAACGTTGGCTTTTTTGTAAAAAGAAATAGTGTAGAGGTTAAAACGCTGTTTAATATCAACTTTCTTGTCATTTTCGTACATTTCCATGTAAAGGTTGTATGCCATATAAGTAAATGTAACGTAGGAGTTTTTCAAATCCTCAAGAGTCCATTGAAGACTCGTCTATATCCTCTTTACACTGTCGTCCTTATTGCGCGTTAAAAAAAATGGTACGATGCGTATGCGTATATATGCAGAAATGTCCTAAATAATACGAGAAAATGGCCTGAACACAACTTACATATATTTGCACAGATTCCCGTTAATGCGTCCATATCAGCAAATTGTTCTAAGAAAAATGAGGCAAGGCTGGTTAAAGTAGATTAATATTCGGTAGCCCACCACAAAAACAGTTAACAATTCAACATTGAATATGGCAATATATTTTGGAGTAACCTGCATCCCATTATCCCTCTCTTAGGACATTTTTCATTGCGTCTGTTTTCTCTTATGAATTAATGGACTGTTTTGCGTCTTAATATGTACATATGTATACAAAACACATCTGCAGCAGCAATGTGACCACTCTAATTTTGGTTATTTGAGATGTTGCGTTGAGCACACTGATTTTCACTGTCTACAACAAAATTATTTAACTTTTTTTGCCTCTGGCTGATTACTAGAATTAATTCGCAAAACTACAAGCAGCAAAATCTGTTTTGTATAGCAAAGAGGAGCTATCACTCTGAAAAGTTTGTATGGACATAGTCCATAGTTAAACCTCGAAAACGTATTCCTAATATTATTTTGGCGCCACGGAAACCGTAGTATTGCCGGCATTGACACCATTCGCATCGTGCTTAAACCAAAATCCCATAGTCATTATCCATTATCCGAAGACTTAAAATTTCGTGTGCTTACATTACACTTTTTAAGCCTAGTCCCCAGCACTGAAAAATATTATACGCTGGCTGTCAAAAAACAGTGGCGGAAAGCATACTAATTTTTCTGCTTTGATATTTAAGCCTAGTACCCAGCACTGAAAAATCGTGTAAGCTGACTGGCAACACCATATACAAAAACAGTAGCTAAAAGCAAGCAGAATTGCTGCTTTCGCTTTTAGCTGGTGCAATCTCCAGAAAAAGTTTCCAGCTAAAAGCATGAGCGTTTTTCAACACTGTTTTTAGCTACCATTTAGCAGCTGATGAGAAAAATATATGTGGCGCTCTAATTTCAGCTGCTGGTCAGCTAAAAGTGATAAGTGAATTATCGAAATAGAAATATGGAGGGAAGTGGAGCAAAATCAAAAAGGCGCTTGAACAACAAAAACAAGATCGGCAGACTATGAACCACAACTGAAAGTTATTATTAAACTTTAAATTAATATAAATGTTCATTTATGTAATTTATAAAATACTTAAAATCCCTTGTTCCCCTTTTCTACCATTCAATACACTGATAATCGCTCATTTAGGAAAATTTTCATTGCATTTGTTTCCTCTTTTGAATTGACGAACATCTGCAGCAGCAGAGTTATCATTCAACTTTTGTTTATTTTATGTGTTGTATTGGCATCTCTGCTTTTAGCTGCCTACCAGCGAAAAAAAAAAACAATTTTTTTTGCTGCTGCCACAACTTTGCTGGGTACTAGGCTTTATCTGGTGCGATATTCAGCAACAAACGAAAGAGAGTTGCCACTAAAGGCACGAGGGCTGTTTAGCACTGTTATTAAGCTGCCATTACGCTGGTAAGCTTAAAATATATGTGGCGGTCAAAGTTTCGCAGTAGTTGAACTAAAAGTAACAAGTGAAAATCGACAAAGTAAAATGGAGGGAACTGGAAGCAAGTGAAGTTACATCAAGAAAAGGGCACCTGGACAACAAAAACAATATCGGCACACTATGATCCCCAACTGAAACTTGTTATTAAATTTAATATATCTTAATATCTTCATGTATGTAATTTATAAAATACAAAAAACTAGGCTTTAGCATAAAATGGCACACTAAATCGAACCTATGACGACAGCTTTATTATCAGCTGTTTTATTTAACCAAATTGATACATTTACAATTTAATTTACAAAAAAGATCTTAATATAGACATTGACCGCACCTGATATAATCAATTTAAAACAAAAACAGAAGTACAAAAGACTTCGATTGCAAGATTACTAAAGATGGGAATACATAAGTATAACTACGTGTTGGATTATTTTCCATGTTAAATTCATTTCGGGTAGTCCAAGCTAGGTTTGTACTCCATACTATAAAGGAATGTCTAGAAAAGAAACAGAAGATGGTAAAAATTTCAATATATCAAACATTAAAAAATGGCTTTTGTCCCTTTCCAGTGTTCCAAGAACGATGCATATTTATATGTGAAAATGAAGCCTTCGAGTAACATTTTAAAAATCTGCAGTCTGGCAACTTTGGTAGTATTCGCGGCATTTTATTTTGTGAAATTGACTTAGGGCATCATGCAGGATTTCGAAAAGATTGAAAAAATTGGCGAGGGCACCTATGGAGTTGTTTACAAGGGCCGTAATCGTGTAACCGGGCAAATTGTGGCCATGAAAAAGATAAGATTGGAGGCAGATGATGAAGGAGTGCCTTCCACTGCCATAAGGTATGTAATTACATATGTATGTATGTATGTGGTTGAATTTGAACTAAAGCGCAATCATTCTTATACATTGTAGAGAAATTTCGTTGCTGAAAGAACTAAAGCATCCAAATATAGTATGTTTAGAAGATGTGTTAATGGAAGAGAGTCGGATATACCTAATATTTGAATTCTTATCAATGGATCTTAAAAAATATATGGATTCCTTGCCACCTGAGAAGCATCTTGATAGTCAACTAGTGAAAAGCTATTTGTACCAGATAACTAATGCGATTTTATTTTGCCATCGTCGACGAGTTTTACATCGCGATCTAAAGCCCCAAAACCTTCTAATTGACAAAAATGGCATTATTAAAGTTGCTGACTTCGGCCTTGGGAGATCTTTTGGCATCCCAGTACGAATATATACCCATGAAATTGTCACGTTATGGTACAGGGCACCTGAAGTATTATTGGGATCACCAAGATACTCTTGCCCGGTTGATGTTTGGTCCATCGGATGTATTTTTGCCGAAATGGCAACCCGCAAACCGTTATTTCAAGGCGACTCTGAAATAGACCAGTTATTTAGAATGTTCAGGTAAGCGCTGAAATTTCAATTACGTAAGTGTTAACCATAACAATTTCGGGTTGGAGTTTTGTTTTAAAAACCAAGTTAGACGTAGCAAATGTTTTTGCATATGCTGAAATGTGGCTAAAAGAAATTATGCATACTTGAAAATCCAAAAATCGTCCTTATGGCCTGGAACATTTAATGTACAATACGCATTTTCAGCCTTTCATACTGAAAACCCGCTAACTAAATTTAAAAAAGTTTGAAAATTTCTGAGGCATGTCAGTAGACAGAAGTCCCGAAAGTGATAACATAAGAGCCATATCTAGTTTAAAAGGAATAATTGTGGAATTCAGAGAACAGTTTTAAATTAGTTTTAGGTATCGCGATTACCAGTTCACAGTATGTAACAGGTTAAAGGAGGCGTGGCAGACCACATATTGTATATTGTGTATACATATATTATTGATCAGCATCAGAAGTCGAGTCGATATAGCCATGTCCGCCGGTCTGTCTGTTTGGATTATATAGATGGTAAGGCCTAGGGACACCAAATTTTTTGCGAAGACTTCTTATATTTGCACGCAGAACAAGTTTATTCCAATTATTGGAAACCAGGCCCCCATCCATTCCACAAATCGAAAGAAAAACCATATAACTAAAGCAATTTTAAAGCTACAGGCTTGAGATTTAGCACGTATAATGATTAGGAGGATCCTGACCAATCGTCAATTTCTAATGAGTCGACCCCTTCTCCCATTAGTCGCAAAAAACATTTTTTACTGTCGGGTCCTTCCGACTGAATGGTTTGTTTTTGTTTTTTAATTCGAGCCCAATAATTATGTACATAAATCTCGTTTTCTTTAAGTGTCAAACTGAAAATAAGGTTTTCGAGAAATGCGATATAAAGTTTTTTATTTCAAGACCACCTTGCAGTGAAATGAACAATTTGTTCGAATCTCAAGAGAATAAATTATATGAATGGAAAATTTGACACAGTAAAGATTTACATATACTATGTAAATATTTCTGCATCATTGACTCAAAAATTGTGTTATTTTATTTTGTCATAAAGTAGAAATAATTCACTTAGATAAACTTTAATATGATTTTCAGGATTCTTAAAACACCCACTGAAGATATATGGCCGGGCGTAACTTCGCTTCCTGATTACAAAAATACGTTTCCTTGCTGGTCGACAAATCAGTTAACCAACCAGCTGAAAAATCTTGACAAAAATGGCGTGGATCTCATACAAAAGATGCTTATTTATGATCCAGTTCACAGAATCTCAGCCAAGGATATTTTGAAACATGAGTATTTTGATGGCTTTAAATTTGTGGCTACTTCAGAATGACTTTACATTTCTTGGCATGAACATTATAATTAAACGTCTTAATATTAAAAAAAAAAAAACAATATTTTGTATCAGTAGTACCAGTTGCAATAATCTCTTTTTTCCGTGACAAAAAACAAAACGAAATCATGGATGGAAAAGGAAAAAAAAAAATCCGTTTGATAGAATATTTGCTTCGGCGAAACACGACCTCTATAACCGATTTCTCACACTTAAAGATCCATAAAGCTACAGCGACACAAGCTCGCCAGTGGGAGAGCCTGTACTTATGGGAAAGAGCAAATAGTGGTGAGGGAGTAGTGCCAAATAACAAATAGTGGTGCAAGGCCATTAGTGGTGAAAAGCTGTGAAAAGTTTTTGAACATCTTGTGTTTTTGTTATCCGATCGATATTATATTTTTATGACAGATTCTGACTACAGTGAATACTATACACTGTACAGTAAACGTACCAAATTTCATAGCGCTTGCTTTAAACGTGCTCTTGTAATTTTACTAAAAGGTTGGCTTAGTAGCGATGCGTGCAAGCGGGTATTTGCCTTAGATAAAAAGAAAAAGCGATTGACTAACTACAGAGAGAATACAAGAGCCTGGACATGAGAGCCAGCTTTTATCTACAGACGGTATATAACAGATTGAATTTAAGGTTTCAACCCATTTTAGGCCATTGTTCGACTTTTCGAACAGTAAATTTTGTATAATTTAAACAAAATAAATTGCCCTACGTAATATTTTAGTTAGTATTGTTAGCTTTCAGTATAAAATACTTGTTTAGCTTCTTCTTTACTTTTTATTCTAGGTGGAGCTTGAAAAATTCCCTATTAGATGATTTTTTTCTAACTAGAAATTAAATAAGAATAATTCCAATACAAATGACTGAAATTATTATTGGTAATGTATGAAAATAGTTAAATATGAACTAATATCTATTTTACATTTTAAAGAAGTTGACTGTCGAAAAGTCGAACAATGGGTGCTCGCCACAACTTAACACTTAGAACAATTTTGAATATAACGGCTAGCGAAAATGTGTTGCTACCTATACGTATATTTCGGTTAATTTTTGTGTATGCGATTTTTATGTTTACTTTGTTCATCCATTTGGTTGTGAAATTCGTCAAAACACGTTCGAGCACTTTATTTAGCAGCTTTTCAAAGTGCGAGGTGTCGTGATCATTCGAAAATATGCTCCAAAGATTCAATGCTTTCTGTATTGCTGACATTTTAAATGATCTATTGGACAGCGACGATGAATTTGAAACGGTTGCTGCTATTTTACCCGAGGTGTTTAATGGAGTTACAGATAATATAATAATAAGATTGCCTGTTGTCGTTGGCAGGACAAATGTGAGGTAACACTGCTGTCAAATTTTACTGGTGTTTACCCGTTATTTCATACATCGCCCAGGCAACGACAACTTGTCGGACAGCCCAGCCAAGTTATTGGGCAACAACCGAGCGTTATAAAACACTACAATTGCTACATTGGTGGAGTTGATCTACACGGTAATGCAGTTTCAGATTATCGCGTCTCGATCAGATCCAAAAAATGGTGGTGGGCACTTTGGCTTGCCATTCTTGAGTCTGCCGTCGTCAATGCCTGGAAAGTAAATTGTTTTATTAATAAAAAGTTAGAGCGGCCCAATGTAACTCAGCTGGATTTTCGAGTTACCGTCACCACAAATTTTCTGCTAACAGCTGAAAGGGAGGCTCTTCAAATGACATCTGATTCTGGAGATGAAGACTGGACTGAAGGAGCAGCTTCAAATTTTTAGCCAAAAAAAATGGGCTCGTCGATACAAGGTTTGCCACAAACCTACTATGAGAATGTGCTAAAAGTGCCAAGTGCACTTGCACCAAAAAAAAATTGTTTTACAATTCACCACAAAATGGGAATAGTATCTATATATATAAAACTTTTTGTCCTAATTGACTGATTCACTGAGTCATCACGCTGTAGGCCAAACGGTTCAAGATATTGAGGTGAAATTTGTACACAACATAGTTAAGACATAATTATTGTGACTTTATTATCAAAATTGCTTATAGTATGAAAATTTTTTTTTGTTTTTTTAAACTATCTCAATCATACTTACAGATTATGTGTGTGCGAGCGAAGCGAGTACTAGGGGGCTAAAGTACTATTATTTTAAGTCCAATTGCATATATACATATATATAATTGGATATACATTTTCCGCTTTAGGTCCAGTTATAGCAGTGAGAAGTGTTCCCTATTTTCACTCCACATCTCTCCCCGAGATTTCAGCGAGCGTAGTGAGCCGGGGGTTGGCGAGCGAAGCGAGCAGGGGGCAAACCCCCTAGTAATTTAATAAAATGGGTTGTCCATTTTATACATTCGGGTGAAAAACTAAGCTAAGCCGGAATAATATGCAAAATTAATTTTACTTTGTTCTGCTTTGAACAACAAACTATAATCAATTCTATATCATACATATATTTTTTTTATGTGACTATTTAAGTTTAACCGTTTCGCATTAGTTCAACAAACAAATATTAGTAAATTTGGCTAAAAAATTCTAAGTTTGGTGGAAGTAAGGCTATATAGTATTTAACCAATTTGTAAGTATTGGTAAAATGGCTTAAAGACAAACATAGTGGCAAAAGATAAAGGCAAAATGGATCTTGATCAAATTTGTTGAGGATGTAACTTGCTATCCCAATTGTACAATTTGTAATTACTAACCATTGAATACATAGATGTGTCAAACCTCGATTTTCGTGATTGCAATTCACTTGTATGCAGTGGGTCCCAGAAGCCTCGGGTTGCTTGCCGAGCGAGCAACGCGTGCTGCCGAGATAATAGCGACATACGTTTCTGAAGGAAAATTTCACAAGATGTGTGTGTGATTAATTTATTCGTTTTTCGTCGTGGTGGACCTTTTGCCGGATTTGCTCATATATCTTCATTTAGGTAATTTATAAGTTAAATAAAATCCCCTTTTCGCCTTTCCTGCCATTAAATATACATATAATACCCCAATCCCACTGAGTACATTTTGGGGGAACAAAATGGGAATATGTTAAATGTGACACACCGATTCCCACTGCCAACATCTTACATTTAACATTAATTCAACTAACGTCAACAGTGAATTTGTGAAATTTTGTGATTTGAATAAAAAATAAGTTCATATGGACAGTAAAATTGCGCTCGTTGTTGCTCTTGCGGAGAATCACAACAATGCTATGCTGAAATTAATGAGGGAGTTTGAGGAAGCTGACAGCAAGGAAGCGATGAAATTGGGTCAGCTTCAGGCTGAAGAGAACGAAGACGACGACGACGACTTGTTGTTTTTGGCAGCGGAGAATATAAATATCCCATGGAGTGTTTGGACGTTGGTAAGTGAAAATATTTTATGAAAAAACATACGAGGACATATTGATTACATATAATTAAAACCATAGCTCGCAAATAACTGTTGATCGTTTTTTCTAATATGCTCTGCTTCGTAACATAACCGAAAAAGATTGTGCAGACACGATCTCTCTCTGA
The DNA here is from genome assembly GCA_035044365.1 of Drosophila neotestacea. Classification (NCBI taxonomy): domain Eukaryota; kingdom Metazoa; phylum Arthropoda; class Insecta; order Diptera; family Drosophilidae; genus Drosophila; species Drosophila neotestacea. Next base: position 145,662 of record JAWNMD010000660.1, read on the forward strand.
GCGGCTCTCTTTTTTTCGAATCGAATCGGTTTTCGCTCAAGCGCTTTGCATTGACTCGTTCGTGGGACGCTCTGAAATGAGTGTCGCGTAAAGAGTAATTCGATTTTCGCTCACACAAAGACTCTCACCAAAAGACAGTTTGACTAAAAAACTCAACAGAAATAATCTTTGTCTTCGTGTGCATGTGAATACATACATATAAATGTACATGAGCATGAAAATAATATAAAAGACAATGCAATCGGATGTTAAATAAAATTGTGAAAAACTGTTTTGTTTTTTAAGGAACAATATTTATTTTTATTTTGTTTTTAATATTTATTTATTTTTTTTAAATGGAGTTTAGCTTTACAACTAATAACGCGTTAAGATTTTCTGCAGATATTGAGCTTCGTCTTTCACTTAAAATAAAATGAAGGGCAGAAAATGCTCGCTCTACAGATACCTGAGTTACCGGTGTTGCTAGAACAACCTGCGCAAGTGCGCTCAAATGTGGCAACTTAAGTCTGAGATCATTAAAAAACTCCAAAATATTGGCGTTCAAAGGTAAACGACGATATATTTCGTCAAAACTTTCAATGTCAGCGTAAATTTTTTATAAATTTTGCAGAGACATTATCTTCTTTGATTTCTGTCACTGTCTGGACATCATCCAAATATGCCGACAAGAGCGTCTTCTCTTCAGCCGAGGATGCAGTCGACAAAGTTGAAGGTAATGATAAATCCATATCTTCAGATGCAGGAGCTTCAAGCGCTGGAACATTTTGTGCTGCCTGTAATAATAGACCGATAATAATTTCAACACCGTTCTTTGATTTTAGTTTTGTATTAGTTTTTCACAAAGACAATTTGAATTGTTAATATAAATAACTACTAACATGAAACATAAATGACACAGGACAACAATTTTAATTATTCTGCAACTTACATTCTTTAACTCGAATAACCTATATGCAATTTTTTTTAAATGTAGCTTTGCCAGCCGTTTTTGATCATTACTCAATAGGCAACCAACTCTTGGGTTCATGAAAATCGCAGCTAACAATGCTTCATTTTCTAAAAGTTTCAACTCTCTTATCTTAATCTGGGCCAATAGTTTCTTTTTTATAATATTTTGACTATTTTCGCATGCCAATTTAAGTTCCATCCAAATGATAAAAAACTCACTAAAAACTAGATTTTTGTGTTGTAACTTTAGGGTAGCTTCAAATGTTTCCTTAAAGGCGTCAATATAAGACTCCATCCAGTCCCAATCAGCATCAACATAAATATAAGACTGGGTAGTCAGAAACTCCTTTAAATCAACCAATTTTGTCAGCATCAAATAAGTTGAATTCCATCTTCTTATGACGTCAAGCGATGGTATGTTTTTTTTGTGTTCGATTAATAAACGTCTGTACAGGTAACATATATAGAAAAATGTATTTATATATATTTATGAAGCAACTAAACATTACTTACCTATTAGTTTCTGTGCGCAGCATTTTGCATAATGTGCGACAAGAACAAATTTGATCGTTTATCTCTTTCAACTTGTTGACATCAAATACACACAATTGCAACGTGTGTGCTGCACATCTCACTAGGTGAATATTGGCCAAATCAATGGTGTCTAGTTCATCCATAACAGTGTCACCTTGCGTATCATCGTTAAAAAGAGATTCCTCTGTAGCATCGTTTAAAAGTTGAACTGCTTTTATCATATTTCTTCCGTTGTCAGATGTTATGCTGTATGCATAAATGTAATATTATTTTAAAACATACACAAATATTTTCTGTAATTCAAATTTTACCTGAAAATTTGTTCCACTTTTATTTCATAATCCTTTAAAATTTCTAAGATTTTCTCCTTAATGTATACACCTGTGTGGGAATCCGTGAGTTGGATCATGCCCAACGTTTTTACAACGATCTCAGTTGTATAAAGGCTTGCATCGATTAATTGCAAATTTACACCTAAAATGGATTTATCCATTCTAGTGGCAACATCGATTTTGAGCGACACCAATTTTTCTTTAACTAAAGCCTTAATGTTTTCTTTAATTGACTGCTCCTTGGCTTTTACAAAATTTATAACATTGCGCGAGGTTATTGGGTTCATGCCTAGTGAATTATAAATTGGATCCATTATATCCTTAAAGCCTTCACTATCCAGAAAAAGAAATGGTTTTCCATCCGTAGTCACAATTTTAATAATTGAAGAAACAATGGATTCTTCACTCGTGTGGTATGATATTTTCCTTATTTTTACATTTTCTTGTAATTGGGAGTCCCCGCTCTTGCTCCACTCATTAAAAATGTCAGCATGTTTTAATGTCAAATGCCGTCTTAAATTTGTTAAATATTTCCCAGACATTTTAAAACCGCAAACATTACATATAGATTTATTTTCTTCGACAACAAATCTAAAAAAATGATGAACTTTTTTATTTTCGTCTCTTCCCATTTCGCAAAAAATATAATGCTCTGCACACACTGAATGTAAAACGCAATTAATATGTATAATGCAAAACAAAAAGAACGCAACAATCGCAAGTTTACCCATACATACTCAAAAGACAATTTGCTTCATTTAACTCAAGCAAACGATCAGTGTTTGACTTGAGCGAAACGAAAACAGAAATAACTGTCTTACTCAGAGCGCGAGCGAGCTAAGTCAGACGCGACAAAATCTGTTTCTGTCTGAGGCTGTTTTAGTGTGTGAGTGAAAGACACTTTTTTGCAGACAACGAAAAAGTATCAACAGTTATTTGCGAGCTATGATTAAAACACATTATTTATATATTTTAGGAGCGGTTTGGCAGATTTTGGGAGAAGGACGTGCCGCTAAATGATGATGCTTTCTTTAAGGAGAGTGCTTTGTGCCATCTCCATGTAAACATGAAAGTTTTTGCAAACCCTCTCAAATCTTCAATACTGTCTGCCCACAGATCAATCACCATGTTGTCCATTTCTGTGGTCCAATGCACCCTTTTGGTGCTCCTGCTGCTGGTAATTGGTTTATAGGGCGCTTTTAATAAAATGTGCAGTTAAATTATTGAAAACAATTTTAAAACTTATGAACGTACATGATTCGACGGTCATTTCAAATTGTTGCTACTTATTTTTGTCATTCTTTGCTTACTTTTTCGTAAATTATGACAAATTTCTAGGTTGCATTCGAAAATAGTTGAGTAAAAATCGAATTGGAACGTGTGGAATATGTGTGGAACACCAACATCAAAAAAATATGTAGGAGCGATGTTGAAAATGTTGGCACGAACATCTCGACTGAAGATGTTAGATGTTGATGAGTGGGAATAGCCTATAATCCCTCATTTAAGACATTTTTCATTGCGTTTGTTTCCTCTTTTGAATTATAGATCGAACTTTGTATGAACATTGCTTTATAGCATTCTAATTCCACGTTCCAAAATCAACAAAGGTTTACTCCTTCACTTGTGCCACATTGTCGGCAAACTAGTTGAATCAAATCCATTTATCGATATTCTGCTAGTTATCTTATTAGGAACTAATTTTTTTCAATTAACATATTACCGTAGAAGAAAATAAGAAATGTTAAATGAAGTTGATAGTTTCGCTGACATCTTTCGGGGTGGACTGCCTTATTGCCTTCTTGTTGCTTTACCAATATTGATACTTTGTTCTCCAAGTATGGCGAGCGATTTTCAGGTCATGTCCATGACAAAATTTGATGTCGGCGGTGAACAATTCGGTAATATGTGAATACTTCCTTTTTTTTATACATTTATAATAACACTATTATATTGTACATTACATAGGTAGTCGATCTTCTGCAATATCCCTGGAAGCAAAGTCACTATATACTTGGAGTACTGGGCGTCATTGTGTTCTTGCAAGGTAAAGGTTACAGTGAAGCATGCTCGCATGTTTGAGACCCTCTACTTTGTAAAAATCACATACTCAAACGTAAAACCTACTTGCTTTGTTTACTGATTAACTCTTGGGCCTTTTGTCCATTCAAGATAATTGTATTTAGGGCAGATCCGCACTATATTATATGTTAGGGAATTTCAACTAACTAGATCAACTGAAACAGCTTCTCAAATCAGTGGTGCTACAAACATGACAGCCTCTGCCACAAAGTACATATACGTGACACCAAATCACACTGGTGTCTAGAATGAAGTGTGACATTTGTGTGACACGATTTGTACCGCTTTATGTCCCATTGAGATCTAGGGGTTCATACAGAAACACGGACATGGCTTTTTCATGAAAGCTGTTGATGCTAATCCAGTATACATAGAACTTTGTGAAGCTTAGAGATAAATTTTCTCCCTACGGAAAATACACAATTCAGAATCAAAATACATTTGTAAAAAGGCTGTTGTAATACTTTTTCTTTGAATGTTTCACATTCATAAATTAAAGTTACTTAAATAATTGAAACCAAAAAGAGTATAAAAAAAAAACATAATTTTGATGATTCTTAACACATACAGATAGATGTGTTTTGCAATCAGTATCTAATCTTTACTCATAAACTAATAAAGATAATGATTTTGTTAGTATAAAGCATAGGGAAAATAAATTACACCCAATTCTTTGTGTTTTGTACTCTACGATTTTAATAAGGGACTGTAAATAATGATTGTTTTTTTTTATCGAGTAAATCGTTGCCCTATGAAAACTTTGACAGAGCGTGATAAATACCAAACCTTTTTTTTAAATGTTATTTTTATATTCATTATGATTTTACAATTTACGTTTCCTACTGATTTACTCGCCAACAATCCTTATTTTTGATCAAAAATAAATGATTGATTCTTGAGTTGTATTTAATTGTTTTGGTTTTTAAATTTATTATTATTCTAAACGTGAATCAATAAAAATCATTATATTGTAATTTTTATAATAAATATTTTAATGATTACAGTCCCTGCTTTTATACTTATATGAAGCCAAATATGGCCAAAGTTGACCTTTCGCCCGTATATTGTTAATTTAGTCGAGCCCGCATAAAAATGTAGTAAAAATAAGTATGTTGAATTTAATTTGAAATTTTTTTTTTTAGGCTTCTAGATATTTCTGTAAATGATTTAAATAAAATTCGGCAAAAGGCAGGTGGCCTTATCATTATGTTGCCGAAAGATATATCAGTTTTAAACGATGAAGTAAAGGATCATGTGCTAATGTTGGAACAGCAGATGCTGGCACAATCTATGCCAGTGCCAGTTTACTTTGCACCCTTTAATCAAAAATTGGAAGAGATTCTTAAGGATGTTACACACACAGCGATTGATAATAACATTGTAAATAAAACTGCATTTGGGCAAATGCTGTTATTAGTTTCGGCAAATGGATATCATGTAACTGTGGATGGCCAAAATAGTGCAGCGAATAAAAACAGCAAAATTCCCGTTATTCAAGGAGAGTTTGTACCAAATCAATTTGTCTCGAAACATATTGATAACTCTGGTGACGGTAACAGTTTACCTCTTATTCTGATAACGGCAAGTCTGAAAACATTTGGAATTATTAACGTAAGTGAAAACTTGAAAAAATTAAAAATTATAAAACTTAAGGTATAACTTGTTTAATTCCTACAGGATTACCCACTAAATGCGGATTCAGCTGTAACAATGGCGCTTATAGAAGTATTCAGTAAATTACACTCAATGATAAGCATGTCGCCAAAATACCGATTGGGTTTTCTGTTATCTGACTCTGGATTGCTACTTAACTTCCAGGGATCGAAAAAATGGCTGGAAATTGATGAAAACATGGTGCTACAGGTCATTACTAATTTTGGAATCAAGTGTAAAATTTATTTCATTTAATATTTTCCTTTTAGAATGTGGAATTTGTTTTATGCCTGGATACGATCACGCAAAGCTTATCATACAATCAACCTAATGTGCTTTACATGCATGTGTCGAAGCCACCCAAAGAAAAAACTTCAATAAGTCATTTCTTTAAAATCCTGAAAGCTGTCTCTGCCCATCACGGTGGTAACTTAACAGTTGAAGGGGTTCATAAAAAAATCAACTTGGCCGATTCAAAACTGTCTTGGGAGCATGAGCGTTTTAGCATGAAGAGATATCCTGCCTTTACATTATCTTCGGTGAAGAATCCTGGTAGCCCTTTTCGAACTACAATGTTTAAGGATGAAGAATCACAAATAATAGCTCAAGTGATTACTCCTCTAAAAATAATTGCGGAATCACTTGCCTGTTATATGTATAAACTGGACCCATTATCAGATGTCTTTGAGGGTCATGTTGTAAGCTAAATGTAATTCTTCGTTTGATATTATTGATTTATATATTCATCTTGGTTTCAGGCTATAAATGAAGACAATATTTTGCCATACCTTGGTATACGATCGATTTTGCAGAATAACGATATCAAGGACGGATTTGAAAAGTATCTGAGAAATGTGAAAATAATATATGACAAACCAGATGTACGTGAGCCTGACTTCATGTTCTACAATGGTATAGATGCAAAGTTAAATGTTTATAGGGTCAAGCCAGCGATATTTGATCTGTTTCTTACTTTTATCATAACCATTTATCTGTCTACTATATATTTTGCAATTCAATTCTTTCCCCGTTTCTATGATCTAATATCGACAAAATCTAATTTATCAATACGTAGCTTGAATGGAAATTCACAGAACACCATTAAACGAAAATAAATTCATAGTTAAACCCTAAAACAATTTTTACAAAGAAATATAGAAAGAAATGTTAAATTTATAAATAAGTTGTGTCGTGTTGAGGTCCAATATTATTGTAAAATAAATATTTTACCTTAAGACTACTGTTGACATTTTGGGGCTAAAACTTACGAAAACATTACGATATTTTGAAGTGTTATGAAATGATATTTTATTTCCAGTAAGTACAAAAATTATGATCGCTTTGAATCATTATTAAACTGAGAACTTCGGATTTTACTGGATTCCTTGTCGTTAATGTGGGCAAGATGGTAATAATCACTAACAGTTTCATTGATTCTTTCATAAGAGGATTCGCGCAATTTAGGTAACTCCACAACACTGTCCGAAATTAATTTACGCACCAACTTGTCGTCTGATTCGACATCGCTCTCCAAATATGCTGGACTCCAGTTTTCCAAATTAACAATGTTTAAGGATTGGTTTGAATTCACAACCACATCTAATCCATTTCGCTTACAAAAATCCATTATCCACGAAACAACGAAAAAACAAGCCGCATTCATTGGAAACGCACGTATTAGAGTTGAATTCAATCCGCGAAAGAAGAAATTCAGTCCCTCCCTTTCATAACTTTTTACAGCGCAATCGATAAATCCATTATATTTTGAACTTTTTCCAAGAGAGTCGGCTTGCAGATGTGTTTTGATGACATCCATAGGATAACAGGCTAACCAAGAAGCAATTCCAGCAAGACCTCCTGCCACAAGTGTGTAGGGAACGCTCGGTCTTTCTTTGAGTTGCATTAAAAACTCATAGGATACAAAGTAACTAGAAAAACCTGAAAAATTCATTTTGTGAGTACGTATAATTCTGCGTGTGTATTTGTTGCTAACCTGGAATATCTCGTAAAACTGTTGCTGTAAATCCTCTAAAACAGCCTCTTATACCTTCCGTTCGATGTATGTATAACAGACAATCAATAGGTCCTTTGAACTTATGTGAACTATCGATTTGTTTCGACAGTTGGAGTCGTGTTTTCGCCAACTCCATTGGGGAACATATAACACTCTGCGCAATACCTCCAACGGCTCCTGCCCAAAAGTGTGACATTAAAGAATTTGGATTATCCGACAATCTCTGAACATTTCCATAAACACCAAAAACAACCGCGTTAACCAAGCCGATTCCCATCATTGGACTCGAAATTCCACGATATAATCCACGAATATTATCTGATAATAATATTGATTTCAAACAATGGAATGTTCCTCTATATTTCGGGTTTTTCGGATCATCAGTTTGCAAGTGGACTTTTACTGTGTCAAATGGATGGCCAACAAGCACTCCCGCGGCACCTACAATATATTAAATTATTAACCTTTTTGGTTCAAATTCTGTATGTATATTCTTCTATCACTTTCAGTTTAGCTTTAAATTGTATCTCATGAATTAAACACACAAAAGACTTTGCAAACACATATAGTGCCAAGCTGTTGACTGTCTGTGCTAAAACAGTGGAAGTAATTGCCTTTAAAGTTTGTGAGTGGGGACAACTAAAATTCTGTTGAGACAATTACAGTGAAAACTCCCTTGGGCGGACACTCATCGTCGGGCAATTTTCGTCCGCTCAAGGAGAGTGTCCGCTTAAGGGAATAATTCTATCTTTTTAGTTTTTTTCCCAATTTTTATAGGTTGTTCAGTACAGCATTTATTGTAATAATAATGACTTTAAAGATAAGGAAAATGAACTTCAAATTAATTTACTAAGTAATTAATGATATAAGTGTTATTAATAACAGTGAATCTATAATTTTAATTTATAAACTATTTTAGTTTGTCGCGTTTTTAAGTCTTTTTTCAAATATGCAGGACTGCAAATGACTTTCCAAATAATTTAATATATTCAAACGCCTTGACATATTTAAAGAATTTTTCAATTTTGAAATTTTGGTCATTCGTCATGTGTGTGTCCGCACAAGAAAGGTTTTTTTTTGTCTTTTTTATAGTGTCCGCGTCCGCTCAAGAGAGTGTCCGCTCAATAGAGGCAAAATTGCTCTGGAAACCCTACCAAAATCACCGTCATGGAAAAAGTGTCCGCCCAAAAGGGGTGTCCGCCTATTCGAGGTGTCCGCTAAGGGAGTTTTCACTGTATCTCCATTAAGTTAGCTTTTGATCAATATTATAATCAGACGTAGGCGCGGGACCGACCGAATCCGAAATTCGCAATTGAAAAAAGGCTCGAGCAAGCCCGACACTTTTGTGTAAAGCCCCAATCTGACCCGGCCCGGTTCGACCAGACCAGCTAGAAATTCTCAAAACAGTTATAGGTTATAATTATTTAAAAATGTTATTTGAAAAACGCAAGGGACTTTGATGAGTTTCGGCCTTTTGGGCGTTTAAGTTAGACTCGAGCCCAATTATTCTCTAAAAGGCCCATGGGCCAACAGGACCGGACTTTGCCCACCTCTAATTATGGTGCATTTTATTTTTGAAAATATTGAAAATAAAAATAAATATTTTTGAACCATTTTAAGAGCTATTAACAAATTACCTCCAAAAAGACCAGCAATAAAGTCCAACAGCATTTTTTGATATGAGAAGCAGGATATCTTTGGCAATGTGGTCCTTAAGGAAGTGTGTGGTTGGACGCTGAAAATATTGACAATGAATAATTATAAGTAAACTTATTATAAAACTAAGTATTGTCGTAAAATTTTTTTTGTTTTCAAGCGAAGTCCAAAAACAGTCTGTAAAAGTAATATTAAATTAAATTAAAACCAAAAAGCTTAAGTTTGGAGTTTACAAAAGCTAAAATTGATTCAACATTTATTTCGAGGATTGGGGAAGCCCCAGAAAGACCCAATCATATTAATGGAAAGGGTTTTACATAAAAAAATTACGGTATATTTAAGATCACATGGGGCAGATTTATCATAAGTCCGACACATGACTTTTCTTACAAACCAATGTGATCAGAAATTAACCGGAGGTGACTAAAAAGAGCTCATTATAGTTAAGCCGTAGTACTCGAAATCGATTGTGCAAATCGTAGTCCGTAGTGCAATTTATATCTACATTAATTGCGAAAGAGGTTATATAGATGGTTTTGCAGCACTACCTTCGATCGCAACAAGGAAGGTATGCGAAATACCTTTTCGAGGAAACCAAATTTGGCAGTACTAAGATATACAAGTTTGTTGGGTGGGAAGTTAAGAGGCAAGGCAGAATTTCTGGAATCAGAAATGGAGTGACAATCTGTAATAGATTGGAAAAGCTTCCTAGGGAAAACATAAATCCGTTAGAGTCTCTTTAATAGGAACCACATAATATACAGGCCGGTCTCCTGTTTCACATTTTCTTACCTGATATTATATCGTATTTTGCATCGAACGCCCGTTTCTGACCAAGTTTTTTAATATCATAATGTGTTTTCTCTAACTAAAAGTCAACGATTGCTTCTTCCTGAAATATTACAAAGGTATTTAGTGTTTTCAAAAGTACGGACATTTTATTTAATTTATGAACTCGATTAATTTTAAATTTGAACTGATCACGCAAGAGTAGTATATATGAAATGTGTATCGATTTGATCTTCGTCTTACTTATGAATAATTACCCAATTAGAATTTTGCCGTTTATCCCCAACATTTATAGTTTATGTTTAAGGTATGAAAAGTTGATTTTTTTTCATAAGACACTCAGAAAATTTCAGGCTCCTACGTTTTAGGATATATTAAACTGCAGCATTTAAATTGTCAGATTCTCTTGTATAAATACAAATTTTAGACTCTGTTCATAATACAGATACTTAAAGTGTCTGTATTAAAATGGCATTTACAACCTGAAATTGTACCCACAAAAAACATGTGTTATAACAATATCGGATGCTTCACTCACTCTTTGGGAATTAGGGAATTCTATTTGGGTTTTTCTTTTCGGATTGATTACACTCATTTTCAGTTTATCCCGCAAAGACAAAACTAAGTTTAGCGGCTTATTTCTGTATCCGATTGGATTTATCAGATCAACTGCGAGCTGGAGGTTACGGGCAACACCGAATTACACTCGCAAGCACATAATTAAATTGTGTATTATGAATTTATATACGCTATATATAATAATCATGTATATTTTTGAGTTTATAGTATATCCGTAACTTTTTTTTTAAAATCTTTTTGACAAATTCTGGCGGTTACGTACACTTCTTAAAAATCAACCTTATTTATAAAAATAATTACAGACAAATTATAACAACGCGAAACGCATATGACAAAATTCAGGCAAACTGTCAATTAAACCATAAACTCGTAATTTCTTCGCTCAATTGAAAAGCGACTGAGCCGTTATCAGCTAAAACAACTTGACATTAACGTAAGCTAAGACCATGATTAGAAAGAGCATCAGAGGTCATTTGCCTGATTTGTTGTATTTATTAACCCAAGTTGCAAGTTAATTTCAATTTTGTTGAAATGCTTCTCTTTATTTTGCCATGTATTTGCGTCAAGTAGAAGCCTGTTACTTGTTAGATCGACGCACACATTTTTGTATGTTGATATTGAAACAAAGTTACTTTTTGAAAGCTCAACAATTATGTATATCATCTATTTAAAAATTCGCATATAATACAATTCTATTTCGAAAAGCAGCTTTCTTTGTTTTATATAAGGGATTTAGAAGGAAATCAGCTACATATGGTGTTAAGTACTAAATGTGAAAATTATGCTACCAAGGTACGTTATTTTAGAGGTTACTAGTTTTAAATTATTTTCCTAAAAATATTTTTACGGATAACTGAAAGACGGAATTGCAGTTAATTTTAGGTTTAATATAAAGTACTGGAGGTGTATAATATATATTAAGTTCGTTAAAAAATGTAAAAGTATGTAACAGTAAAAGTTCATAAGAACTAGCACAAACTTTTTAAAGTTTGCAGGCATATCAAGTTTATTTCAATTTGGAAGCCTCACCCGCTTCGCCGACTAATCGAAAAAACAAAGTAACAAGTGCGTTTTAAATTAATTATTTATTTATTTATCCAAGTGTGTCTTATTAATTATGGCACTAGTCACTAACAGTTTTAAGTTATTTTACTATAGTTATATTTTAACTCTAATAGAACATGTTTCCATTTTTTCCTAAAAATATCCAAATTATCATTTAATTTAACACTAAAATTTTAAAGCTATGTATAGCTGAGATTCGTTAACTCGGCTTGCATGAGGCACAATGTACATTGTGCATACTATATACCAACTTTGACAGCGCCCTTTACTGTCGGGCCTCCTGACTAAATATACTATTACTATCTGACATATTGATGACATTGGCACTAACACATTGTTTTTAATTTAAAACTATAGTTTAACTAATTTTTTTACGATTCTTTGACTTAAAAATTCAAGGAAAATTTGAAGAAAAAAATGTCACCTTTTTAATTTCAAATACTGGAGCTAAATGCATTAATAAGGCGTCGTTTAAGGTATTACTCATTAAAATCGATGGTAAGAATTATATAATTATATAATTGCCGAATTATCTAAGCTATTAGGATATTGAGTCCCGAATTAATTTTTATGGCTGTTTGACTTCGTAATCACATAAACATATAGTTCTAGAGTCTAGATTCTAGAATTTAGACCCAAGTATAGTATCGATCATTTAAATCTTAAAAAAATCATTTTAAAAAGCTGCAATAAACCATCATTTTCTAATTTGAAAAATATGTATATTTTTTAAACTTTTGTTATAGTAATAAATAGAAATTTTCAAAATTGTATCATTTGGTTGTTTCAGTAGTGCCACCGTGCCACACTGTGACCCAATTGGAACCTAGCATTAGGGCGCTTTTATATGTGCAAGGAAATTGCCAATGCTTAACAAAATATTTCAGTTTTCTTTATAATTTATATACTTTTTAACATGAAAAGAAAAAATAATAAATATTTTGTTTTCAGACTTTGTTTAAACATCATTTGATTATTTTCACATTGGTACTGCCAGCTTAAGTAGCTTTAAGCCAGGGGTGCGCAAAGCTGCCTTATGGATGTGCACGCACCAATACAAATAAAAGAAATCGATCGCACACATGTAACGAACTTTTCTTTTTAGTTCAATGTGTACACTGAAAAAATAGGAACATTGCAATTCATATTTAAAGTTTCCTGCGAAGAAAACACTTGCCAGTTGATCACACATATTAAGGACCTGTGGGAAAAAACTTTTCAGTGCACACCAAACGAAAAGACAACAACAAAATACATTCGGAATAACGGAGACAAAACAAAGCAACAAAATTGTTTTTGGTTTGCAAGAAGCGAAGGCTCGGCGGAAAGCGTGCAGTGAAAAATTGTTTTTGCTTTGCAGGCAACGAAAAATAGGGGAGGGTAAAGAACGCAAAATTGTTTGTGTAATTTGCAATGTGCGCCAGAACCTTACCAGTGTGCAAGCCTCACACACTCCCATATGCTATGTGCAAAGCAAAAACAAATGTGCGTCGTGTGCATAGGCGCTGCGCACCCCTGCTTTAAGCAATCAGCGGACTAGGATGCACAAGGCAACACACTTTTGGGAAATTTTGCGTGACACCTCACGCAACCGTCAAATTCCAATGTTAAATTAACTTTGCTTAAAAATAATCTGAAACTGTTCCCCTAATCCCATTAATTTATAAATTAATAATCAAAGTATATTTTAAAAATAAATATTTTATTTTTTAATAAGAAAATTTAAAAAAAATTTTTTAATTGTAGAATTGATGACGAACTATCGGCGATAGTTGCATTTAACATCGATGTTTGTGAGAACCCCAAGACTATCGATAGTGTTGTCGATGCTCTACCATCTCTACGTCAGAAAAATTATTTAGCAACAAAAAACAAAAATAAAATCAAAATGATACAATATTCTCTTGAAGATCTTCAAACAATAATGCAGCTAGATAGGTAAAACATATTTATGGTACATATTACAATAATATACTAATTGTGTCTATACTTTAGCCGATATTATGGTTTTCTCGATTTGTCGGATCCTAAAAACTCCGAGCTGAAGGAGCTCATTCAGCGATCGATTACGGCTTTGCAAGATGAAGTAGCGCATTCTCACTCAATAAAAATAACTAAACAACATGATGGGAAATTAGTGTCTACAAAAACTGACATTCCGCTAAGCGATGAAGAGCATATAAAGGAAAATTCGTGTAATGCACTATATCATAACAAAGATTTGAAATTGGAACTGCAAAATGAGACTGCGTACAGTAAAACATTGCCGGAGATAAGTGATGTTGATGTAAACACTTATTGTAAGCTTGGACACCTGCATCTACTTGCGTATGAATACTCTGAAGGTTAGTAGTTCCCCAAAAGAAATAATTATTTCTGATTTCCTAATCCATCACATGAGTTTGTTCAAGGCGAGAGTGTTTATTATTTAGTCAACAAATCTGTTATGCTGGGTTCCAACTGGTTTACAATTTGACTCTCTTATCTATGACGCTTTGTAGCGCTCTATGACACAAGCCAATATGTTCAGCTCTGAGTTGGGCCAAATGACATCCTTCAATTTAAACATATCAGAGCGTCCATATAATCGAAAAAAAGGAAAAACAAATCGTAGAAAAAATTCATTTCTGCAAGTTCAACTGAAACAGCTGTTCAAATACTTGATGTCACAAGCCTGACGGCTCTGCCACAAAATTATTGGGACACCAAATCACAATGGTGTTTACATTTGCTTGATACAAAATTTCTCCAAGCCTTTGACGTTTTCATTGCCCTATGACGTTATGGCACTGATTTGTGACGCTTTATGACCCAGTGAGAACCACTAACAGAATTGTTTCCCTTTCCATTAGTAGTATCCTGCTAATTCTTTGAACTTTAAAGTTTAAAGTGTCATAAGATACTAATGCTTAAAATGTTTTAATTATCTTTCAGCATTATCTGCATATCAGAAATATATGCGTTTATGTGAAAAATATTGGGAAAATCATGCATTCCTTTATGGCATAGGTATCGTTTATTTTGAGTTTCGCTGTTTTAAATGGTAAGTCAGTTAACTTTATATTCTTAAGTAGCTTACGTTTTTTTAGGTTGTCATGTACATGTATGTATTTACACGTCATTACATAGTATAATTAACTCGTAAAGTCCGATCCTCTGCTATACAGAACGCCACGGGTGCGCCACGGTAATAAATTGTTAATTGTGAGGCCCAGATGCACCTTCTGATTCTCTGTGACAAGCTCTGTGAAACTAGCTAATAGTTTTGTATATCGTCTTGGGAGTGCATCTGGTTTTCAAATTTGATGCCACCAAAATATGACGCAATGTGAACCTTGCATTACTGAATACATTGAGAAAATAATTCTTTGCTTAAGCTTTCATTTTATAAGTTTTATGCAATTTAGCATAAATTTTTTTTAAGCTGGAGCTGAAGCTAATCTAAATCAGTTGAACGAACGACCCTTTTTGCGCACTAATTAGTTTTAGGTTTTGTGAACAGCTGACACCCTAACGGAACAACTGTTAGGCTATTAAAAACTAAGCAAAGAAGGCGCGAAAGTATAAAATGTCAAAATAAAGTTTAAAATTTATTTTTCAGGCATCTTAAATAATATATTTCTTTCGGAATACGTATTTTTAAATTCTTACACTTATGTATTATATTTGTTATGTTTTAGATGCTATTCATCATTGTTTAAACTTAACTCTGTCTCGACTTTTTTAACTCCTTTTTATGATTTGACTTAAGCCCCTTCTTATTTGTTATTTCCATCTGGAATCATCGAGCTCACTTACAATAGTAATTTTACTGCATTAAACGAACAACTGCTTAAATACAAATTCTGTAAATTCAAATACTTACAACGTTTCCAATATTTCTATCCAATGTGTACTAACACCAAGAGTGGCCAAGCCATTTTGTTGAAGAGAACGGTCCCACCGAAAATAAAATCTAAATCAAATTACAATCTACTTCAGAGCTGACAATTTTAAACTTTTAGTGTGAACAGATTTTCCTAATTTGTTATTGGCACACGTCCAATTTTTATATGTAGCAGCTGTGAACAGCTGATCGCGAAACCTTAAAGTGTTCATGGAAAGTCGGTACTATTTGCTGATTGTTTTAAACTCCCTGCTAGTGTTAGTGTTTTCTTTTTAGCTGTTTTAAATGTAACATTTTGTCTGTATTGCTTTAAACACATTAGTGGAATATAAATTCCCATATATAAATGCCGATCTAAATCAGTTTGTTTATAAAAATTGATGCATAAATGTATTTAAAAAAAAGTATTTTTTAGGTGTTCCTTTTTCAATTCGTTCCTGCATAAATCACAGTTTGGTTCAGTTTGTTTATTGGGAAACAAACGCAGAAATGTATCGCTTGTGATAATATATCGATATTTTATATTGATTTTATCCCATCCCTACTTAGTAAATTAAACAAGGAGATTGTAAATGTGTATTGACTGAGTGATTTTTTAAAAAACTTATTACAAATAAAACACTGCCAACTGATGAATAAATCATCTATTAAAATCTAGTACAAACTAAACTTTATATTTACAAATATATCACCAGTAATAAGTAAGATTTGGCGAATGCACGCCATTTACAAGTTTTAGTGTTGATTGTGCCCAATTCTTGTTTATACTCTTACATATATACATTTATACTCGATTCTGAAATTATAATTGGGAATATCAGAAATAGTTTATAAAATGTTGGAAAGTCTTAATATTTAAGTTAGTGAATTTGCAATAATGGTAATGTATAAATTGTTTCTAACAGTAAACAACCATTATATGTATTCTGAAAGTGTTTAAATGCACTACATGTATACAAATTAAACTGCATACATAAACAAATTGATCTCTCCCACAGTAATTGCTTACAGACATTTGCATATGCATGTGTACATCAAAAGAGATGTCTAAAACTTATATCCTATTTTTATAGGGCTGTCATATATTTTGATGTTCATCAAAGTTTCAAGTGCATTTCTACCTTTGAATATAGATGATCTTTAAAGTCCAGTGGAAATAAGGAATTATTTATATTCATATCAATAAGACATTCTTCTTTAGAGCCTTGATTGAGTAATTATATTAATGACCCTAGTTCTAGGTTCACACTGCGCCCTACAGCTGGGCCTCAAAATCTCTTAGATGCCCAGATGCACCCTGAGGTTTTGTCCTAAGTTCTGTGACGCAATGTGAACAGACACATATTCAACTATGTTTGACTATTGCAGTTCTGATTTGTTGCAATTATATAAGGGATTACAACAAATAATGTATTTATGTGCATATCTTTTTTATATACTTTATAGGTCAATAAAATCGCTTCAGGAACTTTTATACTTGAATCCACATTTTACATGTGCAAATGAAGCCCATTTACGTCTAGGACTGATGCTAAAAGCTAATGGCGAATTTCGAACTGCACTTAAACACTTGCAGTTAGCGTTGATTGATACGTCGCCATCCACGTTTACGGATCTCCAAGGTATTTATTTTATGATTTTTATATCATGTATAAGAAATATTACAATTATTGAATTGGTTTTATTACAGTGAAATTTCAAATAGCTCATCTGTACGAAGTACAGAATAAGCATAAAGCCGCAAAGGAATCATATGAATTTATTTTAAATCACAAAAATGTGTCGTTGGACTTAAAAGCGGATATATACAGACAACTAGGTAAGATCGTACATACATTGTAACTGGGGGGTTTTGGGTTGTTTGATGTTATCAATGTATTAAAGATACATGGCTCACTTTCAGGATGGATGTATCATTGTGTCGAATGCCTAGGAGAAAAAAAGGAACGTGAATCGAATGCATTACTTTTTTTACAAAAATCTATCGAAGCCGACCCAAGGTGTGGACAATCATTATATTTACTAGGAAGATGCTACGCAGGAGTTAATAAGGTTCATGATGCATTTTTAGCATATCGGAACTCGGTTGAAAAAAGTGAAGGGAATGCTGATACTTGGTGCTCAATCGGGTAATCTTAACAATTACAATACATAATCTTACACAACAAATAATCAATAATGATTATATTATTCAGTGTATTATACCAGCAACAAAATCAGCCAACGGACGCACTTCAAGCATATATATGCGCAGTTCAGTTGGATAAAGAGCACAGATCGGCGTGGACTAATTTAGGTATTCTATACGAAAGTTGCGGACAGTTAAGGGATGCGTACGCTTGTTATTCGAATGCCATTAAACGTGTATCGAGCAAGGTATTTTAGAAAACTTTTATTTATTTATTCTCGTTACTAATTTTAATTTTTTGTATATTATATTATTAGAAAATATGCAATGCTCAGGAAGGAAATAAAACGATATATTCAAGGAGCAGCACAAATGGATTGACCAAAGGTCTAGCACAACGAGTGAAATTTTTGGAATCACAGCTTAGCCAAGCACCACTGCCCAGTATAACTTCTAAGCGAAGACAGCTTTGTTCTATTGAAGAAGCTTGGAACCTTCCAATATCATTAGAAATTAATTCCCGTCAACAACAGCAAACCGTTCAAATGCAGCAGAGACAGTTTGCAAAAAATCCATCTGTACAGGTAAACTGTGATTTTCATTTGCATATATTTTTAAGTAATATGTAATCTTAACAATGCTATGTTATTATTTATGATTTCTGTATTTAGGGACCTCCGCCACCCTACCCTCACAGCCACGGAACTCAGAATAATCCATTACCAGCAAAAAGAGCGAAAGAGGATAGTGACTACTCGGTAAAGAATCGAACGGAGCATCAAACGCAGAATTTGTCTCAACAGCAAATGAATACATTACATTTTTTACAACAGAATCAAAAAACCTTAAACGAACAGCAGGAAAAACTTTTACAGCAACTTTCTGTGCAAAATCGACAAGGTATTAAAACAAGCCCGTCTCCAGGTCCAACATCAAGTGCATCCACAGGGGAAACTATTTTAGAAAGAACAAACTTTGGTTCTGAGATATTATCAACTGATAATATAAAAGTTGATACTGATGCCAATGATTTAGAATGCATAGCTGCATCTACAGTAACTGATCAAAAGTTAAAAATTCGCTGTCAAAATACATCAACGAAAATCACTGAAGACGATGGACTTAATAATTATGATGGTACAAATGTCTCTATTAAGTATGAGAGTTTAACAAACTTCAATGATGATACTCAAAATAACTTTAAAGATCAAAAGCCCAAAGTCGAATATGATAATGATCAGGAATCATCGTCCACATTTAATATACAAATGGATTCAAAGCAATTATGGTCTGCTGTTAAGCTTTTACCAGTGGACGAGCCACCAATCCACTTTACAATTACCGCAAAGAATGCACCTCCACCTGCGCCGCCGGATTGTCCGCCGCAAAGGCTGACACGAGAGCAACTTTTACCACCCACTCCCTCCGTGCACTTGGAAAACAAAAAGAATGCCTTTAGCCCACAGTTACAAGAATTCTGTCTTAAGCATCCCATTGCAGTTGTACGAGGTTTGGCTGGCGCTCTTAAGTTAGACTTGGGTCTCTTTTCAACGAAAACATTAGTTGAAGCAAACCCTGACCACAGTGTGGAGGTCAGAACTCAAGTAAACCAATCTCCCGATGAAAATTGGGATGTATCACAAGCAAAGAGAGTTTGGGCTTGTATATCACATCGATCTCATACTACAATAGCAAAATATGCACAATACCAGGCATCAAGCTTTCAAGATAGCCTAAAGGTGAATTAAGAGAATATAAATTTATATTTAATTAAACAGTTACTAAATATAAATATGTCTATTACAGGATGAAGGCGATAAAGGCTCTGCCGGCTCTCAAGTAATGTCGGATTCAGATTCCAAAGATTCGGTTTCTAATTCAAATATCAATCTAAAACGTAAAAGACAGAAGAATGGCAGTAAAATGCTTAGGTATTCGTCTTATATTTATCAATGAATGATTCCCCTTTAATATGTTTACCTTATTTTTGTAGATTTGGAACTAATGTTGATTTATCCGATGAACGAAAGTGGAAGCCTCAGCTAAGCGAATTACAAAAACTGCCAGCCTTTGCAAGAGTAATATCAGCTGCCAATATGTTGTCTCACGTAGGCCACGTAATTTTAGGAATGAATACGGTGCAATTATATATGAAAGTCCCAGGAAGTCGGACACCTGGACATCAAGAAAATAACAACTTTTGCTCAATTAATATTAATATTGGACCAGGCGACTGTGAGTGGTTTGCTGTTCCCGATTCCTATTGGGGAGGAATTCATAATCTATGTGAAAAGAACAACATAAGTTACTTACACGGATCATGGTGGCCAGTCTTGGAAGACTTATATAAAGAGAATATTCCAGTATATCGATTCATCCAAAAACCAGGAGACTTGGTTTGGGTCAACGCTGGGTAAGTTACAAACCATTTTCATATATTTTGTACAGATCTTAAATTGGTTCCTATTTATTTCAGTTGTGTTCATTGGGTACAGTCTGTAGGATGGTGCAATAATATAGCATGGAATGTTGGACCACTAACAGCTCGTCAGTATTCCCTTGCCATAGAACGATATGAGTGGAATAAGCTGCAAAGTTTTAAAAGTATTGTTCCCATGGTACATTTAAGCTGGAATTTGGCAAGAAATATCAAAGTCTCAGATGTTAAACTTTTCGAGTTGATAAAGTAGGTATAATTAACACAAGCATTCGACTACATATATTACATAAAAATTCCTTTCCTTGTAGAATGTGCTTATTGCAATCATTGAAGAATGTTTTTCATTTACAAGAATATGTGAAATCGAAAGGAGTCGAAGTACGTTTCAATGGCCGTGGAAAAAACGAGGCTTCCCACTATTGTGGGCAATGTGAAGTAAGTTTTATGAATTCACTTACACACTCGAAAATATATTCAAATATATTGCTCTAATCTGTTAGGTTGAAGTTTTCAACGTATTGTTCATAAGGGAACAGGAGAAACGACATGTGGTTCATTGCCTACCATGTGCACTAAAGCTATCACCGTCATTGCAAGGAATTGTGTGTCTGGAGGAGTACCGATTGTCAGAGCTGCAACAAGTGTACGACTCATTTACATTATATAGAACGCAAGGACTAGGACAAGCCCATTAATTATACACAACATTATAACTGAAATTATATTTTAATACCTTTTATTATATTGTACGTTTTTTAAAAAATACCGAAGAGGAATTATTAAATTAAGATAGGTCTCAAAGCAATTTAAAAGTAGCATTTTTATTCGTTACATCGAAATTTACAGCTTTTGAAACTGTGTATGTGGAGATTCGTCAGGTTAAATAGCACTGTTTGGCCATTCGAAGAGTTTCTTGGGACAGCTTCATAAGAATTTATTGATTTTCTGGAATTCCTTGCTTCTTACAATCTCTACAACTGTTGTCCATGTTTAGCCGCACGAAGAGAAATGTGAATTTCAACAAGACATCTTTTTTGAGCTGGCCTCCATTTGCTCAGGATCTGAACATAATGGAAAATGGCAATTTTTAACTAAACAACAGGCAGTCCACGTTAATATAGAAATGTTCTTTACAATATTTTAACATACTTATATATGTAAGTCTTATAGATTCTATGTAATTGTATTTACAAACTCCGACAACTATAAATTAATTTGCTGTAGATCTCCATCTATAGTAGGGTCCTTAACACATCATTAGAATAATTCGGATTCATCTGAAAATATATAATACGCATTTATATTATATATACATTAATTTATTAATCAGAAAATACGTAAAAATAAAAACGTGTTGTCGCCTTTAATAGTCCGCGATCTCTTACGAATCAGTTCATTTGCCAAATCAATATTATACATATATAGTAAATATAATTAAATGGTCGAAAACCCCATCTTAAATAAAGTATATATTTTGTAACAAAAAGTAAAAGCACCCTTTTTGCAAATATAAAGAAAAGAATACATTTTGTATAACAAATTACTATGTATTTTTATTCTTAGTTAAGGTCGTAGAGTACACATTAATATAGAAATTTTCTTTATAATATTTAAACCTACTTAATTAAGTATTTTAAAACCTATGTATGTACAAATTCGTGTGTAATTATGAAAAATGAGAGCAACTATAAATTATATTTCTGTAGATCTCCAATTAATGCAGGTCCTTTCACACTTCATTAGAGGTATGTTGATTCACCTGAAACAATATGACAACATTTCCATTATTTAATTTATAATTTTACGAACGGAAAAAAAATGTTTCTATAATCACATTGTTCGAGACTGTTTTTTATTTTACTTAAATATATTAAATTACGTTTTTACAAATAATGGAAAAACAATGGCAATGTAAAAGGCAATTGCTGCTTTCATTTTAATAGATCCTTCATAAATACTCTATAATTTGGCGAATCTATCAATAGTACTTATAAGTGGATTTAACTCATTATAGCTTAGCAGTACAGAAGTGGACCGTTATTAAGGACACTGTAGGCAACAAGTTTTGACTACAAAATACCCTGTACCCAGCTCTGAGATACCCTAACACATTAAAACACTTTCACAGACATACAAGCAAACACCATACAATTTACACTCGCTAGACTAAAATTAAACAATAATTAGAAATTAAACAATAATTCTTAGTTTACAATCATTTTTTCATGTAAGTATGACAGCTATTCGATATTTTAGTCTGATGTTAATTAAAATAGCCTTATGACAGTGAATTATATTAATCGCTGATTAATTAAAAATTGTTTATAATAATTTTTTTGTTCGGAAAACAAAATCGTTTTACTAAAAAAAGGTATTTCGACCAAGTGCTCCTTTGGTAGCTGTACGAGAAATAATCAAATCTGGTTGGTTTCGACAAATATATTGCCTGAAATGAAAAGAAGCATATGGTCCAAGTTTCATCAAAAAAGGTTCAAAGCAATAATATAAATACAAAACAATCTCCTGATTAAAGAAAACCAAAAAGCTAAACTTAAGTACATATATTAATATAATGTGATTTAAGATACTTTAATACATAAAGTAGATTCATGGAGAAAAAACTAATAGTGGAGAGCGCCAAAGGAGTTCATACGAAAATGATATCTTACTTAGGAAAAACAATGAAACAACTTCACTGGTCAGCACAGAAAATTTTTCCAGACTACTGTTATTTATTTTTGGTTAAATTATTGGCGTTAATTACGAACACAGCACTAGATTTTTTTTAGCAGCTCTTGTTATACCCTTTATTTGTCGAGTAAAAGGGTATGTTTTATTCCTTGCAACGTATGTAACAGGAACAAGGCGTGGCAGATCCCTTAAAGTGAAATGGGGAGCACCTATGGATTCATGCTCATCACTTTTGAAGACAAACAAATTAAGAAGGGCAAAAATTACTACAAAAATGAAGCAAAACAAAAATAAATCATTTTTTTACTTATTTAGTACATACATATATGTTCAAGTGTTACCAAGATAGCGTAAATTACAAAGAATATATAAGCAATTTTTCAATTAGAGTGAAAAAGCCGTACAAAATTAAAATATATCATAATTAGAGTTGCTGGGAAAAATACATATGGAAGAATTTTTTTTAATCAGCTCATTAAATTGATGTCAAATTATTTAAAAGTGTAACTCGTTGATTGGGTTTTTTAAATAACTTTCAAGTCCACCGAGAACATATTCTTCAATGCTATTAATTTTAATAACAGAAATATAGTTGATTTTATATGTTTATTCAATATACTTAGACATAATATTTTAATTTAAATACAAAAAATGTTTACATTAAACTTAACAAAATGGTGTGTTGTCACATCTTGTTATGGTCGATTCTTTCTGATATCACCCAAGAAATATGTCTGAAATTAGATATGGAAATTAGGTATTAAAACTGAAGCTAGTAGAAAAGCTTTGGCAAAAATTGTCGACTGCAACTACTTTATATTTGTTAATGCCAATTTCTGACGGTTGCGACTTATTTAGCCTAGACACCGAATAAATTTAATAAATATGAATATTATTATTAAATACTGTGAATATTCCAATGAGTATAAAATAAAAAGTTTATAAAAGGAATAGTTACACATGATATTATATTTTTAATATTGTATGTATTTACAATGTGCGTTGAGTTTCGGAATTGTAAGCTTCTTTACTCTGCAGCATTTATGAGAAACGCGTTGTCTTTTGTTCCAGGGTATTTTGTCCGTTGCAGGAACTTCCATACAGCATTTAGAATACACAATATTACTTCCTTGCTGATTAGCTTCGTCTATCATCCCTTTTTGTGAAGATTTTGTGGTCATTATAAACGTTCATCTGTTTCTCATTAGTGACACAGTAGAAAAGTTGTATTTAGTATTTTGACATGACATCTAATCAGTTAGTCGTTTAGAAAAGAGTTATGGTTGCAAATAGTTGCACATTAAATTCTTGAATTCAATGACTGAACATTCTTAAATTCGTAACAAGGGTAATCAGATCTGTTATTGAGTTTTCGTTATAAATATGTGAACCATTTGCTCATTCTAATGTGACTACAAATTCACAGCTCATAGATTATGATTTGCTAAGTTCGAGAAACTCAAACCTTATTCTAAACCGTTTTTTAAAGGTTGTCTATGTCCATTTTGATTTTCTTGAAACTGTTGATGATTTGACAATACTAAAATCAGAATTGACTTACCAAATTTATTCATAAATAACGGCAGCTTAGCTAACCATTAAGAATTTAGTACCTGAAAATAAAATATATTAATAAAATATGTAAGTTCTTAAAGTACATTTGACATAGCACTTACAACATTTCCATGCTCATGGCAGTTTCGTCATTTTTTACGCGCTGAACGATACAAAATAGTTTCCGTGTAAAACTGATTATAACTTGTACGCACGACATTTTAGTTAATTGTATAAACCGTAGTGTACATAAGAGACTTAAATTCACTAGGCACATCTAATTCTTTTTATCAGATTTAAGAATCACCAATGAACAAATATATGCATCGACAGATCGGCATATTTAGATCCTGTACTTTAAAAAAGTAAGTTAAGTTTGTCCAAATGAAAAAAGTGTGCGTAGCACGCAGAAGCTGTTGTGGCAGATCCTATAAAGTATATACATATACATATGGGCAAATCCGGCAAAATATCCACCACGACGAAAAACGAATAAATTAATCACACACTCACATCTCGTGAAATTTTCCTTCAAAAACGTATTCATGTTATTTATTTAAGCAATTGACACATTAATTAATTAATTTTGATGGGTAACCGATTCCGTTTTTGCACAAGTTAAGTTTTTCTGTATTTTTGCCCAGTTTGGATAAAATGGACTTTTGAAATGGTGTGTATGAAATATAAGGACTATTCCACAAAATCTCTCTTGAATTGGAAAAAATCGAATCCAAATGCAAAGATAACTCTTCAATCTTGATAAATTCATTTTTTAATTTCCAAAAAAGTTTATCTACTTTAATTTACACAAAGATCAATAACCCCTTAATCTTGTCACGTTCGTCATGTCACGTCACAAATGCTTTACATGCTGTGTAAAATAAACAAATTAATTAATTTACATCAAAACAATTCCTATTAATGGAAAGCTCCATTATTTTGTTGTGATTTAAGATTATTTGCTTTCAAATTACTCGCCATATTTCGCAGACTTTTGCATTTTTCGAGATGAAGTTAAATGTGACTTCCATTTTTGTCGCGTTCGTTTTGCTTTGTTTTCTTTAAATAATTAAAAAGCGTCAAGTAAGCGAAGCTTGTCTTTTATAATAAAAATAGTGTTCATTAGTTGCAATTAAAATGTAAAAAAAAAATTGAAAAATATAAATTTTTCCATTTTTTTATTTTTATTTTAAAGGCGTACAAATGTCGCGATCGTCATCCTGGAAGTGCCCATATGTATTCTTAATCAGCATTAACAGCCCTGACCGTCAGTCCGTTCGTATGAACACACAGATCTCAGAGATGGTAAGACTTAGGAACATTAACCTTCTCACCTAAATTGAAAAAAACGAAATAACAAAAGTAATTTTAATGCTACAGAATTGAGATTTGGTACGAATGGCGTTCGGACCGATCTGTAAGTTACTAATTTTGGTTTAGCCCCCCAACTTCCCACAAATTGCAAAAAACCATAGTTCTGTTAATTTCCGTAAATTGTCGCAACGATCCACTGTGCGTTGTTAAAATCAATGGGGGATTCAATAAGGAATTCGAATAACCAATCATGATACCTGAAGGTGGATTTGTATAAAAAGTATCAATTCATTTAGCAGGTACTAATTAGTGACATATCACAAGAGCGACTACTGATTGAACTACCTGATGAATGCCCCCAATGTGTTTCTTCGATTGTTGGAAAAATGAGCCTCACTAATCAAAAGCATTAGACCGAAATCGGCGCAAAGCAAACTCTTTGAGAGAATGTCATAGCCGATTTAAAAAAGTTGTACATTTTCTAAAATCTACTGAATCCTAGGTTACTTGAAAGGTTTTGAAAGCGGAAATGAAACAATATGAATAAATGGCTTAAATTATATTTATTATTCAGTGTAATCTTTTATATTAAGGTCCATCTATGAACAGTCGAAAACGAAGGAGCCGAGTCCT
This sequence comes from Drosophila neotestacea, assembly GCA_035044365.1. NCBI lineage: Eukaryota > Metazoa > Arthropoda > Insecta > Diptera > Drosophilidae > Drosophila > Drosophila neotestacea. The sequence goes on from JAWNMD010000660.1 coordinate 171,960, forward strand.
TTAACACTTTTACCAACTTGGTAAGAATTTCTCTTTCTAATAAATTAGCCATAACAAACAATTTTATCACAGCACAAATTTCAGTTTTCTCCATGGGTAAAACAATACCAAAACATGTGCTCTTTAAACCGCTGATTAAATAAAGCTTTTTAACAGATCGACTTGAAAGCTATATGCAGCATTTTATTTCTAAAAGTGCTAAAAACGCGTCGTTTTCAAAAGTTTTCTAGTAACTTAGTATATCTATTTTTCAATCACACTGTTTTTAATTCAAATTAATAGCAGCTATCCATTTTAAAACTAAAACAACGATTCTCTTTTTAGACCCAGTACTTTAAGAAAGTACAAATGAGTCTATTACGTTTGTGCAAAAAAAAATGTGCGTAACAGGCAGAAGGAGGCGTGGCAGACCCCATAAAGTATATATATTCTTGATCAGCATCAACAGCCGAGTCGATATAGCCATGTCCGTCTGTCTGTCTGTCCCTTTTTGTGTCGCCTAGATCTCAGAGACCATAAGAGCTAGCGCCTTGTTTTTTTATACATATGATAAACACTGTAGTCCAAACCTGTCCTGCAAATTTCAAATCTGATGATAAGAGCGGAAGTTATTCAACTAACAATGTTACAGGCAAAAGGAAGAAGAAGACACGCTAGCGACCTCTATGTCTTCGTAGTGGCGCCATCTATTGAATGGTACGCAACATTGAAGAACAATCTATAGTGAACGCTTTGCACTCAAAAAGTACTGGGTCTCCTACTGTCGAGCTTGCTCCACTGTAGCTTACTGTATTTTTTAAAATACAACAGCATCAACAAAATATAGCGCAAGCTAACTTTGGCGCGCCAAAGTTTGGATACCCTTGCAGTGCCCTGTGCAAGCCGTCAGATTTTTTAAAAAATTTGTTAAATGTTGATTTCGAACACTCAGCTCGTCGCCCTGATCAAGAATATATATACTTTATGGGGTCTGTGAGGCCTCCTTCAATGCGTTACACATTTCGTGACAAAATTATAATACCCTCTGCAAGGGTATAAAAATATAGAAACAAGAGAATTAAAACTAAATATTTGTGGTTTTCCGTCGGGTCCCCACAAATTCATCTTGGTTTTATCTGATCCCCATACATTTTACCATTTAATCTCGGTCTTAGCATTTGTGTAAGGAATGGGAACTTACTTCTTGGTCATTCACCTGGTCATTTATTAAGTGCCAATCAAAAAGATTTTCGAACTGTTCTGAAATTGTGCACTATTCTTGTTTCTTGACATCAGTTTTCCTTCTTATTCAAATTTTTAGACCCTTCCAAAGGGTATTATAAATTTATCACTAAATGTGTAAAGGATTGAAGGAGGCGTGGCAGACCCCATAAAGTATATATACTCTTGATCAGGACGAAGATCTGAGTCGATGTAGCCATGTCGATCTCACCGTCTGTTTCTATACAAGCAAGTCTGTCAGTTTTGAAGCTATCTTGATGAAACTCGGTACAGATGCACGCAGTACATATTGTAAGCCGGCCGCATCAGATCACTATATCATATTGCTGGCATAGGAACAATCGGTTCAAAGTAAACCTTTAGTTATGTTTCTAAAGATATCTCAACCACAGATTGTGTGTCTGGTATCGTTACATATATTCTGACCAAATTTGGCTAAAAGCAGGGATTCAAACCGAAACGAATAAAGGTTTCAGTTACGGTTACGGTTATGATCGGGTTTTGGTTTTCGGTTTCGTAAAATTTTTGTTATGTCGGTTTCGCAATGGTTCACCATTTCTCCTAAGTTTCGGTTTCGAAACAGCGGTATGAATTCGCTTACCAAAATAGCCTTAAAATCTAAAAAAGAAAATGCAATAATATTAAAAACAAAATATGTAATTTAAATTAAATTCACTTAGTACGAAAGAATACTCATGGTACTCATGTTAAATTTCACTGGAGGAAATAGATTTAAAATCTATTCTAAATTAAAAAATATAGCGCAAGCTAACTTTGGCGCGCCAAAGTTTGGATACCCTTGCAGTGCCCTGTGTAAGCCGACAGATTTTTTTCAAAATTTGTTAAATGTTGATTTTTAACCGATCGTTCCTATGGCAGCTATATGATATAGTAGTCCGATTTAAACAAAATTTGGTCAGCCTGTTTAAAACTTATTCAAACACACAATGTGTATATTTGGTTAAGATATCTTGAGAAACAAAAAAGTTTTTCATACTAAATGTTGTTTTCGAACCGATCGTTCCTATGGCAGTTATATGATATAGTAGTCCGAGTTACACCAAATTTGGTTAGCCTATTTAAAACTTAATCAAACACACAATGTGTATATTTGGTTGAGATATGTTGAAAAGCAAAAAAGTTTTTCATACTAAATGTTGTTTTCGAACCGATCGTTCCTATGGCAGCTTTATGATATAGTAGTCCGATTTAGACCAAATTTAGTCAGCCTGTTTAAAACTTAATCAAAAACACAATGTGTATATTTGATTGAGATATTTTGAGAAACAAAAAAGTTTTTTATACTAAATATTGATTTCGAACCGATCGTTCCCATGGCAGCTATATGATATAGTAGTCCGATTTACACCAAATCTAGTCAGCCTGTTTAAAACTTAATCAAACACACAATGTGTATATTTGGTTGAGATATGTTGAAAAGCAAAAAAGTTTTTCCGGCCGGTTCCGACATATGTACTGCTTGCAGCAAAAAGACGGACCTGTACCAAGTTTCATCAAGATAGCTTTTAAACTGAGAGACTAGTTTGCATAGAAACAGACGGACAGACGGACATGGCTATATCGACTCAGCTCGTCGCCCTGATCAAGAATATATATACTTTATGGGGTCTGTGAGGCTTCCTTCAATGCGTTACACATTTCGTGACAAAATTATAATACCCTCTGCAAGGGTATAAAAATGCATTAAATTTCAGTCGCTGGAAAAAATTGTTATTCTTGAATCGGTTTCTAAACGGTTATTTCGGTTTGAAGAATTTCGGTTTATCGGTTTCGGAATAATATAAAAGTTTTTTTCGGGTACGATTTTACATTTCAATTGGTTAATATCGGTTAAAGGTAACGGTTTCGGTTACGGTTTGAATCCCTGGTTAAAAGTTAATAAAAGATAGTTTGCGTTATCTTAAGCATTCGATTTTCCAATGCGAACCTTTTTAAGCTCAGGACAAAATAAAAAAATTATACGAACTTCGCGGGAATAATAAAATTGATACTCTGTTGGTTATTATTTTACCAAATAGAATCTTATATAATTTATTCCAATCGATTTACACCAATACTAAAACATAATTGGTTGGAGTCTATCATTTCCTCCAAGTTAATCATGACATCGCTTTACAAATCAGCGAATACAATCCTAAAAGTGGATTGGAAGCATCGGTTGCAAAAGTAAACCGAATACCTGTCACATATTTTATATGAACAATCTGCAAGACCATTTGCGTCCCGCATACATTAAATTCATTTTGGTTCTGCTGTTATTTAATTGCAAATTTTTCTTGGCCTTTAAACAATGAAAATAGCATCAAAAATACATCATTATGCATTTAAGATTTTTTTAAGAGATTCTTAAAAAAAAAAGAGAATGGGGAACACAAAAAAGTAATGGGGTTATGATATTAACAATAAACTCACCGGATTCCCAATCTTCATTGCCTTCTTCACTACCCTGGTTTAAATCTGGAGGCAATCGTTTACAAGTAATGTATGACTCTTGTTCGCAGATCTTATCAGATCCAGCAATAGGCTTAGGAATATTGCAACGATCAAATATGCGTTGACTATCTGAGTTATCGTACATAATATTTGAATCCTTTTCCCACTTTATTGCATCGGATTGTGTAACGGACGGTTGATTTAAAATATGCAGCTTTTTGTTGTCCTTGCTTGATGAGGTATTATTAGCGCTTAATAAGGGTTTTGATGAAGACTGTTTGCGTTTAGATGGCATCGCAGAAAGTTTTGAGATGGATTTTTCATATTGATTTTTTGTCTAAAAAAAGAGCGTATTTAAAAATATTGACAATCATAATCTTTGACTTTCTTCAATGGGTATGCTTACAATTTTTCCATTTTGCTCCAATTGATGAGAATTAGTTGCACTTCTTTCATCACTGGTATGAAACGGACCATTAGGTTCGAAAAAACGACTTGAGGACGGAGAGTTTAAATCAGAGCCCTCATTGTGTAGATTCCTATCATTGTCACCAGGAAAATTATCCGAGTTTCGGTTATTGCTCCATTTATTTTTTACTGAGGGTTCAGTGTCGGAACGTTTTTCTTCTTCAAATACAATAGAGATCTAGAATAAAATCAAAAAACATTATAAACGGCATTATGAATAAATGACGCAGGTTTCTTTTATCTATTAAGCCTATTTTTGCTTACCTTAAAATCCTCCGAAAACTTATGATTTTTATCCTTATGCGCACCATCGATTTCGAACTTTTTTAAGGTATACATAAATTTGGAGTTTGTTCCATCGTTTACGCAATCTGAAAAAAAAGTAACAGATTAAAATATGCCCATTCAGTGCGCACCTTCACTCTGTAACTTATAGACATTAAGAGGAAAACATACCAGCATAATTTCGCACAAAGAATGTATTAACCCAAAAGTGGCAAATTATATTCTTTGATGACTTTTGTGCAAGTTCAACTTTAATATCACCGGAAACTTTTAATGGTGAATTACTAATATCCAATATTAAGGATTTCTGGAAATCCATTGGGTACGTTTTCAGTCGCTAGATCAAAATACAGAAGAGAATATTTAGAATTTACACGTCTAGTTTTTCAGTACTTTAAACTTATAGTTTAACGTGTTAAAATATTGTTTGCTATACTTACTTGCGCCTTAGCTTTTTCTGTTGCAGAGTCCTGCATGTCAGAAATCGAGCATTGCACTGAGCCAAGATTATATAAAGAGCTTGTTTCTGCAAATCGAATTTCACAGACCTTTAAAAAATATATAAAAAAAAGCATGTACAATATTAAAAACATTCAATAGCGAAAAACTTTACGTCTCAAACTTACGTAAAGACTTATAACTTTATACCGAACATCTGGGATTAATTTTGAATAATACTGAACATATCTACGTTGAGATGGAATTGTAACCCCTTTTCGATCTTTCGTACGCTTCTCATCATACCAAGCCAGTGCTTCATCGGCCGTTTTCTTGAATCTACAGTGAACCAAATATGCGCATATCATGGTACCTGTAAAATGTGGAAAGAATGAAGTAGTTATAAATTTATAATAAACATAAAAATAAGCTCATATTGACTTGATTCTTACCAGTTCTCCCTTTCCCAGCTTTGCAATGCACGGCCACGACATTAAGCAGGTCGGCATTAAGCCAAGACTCAACATCATGACAAAAACGTTGTATTAACTCAATTGTAGGAGGGTTATGATCTTCAAACGGATAAATTGCAACTCTCTACAAATATATGTGTATTTTATTAGACATTTGTACGTTCCAACGAACATTTAAAACTTACCCCATGAAATTTATTGACGTCGTAACTGCGTTCTAGACACAAATTATATATTTTGTAATGATCACCGTGATTTTCATCTAAAAACTTTAACACGTCTTCTAAGCGATTTCTGTAAATGCCTTCTATTTTATCCGGGGCGGGATATCCCATCGCAATAATATTGGAGGAAATATCTGAAAATATACATACAATTATATGTATAAGAGTTGCTGTTTATTAAAAACTGGGTATCCTGTTAGCCTAAATAAACCTAACTCTGCTGATTGACGAAAATGTTGTCAATCACACAAGATGGTTGAAATGGCAATATGTAATAATAAATATGTATAGCATTGTAATATTCTTACAGGTAAGATCCAAGTCATATCCTTTCTCTTTGTAGCGTATACGTTTCTTGCTCACTGCATTGCGTATGGCGTTGGACATTATGGAAATTGTGTTTGCCATATTAGTCTCCGAAGATGATGTAGGTTGTCTTTTATGAAATATATTTATTTTCTTAATATAACTATTTCTTTTGATTTCGGTTGCATAACTTTTATGTCCCTTCATATCATAATTTTTCTTATAAACGTTCTTAAGAAAACCATTTTTAGTGTGATCCTTTAACACCTGTAAAAGATCAAATTTGAATACATAAATTACACTAAACATAACTAATTGTAATATAAATATTAATAAAAATTAATTAAATCAATCACAGAAATACAACACATTAATGGGATTCCGGGAATAGTTTTTGATCAGCTGTTCACAGATGCTCCACACAAAATTTACAGTGCGCCCAGAGAAAATAAAGAAAATCTGGTCACATTAAAAGTTTAAAAATAATCAGCTATAAGGCCGATTAATTTAATTAAAATTTCATTTACTTGTAAATTCTGCCACACTTATTATCTAAGGTTTATTCTCTGTTTCTCATTTCAAGTTTGAAAGCTTTTTTCTTACAAATCGTATAATTTTATTTTGTTTATTTATTTAGCGTCAACTGAGAGCAATTGACCAAAAGTAATTTAAAAAACAAAATTGGAAGTTAAGTTTAAATATTAGGTAGAATAAACTATACATATATTTCAATTAAAAACTGGAAGATAAAATAATATTAAGTATTTAAAAGGATGGGGTATTTACTCAATTGTTATATTTTATACACATATTTATTTGAAAGTTTCTGTTAAACTACAACCCGGAAAATAAAAGCTTAAGTAATTTAAATAAATAAAAAAAAGCCCAAAAAAATTTCGTTTATGTATTGGTAATTTTGTTTCTTACTTGCAGATAATATAATTAAACATGTTTTGATTTATTGGCAAAAGACATACATACATTTCATTTTAATATGTACCATACATACATAATGTATGTTCGACTATGTATATGTTTACATATGTATGCATGAAGTTCATTTGTTATCCGTCTTGACGATGTAAACTTAATCAAGAGATCTGCCCAACTTTAGTTACATACATATGTTTGTTGAATAAGTATTTAGAAATGTATGTATGTACATTTATAGGTACTGTCTCATTGAACATACATACATATGCATTCCACATATGTAAATAATTAACTATGAACAAGTTATACCTCGACAATGAATGCCTATGTACATACATTTACATACGGTGTACATATATGTACGATACATGTACATATGTAAGTGTCAGCAGTCATCACAATAAGCACTGAGATTTAATAAACTTGGACACGGGTTTATGCATATTGAAATTAGAGTGTGCAAATGAATAGATCACAAATAAATACTGCATTTGTATGTTAGACAAAAAGACCTTTCGCTTAACTTTTCCATACGTGCATGTGAGCTAATATACATTTGTAGAATGTATGTATTCATTTTTATACATACATACATATGTACATGCATATGTAAGTAAATTGATGTAAGTACATACATACATGTAACACACTCCAACGCCACTTTTCGCATTTGCAAGTTTTAACACACAATATACCAGTTATATTTTTTATATATGTATATTTAGGCTGATTCCTTTACAAATATTGGATTTCGAAATATTGTCTTTAACATTTTAGCTAAAGAATATTAAGTTATTGTTCCGTATACCTTTCACATACATACATAAATCACTTATTAATCACAAATAATGTCGTTCAACACAATTTCCATATGATGGCTTGCGCTCATAAAATAAAATAAAAAAACCTAAACCTCATATATTTTGTTAGAGCTGGACTAAACGTCGTGTGTCTGTGGCAATAGCAATGATGAGCGAAACGTACTCGATAGTATTCCGTCGCGCTCATAAAATAAAATAAATCTCATGCACTTTTAGTGATATTTTCTAGTGTATCTGCCAATAATAATGTCTAACGTGAGAAACAGGGTGATTCAGGCAGCTCCTAAAATTGATAATGGTGATACAGAAAATTATCGATACATTGTGAATTGAATGAATATATTCAGAATGTAATATAAATAAATGGGGCGTTTCTATACGTGGATGCGTGAACTCCAATTGCGATCATAGGCAAATTGTGGTCAGTGGTAAGGGAAAATACTATGCACTGGGACTACCAACATCGATAAGATTTAGGCATCGAGGGCTTTGTAAAAGAATATCAGCTGATTCCGACGACAAGGACGCGAAAAAAAAATTTATTCATTTGTATAACAACATTTGTTTTTAGCACAGCAATTACTAAAATGGACTACTGAAACTACGGATACAGTTTTGTTCGCTTAAAATTGCCGTTAAAGATCTCGAAAGCTTGTGTGGATACGCCCTTTTTTTTTGGAGATATTTTTCAATTCTCCAATCCATGCCCATTCACTAATTTTACTTTACGTTTCTATTTCAATAGCTCCAATAATAACTTAATAAGGGCCACAACATACAACCCGTAAGGTCACGAAATGCACAAAAAGTCAAGATCAACAAAAATTAGTGTAATATAATATCGATTTGATTGTAACGAAGTAATAGTCAATTGATAAAACAATAATATTAATACGGCTTTTACATTCCCGCATTATTGTCGAAGGTGCAGAAAAATTATGCGAGGCGTTTACTCTGAAGCCGCATCTTTTTTCGCATAATTTGTCAGCTGTTGGCCTGCCAATGTCTGATTTTTTTTTTAAATAGAGACAACTTTTAGTTATGATAGGTTTACATTGACTGGCACAGCGCGTCAAGGGTGCATTTGGGCATTACAATCGGTAATTCAAATTTCGAAGGCTCAGATGCCCAAATGCACCCCTGACGCGCTATGCCGGGCTGTGCCAGTCAATGTAAAACTAGCATTATAATCTGTGAATGTGGTACGCGGTGCAATTGGTAATTGCAGTGCATTTATCAAATTGCCTATAAAACTTGAAATTTTGTCTTTTGTGTTTCTAATTGAAATTATTATTTATACGGTTTAATAATATTGCTATTGCTTATCGATATTCGATAAAAAAAAACTGCTGTTCGGTGTCAATGCCCCGAAAAATAGCAGTATTTAAAAAAAAATTACAGACAAAATACGGCAGCCCTTGCCAATGATGCGGCGCATGATTTAACATGTGGCCGCATCATTGTCTTTTTTTATCCACAGTTTTCTTATGGGCATATATTGCTGATTGCTCCATTTAACGGAAAAATCCAATGATGCGGCCCAGTATAAGAAGGGCATAAGATGAATATGATTTATATTTAATATCCCTCAGATTTAGATTTTAATTTGAAATTTTAATGTTCGATTGTTAATTTTAATTCTATTGAGCTTTTATGTGTCGACTGTCCATAGTCTGACAATAAATATATAAAAAATTTAATTTAATAAATAAATATCACAGTGCTACAAATTGGAATGAGTTTAAAATACCTGGGAACTGATAGTGATTTTCTGGTTGGGCTTATCCCAGCACGGTTTTTCAAACAGCTGTAAGTTTACAAACTAGCCCAGATAACATCGAATTAAAAAATTTCGCACAACATTGTATATGAATTTGTTAAATTTCAATGTAAGATGTGTTATTTCTTGTGAATCAAAGAAATAAAGCAATGTCGGTTTGTGGGACTTCCGTCTCGTTAGTAACGACTATCAGATACTGAATAGGTAACGGTAATTATTATTACACAATGCATTTATGTGACCCGTTAAATTTTATTTTTCAAGTTCATTTTACGAGTGGCTAACGTTAGTAACATAAGGAAGGACGATCCGCCCTTTAAGTTATCAAGAGGCTGGGCCTAATTTTATGACAAGAAAACCAAATTTCTTTTAACGACAGGCTTATCAAGTCTTTAAGGCTAGAGACAAGTTGAGAAATGTGCCCATAATATAATAGTTACAAATATCTTCACGATTTTTTCTTAGGTCGATATCGACTTTTGTATAAAGATATATTATGCTCTTTCCTGGCTGATGTGTCGCTTCGTTTTCTGCAAATAATTGTAGAGCTAAAAAAATTCTAGCTATTCGTCGTTTTGCACGTCAGCTGTTTTAATTATATTGTTTTTGTTTTTCCAGAATAAATACTTAATCCAAACGCAGCTGTAGTTTATGTGATGCAGCGTTTCTGCGCATTTTCTCAATAAAAATGTATGGGTGAAATGCATCGTTCGGATCAAAACGCAAAATGCAAGTTTAGTGAGGACAGGGTATTTATCAAATGAAAATTATCGTATTCACTTGATCGGAACATCACTAGCTGGCAGTGAGTCACAGACAGGCTCACATACAATTATTTATTCCGTTTTGCGATTTGCTTTTCAATGCCTAATCACCAATGGTTATTTCCTGTCAAAATTGCAGGAGAGATCCAAAATAATTGGGATAAAACTTGATGGGAAGCAAAAAATGGATATCGCTTGACTTACTGTCTTAGCAAAATCAATTTGCCCACCCTCTGTGTTATGATACCGTAAATTAAAACATTGCGCATTATATTTTGGAAAGATTTTGCATTTTGTACAGAAATATTTTCTAATTGGGAATGTTCTAAGATAACTTTTTGCTGTAATAAAATTAACTGTTTGCCCAAGATTTTAGAGCCACAGGGAAAAAAGTTGGGCTCTAGTGTGATAACCTTTATTTTGATTTGTGAAAGGATATGGTGGTAACATCAAAGACTGATGTCAGGGGTGCATCTGGCCCTCAAAATCGGTAAATTGAATGTCGGAAGCACCCCTGATGCTCCGCCATGCTCTGTGGCGCAATGTGAATCTATATATGTAAGCAGAGTATCAATCATAAATTTAATGGTATTCTTTAATTTAAAATAATAAAACCCAAAAATATATATGGTCACCTCGATTTGCGGGTACTATGATGAAGGCCCATTTTTTCAATCTCCATATGATATTTGATATCTATCTTTGAAGTTGACGTTAGTTTCTATACATTTTACGCCAAATTATCATTCGGATAGTTATTTAAGACTTTATGTAGAAAAAATGGGCTTTAGTTGTGTTTTTTTTATCAACTGAATTCTGCTATTCTATTTTTGATCTTCAAATTGACCTACCCCAACAGCGCATTATATTTAGGGTCGAAGAACATGCCGAAGATGCAACGAAATACAAACGCATATATCAAATACGATTCTGACATTTTATTAGATTTATGTATTCTAGGTTTTCGGTAAAACTAAGTCCGTATATATTTTGTTTTAAATATATGTATCTTAATTAGTTTTAATAGTTGGCTAATTTAGTTCTTAAATTTGAATATTTTTGTTTTAAATTAAAAATTTATTTGATGCAATTTGTATGTAAAATAAATAGTATTTGTTGTTGTTTATACCAAAGCTGATGTCCTAGCATAGAAATATATTTAAAAGATCATATTTCCTTAATGATATTAATATATGTATGTATGTACATATTAGCAATGCTTAATAATGATAGCAGAATCGCATCAGTATCGCATAAACGTTTAATGTTTTTTTTTTATATTTTTATTATCGGCTTTAAATGGATGTGTTATTATTAAAACCGATGATTACCGACTGGTGAACGGGATCTAAAACGTCCTCCACCTTGTCCACCGTTCCGACTATAGCTGGAACTGGTACTTCCTCCGTAGCGGTTGCCTTCACGTGTTCCACTATAGATATCGCGACGACTAAAGCCGTTGCTGCCGCCATCCCTGCTACTGCCGCCATAACCAGTATTCGAGCGTCCTGAGCTGTACGCTCGCTCACAGTGGCGACTACTGGAGCTACTGGAACCACGCTGTTGCCGAAAGCCGCCACTGCTGTTTGTTATACTGTGTCTGCCGACATCGCCACGGCGTCCTCTGTCACCAGGTCCACCGCGTCTGCCTTGCCGGGGACGACCCTTGGAAATTTCTACGCGTAATTGAGAGCCCAACAGTTCTGAGCCATTCAAAATGTCACATGCCTTTTCGGCATCGTCACGATGCTCAAATTCAACAAAGGCAAATCCAGGAGGATTAAATGCAATCCATACAGAATTAAGCTTGCCGTACTTTGTAAATTCGCCTTCTAAGTCGTCTTTTTTAACCTTATCAGTTAAATTTCCAACATAAACTCTAGTCCCCCGTTGATCAGTCATATCGTTTGAACAAATATATATGTCTTATCGCAGATATTAATTAATCAATATTTTTTCCACCGCACTCCAGCTCGATTTTTTGTATGTACCTCAAAAGTTCCAGGGGTGACCAGATTTAAAACAAAAATATGTTCTTTCCCAATCGGCCCGTAAAGTAAATTACATGTATGGCTGTCAAAGTAGCTGGGAATTGAAATGATGGAAAAGGCACACTATATATTTCGGTATATGTCTAATATTTGTTAAAGTAGTACTATAAAAAAAATTTCGCTTGTACCTGTTTAAGCTTAGTACCCAGTACTGAAAAATCGTGTATGCTGACTGGCAACTACATATAAAAAAAAAATAGCTGAAGGCAAGCAGAATTTTCTGCTGTGACTTTTGCCGATGGTGCGATCCCCAGCAAAAGTTGCCAGTTAAAAGCACGATCGATTTTGAACACTATTTTTAGCTGTCACTAAGGAGCTGATGAGTTAAATATATCTTTCGCTCAAATTTCATCAGCTGGTCAACTAAAAGTGACAAGTGAATTATCGAAGTAGAAAAATTGAGTGCACTGGAGCCAAATCAAAAAGATGCTTGTACAACAAAAACTAGATCGGCTGATGTGTCGCTTCGTTATCTACAAATAATTTTAGAACTAAAAAAAATTCTAGCCATTCGTCATTTTGCACGTCAGCTGTTTTTATTATATTGTTTTTGTTTTTCCACAATATATACTTAATCCAAACGCAGCTGTAGTTTGTGTGATGCAGCGTTTCTGCGCATTTTTCCACTAAAAATGTATTGGTGAAATGCATCGTTCGGATCAAAACGCAAAATGCAAGTTTAGTGAGGACAGGGTATTTATCAAATGAAAATTATCGTATTCACTTGATCGGAACATCACTAGCTGGCAGTGAGTCACAGACAGGCTCACATACAATTATTTATTCCGTTTTGCGATTTGCTTTTCAATGCCTAATCACTAATGGTTATTTCCTGTCAAAATTGCAGGAGAGATCCAAAATAATTGGGATAAAACTTGATGGGAAGCAAAAAATGGATATCGCTTGACTTACTGTCTTAGCAAAATCAATTTGCCCACCCTCTGTGTTATGATATCGTAAATTAAAACATTGCGCATTATATTTTGGAAAGATTTTGCATTTTGTACAGAAATATTTTCTAATTGGGAATGTTCTAAGATAACTTTTTGCTGTAATAAAATTAACTGTTTGCCCAAGATCTTAGAGCCACAGGGAAAAAAGTAATTGATAACAGCAACAACAACAGTTGTCCGATAAGCCTAGTACCTAGCAAACTTGTGGCAGCAGCGAAAAAAAATTCTTAAATTTGTCGCTGGAGGCAGCTAAAAGTAGAGCTGCCAACACAACACATAAAATAAATAAAAGTTGAATGGTAACTCTGCTGCTGCAGCGATTTGTTAATTCAAAAGAGGAAACAAATGCAATGAAAATTGTCGTAAATGAGCGATTATCTGTGTATTTAATGGTAAGAAAGGGGAAAAGGGGATTTTAAGTATTTTATAAATTACATAAATGAATATTTATATAAATTTAAATACTAATAAAAACTCAGTTGTGGTTCATAGTCTGCCGATCTTGTTTTTGTTGTTCAAGCGCCTTTTTGATTTGGCTCATTTTTCCCTTCATTTTTCTATTTCGATAATTCACTTATCACTTTTAGCTGACCAGCAGCTGAAATTAGAGCTCCACATATATTTTTCTCAAAGTCATCTTCATTCCTAAGGCAGGCAAGCCATCGCACTGCCAACCCAAGGACTTCAGATCAATAAGTCTCTCATCCTTCCTTCTGAAAGTGATGGAAAGGCTTCTGAGTCTTCAGCTGCACGATAGCATTCCACGTACTGCTATCTCAGATGCGCAACACGCATACCGTAAAGGAAGATTCACGGAAACAGCGCTACACGCCATTTCCTCTCTAGTGGAGAAATCTCTCCACCACAAAGAATACGCACATCCTCCCAAGCGCAATCACTGGAGCGCTGACAGATCTAGGTGAGGACCCATGCCGGTGAGACTTACCGATCAATTACTTATATGTGGGGTTGTGGAAGTCTTAATAGGCTCGTCCAACTCAAACAGATTTGTCACCAGAGGGACTCCACAAGGAGGGGTCCTCTCACCTCTTCTTTAGAACGTTGCAGTAAACGAGCTTCTTCGCACCATAGAAGTAGGTGGCTGCCAGGTGATTGCGTATGCGGATGATGTGGCCATAGCGTTCACGGATAAATTCCCGCAAACTCTGCGCGATCGGATGACAAATACCCTTCGCACTCTCTCTATCTGGTCCTCCAAGTGTGGCCTATTAGTAAATCCATCCAAGACAGAGCTAGTTCTTTTTACAAATAAGTACAAGCCCCCTACTCTGTCTCCCCCTAATACTGTGTTTACACTGGGCCGCATCATTGGATTTTTCCGTTAAACGGAACATGCGGCAATGATGCCCATAAGAATCCTGTGGATAGAAGAAGACAATGATGCGGCCGCATCTTAAATCATGCGACGCATCATTGGCAAGTGTTGCCGTATTCTGTTAGTATTTTTTTTAATACTTAAATTTTTCGGGGTATCAACAGCGAACAGCTGTTTTTTTTCATCGAATATCGATAATCAATAGTAATATAGCTTAACCGCGGAAATAATAATTTCAAATAGAAACACAAAAGGCAAAATTCAAAGTCTTAAAAGCATTTTTGAAAGTGCACTGCAATTAACAATTGCACCATATAAAACATTTGCCAGTTAAGAACTCATAATTGTCCCTATTTCAATAATTAAATCTGACATTGGCAGGCCAACAGCTGACAAATGATGCGAAAAAAGGTGCGGCTCCAGTGTAAACGACGCGCATCATTTTTCCGCACCTTCGACAATGATGCGGCAGTGTAAAAACAGTATAAGCTATGTGGAGAGACACTCAAATTCAGCGAACACGCCAAGTATTTGGGTTTAATCCTTGATAGGAAATTAAACTGGAAAGCATGCATAGAAGAACGTATTCGGAAAGCCACAGTAGCCCTTTATACGTGCAGGAAAGCAATAGGGCATAAATGGGGTATGACTCCTTATATTATCCGCTGGCTGTATACAGCTATTCATAGAGAAAGTAACATCAAGAGGAGAAATGACGGCTGTTAAATAACAGAGGCCGTGGAGTTTGGCGTGTACAAGTGGGTATAGACAGAATCTAACAGAATAATGTTAAAGGCGTGTGACGCGCCCATCTTCGATGGCCGCTTTGCGGTTTTTTGTTTTGGTTTCTTGTTTTGCTTTGTTTGTACCTACAAAACGTATGATGAAACGTTGCCACACTTCATATCATGTTGTTGTTGTTACAAATCTCAATTTTGTCTATTTTCAAGTTGATTCGCAATAATGCCCTCGGTCTACGCTTACCCTACGCTGATCGGGTGTTTTGCGCGAGTAAAATGAAATTACATAATATTAAGTAAATGGGTGCAATATTTGACTTATTTAATTTTTAACAATATTATTATTATTTACAATTATATTATATTTAATTTGATTTCCTAATGCTGCGTATAAACAATTGCATTAGCCACTAAATTTTAGAAATAAAAATTTAGTTAAATAGTTACTAATTTATATATAATAATAATTAATAATATATATCACACTGCTTTCATTAATGTTATAGAAATATTATAAATATTTAATTAACATAATAAAAAGGGTATCTTTAGTCGGGTGAGGTATCGGCAATGTCGAGTAGCAGGCAGAATCGTAGCGAGCTCATACACACAGATGGATTTTAAACCATCCCAGTCGTACGATTCCCTGTGGTTATCGCCGGGAAACCTCAGGGATTATTCCCGACCCCTCGGGGATTGCTCCGGGATTTTGTATGAAAATCCCCCGGGACTTTAACACGGGGGAGCGTAAAGAGTGGTAGTGTCGGTGGAGTTGGGCAACAGCCAGCCAATGCGAACGTCGCTGTTAAGTGGCATTTAACAGCATACATGGAGTTTTTCCCTGACCTCTCGACGCAAAGGCGGCTTGTAGATATAGCCAGATTATTTTCAGCTCGCATGCAAGCTAAACTTTCTTGCAGTACGATGTCTCCGTCAGTATTCGACGGCCGATCAACAAGGCAAGGAGTCTCTGATTCTATTGATTGGGAGTTTCCACATGCCGAAACACATTTCTTATGCAGCAGTTTGGTTGACTTTGACGGGAGTCAGGAGGATATTCATTATGCTGGTGTTGATGCTAAGGACACATAAACACATAACACATCATGCGATGCATCATCGTGCTCGTATGTAAGCATAATTGCAAATATAAGCACACATGACATTTATAATAATGAAATATATTAATTCTATACGCAACAAAAGGCGCAGGTAAGCAATTAGCGCGTCAAGATCGACGTGTACACAAAGTTGTACTTGGCCTTTGACAAGCTTTATGTTGAAACTGAAGGAGATGCTTGGTCTCCCTGCAGCCCGGTATTTTGACGAGCCGATTTTGCTAACGGATTGGTTCAGGAAGAAATACTTGTTGCTTTTGAAAATAATAGCATTTGGTTTTAGTAAAAATATTACAATTTAGGCAATTGTATGGTACAATTTATTTAATATCAACAATATGACTTATGCTTATATATTGGAACAATAAACTGCTTAAACATATACAGAATATGGTTACTGCTAGATTTATTAAGACAGATTGCGAAATCAATAGGAGACTACTAATCTGTTTGATTTTATTCCCTAAGGATGCGCCCGTGAATAGAAGTGCCATCGGCACAACTACGGTGACAATATTATTGTTAAGATTATTTTGCCCTTTGTAGTAAAATAATTCGATTAGTACACACAAGCCAACTGGAACAAAAAGGCAATTACTTGTATACTGAGATAGAATGAATCCGATAACCGCTGCTAGAAAAATATAGGCCCTGCTTCTTATAAATATATTAGGTGTATTGCTGCTTGTTGAATTATTATTGGTTGCCCCAAAGAAAGTATGAGTAAACGCATCTTCTTGATAAACCTTATTCTCAATATGAATGTTAGGCTCTACTTCAGGATCTGAATATTCCAAAACTTCTGGCGATTTAGAATCTGAAAAGTAGATAATCATAAAATTAGATTTTGCATGTCTGATACTGTTTAGGCTTATTATAAAGACTGATGTACCACACCTTATAAATAATAGTCCCTTTCCGCAATTCAAATTTGGTTTATTTTTAACATTTCAAAATAATGTACACTTACTGAATGTAAAAGTCAAATAAAGCCACAATGGAGCAGGTCGTCAGTAGGAGACCCAATACTTATGGGAAAGATCAAATAGTGGTGAATAGTGACTAATGTTAAAATATAGTACAATAAGCTACAGTGGAGCTAGACAGTAGGAGGCCCTGTACTTATGGGAAAGAGCAAAATGATGAAAAGAGAATAGTGGTAAAAAAAAACAAATACTGGTAGAAGGTCATAGTGGTGAAAAGCGCAAGCGTCTCTACTTCCTTCTTCTTCTTTGTTAAGTAACTTTTGAGTTTGTTGTCCGATCGAAATTGAATTTACAATACACATTTGGACTATAGTGCATATAACACATATGTTCCAGAACCCAACGCCTTAATAATAAAGGTGCTCTTGTAATTAAACTTTGACTTTTTTTATGGTGGCGGTAGATGGCGTGGCAAAATTCTAATACATACAAAATACCAAGTTTGGTGTCTCTAGTTCTTATATTGTCTAAGATCTAGGTGTTAAAAAAAAGGGACAGCCAGACAGACGGACATGGCTATATCGACTCGGCTGTTGATGCTGATCAAGAATATATATACTTTATGGGGTCTGCCACGCCTCCTTTTGCTGTTACGCATATTTTTTTGCACAAACTTAATAGACCCTTTAGTACGTTTTTAAAGAACAGGGTATAAACAACTAATAGTGTTCTAACGCCAACAGTGGTAAAAACAGACAAGCAAGGTGTGTACGTTGTCGCGCTAGCGTCTCGTCCAACATATTAGGCTGAGTACCTAGCCCTTTCTTTTAATCTGATTCTGAGATCTAGGTGTTTAAAAAAGGGACAGACAGACGGACGGGTAGACCGACTTGGCTAACTGCCAATGATGCTGACCAGGAATATATTTATATACTTTATGGGGTCTGACATAAAGTTAAGCATTCCTTCTGCCTGTTACTCCTAGCCAAATGGGGCTAAAACACTTTCATATACCGAATTCGAGTCGTTCCCTTACAAAATCAAAACAAGCCAAGCAGTCTTAAAGACTTTGAACCGCTTCCCAAGAGTACTATAAATAATCCAGAATTCCTTACCATGGGTTGGTGCTTTACCGTTAAGCTTTTCCAGTCGGGTTTTAGCGGACTCCAATATTTTCTTACGACGGACCTCCCTTCTTAAGTCAGCTGTCATTGATTCAGAAGCTTCATCCATAATCAAGCTCATTTTAATTTAATAAAATTATGTAAATATTTCCTACGCTAGAAAGCAACACAATAATTTATCGATACATGTAAATAATATTAAGGCTAAATAATGTATCGAATTCGATAATTTGTAAAATCTATGCCCTATCCTCACTGACATGCATTTTGTAAGAAATCGATACTTTATAATTCAAGCCGTGTGCCATTTGAAATTCAATTTGATTTTTCCATAAAATGTGACCACTTTTTCAGGTTCACCCAGAAGAGCTAATTTTAAAAGACAACCCCAGTCGATCCAGAGGGCACGTACAGACCAAAGTCGCTACTGCCGCAGTACCAAAATTTTACATGAAGTAGGGATCGATCCCTCAAGCTGCAGGCTGTCAGCAGCGTGCTCTGTAGTAAGAATCGTTCGATTCAGGGTGCGAATTTCATACAGCAGCTTCCGCTACGAGCTCAAACGTTTCACTGAGTATGGTACTGACTGCTCTGCATATTACTCAGATTGGAATTCTTACTCAGAGGTTTGAATTTCTCACGGCAGCTTCCGCTACGAGCTCAAGCGGTTTGCTGAGTTTGCTATAGCCTGGGCAGCATAGTATTCTGCTAGGAAATCTTCTTAGCTGTCAGGGTTGTCTATACGTTTTCGGTACTCTTAGCTTAGAGTCTAGAGTACGCGATTGGCTACATTTTGTTATGTTGGCAACCCATTTTTTGTGTATTTCTATCAAAGTGTCTTTTGCGCAGCAGTGCTATTTGAACGCGTGTTGGATGAACAACGCATTTATAAATGGGTAAGTTTTTCTTGCAATATATTGTGTAATTGTTTTATACAGGTACATATTCTTAAATTGGCCATTATGTGGGTTAATTCAAATGCGTTAATAAAATACTGGAACCACACGAAATGTAAGTATACACTAATTAAAGTGAAATATATTCAAAATAAAAACTAATGTATATACATTTTCGTTTCATCTCTTTTCAGTATTAATTAATTTAATAATATTAATGTTAAGTTCATGTATGAAAATGTTTATTAAATAAAAATAAAGAAACAAAGTCGAAAAAAATATATGTATGTAAACGCTTTTATTTCTGCAGCAGCCAGAACCCTAAGGAGGGAGAAATGCCAGCCAGAATTCCAAGTGGAATTTTCAAGAAATCCCAACTAGAATTTCCCTACAGCAGAAATCGAAACTGAATTTCCTGCAGAATGTGTCTATGACAAGCTCAGGAAAACGTTAGAGTTCGTAGCGGAACCTGCCGTAGGGTAGTGTGGATTTCCTACCGAATTACCCCGATCACTCTAATGTAAAAGCGAATGAGACTTTTACACGAACTCGGAATGCAAACCTCTGAGTTGGGCTGCGGCAAATTAGTACATTTTTCTGCGGAATATTTCCTTCTGGGACCTTAAAATGTGACTTTTCCCCCGATAGATCAGAGTTGTCTTCCCCACCAGATCTTCGCACTTTTCCCGCCAAATCAGGATTTTTCCCTGTCCTATTATGTTATGTCTAACTGCAAGGATAAATTAATACCAGAGCAAATGTACGTTTTCTTGTTAAAAATGACACAATGGTGACAAACTAGGGGCTAGCACTCTGCTCGCTTCGATGAGCACTTTCCGGCTGTGGCTGTGAGAAGTGTTGCTGATTTCCACACTTAAGCGAGCTGGGGGTTGGCGAACGAAGCGATAATAAAAAAAATTAAAAACGAAAGTTATTTTTAACTTCTTATGATGAAAATTGTTTTAAATTTTTATGATACAATTTAAAAATACGAGCATTTAATTTAATATTCCCCGAGTTAATCAGGCCGTTATCATTCACTTTATATAAAAATTAAAAATAAAGGTGTGTTTAAATTTATATTATACAATAGCTCAACAGCTATGCTAGCCTTTCGCCGTTTTGTGGCTTTTTTCGCACATGGATCCCTTATGTGGGTCCATAATGTAAAGTATTAAATGAAATGCCCATCGTTCCTATGGCAGCTATATGATATAGTGATCCGATCCGGCCGGTTTCGACATTATATATTAACTTTATGTGGTCTGCGACGCCTTCTTCAATGCGTTTTGTTGCTAATTAAAATATCCTCGGCAAGGGTAGTGTGAATGGAAGACCATAATCGGTCGCCTGCGACCAAACTAGCAGTCCTTCTGAATATATGAACTGACTAAAAATAATGCGAGTATAAATTTGTGTGCGTCTAGTGAAACTGTGGTATTTATTATAAAATAAATTATGTACAAATATCTTATTCTTAATTTTGTTATTAACTTCTCTTACTTCCACATTAGACATATGCATGAATGCATCCAAAACGGCAAATTAATCATTCACTCTTAAAATGGCTACACTTTTTTCTGTACAGATTCGAATTTGCATACAACAACACTAGTACCCTATAATTTTAGGTATTTAATGTTTGAATTTGTATGATTGTAAAAACAAAATTTACAAAACTTGAATATGTACTTTTAAAAATTTCATTTGTATTTATCTGTCATTGAAATTACTGAAGCTAACCGTCATATGTATTTATATACATAAATATATGAAAAGAAATATATTTCTTGTTTTTAGTAAATAAATGTTTGTAAAGACCTATTTTGTACCATAAGTTTAAGCTTGCTGTTCCTGTTTAAGGATTCCAATTTCCTTCAGCAGCTGATCAACATCATTGGGACTTTCGTTTTCTGTTAATCGCCTATCCCATTGTATTAGCTGAAAGATAAACAGATAGATAAGAATTGTTTTTTAAAGAATATAAATGTATATTAACCAACTCGCTCCAGTTCAGCACGCAATGCTATAACTGCCTTTTCACGATCTGCAACAAGCTCTTCAAGATACTGATAACGAAGTTTTTTCCGTGCCCGGCATTCCCTAGCGCTCTGTCTGCTCCGTTCTTCGTAGTCAAATGTTAAAGAATAAGCTATATTTGTATGGCCTACAATTTTTTTTGTAAGAATTACATACCAAGTTTTGCTTTTATATCAACCTTTTCGGAAGACGTTTTTCTGCCAGGCTTCCGTCCCCTCCTTCCACATTCTTTGCGTTCCTTTAAATTAATGGGAACAATGAAACTGTTATTAGAATACCCGATGATCAAATAATTTAATTTTAAAATAATTACTTTTTAAAATTGCTTAAGCATCAAGCACAATGGCGTTATAAATTAATACATAAGCCAAAAAGGATAAATTTAATCTTATATTTTACTTTGATTTATATATCTAATATCTAACCTAACTAATAATTTTAAGAATTTTTATAATCTTAATTATAATTTAAATTTATTTTATGTGTGTAACTACTGTACCATTTTGTTAGCAAATATACATACATTAAGTCAAGCAATTGTTTTGACAAAAATTAAAAATTCACAGCAACTAATAAGAAAACAAAAAAATATAGCGCAAGCTAACTTTGGCGCGCCAAAGTTTGGATACCCTTGCAGTGCCCTGTGTAAGCCGACAGATTTTTTTCAAAATTTGTTAAATGTTGATTTTTAACCGATCGTTCCTATGGCAGCTATATGATATAGTAGTCCGATTTAAACCAAATTTGGTCAGCCTGTTTTAAACTTATTCAAACACACAATGTGTATATTTGGTTGAGATATCTTGAGAAACAAAAAAGTTTTTCATACTAAATGTTGTTTTCGAACCGATCGTTCCTATGGCAGCTATATGATATAGTAGTCCGATTTACACCAAATTTGGTCAGCCTATTTAAAACTTAATCAAACACTCAATGTGTATATTTGGTTGCGATATCTTGAGAAACAAAAAAGTTTTTCATACTAAATGTTTATTTCCAACCGATCGTTCCTATGACAGCTATATGATATAGTTATCCGATTTCCACCAAATTTGGTCAGCCTGTTAAAAACTTATTCAAACACACAATGTGTATATTTGGTTGAGATATCTTGAGAAACAAAAAAGTTTTTCATACTAAATGTTGTTTTCGAACCGATCGTTCCTATGGCAGCTATATGATATAGTACTGCGATTTACACCAAATTTGGTCAGCCTATTTAAAACTTAATCAAACACACAATGTGTATATTTGGTTGCGATATCTTGAGAAACAAAAAGTTTTTCATACTAAATGTTTATTTCCAACCGATCGTTCCTATGGCAGCTATATGATATAGTTATCCGATCCGGCCGGTTTCGACATATGTACTGCGTGCAGCAAAGAGACGGACCTGTACCAAGTTTCATCAAGATAGCTTCAAAACTGAGAGACTAGTTTGCATAGAAACAGACAGACAGACGGACAGACAGACGGACATGGCTATATCGACTCAGCTCGTCGCCCTGATCAAGAATATATATACTTTATGGGGTCTGTGAGGCTTTCTTCAATGCGTTACACATTTCGTGACAAAAATATAATACCCTCTGCAAGGGTATAAAAAGGCCAAGAAAATACATATCTTTCGATTAACAAAATAATATGTGTGAATTTTTTATTTTGTTAAAACTATACAAACTGTATGCATGTATGTATTAATCTAAACGAGTTTAAATATGTTTGGTGCAACTTTAAATGAAGTATATATACATATACATACAGAGGTATGTACATTGTACATATGTATTTCTATCTCTCCAGTTTTTAGAAAATACGTTGCGAGAATGTTAGTGCTCATACATCATCTATAACAATGTAATCTAGAGCCGAAGGGGGATGTAATGGACGTTTGCGACGTTAGGAAGGAAGTCTTTGTTACCAGTCAAGCAGTCTCAACATTGTTTGATTTTATAAATATGTAACCACACATACTTATGTGTACGTTAAAAAAAACTACGACGCAGTAATATAATATTCAGAACAAATCCATAGATACATGAAGTAAAACTCACAGTTAAATTATTTTCGTCTGATATGGCCATTTGAATGCTTTCACAATCCATAATAACTGGCGATATTGTTAAATATATCAACAATGTGTTTTAATGAAATCTTTGGTTGGCGTTTGCTTTGTTGTGGAAGTAAGTTTGTTGTTGGCATCGGGTTAAACGATAGTTTTCTTACACCATCGATTTAAAACGCAGAGTTGCTAATTGTTCTAAGAATATAGATATTATCGATTAATACAATCGATTGGTGAACGTCAGTATTGACACCCCTGATTCCATCTCTACTAGTATATGACTTTGATATTTTAAAGAAATTCAGCTACTTGTGGTTCCGAAATGCCGTCCTTCAAAGGTAACTATAAGAAATATATAAATTACTTTTACATATCTTCTTTACTCTTTGCATTTAGTAAAAGTGAAATGGGGTCGCGAACTTTTTCCGGATATTGATGTAAATACCGATGAAGAGCCTATATTATTTAAAGCCCAACTATTTGCGCTAACAGGGGTTCAACCAGAACGTCAAAAAATTATGTGTAAAGGTGGAATACTTAAAGATGATGAATGGAATTTGCAGTTAAAGGATGTAAGTTTTCCAATAGTTTACAACGTGCTATTCACTAAAGACGTGCATATATATTTTGAAGGGTGCTGTAGTGCTATTACTTGGCTCGAAAGAAAAAGTGCCAGAGGTGCCTCAAACACCAGTTAAATTTATTGAGGACATGAACGAGGCTGAAGCGGCAACAGCGGTAAAGTCAAGATCACCTTTTATGCTAGGTTCCCATTGCGCCACAGAGCATGGGGCAGAAGTTCATGGGTGCATCTGGGCCTCAAAATCTGCATTGCAAATTTGGGAAGCTTCAGGTGCCCAGGTGCAACACTGTAGCATTGTGCCACCAAGATATGACGCAATGTGACCCTAGCCTTGTTGTGCGTAGTTTTAATATTTGGTATTTTTGTATATATATTAATTGTAGATGCGAATTCCGGCCGGTTTAACCAATCTTGGTAATACATGTTACATGAATGCAACTGTTCAATGTTTAAGGGCAGTTCCTGAGCTACGTAAAGCATTGGATCACTTTAAACACGATGGCTCAGATGCCACTTCAACTGCATTTACTATTTCTTCGGCTATGAAAATAGTATTTTCACAGATGGAAAAGGGCACAACTATCACACCAATTGTGTTGTTGCAGGCCTTGCATCGTGCTTCGCCTCAATTTGCTCAGACAGGTGAAAATGGCACCTATAGGCAGCAAGATGCCAACGAATGTTGGTCCGAGATACTAAAAATGCTACAGCAGAAGCTTGTGCCATTAAGCCAGGAATCTAGTAACGCTGTTGCCGAAAAGAAAGTTCATAAGTAAGTTGTTAACTGTGTGTACTACAAATATGACCCAGACTGGCTATACCTCGTATAATATTTATTAATTATTTAAAATGTTTTTCGTCATCTTAAAAGCACTCCTCGTGTGTTCCAATTAGCGAATCATCCTAAGTAGACCTTTTTCTGAAATGGCCTTTACCACCTTCTTCGATTCGACTTTAAACTTTAAAACATCTCTTAAAATGGTAATGGTCAACACTATCAAAGTATCAACAATGTCAGCAAGGTCGCTAGTTGTCAATAAACCATCTTGGCGCACCAAATTTTTTAATTTGCTGGACGTGAAGCTCATTACTTGAAATTCGACTGCCAAAATTACAATTTTTATCTTAAATTTTACATTTCAAAACTCAAGAGCAAGAATACAATGATTACCATTCGATAAATTTTATATAGGTAATGCTGACAGTGGTAGCGATACATAGTAATAATAATAAAAATTGTCCACATCGAAGCATCCGCTCATGGTAAATTAAACAGTCCGGGTCATATTTGTGCACAGTAATATATTCTTTTGTCTTTCCTTTATCGTTTTGTTTTAGTGGTAGCGACTTATAGCGACTTATTTTTTTTTTTAAGCTCATTTATTGAACAATTTTTTGGAGGCACCTTTCAGGTCAAAATGACCTCTGATGAAGCTCCCGATGAACCTGCCACAATTTCAACAGAAAATTTTTTGCAGCTCAGTTGCTTTATTTCAATGGAAGTTAAGTATATGCAAAGTGGTCTGAAATCGGTAATTATAAAATATAATATATTTGTTGGACATTAAATCAGTTTGCACTTATATTTGACATAGAAAATGAAAGAACAGCTCGTTAAGAATTCGGAATCGCTCGGCCGTGATGCCCATTATACAAGAACTGTAAGCTTTAAATTGTCTTAAAATTGGCTGCCAATCATAATTTAATATTTATTTATATATAGTACTTAGTGAGTCGCCTTCCTGCTTATCTGACAGTCCAGTTTGTTAGATTCCAATATAAAGGAAAGGAAGGCATTAATGCAAAAGTCTTGAAAGATATTAAGTTTCCAATCGATTTTGATGCCTTTGAATTGTGTACGCCCGAATTGCAGCAGAAGTTATGCCCGATGCGATCCAAATTTAAAGAGGTGGATGACAAAAAAATGGACGTCGAATCGAAGATAAATAAAACTGCAAAAACTGATGAGGTTGAGGAAGAATTTGACGAAAGCAAATATGAAAAATTTTCTTTCGAAGATGATTTGGGCAGCAACAATTCTGGATTTTACACTCTGAAAGCAGTTTTAACACATAAGGGACGCTCGAGTTCATCTGGCCATTATGTAGCCTGGGTTCGATCAAGTGGCGATGTTTGGTTCAAGTTTGACGACGACGATGTGACATCTGTGACAACTGACGAAATTCTACGTCTTTCTGGTGGCGGTGACTGGCATTGCGCTTATGTCCTTTTGTATGGACCAAAACTTTTAAATAAGTGCTAGGTATTGTCTTAATTGATTTGAGGTTGACAAACTGATTATTAATCCATTTAATAAATTGAATTGAAACTATTACTTCTCAAATTGTGATTTTTATTTAGCAATTTCTTCTTCAATGCTTTTAAACACATTTAATCACATTGAAAAATTGTCTTGCTGTTAATTAAAAAAACAATCCTCGTACAACAACGAGAATAGGTCTTCACTCATTTCAAAAATTTCAGCTCAGCGGATTACTAATTAAATGGTAGAATATAGAATCTATCATCCAACTCTTTGTTTAAAACTAGTGGCAGATAAGATCCGAAATGAATCTAAAAAAATCGGATATTCAATTTCTGCTGAACCTCTGCACGAAATAAGCCTACTTTGTCGATGAATTATAAAGTTTAATTCATTGTAGGATGAAAAAGAAGAGACATAAACTACATTGTTAGTTGTTTTTCCGCAAAAACACGTGGTTTTAAGTTTATTAATTCATTAATAAATAAAATTGCTCGTGCAATCAAGAAGTCTGTTAAATGATCAATTTATACATACTCGAATCATGATTAAAATTTTATAACAAGAAACATCGTATTTGGGTGGAAAATAAAGCTTTATATTACTTAATCTAAATCTATTCGATTCTCCAAAAATAGATTACCAGTGTGCATTTTGGATTCCTTCATTTTTAAATGAGAGCTAAGCAAATCATCCATTGTAATGGAAATCAAAGTTTTGTTTATATCTGCGCTGTTTATAGGTGAAGACGACTGTTTTTGGTTTTTATCAGTGGCTGTCATAAATTGTCTCATTCTGTAAACAGAAGCATTTCTGCACATTTCTCGAAGATCTGACCCTGAAAATCCATTTGTAAGTTTAGCTAAACGGTTATAATCAACATTGCTATTAATTTCCTCAGTTGCTAATATCAATTTGAGAATTTGAACTCTTTGTGCTTCGGATGGGAGACTAATATGAAATTGGGCTGGCATTCTACGAAGAATAGCCTTATCCAAGTCCTGTGGCCGGTTAGTTGCTCCCATTACAATAACGGCTGACTCTGGGTCTGTACTAAGGCCATCCCATAGCATCATGAATTGGGTTTTCATCATGGCTGTTGCCTCATGATCATTTGAATTGCGTGCCCGTAGAAACGAGTCAATTTCATCAACAAAAATAATGCACGGTTGAATCTTGGCAGCCAACGAAAAGACAGCAGATGCAAGCTTTTGCGACTCTCCGTACCACTTGTCAGTAAGTATAGCCACATCCAAATTAATAAACCTCATTCCCGCTTCCTTCGCCGTTGCCTTTGCGATTAATGTTTTCCCGCATCCCGGAGGACCGTGAAGCAGCACACCTCTGGGCGCTTGCCAAAGCTTCGATCCCTTGAACATATCTCGATGTCGTACAGGCAACACAACAGATTCTCGAAGATCCTGGATAACAGCATCCAAGCCAGCAATATCGCTCCATTTGACAGCGATGTCGGCTGGAACAACTAAATGTGATGCAATCATCAGCTCATAGTCAGTAAACGTCTGTAAATTGACGTCGAAGTTATTTTCTCTGCGGAGTCTATAAGGAATTTAATGTGCATAAGTCAATCAAACAACTTTATAGTACTAGGTTCACAATGCGCCACCGAGCATGGCACAGAGCCCAGGGACGAATCGGCAAATCACATTTCGAAAGCTTAGACACCCAGATGCTACACTGTAGCACTGTGCCACCAAAATATGACGCAATGTAAACCTAGCATAACTTAGAACCAACCTTTTTAACTGCTCTTCTGCAAGCAGCTTTGCTTTCTTCTTGCTTTTACTAGTCGGATCTATTTGATTCATCATCCATTTTACCGAGTAATATGTTATTACCGAGGCTATTGAAATTCGAAGCAACATTTGAAACATATGACCACGAGTTAACTCTGAACCACCAAAATTAAAATGTTCCATTTTATTTTCTTTTATTAATTGTGTTATTGCAATGCAATGCGTTACGTTGTAACTTATTACTTAGAATTCAGAATAGTAAAACCAAAGGTTGCAGCTAGTGATGAGCTCTGACATATTCTTAGTGATGTGAGACCACTTAAGAATTTATCGATTAGCTATTTTCACTAAAATTGGAACAGAAATGGGGAATTCCTGCAACTGCTATGCTTTTGATGTGCCTAAAGTTTGTTCACGTTTAAGCAAATCACAGCCAATTTCAAGGACGACCCGTTTTGCACAATGCTTTTCATTCGTGAATCGGCTGGCAACCTGGTCGAACAGCTGATCAAGAATTTATGGTAAATAAAAATAGAATATCGAAAGCGCAAGATACCGAAACAAACTCTAAATACCATTACTAACATAATTTTATTACGTTTTTGCTGCTATTTACTTATTTTCACCCCTTTGAACATTTCGTGCTTCCTTATTATAATTTCTCCATCTAATATATAATTATTTGAGTATTAAAACTTGAAACGCGAAATACTTACAATGCTCTCCGGGGACTGCCAATGTGAGCTTTCAGGAAGCAAAAAACAGCTGATTGAGAAGAGGGCGCAAAAGAAAGCTTCAAGAAATGCAAGTTTTTGGTCATAAACTAATTTAATTGCATAAACCTCAGCTGTTACTGAAATTGACTGTGAACTAACTCATAGTGGGTTTCTACACGCGAATACGTTGGCTGCAATTGGGAAAATGAGGCGACGCACGTCACTTGGCATACAAAGTCATAGGCAACTTGTTGGTTGATGGAGGGAAGGACGCAGGTACTACCAACGTGTTTTTTTTTGCGATGGTCACACAATATCGATCAAATGTAGGCATTTATCGAGACTTTTGCAGGCAACAAACAGCCGATTAAAAAAAAGACATCAAAATTATAAAAATAAATTGTTATTTGCCATATTGCAATTTGTTTTTACAACTGTTACTGAAATGGACTTCTGCAGTGACTCTGTGCCATTTGAATTTGTTTTTAGCTCATATTAACGAGTTTTAGGGTGCACTTTCTAATGTGTAAAGTAATTGCCTATTTATTTACAGTGTAACATCTAAGTTTTTGTATAATTCATATACTTTTCACATTGGAAATAAAGAATGATGTGGATTCTGCCTTCAGACTTTGTTCAACATCATTTCAATATATTCATGTTGGTACTGCAGCGTAAGCAACCTAAGCAATTGGCTGCAACAACGCAAGAGAAACACTTCATGGATTTTTTGTGTGAGCCCTCTCACAACCGTAAAATTTAAGCTTGTGGAAATTTACTATAAGAGCTAGTTTCGTTGAAAACTTTAGTGTGCCTGGGTTTACTCCACAATTGGTATGGAGTCGCTGTGAGCAGCTGATCCACGAAAGCAAATTTTAAGCAAATCAAACCCAAATCAGCTTAATATCGTAGAGCTATAAAATGGTTGTGTAAATAATGTAAATACAAATTTAAAAACAGTTAATTTTTTTTTTGTTTAGTTTAATTTGAATTAAATAGTATGAATTTCGGACTTTCTTGTTAATTGTTGTTGATACTACTGTACTGTGGTCAAATTCGTGTAAGGGATACCTCGCCATCGTCTATTTTTTTCATGGAGATACTTGGAGCCGAATAAGTAGATTGAGTTAAACATGTAGTATTTCCATTTCTCCGAGTATCGCTCTTTGTCTGAAAGCCTAAAGGAAAATTTAAGATAGGTATTATTAGTAAAAGTATGTACTTTAAAGAGGTTGTATCTATGTAGGTTTTGAAAGTACCAACTGGAATTACCTAGTTTCATCATAATCTCGTTCCATACTCGTCGCTTAAAAACAAAAATAAAGAATACGAAAACTCCCAACAGAACGTTGAACGAATCACTAATTGACCAAAAAAAATTTTTTTTGTGGTCATATAACAAAATGCTTGCAATTTCCAAAAGCCATGTAATTCCCATTACAAAGCAAAGCTTTGTATTCATAATAAATCTGGTTTTATCCATGAAGAATCGACTTCGTAATGCAGGTTTCTCGGCATTGGAGCTTTGCATTCTAAATATTTCTCTTTTTACTCTGTTGCAATATTTTAGAGTAAGCAAAAATAATACTAGGTTCATGATGAGCAGTATTCCAAGAGGTCCGGAAAAAAATAGTAAACTGGCAAAACCAATTGTATCATCTAAAAAATAGTACATATGTTATTAATAATTTTCATAGAAAACTATTTACGTTAACGTACAAGTAAACCAACACCTGCCATTTCCAAAATTGGGTCGAATATTTTCTGATAAAACGTCTGATCTACTTAATGATGCTGTTATTAATGTTAGGATAGTTGGCAATCCCCATCCATATACTGAGTACCATATAAATCGTTTTCGTTGTTCTCTCCTTTGAGCATTTTTTGATCTGGTTGATCTGAAATAAAAAAATTCCGTTGGCTCTTCTTTTTTTTATTATATTAAAAAAAAAGCCTCTTTCTAACCCGAATGTCTTCCATATGTCGAAACATGTTATGTTCATCCAGGAAAATGCGGCCATTAAAAAGAAATATACAAGAAATCCTTTAAAAAGAAAGAAGTTAGATAAATTACTTTATTTGTTAGTTTTAGCTTATGATAGCTTTAAGTTTGTGTTTAAAAATTTGTTGAACCTGTTTCAAGTTCTTTCACTTTTTTCCATTTACCTGAAATAATGCAAAGGTTGTTATTCGAAGTAGGCATTAATTGTCCCAACGCAATTCCCAGATATGCCAAAAGAAGGCTGCTTACCAAGCAAATCAATATTTTGCCCGGGAGATTACGCAATTTTTCGATTGAAACATATACCACCAGGGTAATTGCATAGAAGCAACAGGAAATTAGAAGACCAATAGGATACATCTTGAATCGTATGCGATCATTGCCCACAACTTTAGAATCAAAGCACACAAATGTGTAGAGCTGTTCTGAAAAGAAGTAATTCATTTAATTTATTTGAGTCAGGAATTCAAACCGCAACGAATATAAGTTTCAGTTACCGTTACGGTTATGGTCGGGTTTTGAGTTTCGGTTAACGGTTTCGTTAAATATTGTTATATCGGTTTCGTAAAGGTTAACATTTTCTAATATGTTTCGGTTTCGGAATACCGGTATGATTTCGGTTTCCAAAAGAATCCTAAAAATCCAAAAAAGTGCAAAAAATATTTAAATCAAATATTTAGTTTAAATTAAACTCAATGAACACTTGGTACTCATGTTTAATTACATTCATCGAATTGAATTGAATTCATTGAATTTTAGTCGGTTGAAAAAACCGACACGGTTTTGTAAAAAAAAACCATTGTTAAGATTCAAACCGTTAGCCGGTATTACAATCATACATGGACTTTTAAGTGACCATTATTTTGAATGTAAATTAAAATTTTTTTTAAAAAATTTATTGTTTTGCTTGTTGGATTAACTTGACAACATTAAGTTTGCATACGTAAATAAAATAAAATGTGAATTTGAAAAAAGGTACCCAATAAATAAAAAACACATTTTTTTTATGTTCCGAAACTATAGCGGATGTTTTAAAACAAAACCTAAGAAATGACGGTAACCGTTGCGAGCCGATATAAGACACGACCATAATCGAAACCATACCCTTATTCTTTTAGGTTTGAACCGCTGCTTCTGAGCAACTTATGTACAAAGTATAATCTTAACTTCTTTAGAATATTAATAAAAATGTATTTTTAAAAGCTTACCTTACTATCGACCATTGAAGAGTTTTTTATTTTTTCAATACAATACTGACTGTTAGAATACTTTTTTTGTGTGCTTGTTATAAACAGAGCTCCGTTGATGGAGCTTATTGTGTGTTCTTCATCGTAAAATGAGTCTGGATCCAGACGAAATTTTGGACATTCCAACCCGTGTAATATACCATATTCTTAAACAAAAAAAAATAGGAAACATATTTTATTAAAAAGACGATAAAGTTTCGTATCATTGTCGATAAATTAATAGAAATGGAAATTCAAATATAAATATAAATTGAAATTGGTATAATAAAAGTAATTAGCAGTAGTAATATTAATAATAGTAATAGTAGTAATAGTAGTAATAGTAATAGATTCCGCCTAGAACTGTTTTTAGTTATATATCAGAAAAAGTTATTAAATGTTAAACACCAGAAAATTAATCAGATATTAGATATTTAAAAAAATATGTCAAATATCCTTCAATATGGCATTAGTCCCCGTTATTAGCAAGCTTTCTCGAGTTTGCTTTGCAAACATCATTTAGGATTGTAATTAATAAAAGTAATGTGTCAATTAAGGCCAACAAGAATGATGTCACGTTAAGTAATTGTACTAAAAGGTTCACTTATGTGTATCGAACATAAACAAATGTCTGAGGGTGTGGCTATATTATAAGATGGCGGAATGGAAAAGAATTCTTAAATACCATTCCAATGATTTTAAATAAGATATTACATAGGATATAAATTGTATGGCGTTCTCAAATATCTCTTCTTACAAGTTTTGAATCATTTTTTAAGATTTAATATTGTAAATTTATTCTAAAAAAGTTATTACACTATTCTGATTCTGTGAAAACTATTCCCTCAGTTCCGAAGCTATCTTGATGAAAATTTGTACAGGCAGGTATTTATGATATTTAGCTGACATAGAAGGGATCGGTCAAAAATAGTCCTTTGTTATACAAAACTTTTTTCTTTTTAGACCCTGTACTTTAAAAAAAAACAAAAGGGTCTATTACGTTTGTCAAAAAAAAAGTGCGCAACAGGCAGAAGGAGGCGGGGCAGACCCCATAAAGTATATTTATTCTTGATCAGCATCAACAGCCAAGTCGATATAGCCATGTCCGTCCGTCTGTCTGTCCGTCTGTCTGTGTCCCTTTTTGTGTCGCCTAGATCTCAGAGACCCTTATGCTCTTAAGCTAGGGACACCAAATTTGGCATGTAGGTTCATCTATATCTCCCATTGATCAAGTTAACTTTAGATTTTTGCCACGCCTCCTCCGCCCCTGGAAATTGAAATACAAAATTTCAAAGTCGAATTACAAGAGCCCCTTGAATGCTAGCCCCTTGATTTTCGGTACATATAATGAACACTATAGTCCAAACCTGTTCTGAAATTCAATTCATTCCAAAGAGGAAGAAGAAGAGACGCTAGCGACCGCTGTGTTTATTAACTTATCTTCGTAGTGGCGCCATCTATTGAATGGTACGCAACAATGAAGAACAATCTAAAGTGAACGGTTTGCACTCAAAAGGTACTGGATCTCCTACTGTCGAGCATGCTCCACTGTAGCTTACTGCATTTTTTGAGATATGTATCTTTACCATACTGACAAACTGTATATTTGGAATTAGCTTATACCACATTGGAAAGCTGCCATATTGTCTGTCTGGTATTGGTATTGTCTTATACAACCCGACCAAATCCGCTTAAAATAGTTGTACTATGGTATATAGCTGTCATCAGTTGAATACAAATGACCTTTAACCTTTTTCCAATACTAAGCTATTTATAAATCATTCAGTTATTTCGGGGCAGCATTCTTTGGTCCTTAAACTTGTTTTGCATTAGACTATTCCGGAAGGATATGATCAATATCAATAAAAACCTATCTTGCTTAAATATGTTAAAAAATAATTTCTCTATCTTCTTAAATATGTTAAAAAATGATTTCTCTATCTTCCTATCAATTTCAATCAAAAATACCTGAAAAATGCCTAACAAATCCAAGTATGTTAATACGGAATTTTAAAAACATATTGGTTTTAAAAACGGCTATAATTTTTAGGTCAGTAAATTGTAATCGTAAAATAATGCACAAACAACTATAATTTGGTAGCTTGTAACAAAACAAAATTAAAAATATAGCGCAAGCTAACTTTGGCGCGCCAAAGTTTGGATACCCTTGCAGTGCCCTGTGTAAGCCGACAGATTTTTTTCAAAATTTGTTAAATGTTGATTTTGAACCGATCGTTCCTATGGCATATGATATAGTAGTCCGATTTACACCAAATTTGGTCAGCCTGTTTAAAACTTAATCAAACACACAATGTGTATATATGGTTGAGATATTTTGAGAAACAAAAAAGTTTTTCTTACTAAATGTTGTTTTCGAACCGATCGTTCCTATGGCAGCTATATGATATAGTAGTCCGATTTACACCAAATTTGGTCAGCCTATTTAAAACTTAATCAAACACACAATGTGTATATTTGGTTGCGGTATCTTGAGAAACAAAAAAGTTTTTCATACTAAATGTTTATTTTCAACCGATCGTTCCTATGGCAGCTATATGATATAGTTATCCGATCCGGCCGGTTTCGACATATGTACTGCGTGCAGCAAAAAGACGGACCTGTACCAAGTTTCATCAAGATAGCTTTAAAACTGAGAGACTAGTTTGCATAGAAACAGACAGACAGACGGACAGACAGACGGACATGGCTATATCGACTCAGCTCGTCGCCCTGATCAAGAATATATATACTTTATGGGGTCTGTGAGGCTTCCTTCAATGCGTTACACATTTCGTGACAAAAATATAATACCCTCTGCAAGGGTATAAAAAAACTACTGTTTGTTAACATTATATGTAGTTAAAATCTTCATATAGTACATTCGGAGATTTAAACTAACTTTTTTAAATATAACCATATCAAAACATCCAAATTGTTATACCTGCTGGTTTCGTAAAATTTCCACTAATCTTTAAACTTGAAAAACTCTCAAATGTACGATCACTTTCATCTCTTTTACATAGCGTCGTCATATTTTTTTTATAATAGATTTCTCCATCGGCACAACACCTGCGAACACATGGTAGCGTATCGCAAAATTTAGATTGTTGACAAGTGCGTATTAAATATTGTTGATTCTTTATTGGCGGCATAATCGAGGTGTTTCTATTAATTCCGTCGATGGCTTCAATGCAAAATTCACTTCTTTTTAACGATCTGTTTCCATTTGTCCAAACAAGGTTATTTTTCATATAATTCACGGTTTTCACAGATTCTATATATTCAACTAGAACTTTGTTATTGGCACATTGAAATGGGTTGTCTACAAAAATCGTTTTCCTTTCGAAGATGGGAGAGTACAATCTAAAGTCGGGTTCACCTATAAGGCACTTTTTGAACTCTGAACTATATATATAACCGTGTGAACAACACTTGTTTATAAATCCAATTGGCGTACTTGGCACTGTGACGTCACTAATGGTATTACACGTCAAAACAATGAGTCGCCTGTTTAGGATAAGCATACACGATTTTGGCGAAACATCAACTGAACTTGCTGTAGAAAGTGATATATTCCGGAGTATGGTTCGTTCACAGTCCGCAATTGTTTCATTATAACCTTCTAAGCCATAGCCCAATGGACTTTCAATTTGATCTAGCA
This sequence comes from Drosophila neotestacea, assembly GCA_035044365.1. NCBI lineage: Eukaryota > Metazoa > Arthropoda > Insecta > Diptera > Drosophilidae > Drosophila > Drosophila neotestacea. Next base: position 207,584 of record JAWNMD010000660.1, read on the forward strand.
CATCCATATTATCAGGACTATCAGGATTATCAGTTACATTTTGAATATTCGTAGCCGCAATACATTTAACAAACCCGAAGTTATTCAATCCGTTATTCGAACTAAAGTTTGCAGAAACACAACTGAAAATAAAATACGTGAAAACTAATACCACACTCATTAGATATGATTAAATTTTATATTGTTTTTATTTTATTTTTCAATTTTAATTGAAGGTTTATATTTATGTAAAAAGGTTTCTTATCTTCCGCAGCGCGCAGTATGAAAATACGTATTAATGAACAGCGTTCTTGAATCTGACTAAAAGGCATGCGCTCCTTACGACTGAAAGAAGTGGATAGTAAAGTAAATAAAGAAATATGTTTACAATCGTATTTATCTAGAAACTGTCTGTATGTATGTACATGTTCACACCTCTCTATGTACATTCATGTCCATGTATAAATGCACATCTGTATGTGCATACATACATATATGCATGTATGAATGAACGGCGTTCATACATACATTTATGTACAGATGTATGGTATCCAATGTATGTACAAACAGATGTATGCATGTATGTACTTAAGTACGTATGCTGCCCACTATGTATTCCAAAATTACTTATTAAATTTATAAACAAACATACGAGGGCGGTTCAATAGGTATTCGTCATACATTTACCGCAGCGGGCTATCATATACCGGGAGAGAGGGAAAGAGATAGTGTGAGAGAGTCGCCAGTTTGCTTTTTTTGTTGTGAGCAAAAAAGTTCTGTGCTTCCATTTGGTAAGTCGTCGCTTATCATTTTTCCATTATGAGTTGGCCTTCTTAAGTGCACATTGGGTTTGCTTTGTTTATTTTGTCCTGCACTGTGATGGCAAAATCTAGAGATGGATTAAATAGAAATTTCTTCAATCAATGTTGATACACTTTAAGTAAAATATCACTAAAAACGTATTTAAAAATGTATTTTGAGCGCTTCCCGAGAAAATAACTTAAGCGCCTATAATAAATGATACGGAATTGAATTCTATTTGTATTTTATAAAATATTTTCAGGTAAAATTTTTTTTAAAACTTCAAATCCAGTATTCGTTCGATTTGTAGGAATCATATAAATAATTTTTTTTTAATAAATCAGTTAAAAATGCATTTTGGTCTTACAGTCTTAGTTGGATAAACATTTTTTTTCTGGAAATGTCGCTTACTGTATTTTCGCGGGAGTAGCTCGATACGTCTTTAATTAAAATTGTGGTTGTAAATCGGCCCACTTAATTTTGGCTTTTGCCTGAATTTTGAACACTGTATTGAACTTCTGTTTTTGAACATTACTTTATCTAAAAAGTCGAACGCTATAAATCAATAATAAATTACTCATTTTACAAGTTCAGTACCATTAAAGTACACAATTTCGACACCTGCGATTTGCACATTTGACGTTAACTAACAAACTTTAAGCGTTGGTACATTATTTTTTCTTTGTTTTCTTTTTTTTTTTGAATTACATTTATTGTGAAGGGCCAAAACGCAATAATTTTAATAGCAACACATTATTTGTAAATTTATAAAAAGCAAGCCGTTTGGGCTTTGGACGTTATTGTTATAACAACCAACAGTAACTTTGGTCACACTAAAAGTAGGACCAGCATTATTTACTGAGCGTACAAACACCTTTATGATTATTAATACTCCAAGAGAAAGTTTTGATGAAAATTAAAAAGCAAACATTGTGAGAATACTTGTGAATAGATAGATTACGAGTGTAAAATATATAGTTCAGTATTGATTATCACACTCACTAAGACACACATTTTTACTTAAATAATATTATAATTTTATAAGAATAATGCAAATTTCATATAGAAATTACATTTCAACGTTACAAACATTGATCTTCTCTGCTGTACTTACACATCTTGCTACATCGACAACAATTGAATTGGGCAATGAAAACTTTCAGATCAATGATCCTATTGATTCTCACAAATTAACATTTTATACAGAAGGTGCACGAAAACAAGCTGCGACAAGTGCACCAAATTTTATACAACTTGTTATAATGCGTTTCATATATGGGATTGCGTCAACGATTGGCGTAGAAGATCGACTAGGAGATACATTTAATGGAGCGTTTATTCCCCCCAATGCCGATGATGGTCTTATCGGCTTTGGCGGTGGAGACAATGAAGGTGGGCTTTTTGGCGATATATTTGAGGGAGACGATTATCGTTAATAATATTAGTCTGTATATTTAAAAATGAATGTCACTGTTATCTGCAATTACTTATTTTAATTTAAATAAAAAAAAATGTATTAATTTATTACTTAATTGTTTATTTGGGGTTGAACAGAAGCGCGCTCCTAAGTTTGTGTGCCATGCTCTGTGTAAACCAATCAATATGCTAAAAGTGATAAAACACATTTTAATATAAAATGTAGGGTATTTTATTATTTAACGCACATTGGAAGTACAATGATAGCTAACAAATTTGCATTTACTTAGCTCCATCTATAATGAGCGTAAGCACGATTGGATTCGCATTGCCTATGTAAATCGTCCTTCTTTTTAATAACTCTTCCTTGTCCACAAGCAGCATCTAAGATTTCCCAAGCCAGTTTATCTGGCAACTTCACTTTACGCTCCTTTTCGCGCGCGGCATCCAAAATCCATTTCATTGCGAGAAAATAGGATTTTTTCTGGGTCAGCGGTATGGGAACTTGATACTTTACTCCGCCTCTTTTGATTGCCGAAAGCGTAAGCACCGGCCGACAATTTTCAATGGCATTTATAAGAAGGGTTTCCGCATCAGTAATAACTTTCTCTTGATCAGGTGTCCCAAGATTTAATCGCTCTATTTGCGTCCGCTTAATTGCTTCAAATGTTTTTGTTAGCAGCTCTTTGGCCAAAGCAGCATTACCTTCCTTAGTTATATAATTAAGAAATTTCTGTTTAAGCTGTCCGTAAAATATTGTGTCATTTAAATCATTTGGTGCTGCTTTAATTGGTATATGAGACAGTTCATTTCCTTTAATACCTTGCAACTTCTTCTCAACAATGGGATTCACATAATGTGAAGGATACACTGACATTAATCGAGTGCATTGCGATACCCTAGAATTGAATAAGCAGTCATTAACCGTGCTGGTGTTTTAAACAACAAAAAGTTACCGAAAAATATTTCTGGAGGTACAACACGCGTATGCCATTGTTTTATTTATATAATTTCTAGACTTGGGTTGTACATGACTGAGTGAACAAAAATAAGTTGCTCATTCAAGCTAGTGAGTGAACTTGTTCTTTATGTTTGCTAGTTTTTACTCACTGATAATTTCTGCTGTTATTAATATCTGCTCAAAGGCTTATTTTTGCTTTGTTGTTGGAAGCTCATTTCAGCACCAAGATTGAAAACAATATTTAACGGTATTAAAAGTCATTATTAATTTACTACTTTGCTATAAACCAGGAAATTAAAATTTGAGCTAATGATTGAAGTGACTGAGTTGTCTCAATTAGTAAAAGGAACAAAAACCAAAACAAATCTACTCTACTAGTACCCAGCAAGTTTTGACAGCAGGAAACTAAAAGTGCCAAATATTTTGCTGGTAGGCAGGGAGAGATTACCTGTGTATTGAATAATAAGAAAGAATATTTTATGTATTTTATAAATTACACTAGGGGCTTACCCCCTGCTCGCTTCGCTCGCCAACCCCAGCCTCGTTACGCAGACTTTGGAAGAAAAATAAAAGATATGGCTGGAAAGTCATATATGGCGGGAAATTGTCAGAATTGTCGAGATGAAACCAACCTGTGAATTTAGTTGACATAGCTTAGAAAAAAACAAAGCTCCTCATATTAAACGTTAATTTGCATCTAATTGATCCTATGGCAGCTATATGATATAGTCATCCGATCTTGACCAAATTTTCTCAGAATATAACGATTAGTAAGAAATACATAATCTGTGTTTTGGTTTGATTTGGTTGAGATAGCTTAAACAAAAAAAAATTAAAACTAAGCAATTTTGACCTTTGACCCCCATTTTAACTGTTTCCAGTGAAAATATATAAAAAAAAAAAAAAACAGCCGTCTTATTGCACGATAATGTCTCACCTATGTTGTGTGAAAATTTCAGCTCGATATCTAAGGCCGTTTGGCCTACAGCGTGATGTGTCAGTGAATCAGGACAAAGAGCTTACAGCTTGGTTTCAGTTGTGGTTCATAAAGGGAACTGGAGCAAAATTAAAAATGCGCTTGAACAACAAAAACAAGATTTGCAGGCTATAAACCACGACTGAAACTTGTTATAAAATTTTAAATTTGTATATACCTTCATTTATGTAATTTATAAAATACTTTCAATCCCCTTTTCAACTTTCCTACCATTCAATACACAGATAATTCTTCATTTACGATGTTTTTATTGCGTTTGTTTCCTATTTTAAATTAACGAACAGCTGCAGCAGCAGTGTTACCATTCAACTTTTGTTTATTATTTATGTGTTTAGTTGGCAACTCTGCTTTAACCTGCCTACAATCAAAATATTTGGCACTTTTTTTCGCCTCTGTCAATTCTTTGCTGAGGACTAGCGTAACCTAACCAAATAAAAATTGCATTGAGCTCTTCAACAATAAGTATAAGATTCGTCTTATCTGAGAGGTGCAGCAAAGGCCAAGATCAATAAGAAAATGCATTTCGATAGAGTTTTTATAAAAATTCCCTTCATTACAGGATAGGACTTTTCTCGCTGTCACTGCGGGCAAAAGTTTACAATTTGAGGTGTTAATTTTTTTTTTTTTTTTTTAAGTACAGGGTAAACTGACCTACTAAGCGTTAAACAAATTACTAACCATCACAAGGAAGCGCAATGAGCTGATCGAATACAGCCGCAGCCAGAACATTGAACCAGCTGTATGCGAGTCGATTAATTGATGCACGTCGATAAATGGTTAAGCCAGAAGTAATCGAAAAATATTTTATGTGCATGTTTTACATGTCCATATTTTCATAAACAAATACAGATGTAACACAAAACTTATAATATACAATTTTTTAATTTTGTTTTTATTTCACTATAATTTAATTAAAAGTGTATTTAATATACAAAAATAGCCATCTTGATTTGTGTAATTCAAGGCCAATCCTAAATCGATTAAACTCATAATTTAAGAAAAAAATTGTATTTCTAAAAAACTAGTGTAAAAAGCCTAAAACCATGATATCAAATAAAGTGAATTTAAATAAAAATACCAACAGACTGATTCGTTTTTTTGTGCTATTTCCACTCGTTTCTACATGCAATCATAGGTTTCTGTTCTTTCATTGTGAGCTACCGTTGTTTTGATTTTTTTTTTAAGGAGAAAGTAAAATTGACGGAAGTAATGTAAGTGTAAACTAATCATGTTTCGGAATACATACATAGTTATAATTCAATGAATTTGTTACACAATACAGTGATTTAGTGTTTTTCACTATACTGCCATGATATACACTACAACCCCAATACTTGTGTCACCATTGATTGCAAAAAAAAAAAGGCTATTGAAAAAACAAAATCTGAACAATAATGTGAATTTGGAACTTATTGTATTTTATTGATACAGATGCAGTGATACTAACATGTTTCGTGTTAATGGCTATATATTAATACATTTTCTATGTTCAATCTTGTATACATACACGCACCTTTGTTCATACATCCATATGTACATATGTACGTACGCATATACATAGGCATGCTTGCTTGATTATGAGTACATATGTAGGTAGGCATGAACAATTGCAAGTCTGAACAGATATGAATATATTGGACAGCAATATAGACTCTGCTTTGCATGTGCGAATTTTTGTGTGTTTAACAGAGGAGTTAATGTACATTTATACATACGTATATATAAGGTCTGATCCCATACACATTTCGCAGTCCTGCAGACATAATAATGCATGCATGTAAATCAATGTAGAAGCTAATGCTGGTTTCTTACTGTGTCACAAAGCAGTCTCAGCCTCACAAAGCAATGTAAACGTCAAAGACTATGACATGTATTTCGTTGCAGAAGCTGTCATTTTTGTGGCACCAATTGTTTGAACAGCTGTTTTCACAAAGATTGGGATAGAGCCTCAAAGGTGCAATTCTTATTTCAAAAGCTCAGATGACCAGATGTTCTTCTGACGCTCTCTGGCGCAATGCATTATGCTAGGTTAGCATTATGCTAGGTTTCGTGCGTCTCAGACTGCCACAGAAATGTGATCATAAGTGTCATTGAATTGGCACATATTTTCTGTGCCAGAGGCTGGTTGAAGCATCTCAAATGAAAAATATTTTGTGACTCCTTTTGCGAGTAATCGGTGAAATTGGTGTTCGCAGAAAACATAAATTTATTTTTTATTTTATTTCAATAAAATAGTTAAATTTAACCCTTTTCTGTGTCTTTATAATTGACTTTATATTTTGTCTTACTCGAATGTAAGATATGTACATCCGAGAGTAGATTGAATTAAACTACCGGCGATGGCTTGTATTGGGCCATGGCTGGTCAATGATAATAAAGACCAGGGATAACCCCAGAAAAGCGCTGAGACAAACTCAATTTGACTCGAGTCTAAGATGTAGTTAAATGTGTAGAGAGCTGCACAGAGCCCATAGATCCGACAACGTTTGACCAGCTAGTTATCTGGGTCGCCCCCTAATTCAAAAAATTATTTCGAATATATGTAGTTTTCGCTTGTAACTTTCCAGAGGCATTCCGACCCCTGTTGCCAATTTAGCTATTCTTACTACTCTTAAAAGACTTAAAAAAACGCGTAAACCCAAAATGTATTTTTGTTTGGAGTGCATAAAAGCTTCGTTGTTTTTAGAATGTATTTGTATAATTCTATGTACTTTCTTTACTTTACTTTTTTTTATTTGTATTTTCAAATCTAGCTATAAAAAACTGTCAAAGTTGGCAGCGACACATACAGTTATTATGGGATTGTTATGTTATTATTATTTGTTATTATGTTTTTCATGGGTCAAATCCAACAATGATGGCCACTGCTCCACCTCCTGAATAAGGCGAGTTTTGTCTTTTTCATCGCATCCATCCGGTTTTTATTTGTTTTGTTTGCTTTGTTCTGCGACATTTCACTACATTTTGATAACCAGAATTATGAAAATTCGAAACAAAGTCCCGGGCTTTAAGAATCGAACAGCTGTTTGTCAAACAGTGTTGCAAAATTTCCCTAACTTTCTGGCAACTCTATAATTTTGATTCACTGGATACTGCCTTTCAGTGTCGACAGTCAAAACATTTCGATTTCATTCCGAAACCATTTTTTTATATGAAGTTTTGACAAGCAGAATGGATTTCGGTCTACTGGAAACTATGCTTTAAGCTTAGTCCCCAGCACTGAAAAATCGTGTACGCTGACTGGCAAAACTCCATATAAAAAAGCAAAAGTTACCAGGTAAAAGCGTTTTGCAGCACTGTTTTTAGTTACCATTTAGCAGATGATGAGAAAAATATATGTGGCGCTCTAATTTCAGCTGCTGGTCAGCTAAAAGTGATAAGTGAATTATCGAAATACAAAAATGGAGGGAACTGGAGCAAAATCAAAAAGGCGCTTGAACAACAAAAACAAGATCGACAGACTATAAACCACAGTTGAAACTTGTTATTAAATTTGATATTTCTATATAAGTACTATCTTCATTTATGTAATTTATAAAATACTTAAAATACCCTTTCCTACCGTACAATACACAGATAATCGCTCATTTACGACAATTTTCATTGCATTTGTTTCATCTTTAGAATTGACGAACAGCTGCAACAGCAGAGTTGCCATTCAACATGTGTTTATTTTATGTGTTGTATTGGCAACTCTGCTTTTAGCTGCCTACCAGCGAAATATTAGACACTTTTAGTTCGCTCCTGCCACAACTTTGCTGGGTACTAGGCTTTATGCTGTCAAACTGACGTTTTGTATTGTCTCTTCTGGTAAAATGTTCGATACTTCTGAATACTTATGCCCGTTCCTTACTGACATGCATATTTTTTGCTGCCACTGTTCTCTTCATTTTCAACTGTTTCCTTATTTATTTTCTTATTATCTTTGCACCTTGGCGCCACTGTGTGACCACTCAGCTTTTCTGAGATATTCTGTAATTTTTATATTTTTGGTCACACTAGCTTTTCGCTTGGCATGCTCGAAATAAATAGTACATTTTGCTTTGCAAACATTTCGGTTCACTGGTTACTATGCTTAATTTTTTTTGATATTCCAGGACCTCGCAAAAAGACAAGTTGGTAATTTTGTATTCGGTTTACCTGCCTCATTTTCCCCATTGAAGCTAAGGCATCCACGCATAAACACGCTTTATTACATTCTGCTGTAATATCAACTTGATTCACTTAACATATTTATCGAGAATTTTTTTTGTATGAAAAAAAAAAAACAGTTTTCGTGTAACATTCACGATTTGCACACTGCGTCCAAACGTGATTTTTATCATATTTCGCACTGGCACTTATTTTTGAACTGTCTCTCTTTTGACCTATGATCGGTTTAACGATTTGAGGATAGATCGCGTAAAATCAGAGTGTTCTTTTGTTGTTTTTTAAAGAATTTACTAAATTCTATTGGTTGTTAAAATATATATATATATTTAAAGTTTTTAATTTTAGCTATGTTTATAAATGTTTAAAAACGCTAAACGCTTCAAAAAAAATATTTCAGATATTATTTTTTATTTAAAATAATGCCAAAGAACGAGTTATAGAAAATTTGTTTGGTTTTTTCTTATATTTTGTTGACCACGGTATATCGTCTTCTGAAATACTTGCGCTGTCAGTCTTTATTATTATCGATACATCGATTATCAGCTGTTTAATGTAAACAGAAGTTCAACGTGTTTATTTGTTGTCGACCCAGCCGATCGAATGAGCGATAAAGGGACTCGAACGATCGATTAATATATAATGGGACTCGAACGAACGAATTTAAAAACTGAATTATAATTATGGATCCCCCCATACATTTCTTATGGTAGCTATTTGTGGGATATCATTTTAATTGAATATCTTGTTCGATTTTTGTCGAATGAATAGGAATTTTCTCTTGCGTCTTGTTTGTGCTTGACAGCTGATCGAAAATTCAGAAGGCAAATGCAGTACAGTGGACAGAAAGTTAAATTTTTCTCAAAGTTATCGATTTTTTACAAATTGCATGTTACACTGCAAATAGCCATTTTTCTATTAAACCCTAAGAATTTTTTCCGTATAGATTTTGACCTTCTAAACATAAAAAAGTATCTTAAAAATTTTTCTATGCAGTAGTTTTTGAGAAATATTTTTTTGTAATTTTTTCATAGGTGACTAAGCTTCTTCGAGTATAAATCGTTCATAAAAATCGGTTGATTAATTATGGAGTAATACGTCTTTTAATAGCAAACAAAAAGTGCTAAAAATTTTAAATTGTCGATTTTCGTGCGATATATCAATAACGATATTGGTTATCTTCGTGCGAAACACGTGCGATACACGAAAAAGATCGAACGAATATTCTTGAAATATGCAATAATATAAGTGAAAACACAGAAGCCAATAATTTTAAGCGAAAAAAATAATGATTATTTTTGAGTTTTATTAGATTACTCAAAAATAATGATTATTTCTCCCCCTTAAAATTATTGGCTTCTGTGTTTTCAAACCATTTTTACCTAGGTCCTACCTAGTGCTATAAAGCATAGTATCCAGTATAGCGAAATCCATTCTGCTTGTCAAAACTTTATATAAAAAAAATGGTTTCGGAATGAAGCATAGTAACCAGTAGAGCGAAACCCATTCTGCTTGTCAAAACTTCATATAAAAAAAATGGTTTCGGAATGAAATCGAAATGTTTTGACTGTCAACACTGCAAGGCAGTATCCAAAGAATCAAAATGATAGAGTTGCCAGAAAGTTAGGGAAATTTTGCAACACTGTTTGACAAACAGCTGTTCGATTCTTAAAGCCCGGGACTTTGTTTCGAATTTTCATAGTTCTGGTTATCAAAATGAAGTGAAATGTCGCAGAACAAAGCAAACAAAACAAATAAAAATCGGATGGAGCTCTGCGATGAAGAAGACAAAACTCGCCTTATTTAGGAATTGAATTTTTCCACTTTAAGAGGCTCTAACATTATAAACATCGAGTTAATTTCAAAACTTTTAATAGAAAAGTTTTAGAAAATTTCATTACCTTTAGATAAAGCCTAATTTTGTTGAAAACGGTAATCGCGTTTACGATTTATATTTGAAGAAACTGAGTCACCTATAAAAACATTAAAAAAAAAATATATCTCAAAAACTAATCCATAGAAAAATTTTTAAGATACTTTTTCATGTCTTAAAGGCAGACACAGATAATTCGTTTGTAAACTAGTGTTAGTGAGGACGGCGCATTAAGCAGCTGACTTATAGTGCGATAAGGATAAGGAGGATGCGATTGCTCCAATTGGGAAAATGAGGCGACGCACGTCAGTTGCCATACAAAATCATAGGCAACTTGTTGGTGAGGGGGGAGGGAAAATTCTGTGTCGCTATCTCACGCAGGGACTACCAACTTGTTTTTTGTGCGATGGTCTCACAATATCGATAAAATTTAGCATTTATCGAGATTTTTGCAGGCAACAAACAGGTGAATGAGAAAAAACAGTGGAAAAAAATTTGAAAGAATAATTTAATTGACTAATTTCCATAATAGTATTTGTTTTAAATATAGCTGTTACTGAAGTGGGTGCACTTTTCTAAGTGCAACGTAATTGCCAATTTACAATGAACTATTGTTTTCAACACTAACCATTGCCTTTTTAACATGTGTATTCTGCCTTCAGACTTTGTTCAAACATCACTGGATTATATTCATGTTCGTACTGGCAGCAAAAGTGCCCACGCAACTGACTATGGATGCGTCAAAAGCAATAGAAACACTTTTCTGATTTTTTGCGTAACCCCTCACGCAGCCGTAAAATCCCAACTAGTGTAAATTCACTATTAGTTGTTTTCATGAACACCGCTTTCATGATTTATTTTTCAATGTCCAGTTATGTTATAATAAACATTTTTTGTTAAGGTCGACGTTGATCTCCATCTATTTTACAAAACATAAAAGATTTTACACTAAAGCCTAGTTCCAGCAAAGTTTTGGCAGACACAAAAAAAAGGGTTAAATATATTGATGAAAGACATCGAAAATCAGTGATGCCAGCACAACGACAAAAGTAAACAAAAATTTAATGGTAACACTGCTGCTGCAGCTGACCGTTAATTCAAAAGAGGAAACATACGCAATGAAAAATTTAAATGAGGAATTATCTGAGTATTGAATAATAGGAAAGTGGGAACGTGGGTTTTATGTATTTTATAAAGAACATAAATGAAGATATTTAGAAATATAAAATTGAATAACAAGTTTCAGCTGTGGTTTATAGTCTGTCGATCTTGTTTTTGTTGTTCAAGCGCCTTTTTTATTTTGCTCCAGTCCCTTCCTTTTTTATTTTGATTATTTGCTTGTCACTTTTAGCTGACCAGCTGCTAAAATGGGAACGCCACATATATATTTCTCATCAGCTGCTAAATGACAGCGTAATTGCAGCTTGTAGTTGGCAACTTTTGCTGGGGATCGCAACAGCTAAAAGTCACAGCAGTAAATTGATTTGACTTTTCGCTACTGTTTTTATACCCTTGCAGAGGGTATTATAATTTTGTCACGAAATGTGTAACGCATTAAAGGAGGCCTCACAGACCCCATAAAGTATATATATTCTTGATCAGGGCGACGAGCTGAGTCGATATAGCCATGTCCGTCTGTCTGTTCGTCCGTCCATCTGTTTCTATGCAAACTAGTCTCTCAGTTTTGAAGCTATCTTGATGAAACTTGGCACAGGTCCGTCTTTTTCATGCATGCACTATCATATAGCTGCCATTTGAACGATAAGTTCGAAATCAACAATAAGTATGAAACACTTTTTTGTTTCTAAAGATATCTCAACCAAATTCACAGATTGTGTGTTTAGCACATTTAAATACATCCTTACCAAATTAGGTGTAAATCGGACTACTATATCATATGTATAGCTGTATGTATTTTTTAAAAATATGACGGCTTACACGGCACCTCAAGGGTATCTAAACTTCTAAACTTTTGCTTTCAATTTTTTTATATGGAGCTGCCAGTCAGCTTACACGATTTTTTAGTGCTGGGTACTAAGTTGATTTTTGACAAACCGTCTCCAGGGCTGATATAGGCATGCGATAAACTTGCATCGAGAAGACGCACGAAACCGTAACATTTTGTCAATTTATGGAGTGTGTTTAATAATATTGGAACTAATCGGAGTCAGTTAGATTTCACCTGTTTTACGGTGTACATTTCTATGTGCGAAGTAATTGTCAATTTATAATTAAATACTCGAGTTTTTTGTATTTTGACTATGCGGCAAACGCAATAGAAACACTTTTCGAATTTTTTGTGAGTGGCCTCGCGCAACCGTAAAATCCCAGCTAGTGTAAATTCACTATTAAGCTGGCCATTTTTCACACAGTAGTATGCTTTCTTCATAAGCAGTGCAAGATTTATCGATAAATTATTTTCGATATTATCTCCTTTGAGGAGGTGCTTCATAAAATAAAGTGTGAAGACGTGCGACATTTCTGCATTCATATATTCTCTGTCATATTTTCTCATAAATATTTCCTTAACAAATTTTTCATATATAAAAATAAACGCATGCATTTTTTCGATATGATAAAACTTATCGTCGTGTACTAGAGCCTTTTTGGTAGCACAATGTGCATACAACTTGACTAATTGGAGTCACTTTTATAGCTGGAATCACCCTGTGCTTGTCATATACAAATATGCGTACATGTGTATGTATATTCATATGTATGTGTGTATATGCAACCTTGACAACTCGTGTAGTAGTTTTGTAAGCGGGGTTTAGTGCAGAAGGTGAAGTGGAGAAACAAATAAAATTACTGTATGCATATGCATATATATTCAAATCTGTATATACGACTTAATATATGATTAATGTTTTTTCAATGTCATATCTAAATATACATATATGTACTTCAACGTATGTAAACGTAACTACCGTAAATTAGTGAAGTCCCGTAGCTGACGCCATTTTGTATTTAGATATTTAAAACAACCAGTTAAAATTCTTGTAAATGGAACTTGGCAAAAAAGGTAATACATACATGTGTATAATGAATACGCATATTATAAAAATAAAGAGTGACGGAAAGGTACAAAAATGTGTGTTGCAATTGAAAGTTCATTAAAAATGTATTTAAAATACAAATTATGTAAATAAGTATGTACGTTGACTCAATTGTATGTATGTATGTATGTACATACATATTTTTATGTCTGTTTATTGGCATAAGTAAATACATACAGCCCTACATGTATAATTATGTTTTTACACATACATATGTACACATATGAAAATGTGTATACATACGTACATATGTATGTATTAATCAAGTTTTTAATAAGCAAATGTAATTGAATAAATGTATATATAATGACAAGTATATACTTTAAAGCATATTTATGTGCATACATCCGTATTTACTGACACATTGTACATATACACATTTTAACATACACACATACATGAATATGTACATACATATATATGTGTTAACTTCTACTTCAAGGCAATGTTTAAAAATACATATGTACATACATTAGTGATGTAAAACCTCGATGTTTGTGTGCTAACAATCGATTTTTTGCATACAAAACATCCTAGTAATATACGTACATACATTCATTTATATGTATGTATGCACTTGATTTTTTTGAGTGTAATGATATATTTACATTATGCATTTCTGTTTATTTCAGGTATAAGGGTGGTCGGACACCTGCAGTTAGGTCAAGTGATAGGCGACGTCCTCAAAGTATTTCAACATCATCTACACTATCGCCGCGAGTTGTGTTATCACGCTTGGAACCAAGAGATTTTGAACGACTTCGATTGTCTTACAAAGTTGCTATCGATCAGAGGAGATCTCGAAGCTGCCGTGGCATGAACATGGGTCAAAAAATCAGTGGCGGTGTTAAAACAGTTAACCGTAATGATTCTCAGGCAACGTTTAAACCAATTATACCTAGAGAGCTGCAAGCCGATTTTGTAAAACCTGCAAGAATTGATATTTTACTTGATATGCCACCAGCAAGCAGGGAAGTTCAACTGAAACATTCGTGGAACTCTGAGGACAGATCATTAAACATATTCGTTAAAGAAGATGATAAACTGACATTTCACAGACATCCTGTTGCTCAAAGCACTGATTGCATTCGTGGGAAAGTTGGCCTCACAAAAGGATTACATATATGGGAAATCTATTGGCCAACAAGACAAAGGGGAACCCATGCAGTTGTGGGGGTGGCATCTGGGGAAGCCCCCTTGCACTCTGTGGGATACCAAAGCTTAGTAGGATCTACTGAACAAAGCTGGGGTTGGGACTTGGGTCGAAATAAATTATATCATGACTCAAAGAATTGTGCTGGCATTACATATCCGGCAATATTGAAGAATGACGAAGCTTTTTTGGTACCAGACAAGTTCTTAGTAGCTTTAGATATGGACGAAGGTACCCTTAGCTTCATTGTTGACCAGCAATACCTTGGTATTGCCTTTAGAGGCCTCAAAGGAAAGAAGTTATATCCAGTTGTGTCAGCTGTTTGGGGACACTGTGAGATAACAATGCGTTATATCGGTGGATTAGATCGTAAGTACAATTCCATTTATCTATTTATTATTATTGACAACTATGTACAGTCGTCACAACAGATAAATTTAGATATAAGCTAATCCTGACTCCAGTCCAAATTAAAAGAGAACATATCTATCGATACTGCTCCGACCGCATTAGGTACAAGAAACCAAAGAATTTTAGATGAGGACATAATTTTACAGAAATCATAAACAGAAAACCTTTCAAAAGTAAAGTGAAAATCGAAAAAATAAAAATACATAATAATACTGATTCATACTGATATGTGTGATCTCTTGCTTACTTCTACATTTATTGTCTAAAAAAAAAAATTATTAAGTCAAAAAGTTCATTTTCTATTTTACGAGATTAAGAAAACTAAAATTGACATTTCTTTTAACATTCTCTTACAGCTGAACCCTTGCCATTAATGGATCTTTGCCGAAGAACAATTCGACAAAAAATTGGCCGAGTTAATTTGGAAGAGCGTATACAACAACTGCAGCTTCCTCAATCAATGAAAACTTATTTATTGTATAAAAATCGTAGATAATATTTTTAATGTTGGATCGAATAAGTTATCATTTTGCAACTCTGCTGCATGTGAAGGGGGGGCAGTTGAGATAAAATAGTATTAGTTCGTAATAGTCTTTAATTCAATGTTAGGTTTTTTTGTCGTCAAGGAATAATGTGAAAGTATACAATTTTTACTATACTTGGTAATTATTTTTCTTTTTTGTATTGTAAATTAAGTCGATCAATTAACTCAATATTTAATATACTCATACGTTTATTTGTAAAATCTTGAAGGAAATGCATTCTTTCTTCAATTGAAAATGATATAAATACACATATAAATACAAATTATGTTTAAATACAACACAAAACGAAAAAAACAAAAAAAAAAACCATAATAAAACGACACAAACCTCGTGGTATATTCAAAAACGTATAAAATTTGTACCATAACACAGTAGCTATAACATCCATTTTAAATACTTTCTAAGTTTAGAGTTTTCTTTTTAATTGTGACCGTGTTCAGATGTCTAATTTAGTTAAATATTAAATAGAAATGTAAATATATACATACATACTTATAAATATACATACAAGCATACATACATACGTGGTAAAAAGAATATAGATATTTAAGACATTTCATAATTATGTATTCCCCAATTGAGATGTCAGTTTGAATCTTGGTTGCTTTAGGTATTTTTCGGATGTGCTATTTTGCATGTATGCAAATGATGCATGTACATATGTACTTGTAATAGCATATTTACACGGTCCTTAAGATAAATGGATAGAACTTTTTTTAAAGGTGCAATAATTTCAAACGCAAAACATCTTATTTTTGCCTACAGAACTGATTTGAAGGAATCTCAAAGAACGCATTATATATCCACTTAACATGATTTTTTCATTTTGAACGATTTGAGTATTGTTAATAAAAAAAACATTGTATTAGGAATTGTAAACTTAACTTAAACAATGCATTGATTTCAGGCTTATTATAATGTAATGTTCAAATCCAATCCCATTATTAAAATCGTAATTATTTCATTAAATTTTTTGAAAACTAAACTGACAAACCTTCTAGTAAAACCACAAAAAAATAATTACATAATTATTAAATATGCTTTAAGTATTTGTACATCGTTTATAGTTTCGTTGCTCTCCCATAGTATTTGACAGAAAGCTTCAATATCCTGTTCAGGGGATTATATCATGTAAGCCCATTTAATCATAAAAATACTATAATAAACATAATTAAAGACAAAAAAAAATACATTTTAATAATTTTCGTGGACAGCTTAGTTTATTCCAAAATATGTACTTATAATGCATTTTAGATGGTTTATACATAAGTTTATAAGTAAATTTTATGACATTTAATAAAGACTTAATTTCACTGAAAATTTATTAAAAATGTAACTACTAAATACTACTTCTAGGAAAGGTTTACGGAGCTTTTCATTCCATTAGGACTAGAATTGACTAGGAAAGCCGGCGATTACTCTCATATAAGTTGTCTATGGGGGAAATGTGTTAAAAAAGGGGTTTCTTGAGCCCAGAAGCACTTGCACAAATTATTGATAAGATTAATTTGATTAAAGACTTTAGTCTTCAATGCAGGGTATTCCAAGTGTCCACATTTTTACTCTTCTGTTGAACGATTTTATCAGCTGAAGGCTAGAAGTTCTCCTGCAAATGGATTGCACGTCCAGTTAAAATGAAGTGTTATGATTATTATTACACGTACATATAGTATTTATTAATTAAAAATATAAAGTTACACAAGTTACAAAGCTTCTTCATATTTCATAGCACAGAAATGGTTTTTGAAACTAAACTATTGAATTAAGAAATTCTAAAGCCATAAACGTTTACAGTTAATTGATATTTTAAATCGTTGAACCGTTATTAATTCTCTTTGGTTTGGGCAGAGGATTCCAATCTAAATTTAATGCAGTTGGAGATGACTCTCGATATTGAAAGGCCGTTTTATTTATTTTGCTTTTCTGAAAATAATTTTGTTCTAATTGTAAATTATTTTCCACGCAAGAGTGGTCCGATGAAATATTGGGAGAGATCTCAGGCAAATGTGAGCATCCTTGAACACTTGTTGGCCTAATATGACTATTTTCAGCATATAAAGATGTTGAATATACCGTTGTTCCTTTCGCCGCACTATCCTTGAGAAGTTTTTGACTGCGATTTATAGAATCAATTATTTCTTTAACAGACTTCGCTTTGGCAGGTAGAGCACCTTCCTCTGAACGGTCTGATTTTCTCTCCGAGTTTTCGAATATTGCCAAGGGCTTGTTTAAGTACTCATAATTTTCAGCGGTATTATTTTTTTTGAATGAATATTTTTGAACAGTTGTAAAATTATTTAAATTTTCCCGTTCGGCGATTTGATTTGGATTTCTATTTACTCTATCAACTTCGAAACTTTTAGTGACCGGTGCCCTTGTTAAAGTATATACTAGATTCCGTATCTTAGTTTCTTCCGCAGGTTCTCTTTCCGTAGCTTGACTTGAAGATGGAGCTGTAGGCCAACAGATTTGATCATGAGCATTGTGCGCAATTTGGGGACTCTCGGAGACAAGAGAGTTAGTTTCCACTTTTTTAACCAGATCATTACTCAATTTATCTACTCTCCGACTTTCTAACACTAAATCGGATGTTGAAGTGTCTTCTGTGTCCAGTAAATTATTTTCTTCAGCAGGCTTAGTTCTTGAAGCTGGACTTTGACTTGACAAACAAATTTGATCTGGAATTTTGTGCTCAGCTGGTAGACTTTCAGGGACAAAGGAAGCCTCCTTTATATTAACCACATTATCTACTGGCGCATTTCCAGACACCATTGTGGATGTTGACGTATATTCTATATCCGGTATCTTATTTTCTTTAGTCGGTTCAATTTTCACAGCTTGGTTTCGACTTGAAGTTTTGAGTAAATATTTTTGATCCCTAATTTTGTGCTCTTTTTGTGAACTTTCGGAAACATAGGAGGTTTCCACTATCTGAACATCAATACAACTCAATTTATCTACTTGTGCATTTTTAGTTACTTCAGATGTTGAAGTACATTCTCCACTCGGTGTCTTTATTTCTTTTAAAGTTTCCGTTTTTAAAGATTGTTTTCGAATTGGAGGTTTTGGTGAACATTTTTTACCCGTAATTTTTAGTTCAGTTTGTTGACTTTCGGAGACATTGGAAAACACCACTTTATTAACTATATTACCATTTAATTTATCTATTTGCACATTTTTAGTCACCGGATCGCAAGTTGAAGTACATTTTACAGTCGTTACAGTTTCTTCTTCGTTACCATGGCTAAGCGTTGGAACTTTAGTAAAATGTAGTTCTTTAGAGACGCTGGACTCAACATGTGGACTTTGAGGGACGCTGGATGGCTCTACAACTACTGTCGGTATCTTAACAGTTGTAGACTCATTACTATTATTTACAAATTGTTCTATTTCAACAGCGAGGGATCTTATTGCTTTATTTTGATCGACTTCCATTATTTGGGTATTCTTTGTGGTTTCACTGACTGGACTGGGTGACGATTTATTGAGCTAAAAAATAATTTTAAAAAAATTTTATCATAAACGGTAAAAAAAAACTTAAATTCTTTTGCAGTTTGATCCAAGTTATTTGCTAATTTTATGGACATTCTCTGCAAAACAATACGAACACATAATTCTTACCATCTCTAAGGTTGGAGCTAACGGGGCTCGTCTCTTTTTACGATAAGACCGTCTGCCAAGTGAGACATTTCCAATGTCAGTCGCATCAGAGTCGATGTCACTTTCAAACGGATTTGTGCTTATTAAACTAGACTGCGAAGATCTGAAAGAGATTTGTATAATTAAATGCAGGGTATATTATATATATATATTATAAATAGTAGCCAGTAAACGTTTCCCAAATTTAAAATAATACCTGTTCGGATGGAATCGGTGATTCTGTGGTGTTAAATAACCTCCGCTTATAGTTGAGCGTTGTGGGCTATGAACGAAATTTAAGTTGGTTTCGCTCGACCTCGTCTAAAAAGAAAATGAGAATTAAAAAGAATTTAAATTTTTTTTCATACAATTTTAATCTATAGGAGTTCATCTTAAGATTATCAGTTCTTTTTAATACTTTACTTACCCCCCTTGTTATATTCATATTTAAAGACTGCACAGAATTCATATATGGTCTTCTGTTAGTAAAGGCCTGATCCCCAGGATGGAGAGAGTTTGATTCCAAATTTCTTCGTAAGACTGGTGGACTTTCTGATGTTTTCTGAATTCCCAAAGTCGATGACTTTTTTTTTAAGGAAAACGATTTTAAGTTCCTAAAAAAGTAACGTAAATAAAATTATATATATATATAAAGGGAATTCCAAAAGTCTGCGTAATAGTCTTGATTTGACCACAAAGACATTTTCAGCTTACCAAAATTCTCTTAGATTACCCATTGAAAAACTTCGTCGTCTGTTATCATTTCGCTTGGTTAAATTCCAAAAACGCAAACGTTTATGGTTGTCATCTTCGGAAAATGGATTCAAATGATCAGGATAATTGTATATTGAGATTTGACTTGATGTCCTTTCAGAACCCGTGCTAGAGCGCATCGTCCTTGAAATGTTCAGAATATGCATAATTCATATAAACAGTCATTTTTATTACTGGTATTAATTGATATTAATTGTATTCATAAAATAATTATTCGATGTTCGACAAAACATTATGAAACTACACATTTTAAGTGACATTCTATTAAATGATTATGATATGGTTGCCATTTGCATTTTTTAAGTGAAAACTCCATTTCGATGTTCTAAGCTTATGTACTTAATATTCGTTAAATATTTCCATGTTTGGAATACATGTCAAAATCGACAAGCAGATCCGTAAACAATCTATAAAACTATAAATTTTCAAATGTTTTTTTAAGGTATGTATATAACAGAAATCCGTGGTGGCCGCAGAGCATTAGATATACTATAAATCTCATGGCGTTGACAGGCGAATAGCAAATAGGCTGGTTTGGATAAACGATTCGGAACTAGTTGTTTTCAGAAAATATAATATCCAATGTAAATGGTTAGTCTAATATTAAAATAAATTAAGGGTACCCGTTTATAACTGCCATGTATTATATACACTGACGGTTACATACTCTGCGTTGCTTGCTACAATGTTTTGTTGTCATCTAAATGTAACGTATGCAACTTGGTGCGAAGACTTCATTAACACTTTTAGTTTCAATTCCACTGCACTCCTCACAAAACACAAGTCGGTAAGTTCGTTTACGGTATAAAATAAAACAGGATTTGGCGTTAGGCTAATAATAGTGTAATTTCATCATGGGCTACACTTTCAATTAACAAATAATAATTGTAAAAGCTCAAAATAAATTTATCAAATATTCGATTCGATACTTTCAGACAATTGTTCACAATGCACTTTATTCAAATAGAACTGCATTGTCTTCATTGTACGAGGGCTGTCCGAAATATTTTTACCCATTCTGTTATGTTTAGGCATCTTGGATTTCCGCAAAATTTTAAGCCATATGGATGTTATGTTAACGTTCAACAATCGATTAACTTAGTCGATACTAGTGCTTTTGGAAAATTCAAAATGTTGAATAAGTATAAACTGTTTGCAACTGAAAAGCTCTAAGCAGCTGAACTTAAGCGTGGCCGTACTAGGCCAAAAGGTAAGAGACGACCGTACGCACACAAATTTAACTTTATGAATATCTATACATTGATAAGCGGATCATAAGGGTTGCGAAAAAACAGTATATGTTAAATTTATCTTTGCATTTTAACGATAACAAATTGGTGTTATGCCAAGTTGTCGAGACTACTAAATAATCACTGTTTGTTTAATAAATTGATTAAAAAAATGTTAATCGTAAAATTCATTTTTCAATAATTACAAGAGGTACATAGTTATAATTAGAAGAGCTTCTAATAGCAAGTGATTCTAAATAACCATCCTCCACTGTGGAACTGATCAAAATAGATCAAATATTTATACGTGTATTTACACACATTTACACATATGAATGTTTGTAAATAATTGCACAAACACACACATGTTGAACTATACTCAACCTAATAATAAAATATAAAAATAATGATGTTAACTTCCAAATAAACTAATCTTATGATTAAAAGTATATACAAAGGTACAATAAATTCCGGATCTACACACTAAAGTTACGTCATGAGATTTCTGTTTGATAAGAAGAAGCGTAAAATACTTTATCACCAGCTACTTTTGTTTGTATGTATGTAAGCATTAAACAAGCACACGTACATATGTTTGTATATAGGAATATATACATACATGCACTTGTTTTCATTCATATATACATCCAATAAATTAGCTTGGTCACAACATAAACGGTTTTTGTAAAGCTGTTATAAATACCAAGGAATGTTTTATACACATGCATCGTATGTATATAAATTTATAAATATATAATGCATATACATGAATACGTATACACAAGTACTTATGGCTGTTTGCACATATACAAACAAATGTATGTACTGATATGAATGTTTACAAATGTACATACATATCTAATTGAGATGTGTAAACTTGTTTGTATTCCTTGAAATCGATGATCTCACGTTGAATATACGCTCCCTATTGCTTAAGCACCGAGTTGAAGTATAACACTAAACGAACTTTTTCTTTACAGAATTCACACAGGCGAAAAGCTCTTTGCTAAAAATAATTGACGAGGGTAATTCATAAAGTAGTTTATTTAGGTATGAACACAAATTGATAAAACTAACGTACCTGGCGAAGATTGTGAATTACTAAAGACACTGAATATGCTACTGATGAAACCTGTTTTGTACTGTGAGCTTGCCGTTAGATCTTGGACTTAATGCTTTGCGCTATATTTACTTTTTTAATGATAGGTTAATGATCGCATCGACAATACAAGCTGGCCCTAGTACTTTAAATAAGAGTTATCTTTAATAGTTACATATATCTACTAACAGCTTTTAATATATATTTTAAAATCTATAAAATATCGAAAGATAACCGGTAAATACATATGTACGTACAATGTACATAGTTCATCGATCTACAGAAACTTGATTTTTCTTTTGGTATGATTATCATTTCTAACGTTTATCGATTGTCGGTTGGCTATCGTCAAATTCAGGGTGAATTGAATCATCGATAAATATGCGGTGCAAAAAAACTTTTGTATGCAAAAGGGTGATTCCTGCAACTGCTTGAAATAAAGTAGGTACTCACCAGATATATGACAGAGGCCAAAAGAATGCTTAATCAGTGTGGTCAACGCAACACCTAGAAGTAACAAAAAAATATAAGTAGTCACAGTGTTGGTGCAGCTGTGTTTTGTATACATTTTGGAAATGCATAATAGTCCGTTAATTCAAAACAGGAAAAGGACGAAAATGCCTTAAATAATAATTTATCTGTACGTCGTAACAGCTTTTCCCAACAGTGGTGATAAATGCCCGTTTCTTTAATGACACCACTCTTTTACCGGGATTGATTAATTTCAACCAAGATAAATTAACTTGCTGTTCGCCACTATTATTTTATGGCGTTGGCGAACAGTATTTATAAGTGGTCAGTACTTAGCTTTAAGCCTAATGTTTCTTTCGTTGAAGGTACATTTGGCGTAGATTAGAATCCGTTCAATTCCTATCTATTCTATTTTGAAATGGTTGAATGCGAAAAGACGCAAAAGAAAATTTGAACAAAAGTAAGCTTTCGGGTTTAAATAATTTAATTATATAAGTATATTTGTTTGAGGATGCTCTTCTACGTGCAATAAAATTTACGATTTACAAAAAAAAAAGAGTGTTGTGTATTCTTTCTTCAGACTTGGCTCAAACATTATTTAATTACATTCATGTTGGCGCTGCAGCTTACTATGCTAAGAGGTACTCTATTGGGACATTTTGCGTTAGCCCTCACTTAATATACCAACTAATGAAAATGTACTACTGCTTTGAAATAATTTTAGCACCAAAGCCAATTTTGAAAAGATTCTCAGAATTTATTTCATTAAACCTTTAAGTGTGACCAAATTTATATTATTTGTTTTGTGCGCGTTAAATCATTCGTATAAAGTAGCTGTAAACAGATGTTCCGAGAAAGCAAATTAGAAGCAATTACTAAGTAAAGTGGCAGGAATCCCATTATTGACTAAATATTCATATATAACAATGGGAATAGACAAATATATCGGATAATATTTTTAGAGTAAATATTGCAATTGATATCAATAAGAAAAAAAAATACTTGACAATCTACTTTTAATTTATATATTCGCCCTTTTTCTTAGTTAAGCCTAGTACCCAGCAAAGTTGTAGCAGGAGCAAACTAAAAGTGCCTAATATTTCGCTGGTAGGCAGCTAAAAGCAGAGTTGCCCGAAAAACACATACAATTAACAAAAGTAGAATGGTATGTAACTCTGATGCTGTAGCCGTTTGTTAATTCAAAAGAGGAAACAAACACATTGAAAAATATATTATATAAGACATTACAGTGTATTGAATGGTTGGCAAGGGAAAGGGGGTTTTACGTATTTTATAAATTATATAAATAAAGATTCATATAAATATACAATTTAATAATAATTTTCAGTTGTGGTTCATAGTCTGCTGATCTTGTTTTTTGTTGTTCAACTGCCATTTTGATTTTGCTCCAGTTCCCTCCATTTTTCTTTTTCGATAATTCACTTATCATTTTTAGCTGACCAGCAGCTGAAATTAGAAAAAATTTCCTGCTATCAGACTTGGTGAGTGATAATCGTAATCTGCCCTGGTCAAAAATATATTCTGTAAGTTACTAAGAGTAATCGATATTATTTTTTGACATCACTAATAAATAGCACAGCTTCGCTTATTGTGCTGCGAGTGGCGCCAATGTGAATCACAAATTCAATTTACAGTAATCGTGAAAGTTAATACAATTGTATTAAACACATTTTGAGGTAAGAAATACGACGTTTACTTATTTAAACAATACATTTAACTTAATTCATCAATGAATCATATAAAGTTGTTTTATTTTTTAATGAAGCCTTACACAATTACATACGTACAGACATAATTTCGTGTGCATTATTATGCATGTACATATATGCATGTGTGCGTGTATGTATGTATGTATGTACGAACGCATGCATCGTCATTTGCAATAACAGAAAACTCGTGGTATGCCGGTTGTTTTAACTGTACAATTTGTAGAGGTGACTGATAAATTGTTGTCAATTTTGTGCAATTTAGTAATTTGCCTTAAGGGGTTACACCACTGTAATCGTTGTTTTTTAAGCGCTTTTTCGCGATTTTTTTTTAAAGCAGAAGCCATTGGAGTAATTGATTGAAATGAAAAATTGAAGAGAAAAGATATTGTCATGCAAAACAAAATTCAGTTATTTTAAACAGTATATTAAAATAAACTACGTAAATTTTGCTGGATTGTCTGTATTTTTTCATTAAAATCCATTGTAAAGTTCGGGAATAAAGTTAAAAAAAGAATTGTTTTCACTAACTTCAAAACGAAGCAGAGGTAGCCATTTTGAAAATATTTCAAAATTAAAATAACACAATCGCGCACAGCTTAAAGCAGGGGTGCGCGAAGCTGCCTTTTGGATGTGCACGCACCATTACAAATAAAGGAAATCGAACGCACACATGTAACGAACTTTTTTATTATTTCAATGTGTACACTGTAAAAAATAGGAACATTGCAATTTATATTTTAAGCTTTCGGAGAAGAAAACACTTGCCAGTTGATGACACATTTTAATGACCTGTGGAAAAAAAAACTTTTCAGTGTACAGCAAACGAAAAGACAAAAACAAAGTTTTGTTTTGTAAGAAGCGAACAGTGAAAAATTGTTCTTCCTTTGCCAGCCACGAATAATGGGGGAAAGCAAAGGACGAAAAATTGTTTGTGTAGTTTACAATGTGCGCCAGAACCTTACCAGTATGCAAGCCTCACACAATGCGAAACAAATGTGCGTCGTGTGCATAGGCGCTGCGCACCTCTGGCTTAAAGTATGCAGTGCAGATGGTAGATTTTAACACTTTAAAACATGTAATAGTAAGAGTAGTCTCCAATTAAAGGTAATTAGGTCTTCTAAATTTCTTCAATCAGTGGGATCGTTTTGATGGTAGATACAAAGCTTAAAAAATCTAATTTTTTGTGTCAAAAATACGGTGTATTAAAATAAAGAAAATATATTAATCGCTAAAATAACTCCAGTTTTATGAATTGGATAAAGTTTGGACTTCTCGAGCAAAACGCCATCGTTCATAAGAATCGGCTGACGAATGACTAACTTCAGCACATATTTTACTTTAAATGCAAATGCATACATGTTCAGAAGACCGTTGCCGAGTTTTTAAGAAGGAAACTGTCTCAAGTGAACACATGAGCCGAACCATGATGAAATAAGTATAAGGTGGTCTCGTCGTCTGCCGAATCGTTCTGGTTTTAGTCCGTTAACGTCAGTCATAATGTAAAAAGTGTAGGCTGGTCTTATTTCTTATTTCTTACTTATTTCATCATGTGCCGAACGAGCGAACAAAAACGGTCGTCGGTTGAGCAAAGAGCAAGTCAAAGAAGAACGAAGTTTGAGAGTTATTTCGCGACAGCTTCGCATCGAGTCAGTGAACGAGTGTTTTTTTTCTGACAACGAGCGAGAGCAATTATTGCGAGCTCTGCTTTAATTAGAGACTACTCTTGTACAAATCGGCAATCGCGTTTACGATTTATAATCAAAAAGCTCGCGATTTTTTTAAAAATGAAAATTTTACCTACTGCGCTTTGTGTCGTATACTAATATAGCTTTCTCTGCCAATTTTGCTATTTTATACCTAGTTTATCAACTCGAGTAACAACAGACAGCACAAATATTTTAATTGCTTTTCCTTAAAATTAGTGACAATAACAAATAAAAAAGAAAACAATAACCACAACAACAACAACAAAACCGCAAGTGCCCTGCGCAAGCCGTTTTAGCCTTGGTAAAAATTAAACTTTAAAATTAATTAAAAAAAAAAAAAACTAGAAGAGAGCGCCGCGAAATTTTTTTTACCTAAATTCCTGATAAATCAGGGTTTATTCGGGAAAAAAATTTGCAACATTTTTGGAGGTGTTGTCCATCCATTTAACATTTACCGTTTTATCAAGATAGCTTCAAAACTGAGGAAGTAGTTCGCATAGAAGCAGACAAACAGACGGACACAGCTATGTCAACTCAACTTGTCCTCCTGATCAAGAATACATATACTTTATGGGGTCTGTGAGGCCTCCTTCAATGCGTTATACATTTCGTGACAAAATTATAATAGCCTCTGCAAGGGTATAACAAGAGCCAGTTTGGGCGCAAGAACGCTAAGTGTGGCAACCGTGGTTGTACTGTATTGAGCCGAGTATAAATAGAGTAATGATACAAACAATACAACTTTGAAGTTCTGAGTTAGTTTCATTTACCCTGAAAGATTAAAACTTGAATAGAGTACTCACATTTCGTTTTTAAATTAATTACTTTTTGCTTTGATTTACAGATCATGTCCGGCAGAGGCAATTTATTATCCTTGTTTAAGCAAAAGAATGAGGCCTCTGAGGTTTCTTTGTCTAGTGGAGATCAGGCCAAAGACAGTGGACTAGATGTGGACCAAACATTATCAAGCGGCGAGTATCGTCGAGTTGCACGAGATACTGTAGGAAGTGATCTGGCATCAGCTCTACAAAATGTCAATATAACAATTGGTCTTGGTCGTGGTCGGGCACGTGGTCTTGCACAATTGCTGGAGTCATGTAAGGCCCCGTCGCAACTTATACCAAGTTTAAATTCCGCGGCTTCAGCATCTTCAGAAGGTTTCGTCAACGATACGGCATCAGGCAACTTCAATAAATCAGCTGACAATGCGCCTTCTAATCAAACTGTATCAAAAATCAGCAGCCCGGACGTTCCCCCAAGTGAATTATATTTGCCAGAAGCCATTTACGGCAAAAACGGTAAGCATACATACAAAGATTCTGAAATACTTATTTAGACAATTCGTTTAGTTTATGTAATTTTTTATAATAATACTTTTATTTATTTTTATTTTCTTAAGGAACTCCGGTTAATTTGAAATGTAACTATGTAGGTCTAAAATCTGACCCAAGTAAGGGAGTTTATCTTTATGAGGTACGATTTAATCCTCCTGTCGATTCAGCACATTTGAGAATGAAATACTTAAACGAACACAGAGATAAGTTTGGAGGTGTTAAAACCTTTGATGGATCCACTCTGTTTTTACCTATTTTACTAAAAGAAGAATTGACAACTTTCGTTTCGAAAAGTGCAGATAATACTGAAATCGAAGTCCGATTGCTATTTAAAAAGAAAGAGTCTCTTAAAAATTGTATACAACTATACAATGTTTTGTTTGATCGCGTTATGAAAACATTGAATTTTGTGAGATTCGATAGAAAACACTTTGACCCCACGCAACCAAAGATAATACCGGTCGCAAAGTTAGAAGTTTGGCCCGGATACGTAACTGCTGTCGATGAATACGACGAAGGCTTGATGCTTTGTTGTGATGTATCTCATCGATTGCTTTGCCAAAAAACTGTTTTGGAAATGCTTACAGAGATCTGTCAACACAACAGAAATAATTACCAAGATATAGCCAAAAAATATTTAATTGGAAGTGTTATTTTAACCAGATATAATAATCGAACATACAAAATTGACGACATTTGTTTTTCTGAAAATCCGCAATCAAGATTTGAAACGCGAACTGGATCTTGTAGTTATCTTGAATATTATAAAACACATCATAATATCAATATCAAAGATGACAGACAGCCATTGCTTATTAGTATAAAACAACAAAGAAAAAATGAAGCTTCAGCTAAGGAGGAAGAAATACGTTATTGCTTAATCCCGGAACTTTGCTACCTTACCGGCCTCCATGATGAGACTCGTGCTGATAAGAAAATAATGCGCGAGATTGCAACTTTTACTAGAGTCTCGCCAAATCAACGTATGTTAGCTCTTAATAAATACATTAAAAATGTAACGGAAACCCCAGAAGCAAAGAAAATTCTTTCAGATTGGGGCTTATCTCTCACAAAGAAAAGTCTCAATTTAATTGGCCGAAAAATAGATGCGGAGCAAATTTACTTTGCAAATAAAAGCATTTCGGCAGGACCAAAAGCTGATTTCTCAAGAGATGCCGTAAATAATGAACTCCTAGAAGTCGTTCATTTAAATAACTGGATTTTGATTCATCAAAAATCAGATTTCAAATGTTCTAAAGCCTTTCTAATGAATATGGAACGGTGCTGTGGGGCTTTTGGTATGAAGTTGAGTAAGCCAAAAATATTGGCTTTAGATCAGGATCGTGTGGACTCCTATGTGGATGCTTTGCGCCGTAACATCTGTGGGCAAACCCAAATAGTTGTTTGCATTTGTCCTAGTAGTCGAGACGACAGATACTCTGCTATTAAGAAGATTTGCTGCGCAGAAATTCCTGTCGCATCACAGGTAATTAATCAATGATATGCCCCAGACTCATTTAATTGGAGATGAATTGAAATCGTAACTATTTGGTTTTTAATTGCAGGTTATTAATGCAAGAACCTTATTCAACGAACAAAAGAATCGCTCAATTGTCCAAAAGATTATCTTACAAATGAATTGTAAATTGGGTGGATCGCTGTGGTCTGTCAAAATTCCTTTCAAGAATGTAATGATATGTGGAATAGATTCGTATCACGATCCGAAACAAAAGAGCAATTCTGTGGCTGGTATGTTTTTTGTTATTATTTCGATAGTATAATATTAATAAATATTATAGCATTTGTAGCTTCACTAAACTCAACGTATACACATTGGTATAGCAAGGCTGTTCTGCAAACTAAAAGAGAAGAGATTGTTAATGGACTTACTTCGTCATTTGATAGCGCGCTGCAGTGCTATAAAAAGCGAAATGGTCACTTGCCGGATAGTGTCATAATTTACAGGTACGAAAAATATATGTTTCATTTAAAGTGAAAATTCGTGTAACGTTTATTTGTATAACTAATATTTGCAAATATTTTCAGAGATGGCGTTGGGGATGGTCAACTAAACCTTTGTGCCAAGTACGAAATTCCGCAATTTGAGGCAGTATGCGGTAAAGCCGTAAAAATTACGTTTATAGTAGTTCAAAAGCGTATTAATACTCGGTTCTTCTTGGTAAGTTCGTCTTTATTATACATCAGGAAATGAAAACGGAACCGTTAACCGAAATTAACCGTTTCAAATGTAGTACCGGAACCGGAACCGAAATACAGTATTTTTTAGTAACCGAAAACCAAGACGTTCGTACCGGTATGGTTTCGGTACATTTTAAAATTTTTTTTGTTATTTTTCGTACGAATATGGTTTTGCACTTTACAAAAATTTCTCTAATTGTATGTAATAGCCGCTTTCCACGATTTGACATCATTCAGTACAATTTTGTCATTAGAATCGAATGACAAATTCGGCCTGTACAAATTCCCATAAGGCCCCGAATGACTTTACTGAATGACGGCTCGTGGAAAGCGGCTATAAGACTTAACATGCTAAAATGCATGCATTTGTACTGTTATACATAGACAAATATTTGTTGATAAAATTCAATTTTCTTTACATTTTAAATTTTTTAAAATTTACTTTGCTGTACCGGTATGGACCGATACGAGATCCGGAACCGAAAGGACAAAACCGAAATATAACTTTTTACCGTAATACTCGTTTCGGTACGTACCGGAACCGGAACCGAAATTCGTTTCGGTTTCATTCCCTGCTATAAATCAATACAATAATAATACTAGAAGTTCTGCTTGTGTAAATTCCATTCCTTAAATTTCTTCTATTTTGTTTAAAATTTTGGTCATTTTGTAATTGAATGCTTTAAAATTTTCAGGAAAACGGCAGAGAATATTCAAATCCATTACCGGGAACAGTTGTGGACAGAGGTATTACAAGATCTCAAATGTATGATTTCTTTTTGGTTGCTCAAATGGTTAACCAGGGAACTGTGAGCCCCACTCATTTCGTTGTACTTCACGACGATTCCAATTATGCACCTGATATAATACAACGATTAAGTTATAAGCTATGCTTTCTGTATTATAACTGGCCAGGAACTGTTCGGATTCCTGCATGTTGCTTGGTAAGCGTTAGTTCCATTGTTAAATATTACCTTCAAGTTAAGGGTTTCTTTTTGAATATATAAAAAAATACATTTTTGTTTATTGTTTTCAGTACGCTCATAAGATGGCTTACTTGATTGGACAAAGCATTCAGCGAAACACTTCGAGCAACTTATCGGAGACATTATTTTACTTATAAGGATCTATCTGTTAAGCATTTGCCTTATTGGACCAAATATAATTTTTTTTATATTAAGAGAGATTTCCCTTATATGAGAAGGAGAGGATAAAAGTTTGTGATCTACAAACGTAGCAGTCGCTATTAAAGAAAAATAATAACTTTGAAAGAAACCTTTTATTTTTAAGAATTTCATAATATAAACAGATCACATATTATGGAACTTTATTTTTAAGTGAAGAACAGTTGAATTTTATCTGATTGATTTTTAAAATTTGACTTTAATTTGTATAATTTCACTTCAAAATATCTTTCAGTTGGTTATATGATACATAAGATATGCGATTCACATTGAAAAAAGGGTCCATGTTATTCTTTTGACAGAGAAAAGTTCATACACATACATATATTTTTATTTTTAAAAATAATTAGATTTAATGGATCTTATCATTTCTAGTATTTTTTGTTCTAAGAACCATACACAAATATAATAAAAAAACAAAAAAACAAAAAACAAACCGCACTAAAAATTATTTCTTGACTAAGGGGCCGTTTCTTAGACCCTGTACTTTAATAAACTACAAAGGGTCAACAAGAAGCAGGCGTGAAGTCACCCCGTCTCAGTCTGCCTCTCTCCCTTTTTTAGACCCAGTACTTTAAAAAAGTACAAATGGGTCTAATAAGTTTGTGCAAAAAAAAATGTGCGTAACAGGCAGAAGGAGGCGTGGCAGACCCCATTAAGTATATATATTCTTGATCAGCATCAACAGCCGAGTCGATATAGCCATGTCCGTCTGTCTGTCCGTCTGTCCCTTTTTTGAACACCCATATCTCAGAGACTATAAGAGCTAGAGCTACCAAATTTGGCATGTATCTTGCATTAAACGAGTTTGTTTTAGATTTTTGCCACGCCCCCTCCGCCCATGGAAATTTGAAACAAAATGTCAAAGTCGAATAACGAAAGCTCCTTTAATGCTAGCGATATGATTTTTGGCATACATGATAAACTCTATAGTCCAATCCTGTCCTGAAAGTTTTATCCGGATCGGATAATAAACGGATAGTATACGGCTGTTCAAAATTTCGAAAATATGAACACCTAGATCTCAGAGACTATAAGAACTAGAGACAACAAATTTGGTATGTAGGATCATCCACATCTACCATTGATCAAGTTTGTTTTAGATTTTTGCCACGCCCCCTCCGTCCCCCGAAAATTGAAATACAAAATTTCGAAGTCGAATTAAAGAAACCCCTTTAATGTTAGCGCCTTGATTGTTGGTACATATAATATACACTATGATCCAAACCAGTCCAGAAAATTTCATTCCAATCGGATGATAAACACGGAAGTTATTCAACTAACAATGTTGCAGGCAAAAAGAAGAAGAAGAGACGCTAGCGACCTCTGTGTTTATTAACTTCGTAGTGGCGCCATCTATTGTTTGGTACGCATTATTGAAGAACAATCAATAGTGAACGCTTTGCACTCAAAAGTACTGTCAAGCTTGCTCCACTGTAGCTTACTGTATTTTTAACACCTAAATACATCTCAGAGACTATAAGAGCTAGAGACACCAAAGTTAGAATGTAAGTTCCTCTATATTTGGCATTGATCAAGTTGGTTTTAGAATCTGTCCGAATCTGTCCTGATATTGCATTCAAAACGGATGATTTATCGAACTTGGTCCAGTGTAGCTCAATGCATTTTTTTTAATAAAATCACGGTTACCACTTCAAAAAATCAGATTCAACCAAAAAAAACTAAAAAAAAGAGCCAAATTCACTAATAAAGAACCAATTTTTTTTTTGCCATTTAAAATACTTCATATATTAACTTCTTAACACTACAAAAACTAAATAGTTAGCACTCAATATTCTTAAAGTTGAGATCATTTTTTAAAGTCTTTTACTGACCAAATTCAAGCTGATTAGATGGCAGGGGAACAACCGCCCCGGGCGCAAGGTTTAGGGGCGCCAAATGCACACAACTCTTAAGTATTTATAAAAAATAATTCAGCTTGTACTACTTTTAATCGACAAAAATGATCACATTTTTTGGTAATGTACAAAATTTGTTTTTATTTTTTTCGTAATCTCCAGAACGTTGGGACACTCGTTAAAAAAATATCGTGATACACGCTGGTCAACCCTAAACCATGCGGTAATTGCAGCTTACAGAGAGCTCCCAAAGGTTCTCACAGTATTGGAAGAGCTGGTAGAAATGAAGAAAAATGAAGAGACGTACCAAGGTGCTAAGAGTTTGTTAAGACAAATAAGATTATAATTTAAATATTGTGGCCAATTTGATTGCTTGGAATTTTATTTGATCTGAAATTGATGCTGTCAACATTGTCTTTAAAAAAATATATTACAATAAGCATTGCGAGCAATCTTGTTGAGCAATCTTGTTGACAAAGTTGACATTTTTCAAAAAGAAAGTTTAGATTTGGCCAAAACCTTAGGTTTTGAGCCAAAAGGTAATGTCATCAGAAAGCACAAAATGCGGAGGCAATTCGAAGATGAGGCAATTGATGAGAGTCACAATATATCAGAGACTGACAAATTTAGGAATACATTTTTTGAATCAATCGCTTTGATCATACAGCAACGTCCCGGCGCTGTGGACAGATAAACAGAAAAAGCCCTCTCTTGAAAAGGTGGTTTTTGGCGCTAACGTTATTTTCGCAAAAAAGAGCCAGTTTTGGTTCAAAAACACCAATTGTGGCAACCGAGACTAAAAGTTTATTTTTAACCGATTGTTCCTATGGCAGCTATATGATACAGTTGTCCTATTTAAACCAAATTTGGCCAGGCTGTATAAAACTGTACCAAACACACCCTCAGCTCTTCGGCCTGATCAAGAATATATGTAAAGTATGTACTGTATGGAGTCTGCCACGCCTCTTTCAATGAGTTAAACTTGATGAACTTTTTTGTCGTTAGTTTGTTGCACTATGTTGGACATTTTATAATTTAAAACATTTGATGTTGTTAATATTTTGTTTCAAACATTTACTATTTATTCAGATCAGTTGTTTTTTTTTTGAATTTTACAAGCCATAAAGTGTTTTTTTTTTTGTTTCAAACAATATGTTCTTCAGTTAAATTCATTCTTTACAATATACATTATAAATACGTAGTTAATGTTCATAAATAATTCACAATATTAATAATCGTTTGAGTACAAATGCGAGTATAAGTCAAGCCAAACTGTAAATTGCATATTTTGCTGTACACACTTCTGAAAACATCACAATTTGTTTGTATTTTTGTTTTGTTTGTATAGAATTTTTTGTTCTCATTGCCTCAGCGAGCTTAGAATTAACGTTGAATAAATAAACGAGTTGAGTGTTGAGTAATGTTTTTAGATTTTAGGTTTTGTTTTTGTTTCTTCATTTTTGTTTAAATTGGTACTACTCAGCATGGACTACAACCACCATTGACAGCATTACCACTGATTCGAGGGTCGACGCTCGGCTCCGGGAGCTGCGCTGCCGGAGAATCGCGGCGAGGAGCTCTGCGAGGAGCTGCTGCTGGGCATGCTACTGCAGGCGGCTTCGTTGGCCAGAAGCGTATGAATGGCCGCCAGCAGCTTCTTGCGAGCTCCGAACGCGGTGATGCCCAGCTCCATGAGATTCTCCTCGGTCAGTGTTGTAAACATTTCCAAATCAATTTCGTTTAACACGAAAATTTCTAAAAAAGTAAATAAGAAAAAAAAATGAAAAATATATTAAAATACAAAGTATACAAAATGCGATGAAAAATATAAATCATAAACTCAAATAATATTAAAACATATACAAAAAACATTAAAGATAAGAAGTTTGAAACAAGAATATTAAAAAATTAAAAAACCCCAAAATTTATAAACTGTATGAAATTTCAGTTTAAGAAATATATGTATTTTTTTAAGTAGAATAAAGCTTTCATGTGCAATAAAAAATATAGGAAATCACAAAGTCAAGAGATTTCCTAAGTATACTTACTTATGTAATGCTCCAGACCGACGCTTGTCAATAGGGTGTGTATATCCTTGTGTTGTGATAACT
This sequence comes from Drosophila neotestacea, assembly GCA_035044365.1. Taxonomy (NCBI): domain Eukaryota; kingdom Metazoa; phylum Arthropoda; class Insecta; order Diptera; family Drosophilidae; genus Drosophila; species Drosophila neotestacea. Next base: position 242,260 of record JAWNMD010000660.1, read on the forward strand.
GCATGCGCCGACTTACGGGCGTTGCATCTAAGAGTCCCGTTGTGGCTCCCAGTCCGTAGGGGGAGCACAAGCCTGGTGGTGGGGGAGGCATACGCCAATTATTTCCGGTGGCGCCACCATCATCAACCGTCTCAATGGGTGCCGGAGAGGTACGGCTTAGGCCCATACCCAGCCAGGCAGGGGTGGGAGTACGTAGTTCCCCCGCAACCGGAGTGCGTTCCATGGCTTTGAAACCGAGAGCACGCTTCATGTCAAAGTCCAAGGCACGTTGGGTCGCCTGTTGATGCTGTTGCTGTTGTTTTCCAGCTGCGGCTGCCAGATCATATTGAAGATTGCGATAGCTTTCGGCACTCCCTGGCAAGAGATGAGCTCCGCCCATGGCACTTCCCAGACCAAGTAGGACACCGTCACTAAGACGTCGGCCAAGACGTGCAGCTCCCGCAGTGCTGCCAGCCTCACTGCTGTAAGTAGAATCGGGGGAATAGTGCGCCCGATTGTTGCAACCCGAAGAGGAGGATGTCGAGGAAACGGCACCCTGCAGTTGCCCATATGGTGGATATGATTGTTCCAGCGATGTGGTGCTGCTGCTGAAGCTCTGATAGCCACTTGTGTTCTGGCTGCAACTGTTTCTCGGCGACAGATTTACCTGCCCCGACCCGCCCACAGTAGGCAGTCCACTGGACGTTTGTGGAGGTTTCAGTAAACCCGATCCTGGCACTTGCAGATAATTGTTGTTGTTGTTGCTGCTGTTGTTATTGTTGTGATTAGTTATCGTTGGCACCTGTCGCGCTTGATAGCCACTATTCTGCAGCTGCATATACTTCTGAGTGGGCGTACATATGCCAGTGGGAGTGGCCAACCCTACACCTCCATTTCCATTGATCAACAGCTGATTCTTGTTGCCATAAGGTGTCAATTGTGTGCCAATTGTTGGGGGCAACAGCGACGGAGTCTTCGGACTATCCGGATAACCAGCAAGAAGTGCGGTCAACTGCGTACGATACGCCAAGTTGAGCTCCCTATCCTTGGGCATATAATAATGCTCGGGTAGCTCCGGCTTTACAGCTGGCGTCGACAAGCGAAGTATCTCTTGGCGTGCCTCGTAGATCTTGTCTGTAAAATGAGAAAAATATATTCGTGACAAATCCATCTAAAGTCTTAAAAATATCTTCATTGGAAAGATAAAGAGGGAGTTTTTGAAAGCGAGTGAAAATAATGGGATAACATAAGGCCAGTGGAAAAAGTCACCTTATCACCTAGTAACCTAGTCGAAAGATTGATATAAGAGGCAGGGACAGTTGAGTTCGTTAGAGTTCGATTTTAAAATCTACCTAGCAATTCCAAAAATTTGAATTTTTTAATGGATCATAGGAATTCATTTTTAAGTCAACGATTAAAAAAAAGGTACAAACACTATATAAATATTTTGAAAATAATATGCACGTTAAAGCTTTAGAGCTGTAGAGGGGATGACAGGATATATTATAGATATCAAAGGAAATACAAACAGAGCTTAAAGTTTGCAGGATATATAGAAAAAATCTTTGGAAGATTAGATTAATTGAAAACATAACAGACAAAAGGATGTAAAATTAACTAGGAGTGTAACTTCTTAATAGAGATATAATATAAAACTCTTATCCTTGCAAATATTCTTTAGATAATGTGACTAGCACATAATATAACAAGTTTATACTTGTAGTGCTGGGGAACTCAATAAACAAATAATATTAATCATCTAAAGATTATTAAGATTATAATTTTCCAATATAATTTAAGACTTGAAATACTATTAAGAAGTCCAAACTTTTGTTTACCATGAGAATACACACCTATAAATTTCTCAATACCCTTGATAACGATGGCCAATGTGCTTTGTCGCGCCTTTTGGCGTAGAGTTATATATACGCCATATTTGATATTAAGACTCATTATTTCGGATGCATCGGTTTGATTGTCAGGAAAGTCAAATATCAGTACAACGGGCAAATTGCCAAGCAATTGTTGTCGAGCCCTGTAGACATCATCGATGCGTCCACTGATTGTGACCTGAGACTTTTTCAATGGCTTAACATTCATGTCTGTTAGATCGGGGAATATGATTTTTGTTTGGGTGCGTTCCATAATGCTTAATAGATTCACATTATTCTTTCCCTTGACGATCTCATGATGTTGTGGCGATATCTCCATTTGCACATTGACAAGAATTTGATTCTATTTCGGAAATTCATAATTAGAAAATTTCTAATTTATTTATAAAATATTTCCAACTTACCGCAATACTTTCGAAAGCAAAGTTAATCAAAAGCTGTGTGGCATCACGCACCTGGGCCGACTCCCTCTCAGATCCTTTAACCAGGACCAGGGATGTGTGTAACTTGGGACGTGATGAAAATATCACCTGAATAAAGGAAGTCTGTTAAATGACTTCTTTAAGAAAGTAGTTCTTAAATAAATATACCTGCACATTGAACTTGTTCTCAATCATTTTGATGTAGGGTGTCTCATGATCTGGCTGCGTTTTACCGGGACCCATTACGGGCATCTCGAAGGAGATCAACAGAGGTGTTGATAGGCGTACCATGGCTCTGGCACGTTCGACACCCTCTAGACTTCCGCAGAGCGAAACCTGATTTGATTTCTCAGTCGGATTTGAACGATTCGAGTCCGGAAAATGTATGTGCGTGTGTGAATCATCCATGATTTGTTTAATATTATTACCGCCACGGCCAATGATGTACGAATGGTCCGTATAGCTGACATCCATTTTCATAATCACGCGAGTTCCCTAAAGATATAAAATTATATATACTTCGAAAAAAAAGAACCTCAAAGTGAATTAATTTTCAATACACACCCTTGAGTCTAGGCTGTTCAGAATATGATCTTTGGCGCGCTGCACCTGCTCTATTTTACCAACAATACGCACATGGGGATCTGATAATTATATATTCACATCTGTATATACGAACAAATTTCTTAGGAATTTTGATATGATTACCTTTCTTGCTCTTGGCACCAATCTTCAGTCTGCAAGGCCAGCTCACATAAGTATCCGTGGTGTTCATGATCTAAAAGATATTTAGTATATATACATATATGGGTTATACGCGTCTTTATATAATACACTTAAATTTGGTTTAAATAATTATAATTAGAAAACATTTATAGTTTCTTCACTAAAATTTTAAATGCGTCTACTAAATGTTTAAACATGAATTTAGTTGTTGAGTTTAAACAATTATTAAGAATATGAAATATGACTTATGTTTATAATATTCCGCCTACTTCAAATAATACCTAGGCTAACACATGATGAAATGATAGCAAGGTGTCATATTTAGTTCACTCGACGTCTTGTTTTTTAACCGCAGTTGAAAAATAAAAAATTGAAATTAAAATCCAAAGTTAACCTAAGATTCTTCATTTTAATAAAGCAACATAGTGGAACTAGATCTGAGCTTGAAAGGGATCTTATTTTACAATCTTATCTTTTGCATATCAATAGTAGCTACAAAATGGTGCATTCTTAGCATTAATGCAAGGGAACAATTTATTTTATGTAATGGTTTTAAATAAAAAGTTTAGGGCGGAAACAGGCCTGTATTTTCTTCAAGTTTGGAAAGCAAATTCTTTGCTATAGGGCTTTAGTAATCTTAAATATCAAACGAGTGATGGATGCAACCTTCCTGAGCTCGAGATGATTCCTTCCAGATTAAATTCCCATCTCAGAAAACTTATTATATTCTGACCTTCTTCGGTTTAACACATGTATGCCCATTTTTTCAATGTCCATATAAGGTTTTAAAAAGCTATCCAAATGATAATCTGATGTAAAATGCATAAGAACTTATGTTAAATTCAAATCTATCATACAAAGCTTAAATGGACAAGGAAAAAATAGGCCTTAATATTTTAATATTCACCATGAGGTCATCGTATATTTTAAGTTGCCATGTAAGTTACATATATTTTAAATTATTTTCCTCGACTTACATTGTCAAAGAAATACTCCGCACCGTTCATGCCTTCGATAGCGCTGTCCTCTGTGAAATAAAGAAGAACAGAGAGTTGGAAGAAAAAGAGTTCATTATATATTGATAGATACGCACCCTTTATCAACTGTTCCAGTTTCTGTCGATCAACCTTAAAACGCTCCGTATGCAAATCGTCCGGATTTTGTACGCCCAATTTCAATGCAATGGCGCGTATGTCACTCCAATCGCTGTCCACCGATGAAATTTCACTCTGCGTCTCGCTGGGTGCTCCACGTCCTCCCCCTGTGGCCGTTGGCAAGGCCAGGGGCAGGGTGGTGAGTCCAACTGTAACTTGTGTGGATTTTGCATTGGCCATGGCGGAAGCATCTGCTGCCGTTTGATAAATAAGTTCATTGAACGAAGCACAGGAGAGCATGTCGATGTTATCGCTTTGTCGGTTATCGGCTTGTCGTTTGTCGGCTATCAGGCTAATCGATTCTACAGCTCGTCTTCTGCAAACTTGTTACAATTTGCTTATCGTTTGGTCGCTTAGTATTTAAGACCAATCAGAATGTCCACTCACTGAGGTCCGTCTGAGTTATTTTTTTTTTTGGGAATTAGTTGGTTAACGTGTAGATGAGAGTATGCGAGTGTGTGTGTGTGCGTATAAGAAATACAGGAATTGATGAGCTGTGTTTGAATGTGTGAGGATGAAAACGATAATATGTAATACCAATATCTCTTCAAATATACGGTTAATTAGCTATTCTTCCGGTTTTTTATTACTTACTGAATATTATTTGTTAAGGATAAACAATAAATAGGTTTTCGCTATTTTAGACTTCTTTTTATAACATTATCAGAAAAGTGGCAATTATTATAATATATATTTTACATTATTGATTAAAAGTCAAGATTAAATGTATGTTGTACATTTTTACGGAATTTCATGGCCATTGAACTACGCAGGTCCTACATTAGTTTCACTATTTTTTAAAAAGTCCGTTGCTTCACATTTTATATAAAATTTCATATTTTATTACTCAGTTCGCAATATTTGTGGAATTTTATTTATCTCTTGACCTTCCCTGTATCATTTCAGACAATTTTTTGTATTTCATATATTTTAAAAAACCTAATGAAATAATTATAACAATTATGAAATGATGTAAAAGAGTTACAGATCATCTTAATATAGGCTTATGAAATACTTTTTCGTTATCTCAACATTTTGTATGGGATCATCTATTTTAACTTTTCTTTTGAAGATAATGTTAAAGAAAGGACGCTATTTATTATAGACATTGTTAGTCAATTTAATTGCTTTATTCACACACATTTTACATAACCTCTCCATTAAGTTAGCTTCGTTGCCATGAGGTTCCCTTTTCGTCCATATTTTGTGAACGGAAACGTGCAAAGCATAAGATTTGACATTGATGAACAGTTAAAAAAAGTTTGCATTATACACTTTGACACTTTCACTTTCCTAGACTTTCTTTCACATTGACTTACCGAACCAGTTCGCCACTCTGTTTATTTGAGATTAAAGAGGCCTTGAAAGTCCAAACAAATGGCATGCGTTAGGTCCTGGACAAATTGTATTGCCTCGACGAGACAAATGTTCATAACAAAATTACGAATTTGTACGAATCTTTCGACGAAAGGCATTTATATTGTGATCAACGCAATGGATTTCTCTATATGTATCAATATATAGAGTGTTAATGTTTTTTATTTCTTATAATATTGTTAAATATTTTTCATTATATATTTCAAAAGCGAAATATTAGCAAACGTCGGATTTTTAGCAAGAAACTTTTTGCTGCCAATTGTAAGGAAGACTCGAAGGCAATTGAACGTGCTGAGAAATTCGAGATCTGTCGTCGATCAATCGCATGGTTTTGACGCTAGCGAAAGCTATAATTGAACTGTAAATTCTATATTTTCACTAACCAATAGGATAAATGTGACTAGGCGCCTGGAGAAATGCTCAATACATTTTGACTGGGTCAACGAACCGCTCGCAGAGAGTTGAGTCTTAAATTCTTTTCAAACAAAACACTAAATTTAAGAGACTCGAGCTGCTGACATAAAACAGAGCTTAAGAGAGAGCGCTCAGCAGCTGTTCTCTTATACTTTCACTTGTAATATAAATGCAAATTAGTTACTTCAAGTAAACTTGTAGAGCTTGTTTCATATTTTTATTAATATTAAAAAAATTTTATTTTTTTTTTCTTTAACTTTTTTTGCTTTATTGTTTAACTTAAACATTTGCAACAGATTTTTTCTGAAGCTGTAAGCATGTAAACAGGCTGTTAAAATGTTGCAAAGCATTAACAGCGCTTTAAATGTTGCCTGTGTTTGGCGCCAAAACAAAATGTATAAGGGAAATTTAGATACGGATATCTCTTCCCGCCAAAACAAGTAAAAACTCACCGCGCAATTAAATACTATGCATAAAGACACAAACTTTTCATATTTTCTTATAACACATTTATTTATATAAAACTCAAATATAGGCACAAATATAATTTATCAATTTTTCGACAAATAAGATGTATTTTTTTGCTTGCGTAAAAAGTTTTTGTAATTTTGTTCACAATTAATGCTTCGGTCAATTGGTCAAATTGGAGTTTACTGGGAGGGTTTTTGGCAGTCGTCTTATTTTTCTATTTATCCAAAAAAATAATCACTACCGAAGACAAGGGCGCGGGGTGCACAATTAATAAATCAAGACACGTGTGTGAAAAACACAAAAAAAAAAACTAATAATGAAAAGCGAAATTGAATTGTTGTCTAAATCCGAAGAAGGTCAAGTTAGGGGAAAAAGCGTTTGCCGAAATAAAAAAAAAATATCGACCGCTTTGTAAATAGTTTAAATAAAACTAAACTTAATTGAGTTATTTGAATTACAACGCGTCGTAGTAAATGTAAATGGACTCGGACGGTGTTATCATCGTCATTGATGCGCGTTAACTGCCCGGCCCGAGGCTAGATCTTGTCCCGACTGACCTTCAGGCAGAGCTTTAACCAATTATCATGAGCGGGGGAGTGGAGTGTCGAATGTAAGAAGCTTTATGATCAACACGTGCATTAAAAAACCAACAGCTGCAGCAACGGCAACTGCAGTTTAAAGCTCTGCTCTTTTACTTCTGTTAAAAGCTTTTCTTAAAGCAGCCTGCCAAAGCTTGTAAGTACTAAGACTATCCAGTAGATGGCGCCAACTTACACTTCGTCTTACAAAAATTTGCACAGATATCAAACAATAGCGAGAATTCATTAAAAAATATGATTGTTATTTCATAATTAATAATTTATTATCGTTTATTTATATATTTAATTTTCTTATTAGCCATAAATACTAATATGTGTCGTTTAATTTTTACATTAATCCTCATACGATTTTAATTTTATGCTTAAAAATATTCAATTCTATTATAGCTTTTTACTTTTTACATCATTGTAGATTTAACAGGGATCTTGGCTATTATTGATTTGTTATTGTTTTTATATCGTTCTTTTAGATTTAAATATATATTTTCTATTGAACGTAAGCAGCGTATTTTGTTTGTTCAAAATTTTTTGTAGTTCTGAAACTGTTTCTTAGCTTTTTTGCTAAACAAAATGGGTGCCTTCAGCATGTATGTGTATCTGATCAGGAAACATGATACCCGAATACTACTTTTTACATTCAGCAGCAAATTTTCATCAATCAGAACGACTTAATTTTGGTATCGGGGTTACAATGTGATGACTGATTGCTTTTTTCAAACGACAAACATAGATTTTCATGCACTAAAAATAAACGTACTGGGTTGATTTGCTAAAAAGTTTTCATATAGTAGGCTGATTTGTATAAAAGGGTATCAAGTCATTCAACAGGTACTGATTACTGATCCATCACAAGTAAAATAGCTATTACTGATTGAATAACCTGATGAATGTCCCCAATGTTTTATCTCGTTTTTTCCATAAACTTTATTTGTTGTTTTAAAGCAAAAAAGCAATGCTCATAGTTCCACAATGGCTTTCTATGTACACTAACAGGATATGGTCTACTCCAAATTTCACTCACAAAACAATTCCCCAGAGATTTAAAAATCTTTTACGTTGCGATAATGTTCATTTTTGTGAAATTGGTTTAAAAGTGAAAGTCAGAATAGGTATACTTTTTCGGAAGTCTTAGCAAAACTGAATCCACAAAACAAAAATTCAATAAACGGATTAATCTTAAAACATTGAGCTGACGTAAATAAGGGAAGACAACTTTCACAACACGTTTTGATTAGACAAATCTGAGCGCATGCATTTACATTATATATATTATATAATTTATTGTATATATTTATATGCAATATAATATTTAACATTTACACATATAAATTTACTAACCTTAAGTTCACAATTGATTTGTGTTTTCTAGACAACTTCTTAAATACTTTTTTATATACAATTCTCTCAAAATGTTGATTATAAATGTATTTTTTTTTTTTATTTAGAGGTGTATTTTTATTACACACAATTAAGCCTAGTTTCCGTATTGTAATTATTTTTAATTAGCATATTCCGATAGTTTTCTTTTTAAGTTTTATGTTATGTTATTCCAAAAATTTCCATTTAATTTACATTCTGCGCTCTATACTTCCAATTACAATTACACCGATTTATTTATAAGGCAAAGGAACTATTTACCGTTGGATTTTTGTTTGCCAAAAATTTTAAATAATTTAATGTTTTGATTGCTGAAAATATATGGATTTTGATCTTAAGATTCATGGATTGATTACGTTTAGCTAAAATGTTGTTGTGACTACAAATGAAAAACATCAGTAATTAATTTTGCATACTTCCAAAACCGTAAAAAGTTCCTTTCAATATTCGTATAATGCTTCTATTTTATATATCCTTATTTTTTAGCTTTCGTTTTTATTTGATTATTCATAGCTTAACCTTATTTACATATTCTTGGGCAAAGTGTTTACAGATGAATAGTGACAAAATATAAATAACTTAAACCCCTAAAAGCTTTCACTATTGTTTACAAACTCATTTCTTGCTTTAAAATGCACTACGGTACAAAAAGCTAAGCTCAAGTGCAGTTCAAAGCTCAGCTTGCTTATCATAAGTTTTACAGTTCTTGTGATATTGTAATTTATGATTTGAGCCCATTGCTGCTTTCTGCTCAGTTTATATATCGAATTTTTATTTATTCGGTGTTCCGAATATATCACGTTTGTGTTGAAAACATGTAGCCAAATATGCTAAAGTGATGGATAAAATTGGAAAGCAGGATTTTGTTGTTCATTAGTTAGACAGTGCATTTACACTGGTAATAGAAAATTAGTAAACATAATTTCATCATTTAGTGTAACATTGAAGATATACATATACGCTCTAAGAACTAATGTTGTTTTTTACGATAGCCCAATAAGACATACTTTGCCTTTCTCTTCCTCTTTCACGTAGATGAAGTTTTGCCGTTGGCTATGTTTACGCCAAAGAGCAAGAGCGTTAAAGCACAGCTTGAGGCAATTGGTTTGAATAGCACTGTTGAAGCTCATTCTTTCTCTCTCTTTGTATGCGGAGTTAGCTTTGCAGCTGATAAACAAATTAAAAGTGAGAGCTTTTGGCTTGAGCATAATAAATTGCAAATAAATAAACATACACTTGTCTTAATATTTATTATGCATTACTAATTGCTATGTATTTTATACACATATATGTACTTAATATTTTTTCTTATTTTATTTAATGAGCTTCACCTGTTTTTTTTTATTTGTTTGCAAACATTTGTTGTATATGTATATGTATGTATATTGGATTACATATTTTTTTAAAACATATATGAATATTTTACTTGCATTTTTGTATGCATATCATATCATAATTACATGTTTTTAAATATGTATGTATGACTTGCTTGAATGCAACTCATTTTTCATTTCTGAATGCTTTGTTTTTTAATTATTGCAATGATTCTTTCGCGTTAAACCAAACAAAGTGAAGAGGCAACCAAAAAATAAAAGAAAAAGTGAAACAAAAGGTGTACGCAGTTGGCAACTCGGAACACCTTAAGCTACTTTTTGAAATGCATTTCATCATCAATTCAGCATCAGCACAAGATGGGAGTTGCTGGACGCGTTGCCAACTCCTGCCAAGTCATCAATAATCGTTGATCCAGCGTCGGAGCCACGCCCTCTTTAGCAAGTGTCGCTGACAGCTGTTGATGTTGTCGCTTCAATGCAGTTAAATCATCGCTCGAATCGGCAACACTTGCAATATACCCATTCCCATCATCATCAGTAGCAGCATCAACATCATCATCTTCCTCATAGTCATCATCATCATCATTGTCCCGTTCTTCTTGAAAGTTGTCGCAGTTCTCATCCAGTTTCGGATTGCCAGCATGGCAGCCCGAAAGTGTTGCCAATGCCATTTGACAATTATAAAAGCATTTGTTGCCCCCCCTCGTCGGTGCCTTTGACATTGTCACATCGCAATCGACAGTCGCGTTGAAGTCGCTGTCTCTGTCTCTGTCGGCGACGCAGCTCGTTTGTTGTTGTGTCGTTGCTTTATTGCTGCCATATTGACAGTTGATAATTTGATGGGCTCCCCATAGCCAAAGGGGAATCGCGAGTGCAACCAATGTCCCGCTTGAGCTTCCTCTCGCGCTAAGCCAGGCATCCAAATGCCACCCCCACCTCACCAGCAGCCTGTTGATGTGTCTGTGGAGCTTTGTAATATGTTGAACTGGCAACAGTTCCGTTAGTTTCAATAGCCAAAAGCGCCAGAAGATTTCATGTACAGCTTTTGAGGCGGCCGATGCACTGCTATCCGCTGTAAAGTGTGTGTGTGTGTGTGTGAGAGAGAGAAAGAGAAACAAAGAGGGATATAAGTAGTTTTTTTTGTAGTAACTGTGAGTAGCTCATGCTAATGGAATTTTTAACAGGTTTTACGTAACATTCGAACAAAAAAAATTTAAAAAAAAAAATAAACTATCTAAATAAGCAATAGAAATTTAAAAATATTTTACCATTTTTAAAGTAATCATTAAATATTTTAAAATATTTGTTGTAAAAATACTGAAAATCAATAAATATCTGTCAAAGTACAAAGTACTAAAATTTATGCTGAATTACGCGAACTAACATAAACAATGTGTTCTAAATATAATGTGAATATGCATATTTAATTAAAATAATTTAGTCCTGAAATACTTTTAATTTGCAAAATTATTTATTATTACTGTAAATCCTAAATATGTACGATATATATTTTGAATAAAAACGCTACATTTGTTTTTTTGCCTATAGATATGTTGTTAGGAATTCGTATATGTATTTGCATATTTTATTTGAAACTCTTTCGCTCCATTGAATATAACTCACATGCTGCAAACTGAAAAATATCTGATAAGTCGTCTTAAGGCTGCATTTTAACAAACTTTGGAAAAAAAATCGAAAAGAATCCACTGCCCGATGTGCATACGTTCTCCTATACATATGTGACTGTGTGTATGTCTGTGCATGTCAACAATGCATTTGCATAAAGTTCACAAAAATCGACAACGGAGCTCCGCCCAAAATCGGAACTACAAGCAAACCGACAAGTGGCAGCCCCTTTCCTCATTCTCCGATCCCTATCCTTCTGAGAAGAAGTACGCTTAGTTTGGAAGCAGAGAATGTTGCATACTTTTAAATTTTTTTCTACTAAATTTTAAATACAATTTTCAGCTGAATGTAGTTACATTGTTGTCGTTGTTGCAATTGGTGTTAAGTAAATGTTGCCGCAAGTAAGTGGCAACACTTCAAGAAAGAACTACTTATTTATATAGCAGAGCATAAGCACACATAAACCACACAGCAATCAAAATGCTTTCCAACGTAAAATTAGAAAAAAAAACCCTGGAGATGCCTTGGAAGATTGCTTTGGGCTGCCAACATCATGCAACTGCAACATTTCAGTGGCAACGTCTGCATCAATAGCGCGACAATCTTTCATGTCTAAACTAACTTTAAGCCAATTTGATTTGGCCCAGCATTTGATTCGATAAGCGCGCCTGGTTATCCTGCTGCAGAAGCAGCTGCTCCATTTGCTCTCTTTTCTTGCTCCTGTGAATGTTTATGCTGGCAAAATGTTATTTGCATAATTTAAGTTGTATGCTCGAGCAGCTAAACGAGAAGGCACAGGATACAGGACAAAGGACACACCAAGTGACTGAGTCAAATATGGCAAAAGCTATGCGTTATTATATTTTAATAGTGGACCGGGCGAACTTTGTCTCGCCCCTATTTAACGCTCTTAGACTGTTGTCGTTAACAGTGTGTATACGTTAACAGTAAGAACATCTGTTGATAAACTTTTCCGGAATGTTTTCTCAAAATGTTTTTTTTTTGTAAACCTCCTGACAATTACGAACAACTACAAATTTGATGAAAATTATGAATATCTACATATACTTATATAGATTTATATACAACAATATATATACAATACAATCGAACTTTTAATAATATTTCCCCTTAAAGACAGACTTTTATTTAAAAGTCACTATAATACAATATCATACTGTAATAATATAAATGAAGGCAGATAATGTCAACCAATCAATTTGAACCAAAAAGAGTTTCCACCTAGCAAACTATTCAGTTTTAAAAACATTATGACTGTTCAGAAATATGTAGTTTTCCAAAATACAAGTTTTAAAACTAGTCATTTTTATTTAATAAATAGGTGTCCACCCTATAAAAAAAGCGCACTTCTCATTTAATTTAAATAATTTAAAAAAATAAATTAAAATTTTATTGGTTTTCTTAAAGCTATGGTTGTCAACAATTTAAAAAAAAATATATATATATATTTAATATTTGAGAAAAAATAATTTAAATTTGTATACAAAAGAAACATGAAATTTTAATAAACAAGGCTTATGAATTTTTCTAAATGTAGAGAACTTAAAATCCATTATTTTTGTCGACTTTGGACGAACTTACGTGAATAGTTTCTCAAATATGATTCATTGTGATCCTCAAATCCACGCTCCCGGTCCCGTTCACCAATGCTATTTCCATGTTCATCTAAAGGATAATTGTTCATATCATATGATCGTCCTGAAGCCATAATTCTGGGCTTATCCTCCTCGATAATACTCTCGATTTCTTCTTTGAATATGTCAAATATGTTGGCCGTGCACTTGAGCTGCAAAATTGCGGTGAATAAAAGAAATTTTAGAGATATGTATGTAAGCATATTATTGATTAACATCTTACTCTCATTTGACCCTTCAGAAAATGCTGTGTGGTAACCATAAAGTGTATAGCACTTGTGACAGACTCCAGTGTAGTATTCTCTTGTTTATCAATCTGATACGTCTTGATGTGATGCGGTGGCACCTGCAAATGAAAGACAGAAAGAGGAGAAATGATTTAGAAATGGATGTATGTCAAGTTGGATTTGGCAAAAAAAAATAAATCGCGCTTCAATACATCAGCTCAAAAGGCATGAAAGACTGAAAATCAATTTGTAAATATTTATCAAAGGGTCCTGCATCTTTTAGATACTTAGATACTAGAGTTGTGCACGAATCTATAAGATACATAGATACGTATGAACTTATATACGTAGTTGTAGCGACATCAATGCAACACACAATGCACAATGCACAAGTGGCGACTATGTTAAGTGGAAACCTCCCAACCCTCCCCATTCAGCTGCCAGTTGCCACAAACTGTGGCTCGTCCACTTCTTACGCCATGAGCCCAAAAACATACCACAGCAGAGGCAAATTTATAACTTATGAATGATGAATAGATTTACGCTTGAGTGATTAAGTGGAGCAGAGGCGAAAAGGGAGTGGCGAAGGGGGGAAGGAGAAAGCGAAGGGAAGGCAGTTCGTGCCAGGACGAGGCCACTTTGTTTGCGGTGAGTTTAGTTTGAAGTGCGCCTGCAGATACCGTTACCAGCCTGACAGGCCTGCACCCCCTGTTCCCATCATCGTTCCTTCCATGCCTATGCTATCCTGTCTGACTGTCAGCACACACACACACACACACAGACACACACAGATAGATATATGTATATATACACGCACATGAGTGTACTGACAGGTTCTGTTGAAAAGCGCTCGTTAGCTAAAAGATCAAGTGGCGAACCATTCTGCCAACACACCCCCTGTTCCCTACTCTCTCCCTTCACACACACATACATACACACCAGACCACACTTAAGTGTTGTTTGTGTTAGTTTTTGCTGAATTGCTTGTTTGATAATGATAAAAATTATGCTCGCCCGCACTCTCAGTTACTGCAAGTTTCTCACTTGTTTCCAATTGTTTTTCTTCCTCTTGCTTGCTTCACCAATCTTCACCAAAAAATGAAAAGGAAAGTTGGCCACAGTTACACATAAAATTGCAATTACAATTCCATCAATTTATATGATTTAATCAGTTTTCTTTAATATTTATTTACTTAGTTGAAATTTAATTGTTTAATTCCTCGTTTGTGCTTGATAACAGCAAGTTACAGTGGTGTCTATGCAAAAGAGTTGCCTCAAAGGAATGTGTGCATAAAAGACATTGTAAAACAAATTGACCAATTTTGGACCAATTGCAATCTTCAGCAAAACTGTTTAACTGTTTAAGTTGCACCAAACTTGGTCAGGATCTTTAAGACAATACAAGACACGTATCAACAACATTTTTCATTCCAAAGGTTGATTTAGGACCGATTGTTTTTATGACAGCTAACTATATGATTTTGTCCGATTTGGGCCGAATTTGGGCAAGATGTTTTAGATAATATTGAAAAAATTAACGATTCTGTCTAAAAAAAAATCACCATAAAAAATATTTTTAAAAATCATCTATTTTGTTTTCAATTACTTATTTCATATAGCTTTCCGCAAATTAAGCGAATAATTCTTCGAGCATTAAATTGATTTGTATAGATTTAAATTTAAGTAAACTCTTAATTATTAGTTTACCGACACCGACAGAGCATTTAAGTGTTGATTTAGGTTCAACTATGTCAGCTAAAATCCCTTTTTGAACTCAAGCTTAAAACTTGTGCAAAATATTTAATTTATTTTTCAACCTGAATCAGCAATTCACAATGAAAATGCATGTCGTTTCTCACCTGGAAGAATCACAGCAGCCTTAAGTGAACTTACAAGTTGTAGTCTACACATACTACATAAAGTCACATAATATGAAATATGGCTTTAACCGAACTGACTTTGACAATGCCCTCGCATCCTTTCTCTTTCACTCGCATATAATTTACAGCAACAATAACGTGGCCGTAGGCAGAATTCCATACGTAATGGTGGCACACCGGGGATTTTTCGGGGAGAAGTGGTATATTCACAGAAAAAACTAGCTGACAACCTAAACGTTTCTTAAAACAAACGCAGAAAAATGGCATCAGACCCAAAAATGCCGGGCCATGTCACTTGCCTTCAGGTATCCCTGCAACGTCCCTATACCCTAGAGGGAAGACACCTGTGAGAAATCATGCGGAACTATGACAGCAGCTGGGCTGGCATAACTCCCAACGCCCCCTCTCTGTCGAAGCTACCTGCTGTGGTTGCGGCCATAAAACAGCCAACAGAGGCAAAAGGCATAAAAAGTGACTGCCTATCAAAATATATGGGGAGCCTAGGTGAATAAAAAAATAAGAACAGAGGGACCTACAAAACGCAGGTGCCGAAAAGTGTGTAAAACTCACACAAAAGAAACGAAAAATCACACACTAAACGCTTAAGGATTGCCAAACCATGCAACTAAATTAAATTATAGATTAAATAAAAGTGCAAGTGAAGAACTCTATATGTAGATATACTATATGTATCTATTGTAATGGAGTTTTGAATAATTTGCATCCTCAAAGGCGTATCGGGCCATCATCTTTCTCATATGATACGCAAGATACAAATAAGAGGTATTCAAGAATGCATCGAAATATTACTAAATGGTAATAAATTTAAATAGTCAAACTTAATTATCGAAATCAAAAATAACAATTGATTCAAGTATATTGGAAATAATATTAATTATACAAACTAAAAATTTAAAAATATTCAAAATTGTATTAATAATATTTATAAAATATATTGAATCAAAAAATGTATTCTTACTATTATAATACTACGTTTAATAAATACACATACATATATTATTTCTACAATATTGTTGGCAATTACTCTATGCAAAAGCCAAAACTCCCTCTGGCCAAGAATCACATTTTCTGATACATATGATGCCGAAAATCGACTTTAAAAAATGTTCCTGGGTGTAGTTTTTTAAAAAATTTTTTTTAAAGTTTAGCGGGGTTATTCTAGCGATTTTTTTTTGGTGCTCTTACATTTTACATCATATCTCGAGATCAGCGCAACCAAGCTTAAAAAGCTTTACAGATTCCAAAAGATAATGAATATATTTAATAATCATTTATATATTCTTTTTAATTTAAATCAATAGCTTAACAAATATAAATTTTTAAATTAACAAAATTATGATTTTTGTTTTTGTTTTTATACGATTTTTTTAATTTAAAATTCAAGGAAAATAAAAAAAAAGTACATCCTTTTTGTTTTTAAAGTTAAATGGCTAGAAGCATTAATTAGGCGACGTTTAAGATATTACTCATTAAAATCGTAAGAAGGATAGTGAAGTAATATAGCTGTCACATGAATGATCGGTTAAAAATCATTCCTAAGTATGAAACACTTTTTTGTTTATGCTGATTTCTCAACGAAACTCACCGATTTTGTGTTTGGTATAGTTCCACACACTCTGACCAATTTTAATTCGAAACAGAATATTATATCATATAGCTGCCATAGACAACTCAACTAAACTCACAGATTGTGTTTTCGATATAGCTTTATACTATCTGAACAAATTTGAACAAAATCGGACTACTTTATATAGGATCTATCGGTCAAAAGCCGAATTTTACTCTCTGCACGGAGTATAATATCGTATAAATTGGTCGTTTTTGAATTTATTTTAATGATCAATACTTTGCGAGAGTCTTGAATCAAAAATGCATATGTTTTTAAAGTCAAACAGCCAGAAAAATGAATTCGGGACGGAATTTCTGGACTTAAAGTCAGGATTTCCGCAAGGAAATTACAAATTATGTGAAATAACATGTCTGCCTATAAAAGGCTCTTAGTTCACTATCATGCCTACGATTTTAATGAGTATTACCTTAAACGACGCCAAATTAATGCTTCTAGCCATTAACTTTTAAAAACCAAAAGGACTTAATTTTTTTTTTAATTTTCCTTGAATATTAAGACAAAAAATCGTAAAAATAAACAACAAAAAAAAACAAATTTTTTATAATTTTAAAATATATATTTGTTAAACTATTGATTTAAATTAAAAGCAATGTAGGAATGATTAATAGATACATTCAATATCTTTTGGAATCTGTAAAGTTTTTTAAGATCGGTTGTGCCGTTCTCGAAAAAATTCGATATGTAAGAGTGCCCCATGGAAAAATTCAAAAAAAAACTGTCAAATTTTAAAAATTAAAAAAAAAAAATTACACTCACAAAAATGTTTCCATATCTATCATAAAAAGCAAAATTTGGCCGAGGAGCATAAAAAACGATAAAAATTGTTGCACAGTGTTACTTAAAAATGATCGTTTATATTTTGGAAATCTAACATTGCTTGAAATATTCTCATTGATTCTGCATTACAATTAATAATTTAATCCATGTTTATCTGTAAAGAATTGGAAATAATTTTGTGCGCTGCGCAACAATAAAACTTGACAGCCATTAAACTTAATAAATAGTTTTAAAAACCAAACACTATGATTTGCTAATTTTTATTCTTATTATTCAGGTGACATGGTAGCTTAATACGATAAAAAAAATTCTTATAGGGGATTTCCGTAGGCTTATATAGTAAAGATGTTGGTTGGGAGGGTAGTGAAAGCGATAGTCGACTTTGTAAACAACAACAACAATGGAAACTTCACCAACGTTTTTGATTAATTTATAAGAGTATAATTTCAGATGTCGGGATATTACGGAAGGAAAAATGAAAATATTTGTTAAGATTGTCGAAGTGGGTTGAACTGAGATAAGAATGTCCTTGGACTGCCTTTGAATTAATATATTTGTATACTTAAATAGAGTTTCTAGAAGTTTGCGAAAACCGAAGTGAAGCAATTTCTTTTTCATCTCCCTATACATAGTTTCCAAGTGATACTATTATCAACTGTTATATCTTAATTATAAAGTTAATGAAACTAAAATTTCTTGAAGAGCACTTCATTGGCCTCAAGCGTCTAAGGAATTGTCCAACTCAAGTGTAAACCAAATGTAGAAATGAAAGTTTTATAGAAGGCTCAGAGCTAATTGAAAAATGGCCAGGCCATCAATTGAAATTGGCCTGAAGTGTTTTCTAATTGAATGGAGGATTGAAATGGATGCCGTCGTCGTCGTTTTCGAGTAACCGAAACCAAAACTTACCACAATACCATTAATAGTCCATGTCAAATTAGCAGCCGGTTTAGAGTATTTAATTGAGCAATTGCCGTCGACCAAATCGCCTATGCGATAACGTGCCTGAATTCCGGTAACCACTGTGTGCTCTTCCGGTAGCTCTGTGCGAAAGAGAGAAAGAGAGAGAATGGATGAGTGAGCGATAACGAGTGTATGAGAAATGGAAATGTAAAATTAGCTGACAAGCACTCGAAAAATGGCAAAGGCTGCTCACATTTGTCTAATTAATTTGCCTTTGCCAGGCCGCCTTTTGCAAGTTCTCTCAATTTTTGAATTACTTTTTGTATAGGTGATGATAACATTTTTTTTTAGCTTACTTACCCACCACCTCCATTTCGCCGGACACCATCGCCGTTTGAAATGTGGGCGCCTCCACGGATATTTCGCATGTAAATTTGCCCGAAATATTCAGGGCAACCGACTGCAGCACGACATGGCTTTGATTCGACAGGTTTCTCTAGAAAAGTGAAAGAAGTGTGTTAAAGAAAGATATAGAAAAAGAGAGAGAGAGAGAGAGAGCAAGAGAGAGGGAGTAATAAAAATTAGTTAAAAAATGTTGTGAATGCACTGCATAGAAATTGAATATAACGTCATGGCAAAGTGAAAAAAGCTAGACTCTCGTTATGGATGCAGACTTTGATGAAAGGTGAAGTGCATTTCATATTGATAAAGAGGTGGAATTTTAAGTGGAAGCTCCTCCCCCTGTCTCTGATATTATCTCTTTTGAGTCAAAGCAATTTTGAATATGGTTATGGCTTGGTTTCTCGATATTAAAAAAATGTTCGAGGCTGCATTAATGAAGTGGCAAGGTATTTTTTAATACATATATTTAATGTAATGCCTCTAAAATGCGATTCCGTAATGAAAAAATTCAACTTTATTCTCATCGCCAAATATTTTTATAAATTGCGGTAAAATTGTAGCTACATAAAATAAATAACAAAACTCTTTTGCGGTATTTAACTAATATTTGATTTTGATTACGTTTAATTCACCAAAGTTAAATGTTTTGATGTGACGAGTGTCCACTCGAAATAGTTTACGGAAAATTTACTCTTTGACACGCTGAGCGTAACCTCATGCGGAAATCCACTTAATAAAAATTAAATTTAATAAATTGCATTTAAAGATGGACTTTAATATGTAAAAATATGACACTTTGGCGTGGATGAAGGGAGAAAGATGAGAAGTCTGGGCCGACACGAGGGTTGTGGACTGGCTGCCCAGCCGTTTAACCCAATTTGCTCGGACACCTAATTGGCCCGAATGCATTTCAACGTATTAATTAAAGTTGAAAACTTCACTCGACGACTTTTATGGAGTATTTTTGCGCAATCTGCATATATTGTTTTTTAATGAGCCGCAAGTCAATCGCAAGCCGACTAATTGGGCAACGGCAATGGAAACTGACTGGTTACTGGTGACTGGATACTGGATACTGAATGCTGGATTCTGGTTACAACATGTTGTTGCTGTTGTGCATAATTACAACATTCAGAGATTGTTGTGAAACACTGGAAAAAATGAGATTTTTTCTGGGACTGGCTTAATGCAATCAGCCATTATGGGCATAATTTACAGTGCGTTTGTTATTTTATGACACGCAACTACAGCATGTGCTCTTAATGTACACATGTGGCAACCACACAACCACTCGACACCCCTTGAGGCAAAAACCCTCCATCTCTTCAGCTGTCTTTATCTTTGTCTTGGATACTCACCTCCACATTAAGGCCACTTGTCATGGCAAAGACTTTCATTGCCGGATTCTCTTTGGGTGTATAGCGATAAAATTCACGCTTTCCTTTATACCATTTCACCGAATAAAGCGTATCATTTTCCATATCGTAATTACAGGTAAATAAGGCATTGCTGCCTCTCTTTACCGCCTGTGGTATCATTACCGAAACATCCTTGAGCGCCACAATAAAATCTAAAATCAACAAATACAGAAGAAGATATAGGAGTGCAAGCAAATGCCTTTATAATAATTACATAAAATTAAACACAGTCTGCCTTTATGAGGTGTCCTTCAATCTATAGAGGATATGGTTAGCAGGTTCATTTAATGGAATTGTTTATACAATTTCCTAAGAAAACTAAATCTGTTATTTTTACCAAGTGTCTGTTGAGATTATTCAGTTAATTTGCCAATATTAGGAGTTTTGTCGTATTGAATCCTTCAAATGGTTTATTTTTCCATGTTGTTAGAATTGGGGATCACCGATCTATATTATATCTAATATATGTTTATTATATATTTATTTAGTATTTTAAATTACATTCTGAAACATTAGTTTTAAGTAATATAGAGCATGTTATTACTCAACAATCTGCAAACATATATATTCAAAATCTGTCCTGCAGGACAAATATTAAATTTGATTACACTTGACATTGTGTGTTTAGACCCAGTACTTTAAAAAAGTTCAAATGGGTCTATTAAGTTTGTGCAAAAAAAAAATGTGCATAACAGGCAGAAGGAGACCCCATAAAGTATATATATTTTTGATCAGTATCAACAGCCGAGTCGACATAGCGATGTCTGTCTGTTCGTCTGTCTGTCTGTCCCGTTTTGTGTCACCTAGATCTCAGAGACTATAAGAGATAGACAGACCAAATTTGGCATGTAGGTCCATTTATAACTCGCGTTGAACGAGTTTGTTTTAGATTTTTGCCACGCCCCCGGAAATTGAAAAATAAAATTTCAAAGTCGAATTACGAGAGAACCTTTAATGCTAGCGGCTTAATTGGTACATACATAATATACACTAATGTCCGAATCTGTCCTGAAAATTTCATTCAAATCGGATGATAAACGAGAAAGTTATTCAACTAACAATGTTACGGGCAAAAGGAAGAAGAAGAGACGCTAGCGACCTCTCTGTTTATCAACTGATATGTTCGTAGTAGCGCCATCTATTGAATGGAATTGATAGTGAGCGCTTTGCACTCAAAAAGTGCGGGGTCTCCTACTGTCGAGCTTGCTTCACTGTAGCTTACTGCATTTTTTTCATTTCAGGCTGGGGATACAGATCTTAAAATAAAGAAATGAACATTTATCTCTTTACAATCTTGCTTTATAAATGTTACTTGTTGAAGTAATGTTAATTTAACTATCTAATCTAACAATATTTTCCTTCAAAAAAATCCTTAAGCCTTAAATAATTTACGAAGATGAAAGCGAAGCATTAATTCGCAACTGAAATTTGTTTCTGAATTGCTATTATTTGTTAGTTACACAAACAAATTTTCTTAAAGAAACTCTTTTTCAATTAGCTTAGCAAAATTGTACATCTAGTTTGACCTTTTACAGACTCGACAAATAAAAAAATGAAGAGAAAGAAAAGTTTAAAAGAAGAGAAAAAGTCTAAACAATGTGTGCATATGCACAAATTACAAGCCTGTACAGTTACAACAGAGGGCAGCCCCCTAACAGAACTCGACTGTAACCGAACCCTCAACCCCTTACCGTACCTAACCTCAATTCTCATTCTTCCCTTGAAATCTTTTGATAAGCGAGTTTGCTAGTTTCTGACCTGACCACAGTACCATTTCGTGTTGTTTCATTTTCCGCAGTGCGTTTCATGTGACAACAAATGTACTACTAAATAGCACCATACACACGGAATTACCCCCTCTCTCTTTTCTTGGTGCTATCTTGCTCCCACAGTTCTGCTCAGTTGTTCAGTTGTTCAGTTGGCATCTAACTATATTTTTACCATTTCACTTGAATGTTGTTTTTCAATGCTTTTTTCCGTATACATTTTCACAATGCTTTTTGTTTTATATTGACCCATATTGCCTTACCCTTAACACCCAGAATCTCCTCGCATCCTTTCTACCTACTCGTATTCTAGGACCAGCGCGATTGTCCTTCAGCAGAGGTTGCATTTGTTGTGGTTGCAACAACACCAACAATAACAACAACAGCTTTTCCATGACATTTTATTTTGTTATAAAAAAAAAGTTTTACAATCTATGTTGTTAAGTATTTTAACGGCTTTCTCTGGCACAACATGCGGTGGGCACAGGTAATATAAACCAATGAAAACTGCAAGGACAACTCCCCCACACGACCTTTCCCATCATTTGGTCCATCTCCCCCTTTTGTCAGTGGACTGGTAAAGTTTCAGTATGTCTGCGTCGGGTGTTTATCTGTCAGTTTATGTTTACAAATGTCCACTTTTAATGGTTCGCCATTTAGCTGCAGATAGAGAAGAGGCTGTGGGTTGACGGTATGGCATGGGAACCACATCGGAAAACTCCCAGCTTTATCATACTGCCTGTTGTAAAATTCTATTGTAAGTTTGGTTTTTCGTTATTTATTCTGTCCATCTATTTATTTGTAGTTTCTCTGTTTCTGCGTTTCTCTATTTTCTCTTAACAATTTATTTTTATATGGTAAGTGCAATTTGTAAAAATGATTTTGAGAACGTTCGATAGCCATGTCCGTCTTTCTGTCTGTCTGTCTGTTTTTACGGAAAATAGTATCTCAGTTATCTTGAAGTTATCTTGAAGAAGTTTGGTGCAGGTCCACCTTTTTGCTGCACGCTGTACATATGTACATATGTTGGAACTGGAAGGATCGGATCACTATATCATATAGGAATAATCGGTAAAAAATTAACAAATTAACGATCGGATAAAATCAACATTTAGTATGCAAACCTTTTTTGTTACTTTAAATATCTCAACCAAACTAACAGATTGTGTATCCAGTATCGGTTTATACAACCTGCGTCGTCTTTGGATTTTCTAACCTTATTCACAATTCGTCCTTCAGATGCGGATCAATTTTCTAATATTCAAAAGGCACCCCTTACAATTACGGAAAAACTCTCTTTATTTGAATTTTTGATTAAAATTAAAATTTAAGAAATATAAGTTCAAGGTGCATTCACGAAATGAAGGAAGTTGAATTGCCAGACACTTTTTAAATATTGATTTGTGATTTACTTTTCTTTAAATAATGAGGCAATGTTAAAAATTTCATGAAATATATGTAATTGTTTTTTCCGAACTAACCATTTCATGTAATGAGACTGAATTCATGCTCGTGAGTATTATTAATCAAGGATGCAAACCTCCAAAATTTTTGGGGAGGGGCGGTTCGGTGGTTCGAGCCATAAAGTAAGATTAAGGTTCCGCTCGCGGACCGGTTTGAGGAGCCCCTGAACCCAAGGTTCGGGTTCGAAGCTTGGTTCTATATTATACATTTTTTTACTTTTATTATTGTTTACCTTTTGTGACCGATGGTTCTTTATTCAACTATTCTCTTCTGTTCTCAGATTAAGACTAACTCGCAGGCTGTGCGAGTCGCGGCTTCAAGCCACTAGAATCTAGAAACATATAGATTCTTATTCTAATAATCTAAAGCGAGATAGCCTACAACCTACTTACAGTTACATTAATGCAGACAATTAAAGATAGCAAGATAAACAGAGTTACTGTGCATGCACTAGTGATGGAACATCGTTAAAGCTATCGGCCTGCTACACTTTTTACTTGTTGCATATTTTATAATCTCTTTTTATATCAAATTTTTCTCAAAAGCATGTTCAAAACTCTAACCAATATCCACGACACATGATTGGTTATAGTTTGCTAGATATTGTTAAAATTTCATATACATATTAGGTGAGCTTGTTGTTAGCTTTTCAAATCATTTTTAATTTATGGTAATTGTGAATTACGATTGGTTTTTTCTTTGCTATAATAGTCAGTTACTTTATAAAGTTTTCACACAAAATACATTTGTCTTCGACATTAAAAGCTGATCAGAAGTTAAGCAGACAAAACACCTCGAAGTGTTGCTCTGAACTCGAGACAAAACAAACAGATGATTTGAAACCCTGCGGGTTGAGGGGTTGACCAAAGTGTTGCCAAAATAAGGGCGCCACTAAGTGTTGTCGCCTCACACCCACAGTCAGTGACACAGTTAACGTGAGTAGAGATGCAGACGCGAGACGCGACCGACATCACAGCCGCAAAGACCTGACCAATGTCTGACGGCCCACTGATGACTGAGAGGAGAATGTCGACTCTCGACTCTCAAACTGTCAACACTGTAGCCAACAAACCAGCCATTCAACCAAGCCACTTCAACTCAGACTCAGACAGAACCCATACCCATTCCCATACCCAGATCCTGCTTGTCTTCCAGCCATTTCAACTTTGGAATTTCAATACGATGCTGGGCGAGAGCTCGGAAAATGCCGCAGGTGGTAGGCACACAAAGGATGAGGTGGTTGGTTGCTGGTAACTGGAAACTTGTTACAGAAAGAAAAGCAAATAAACCAAAAAGTAAATACATAAATTAAAAGTGTTAAGGCGCGAAATGTTTAATGCCCACATTTAATGAAATTGTGTGCTCAACAGCTGAAATATTTCAATATTCCAGGTAGTATCGCGCCATGGATTCTCTTCATCAGTTGAAAAAATAATCAATATCGAAGCATTAACTGTAGACTTGTAGGGGAACCGCAATTTTGTTTAATTTCGGAAATTTTTTGCATATACTCCTATAGGGAGTCGATTGCCGAAAAATAATATCAGTTATCAGATATCCTGTTAAGTATAAACTATCTTGAGCTGAAGAAATTGGGAGATGGCAAGTTGAAGAAAAGTAGATTATTTTTTTCATTTTGCATAGTATGTTTCC
Source organism: Drosophila neotestacea (assembly GCA_035044365.1). Taxonomy (NCBI): domain Eukaryota; kingdom Metazoa; phylum Arthropoda; class Insecta; order Diptera; family Drosophilidae; genus Drosophila; species Drosophila neotestacea. Next base: position 267,427 of record JAWNMD010000660.1, read on the forward strand.
CTTTTCTGTTGTTGCCTGAACTAGAGTAGGATTTATTTAATAAATTCAAAACTCCAAAGTCTTGAAACGAATGTAAAAAGCTTTGAAAGATGGTGCTACTGGATAGTAACTCTAATAACCATTCACCCTTTTTATATTTCTTAAATACATTTCAATAGTTTATTTAAAGTCGCTTTACGGGCTTTACTTATATTTGCCACCCAATTTTTAATTCTGTTTCGTCTAAATATATTTCTTCGTCGAATGTTGCCGTTTATTTATTCGCTTTTCGCAACTATTCCATATATTTTTATTTAGTTGCAACAATTTTTTATCATCAGCTGTCAATAGTTCATACAGTTGGCCAGAAAAAATGTGCAAAGAAAAATAAAAACAGTGAAAATCATTACATAAAAAGTGTTTTATGTTTTGCTATTGCAACTTTGACCAGGCGGCATATGAGGCAAATACACACACACACACACACACATGAGGACACGGTTACATGCATATGTATATGTAGGTCCTGATTGTCAGTTGTGTAAGGTTCTCTGCCGGGTTGGAAGTAGTCCAAACTTTCAAGCAACAACAACAATGCGCTGTATAAATACATTTTGTAGCCGAAATGTAGTGTTTTGGCTCCTTTTTTATATTTGCCACAAAACTTAAAAAAAAAACACAAACATAAAATAAAGGAAAAAGAAATAACAAATCGAAATAAACGCATTTTTATACATATATACATTCATCTACTCTCAAACATACATATATATCTGTATTTATGAACCCCATAAATATGTCAAATAAATTACAAAACAGTCAAAATATTGTGGCATCTGTGTGTTTCTCTCTGTGTGAAGTCATTTATGAAGATAAGGCAATGTATTTTTGTATTTTTCGTGTTTTCTGTTTCGGTTACAAAGATTCTACGTACAACAATTTTTTTCAAACTAGCCAAACATTTTCCGGTTAAATTGTTGATCTTAATCACACTTTAAATTGATAATAATTTGGTAAAGGTATAAAAATGTTTGGAAAACATTGTAAAGCATAAGATATTTCTTAAGCATTTTCTGACTTCTATTTTTTTAAAATAATGGAGATGGTACTGAGAATGCTAATGCCAATATTAATGTTAATAATAGTACAAATTTCAATGTTATTGCTTATGTCAGATCTAATTATAAAGCTTATGCAAATACAATCCTATTAATAATTATAGTGCTAATGAATGCTATAACATAAAATTATTAAAGCAGTTTACCGAAAGTGTTTCGATTCATTGTGATCGATTTGTATAGCCTTTAAATCTACTCTATAAGACCCCGTGTAGTGTTTACATGCATTATCATCAAGTAAGTACCAAATATTGCCGAAGGTCAGGAAATGCATTCCCCACATTCTACAATTTGCACATAAATAGGTTACTAACCGATGAGCAAGTAAATTAAAAATGTTGCGTTAGCAACAAAAGTACTTGTGCAATAAGGTTCCAATTAAAAAGAAACCCAAGCTTGTATTATATTATATACATTAGCTGATGTATTTTCAATAAACAGTCATCAGTCACTAAACTTTTATATTTGCATGATACCAGCAATTCTTATACCCGCTCAAATTCAATGAACTTTGTTCAGGAATTCATCTGAATTAGGAATGATAAATAGTATGTACATTTTAGCAGCTCAGTGAGAGCAAGCAGACATTTCTAGTATTGGTATTTAGATAACCCTAAAAATAAATACATATCTGACGAAATGAAGCTTTGACAATTTGGTCACTATAAACGCTGGTTGAATCGCGTAGTGACCGCTAAATATTCCAGGGGCACTATTAAATCTGCGGTATGTACCGCAATGGAATAAAAGCACACAAAGCTGAAAACAAAGTAAAAACGAGGATGATCATCATGCAAAAGCTATGCCCGCAGACAATTTCATTAGAGCATAAAGTAAAAAATTTAAAGCACACACAGAGACACACACATACAGAGACGTATATCCACAAAGAAACACACACACTTTTAATAATGAGCATTGTATGGTGGATTTTAGGGGGAGAAAGGACATTGGGTAGGTAAGTAACCAAAAATACCGAAAAACTAAAAACAAATACAAAATGAACGCAATTTGCATTTGGCGCATTCACAAAATGTTTGCCACTGCACCGGAAATACAAAGCACATATACACATACACATACACACACTGACACAAACATACACACACAGACAATGTCTTTTTGTGGGTTTTTTTGATAGAGCAGGCAGTTGTTAGGGTTGCATGTTTGGGTAGTTTTGGGCGTTCTGGACAGAACTATTAAATAAACATGCAAATTATTGCGCAATTTTTGATTACAATTTTTCAACGGGCTGCAACAACAACCTATAAGAGAGTTACGAATAAAAATGATTAGTTGATAGATACCCTCTACTTAAATTTGAAGGGTTCTAAAAGTTATTCGTATTTAAAAATTAAGTTAAAGGGATCGCAATTAAGTTTTATGAGTTTAAAAAAATAATACCTTAAATCCATTATCTACAATCTAGATGAATGGAAAAATCTTAGAGCTACTAAATCGTGCTGCAGAATTCTAAAAACAGGATAAATTTTTTTTTAATTTTATGATAAATAAAAGATGATATTTAATTATTAATTCACAATTTTGTTTTTAATTACAAATTAAGAAACAACTTTTAATTTTTGATGAAAATCGTCAAAAAAAGATTATTTTATAATTTTAATAATTTTACTTAGAATATTATATAAAATTTATTTAAGTTATTGTAATTATCGATAATCGATAAATATTTATTGTATTGAAAAAATAATAGTGAAATTTGTAAACATTTTTAAAATAAGTAATGATACCTTCTATATTTGGGGGAGTATTCCCTGCATTACCATTTGAGTACAGGGTAAAACAACTACAAAAACACAGCCTGTTTGTGTATGTAAATCGCTGACAAAACTCCCTGTACCGCACCATATCCTATGTTGGCCGACCCTCACATCCATTCAGTGCATGCATTTAACACTCGACGCCTATTTTGCATACAAATTTTATTATTATTGTACATATTTGTATTGAATCGCTAAAAATGCCGCCGCGACAATGCCCAGCCAAACAACAACATATTTGTTGTTCAGCTCTGTCTGTATGTGTGTTTTTTTTGTGTTCATTTTTTGGCATTATGCAAAACAAAATCTGCAATTTTTCGCTTGACACTTGTTTGTTGTCATGTTTTCTATATGCTGACAATTACCAAATATATAGAATGACAGATCAAGAGATGTATATTCCAGAATAAATGCTACAAAAAACGGATATTCCGCTTGTAAAAGCTTAAACATAGATTTTCTATATATTAATTAAAGTGGGATAGTGGATGACGTTTGACAATACGAATTAAATTATTGTACAGCATTACTATTATTAAAGCATATATTTTTTTTGATATTTTATTTTCTTAATTTCTTTGTTGAGATATTTTAAAAAATTTATTTTGAAAGTTCGTAGCACTTGAAGCATAAACATATTTCATGTGCGAGTTGCTGTGTGGTTTTTTTTTTATTGTAATTATATTCAATACTAAAATCAAAAAGTTATATGATAATAAAAAATAAAATATTTTAAAAAGCTTTAATAATTTATTTTTAGTTTTTAGTTAGAACTTCCAGTAAAGTAAATAACTGAAACTTCAGTGTTGTTGACAGCTTTAGTCCCATAAGAAATAGAAATTCTAAGCCCGCATGTTGAAAATTGTAAAATATTCAGATGAAAAATGCAATATTAATTTATGCAACAATCCATTTACGGCAATCGACGGCACACAAATCGACCCATCAAATGCAGCTACCCAGCAAGTTGAATAGAAGATATAAGGAACAACAGAAATAAAAAGAGGGAACACAAAAAAATATATATGAAATTTGTGTCCTATGCATTTTGCATGAGAGTTTTCCGCAACTGTTGTCAGTCAGGTGCACTTGCAGGACACACAGGGTACGGAACAAACCATTTATGTTTATATTTGCAACGCTTCCCCAACACACACTCTCTTGCAAGTGGTCAAATATACATATAAACAATATCATTTTTATCAAAATAACCACATTTGTCAGGCTACAAGCAAGTTTTTAAAGTTGAAAACAGAGGAAAAATCATGGGGAAAGAAAGTAATATTATGATAAATTGTTTAAAAATCCAAATAAGTAGCGTGTTTCAATAAAATCCAAATAAAGTGCTAGTTATAGTCTGACCTAAATGTTTCTGAGAATTTGAAATTTAAACTATGGTACAATATTGGACCCGCCATATTGGATTTGGATAACCTCTCATACTAATTTTTTAAGAAGTCAATTGCCAATAACTGCAACTTTAAACCAGTCAAATCGGATTTAATGTTTTCTTTTATTTCCAGACGCTTTCTTGGGTTGCCTTTATAAAATAAAAATGCAGTAAGCTACAGTGGAGCAAGCTCGACAGTAGGAGACCCAGTACTTTTTGAGAGCAAAGCTTTTACTATAGATTGTTCTCCAATGTTCCCTACCATTCAATAGATGGCGCCACTACGAAGATAAGTTAATAAACACAGGGGTCGCTAGCGTCTCTTCTTCTTCCTTTTGCCCGTAACATTGTTAGTTGAATAACTTCCGCGTTTATCATCCGATTGGAATTTTTCTGGAAATTTTCTGGACAGGTTTGGACCATAGTGTATATTATATGTACCAAAAATCAAGGCGCTAGCATTAAAGGTGCTCTTGTAATTCGACTTTGAAATTTTGTATTTCAATTTTCGGCGGTGGAGGGGGGCGTGGCAAAAATCTAAAACAAATTTGATAAATGGGAGATATAGATGAACCTACATGCCAAATTTGGTGTCTCTAGCTCTTATAGTCTCTGAGATCTAAGCGACACAAAAAGGGACAGACAGACAGACGGACATGGCTATATCGACTCGGCTGTTGATGCTGATCAAGAATATATATATTTTATGGTCTGCCACGCCTCCTTCTGCCTGTTACGCATATTTGCACAAACGTAATAGACCCATTTGTACTTTTTTAAAGTACTGGGTCTAATAATAAAAAATATCATATACTTATAATCGAATAGATATACATAACTTTAAATTCTTTCTTTTAAATTTTTTAAGATCTATTAAATACATTATCCATTAGTTTTAATTCAAGCAATCACCTGACATTATGCAAATTCAAAACATTTCTCAACTGGAAGATTCCCAAAAATAGATCAATAAAACAACAATAAAAACCGCGAATGACCAGCGCATTTCTCATCTCGTCATTCATTGCATATCAATGGAAACGAGTTTTTACCGAAAGTTTTTCCAACTTGAATGGCTGGGGTCAGGGGGAAATGGTTATTCGCTGATGATGTTACTGGCGACGTTTTGGCGGCCACTCACACACATACACATACATATACTACACTCATGAATGCCATGCACTGAATTATTCACTCTCCACTCTCCCTACAACTAACTCTTCCCTCTCCTGGCCGAGTGAGTTCTTTTGTAGTACTCTCGTTCAATGGAGATGACATATCAAATGCATGAACAAATAGTATTTGGCTTTCCTTGTTGTTAATTTTAAAGTTTAAAAAGTCCTGGGAAGATACAGCATATAACAATTATTTAGGGACAATAACTATGTCTTTAAGCTACTTTTCGTTTGTAATATTATATATTGAGAATAACAAATTAAGCTATTTTTCGTAAGTAATATTATATATATTCAATTAGTAAGATTTTATTAAAATTTCAGCATTTACTACAGATACCTCTTCTGTGTTATATCTACAGATAGAAAAGAAGACCAAAATGTATCTGCCACATCAAGTAATGCTTCGTTCACTCCAATGTTTATGTCAAAACAATCAACTGAAGCAATCAATATGCGAATACTCTCAGAATCCCCAAACCCTCTTAGTAAAGTCTCTGCCCTGCACCCATGGGAGAAGGGAACAAAGGCGGGGTATTAAACAGGGAAACACATTACAATGCCATTTGAGTGCCATAAACAAAATATAAAATGTTGTGCATACTCTCGTATCTGTCGAGGCGTCGCAGCCAATGCACAATTCACACAGTTAGATTAAAGTGCTTGACTTAAAAAAGTGCCAGCACGTCAAGAAACTCAACAGCAACAACAGCAGCAACAAAAACCACAACAAAAACAACAACAACAACAACATGTAATGGCAATAAGAACAACAACTATAACAGCTACTCGAAGGTGCCGAACTGTAGCAAGGAACTCAGCGGCCCAAACATTGCTTAGTAATTTATTTTATTTTTAGACAGTTTTCCCATATCTACCAAAAAATTCTTGCTACTTATGTCTTGTCATTGAAGTAGCTCTCGAAACTGAAAGATTGCCCAGCTACGTGTGGCCAGAACATACAACAAATTTAACAACTTTGGTATGCAAAACATGAGCAGAATTTTCAAGCTGCATTTTTTTTTTTCAGATATTGGGGGAAGATAAATTGATATATACATATAAGTATTTTGGACACTGCATCGAGTGTTTACATTTTGGCCAATGCACAAATTGTAAACTGTCCATTGCCATTGAAGCCAAAAGAAAGTAACAACAACCATACGTACAAATGTGACTGCAATCCTTTTATTGTTCATTGTCAGCATGCCTTAATTAAGAACGCTTCGACTTTTGCAGACAGGCTGCCTTATCCTGTGACCTTTTCGACATTGTTTACTACCTTGTCTGGGCCACGTCAGAAACGTAAAAAAAGAAGAAGGTTGAGAGGGGAGAAAAATTGGGAACTGCAAGCCGACAATTTGCAGTTTACAGTTTACAGTTAACAGCAGACAACGTGATATACATGGCGTATACGTTATTGCAAAAATACCGAAAATTGGTTTGTTTGATGAAACAATGTCTGCCCAAATTCGATCTCTATATCCATATGCATAAGTGTGTGTGAAAAACTCTACAACTCTGTGATAGTCAAAAGAAATTACAAATTTACATAGCGTATATTTGTCCATTTATTTGTTTTGCCTTTGTTAATAACTTTCGGCAGATGGAACGAGTGCTGTCTGTCTGATGAACTGAGCCGACTGTCAACTGTGTGCGACATGAGCACCACATTGCCGTTAACAGCAAACATTCCAATTAACAGCACACCAATTGCAATCGCGAGTGTCGATTGCTTCTATGACTTTTATTCAAGTTTGTCGAGGGAGTATTCGTAACAAATGTGTGTACAATGGTGAATATTCAAGTGAAAAATAATTCTCATATAATATGTGTAATATAATATTTAATATTAGTTATAATTTCTTGAGACAAGGGTATGCTGATAATAATTAATTAAAATTAACCTCATTTACTTTAACACGAGAGATCGCCTTTGAGATACCCTCTAACTATAATTAAAAAATTTAATCAAAACCTATGTTAGAAACTTGTTCCGGTTTCACTTTCGGCAATATTTTGCGGGATTGAATTTCCTTGACCTGTTCCGGTTCTCACTTTCTGTCAAATGTTCCGAATTGAATTCACTTGACATTTAGTTAGTGACTTTTAATTCTCAAAAGTTCAATCGATGATTTTGGCCTACTTATCATAAAAGAGGAGAGAAATAAAATATGTATTAAATAACTCAATGGTTTTAGAGCGAAGTCTTATCATCTAATATATTTTAAATAATTTATTGGATTTATTAATATTATTTTATGAACACATCTCGATATTGGTCAAACTCTATCCTAAAAATTTGATCGAGTTCGGTGTGGAAATAATTGGGAAACAAAATAGGCCCAGCACTAACTGGAGAAGGAAAATTCAATTGGAATTTTGAAAGAAACGGCGAAATTCGGTCAAAACTTTCGGATTTAAAATAATAATAATAACAATATCTTAATTATAATAAGGTAACAATATTTAAATTATAATAATATATATTAATATATATTAAATATATATATATATATATATTGAGCATACAATTATTTTGTTGAATTAAATAAAGTAAACCAAGGCCTTAACCAATACCTTGGGCTAAGGCGTTCATAAGTTTAGGCGAATCGAACCAAAATATTACTTTATGGCTTAAGCTTCCAAACTAAAACTTCTTCAATATTTGGGAGGTTTGCAGCTTTAATTTAGTTTTATTTTGCTCTATTTCATTTCCTTTTTGAGTATATAGTATCTGCTGTATTTCTAGTTCATACAATGCTTTAAAGCATCATTGATTTGCCCTTACCATTGGGCAAATCGCACCAAACGATGCGTCATTTATTGCCTTTTCGATGAAAGTTCGTTTCTTTGATCTGGCGACACAATTTATTGCACTTCATAGCCCGCTGCAAGCTGTGGCAATTATTGTTGCATGCAACCTCTGCCGTAACTGCATACAAAATCATACATAACTGCATTTTTTAATTGCAATGAATGAGGCATTCAGACAGTCGTGCAGTTGTGCTCCACACACAAGATGATGGCAGGAAGTTGCTTTCCAAATTGTTGTGAATGACAATGAATGAATAATCGGATTACATTTTGGCTAGCAAATGGGCATTGTTTCAAATTTCATTGAGAGTCGAGTATCGAATATGGAACATGTCATTGTTGACTGTCTTCAGTTCTTATTAATTAATTGCTATAGGTCTAATTTAGGATTTAAACTGAATTGTTCATCAATGTTCCTTTAATCAAATTGAGTTGATTAAGCATTTAGCCAGCACATAATTACATGTGTACATGTGTATCAATCGATGTCTTGTGTGTGCGAAGTGTTTAAGTTATATGCACTTAAAGCCTATTAGTTCCTTGTGATTGGTCAAAGACTATGAAATATTTCATAACTTATTTTGAATAGCTTTCACACTTAACTATAATAAGATAGTTGAAGAAATTCCATTGCCGTATATACTTATAAGAGCTTTGTCTTTCATACGATATACATATGATAAAGTCCAGAATATCATGCAGGAAAAATTAAAAACTTTTTTATAAATTTATGCAGGTTACAATATGTAAAACAAACATACACCTGATCTGACTAAAAATCCGCAAAATAGTAAACCAATTTAAGAGAAACTGTACAAAATGTATCTACTTAATAGGTCATTAAATATCTCAATAATATCTCCATAAATAGGTATGCATATTTGTTAATCACATGTCAAGTTCTCAGCATTTATCGGTGAGTATTTATATGGAGGAATCAAGAAGCAGAATTTGCATGTCCTTGTCGGTATTTTAATTACACATTTGGATTCCAATTGATTTATAACGTTTGTGCCACACACATGAAAACACATGAACATTAACACAAACTTGTGTTTGTATGTGAATTGTATGTGTATGCAAAGTAGTGTTGATTTATTGGTCAATCGTAGTCGCAATAGATATTTTCTAATTGTGTAAATGTTTGCTTCGCTTCAAGGCTAAGATCATCGATTGCTCCACCCACTACTCATATATCATTTTCAAGGAAAATCTTCTCTGTTTGATTTACAACGACAGTTGACGTTTCACTTTGTCCCAAAAATAGAAAGAGATAAAAGAAGACGAGAGTTGCGGGCTTACCTTACCAACTGAACTGAACTCAATAGTGTGTTTCATTACGCATACGCCTGGTTATCCCCATCCATACACACTCTGCTTGGGCTCAGAGCGTGTGTATTGCCAAATTCACTTTCATTTCGACCTTTGACCGTAAGTTTATCTCGCTGTCCTCCTTTGTCGCATTGTATTAATTGCTGTGACATACTATTTAAGTTAAGATTTTATTTGTTCACTGTCAGATACAAAAGACCGCCAGCCCTGGACAATTCATTTCTTCTCTTTGTCTGACCAAATTGATTGAATTTACTGCTTAAAGCCAAAGCCAGCCAACCAGTTGGCCATAAAGACAACGATGACTCTCACAGTTTCCTCTTCCCTCCTCTTTCTTCCATGTCTTTCTTCCTTTCTGTCTCGGTGGGCGCGGTCATTTTATTTCAAATCCAGCTAGGATTTGTAATGAAGATATATATATACGTACACACACACACACACTTGGAAACACACACACTTACGCAGCAAATCACTTAGTTTCGCATTACAAAGCTATTCTGATGGGGAAGCAACTCCTTTGACTTGATACTACTCTGCTGCCTGATGCTCCCAGTACATATAAATTAATGAATTCGATGCTTATCAATAGCACACAACAACAACGACAATAATAACAGCAACTAAAGGAACAACAACAACGACAGGAACAACAACTATCTATGTCCATCTATTAGTTCGTTAGCTTTGTTTTTCGGCTTGTCGTGTGATTATGTTGAAGTGACTGACTTAAGATTGCTGCATAGCCCACACACACACACACTACCCACACATGTGTGTGTTATTGGTGTTGTTGTGCGTGACTTGTATCTGTCTTAAAGTCAACAAGATGCGGCTTCCATGCTTTGTGCCACTTGTTTTCTCTCTCTCTCTCTGTCTCTGTGTGTCTCCTACTTTCTCTCCTGCTTTCCTCATTTATTATAGCACATTCATTTGATAAAACTCTCTTGGTCTTTCAATCATGCTTTTGTATTTTTGTATTGTGGCCACTGTGTTATCCCCCGGGGACACATGGCTTGTGTTTATTTTTCGAGGCGGATTTGTAATTTGTATTTGATAAGGGGCGCTTTAAGTGTTTCCTCATCTGCGCGTGGCATCTCTCTATCTCTCTCTCTCTCTCTCTCTCCCTATCTCTCTTTCAAGCCTTGAGCTTCATGGCAGTCTTTGGTCTTCATTACAGCATTAGGCATATTGCCGTAAATCTGATTAGCTGACATAGTACTTTGTGCAGAGACCAGATACTTATCCAAGTACTTATGTATGTCCTTCTATAAGCATAGGTATTCTTATCCCTTATCACTTGGTTTTCACCCTTAATACTTTGGTTAAACTCAATAGATTTATGTATAGATATGCCAGTTTGCACTTGGTTTACCAGCTAAATTGCTTAAGTAAGTCTCTTTAATTTTAATTAGTATATAAGTTCAAGTAAATTAAGTGTCGCCCTTATCAGCAACAATTGTTTAAATTAATGCTACAGATAGATGGAGAGTGCTATAACCTTTTAAGTTACTGTATGTATGTATTGTCTATCAATTTTAAAGGTCAAATTGAATTGGATTTGAACTATGAGAATTGGCCGTATCAACTTTCTTAGTTATAAGGAACAATATGCAATAATTTAACCATTTCAATCATAGTAAATCATCAATCATATTTGTTTATTTGTGAAGTTGGCATTCAAATTCAATTGCAACCCATTCGATTGTGTTTTACAAAATGCATTGCATACTGTCAGGCACTGGATTAACATTGGCAAATTGTTTCTTTTACTTTAGAAGGGGATTGGTGGGAAAGGGGAATAAAGAAAGGTGTCGCCATGCCGCATGACAACTGAGAAGGAAACTGGTATTTGAATGAAAATTCTTTGCCTTTTCCAAATTTTCCAAACAGGCTGCTAATTTTCAAAGACATCAATTCATAGTGTGCTCAAAGTACGTGTGAGAATGCCATCCCCTATCCACCATTGTCGATACTCATATTCTATTTCCCCTTTTATTCCCTCCCCTCCCCATTACGACCCAGAATATAGCAAAGTTTACGCTGATTTTGGCACGCACACATTTTGCATACTGATCAGCAATCAGTGAGGGTTGCTCTCTCTATCTATTGGGTTGCTTGAGGGGTGGACAGCGAAAAGGGGATGAAAGTCGTCTTTGGGGAATGAGTGAGACCGTTTTGGGGGTGCACTTGTGGGGTGCAAATTAAAATTCCACTTTGGCGTTTGGGGAATTCAATTATTTTTCGCTTGCTTCATGGTCATGCGAGTTGACATTGACAGTTGACTTTTCGCATTGTTGTTCTTGTTCTTTAACTTCTTATTGTTGTATTTTTCGTTGTTGTTGCTGTGGTCAATAACTAGAACTTTAGCTCGGACTCGATTTGAACTCAAAAATGTAATGAAAGCAAGAAAGAGGAAATGAAAGAAATGCCAACGCAACTCTGAAACAAAATTTGTCATACCCTGTAGAACTGCATGAGTAGGGATGTACAAACAAGCTGTAAATCTCAGAGATGTCAACTGCTGGACTTACGAAATTCGGTACAGACCTGCTCGGCAAGAACTTTTATTACTATTTTCATATTTGTTCTCCAGAAAATTATAGAAGGGCTCTACTTTTCACATTACAACAATAACAAAATTTGCATATTTTATTATATATTTAGATTAAGCTTGCAGGGTATATTTTAGTCGTATAATCTGTCTGTCCTTGCATTTCTTCGGTAGATTTATTGCCTTGCGTGGCATCTGCCAATTGTCGCCCCAAATGCAATCAGCGTGTTTATTGATTTGGAAAATTAAATATTTTTCTTTTAGCGCGTGCCAAAAGTCGCGGTCCATAAATTAACAACGTGATTTGTTTTCTTCTCCCTCTCTTTGACCACCCTTCCTTCACACCCTCACATATGTATTTGCCTATTTGGAATTTCCGGCAGCTTTCAAAATGTTAATTAGCTATTGAAAGTGGCAACAGAAGCGCTTGTTGTTGTTGTTGTTGTCGCATCCACTAAAAGCAAAAACTTGTTGCCAAGACAAAGGCGTGGAAAGTGTGAAAAAAATGTGTAACTCTTGCTAAGCGGAAATGTATAAATTGCATTTTGCGGCAGAAATTCGTTGGCTGGAGGAAAAACGACGTGCGTTAATGCAACACGCATTCGAGGAAGGTAAGGGGAGGGGAGTGGTGTGGAACATGGAACATTGGAAAGATGAAGCTAAAGGCAACGAGGATGTTGTGCTAAATTTCACATAAGTACACCCAGGTACACACATACACACAAAAGGACCTCAACAAAGCTATACAGCTGATGCACTCACTAGCTGTGTCAAGCACAGGCGACAAAGTTGTCGGGAAGGGTGTTTGAAAATAAAAAAATAGTTTATTAAAACCAAACTGCGCAATATGATATTCTCGTTCAACTAAAAGTAAATGTATTTTCATTCCATTTTGCAATTATGATTTAAATTTTTTTTTAACTTGGAAATCTTTAGTTTTTGAAACAAAAGCTTAAAAACGTTTGAAACCTAGACACTTTATTCCATAATCAACTATGACTTGCACCATTACTTTACAAAGTTTTTTTTCTTTAAAAATGATCTTTTATTTGAACGTCGGTTGATAATCCACTCTCACACAGAGACTTCCTCGCACAGACATTGATGCCACACGGTAGACCAAAAATGAAAGTGTTAAGAGCATTTTTGCACTCATCTTGCACATTTTTCAGCGTCATCCTTTTACATCTTTTGGCGAAAAAAGCACTTTACACTAATGCACCTTAAAATTTAAAGATGTCATAACATAAACATTTATCCCGGACGCCAATGGCAACGTCAGTACGACAGAAAGACAGCAGGACACCCGGATAGGACAACAGCAAAGGACAGGTGTTACCATATCCAATGTGCTTCTGCTTGCGGTTTTTGGTCAGAAACTCGTTGCATTTTTAGCTATTGCATAAAAGTAAGTGTGATAGCGAAGAGATGGATACTTAATCTGATTTTTTAAAGTGTATAGCATGTTTTTAGATTTCGGTTTAATGAACAATAATAAAGAGAATTTTAAATTCAAAGGATTTTTAACCAAACAACATAGTTATTATACCTTCATTTCATTTTCAATCGTTGTGTTTATTAAATAGTATTATTATAGTATAATGATTATAGCATGCTTTATATCAAATCTAAGAGTTTCATGACGATGGACTATTACTCAATATTAATCGTTATTTAAGAAACAACTTTTTTCATAGTGTGGTAAAGGATTCTACTGGCGCCATTTTGTGTTCGTCCCCTAAAGGTTGTTTGTGTTGAAATGTATTTAAAAAAGACTACACGAAAATATTGATATATTTTTTTTAAAAAAGGCTACACGAAAATATAAATATATATTTTTTACTTTTAAATAAATCTCCTTTAGGTATTACGAGTATAACTACTCCAACCTTATAATCTTGTTATTCTGGCAACAAGGTGGTTTTAAAGAAGCTTCCTGAAGTAAATAAGTATATTGAAAATGATGCGCATATTTTGGGGTACTAAAAAATGCTTCAGCCTTTAATTAGATACTTAAATACCCTCACCAGCTATGAAAACAAGTGCTCCACTTTGTGCTAATTGATTTTCCATGCCGATAATAAACACTTGTCTTCCACTTCCTACGCTTTTCCTAAAATTAATATAAACATCCTAAAAAACAATGCACATAAATTCAGAAAAAAAAATTAAAGAATGAAAACAATGCGTAAGCCTGTAAATAGCCTAAGTAAAATAGCGTCTCAGATTGCCTGGGGAGGGCGGGCAATATTTAATTTATTTCAATTTCACTTTTAATTTAGGCACTAATCTAGGCAATTTGTACACTTACACGCCATTAAGCGAGGAGGAGGCCATGTTATCCATGCAAACATGGGGAAAATAAAATAACAATCCGCACCTCGAAGCTGGTATACTCTTAATGAAAGTTTAGAAAATTATGCATAGGAAATAAATATTTATAAATATTTATCATTTATTGTAGCTGTGGCTTGTCTTTTTTCATAATAGTTAGAGATAATCAAGAAAAAACTCTAGTGTTTCAGGTGGAAATATATTAAATCCATTTAAGGACTTGATAACTTATATAATTTGACTCTGAATAAACATATACACATCTCTTTAACATTTATTTTAATTCATCATCTCATACAGATTCTATTAATACCCTTTATTCACTTCCCTACTTATACGATAAAAAAGAAAACCGTATCCTCCTTAAGTGGTAAATTCCAACGCTCCACTTCGTCGCCCTCGATACGGATGTGGATGTGAGGAGGCTTTTTCTTACCGTAAAAAATGCTCGAGGAATATTTATTTGTTTTCATTTATTTTCAATAATTTCCAATTTCCATTACATTAGTTTCGTTTTCTCACTGCCATCGTTTGGGAATCCCCACCTTCCGTTTTGTTTTCTTTCCTTATGATGTGCTTTATGCGTGTGCACGAAAAACAAACAAATTCGACGAATTTTGGTAGCACGACCTCCCCGCACCGCACATACGTAAGGAACGCTTGCCTTGATTATTAAACTACATTTTGCTCTTCATTCCCTTCTCAGATATAATATAAGCGACATCACTCATACCCTCGCTGACCCCTCTTTGACCCCCGTTGAACCCACAACAAGCAGCATTTGCTTTTTCACTGGCCGAAAACTTTTCTCATTTCTAGTTCAACAAACATCAATACAAACAGCGACCGCTGGCAACTTGAAACATATTCCAGGAATATTTTCTTTTCGTTTTTCAGTTCTTTCATTTTTTTTCTTTATTTTTTTTGGGGCATTTCCTCGGGTCTTGTCGCCACAAACCCAAGTGACATTTGGCACTTGCCCTGAACTGAGCAAACGCGAACAAATTTACACATCTTTCGGGTTGTATATTAATGCCCTGTAACCATTCAATGGAGTAGAGGTGTAATATACACATATATATAATATTCAGGTAGGGCAAATGTACATGTTTGTCAAATTACAATGGATAATAATAACAATGTTTTGTTTTTTGGTATACTACAAATAACGATTTTAATTTAATTTCTAACGATATAATTTGTACTTTTCTATACTTGTGCCCAAGCCAGAAAACCGAATCCAAACCGAACCTCGCTGAACCGATTTAGTTCGGGCGAACGAACCAGACCGGACCGGACCATTTAATTTTCTAGCACCGAATCCGAGCCGGATCACTTTCATAAAAAATTGGTCCGTTTCGGACATTTTGGTTAAATAAATAAAATATTTCATTTTTCTATACTATTGTTTTATTTCGTACTGTTCAGTACTGTGTACATACAAACATTCACAGGATTATATGACAACAGTGATATTTGGATAACTTATTTGCTTCATTTTAAGTAAAAAAGATCGAAAAATTCTTGTTCAGTTCAACTGTTCCTAACTGTTTAAAAATTATAGCTAATAGACACATAGTATTAAAAAGAGTTTATAAAAAATGCAGTAAGCTACAGTGTCGCAAGCTCGACAGTAGGAGACCCAGTACTTTTTGAGAGCGAAGCGTTCACTATAGATTATTCTTCAATGTTCCCTACCATTCAATAGATGGCGCCACTAAAATGAACACAGGGGTCGCTAGCGTCTCTTCTTCCTTTTGCCCGTAACATTGGTAGTTGAATAACTTTCGCGTTTATCATCCGATTGGAATGAAATTTTCTGGACAGGTTTGGATTGTAGTGTATATTATATGTACCAAAAACCAAGGGGCTAGCATTCAAGGGGCTCTTGAAATGGCAAAAATCTAAAACAAACTTGATCAATGGGAGATATAGATGAACCTACATGCCAAATTTGGTCTCTCTAGCTCTCATAGTCTCTGAGATCTAGGCGACACAAAAAGGGACAGACGGACAGACGGACAGACAGACAGACGGACAGACAGACAGACGGACATGGCTATATCGACTCGGCTGTTGATGCTGATCAAGAATATATATACTTTATGGGGTCTGCCACGCCTCCTTCTGCCTGTTACGCAAATTTTTTTTGGACAAACTTAATAGACCCATTTGTACTTTTTCAAAGTACTGGGTCTAAATATGTGACAAGTAAAAGTGTAAGCAATAATAAGAGCAAGAGAAATTTATAATTTTGAGCCAAAGGCAAACTCGAACCTTATGTTCAGGGGCTCCATAAATTGTTCCGCGGATCGAATCTTTATCTTATTCTATGGGTCGAATCACCGAACCTTGGAGGTTCGCAGCCTTGCTTTTTCCTAACATCTTAATTTTGAGATGTTTAAAATAATATTTTAATTAAGCTATAAACATTAAAGTTTTTTTTAAAAACAATCAGGTTATCACATACTGGTATACAAAATATAATTTTCTTAGGTTTCTTATTATAACTATAAATTATTAAGGATGTAATCTCTATACTTTAAAACTTTCATAACAATATAATTGAAGAAAATCGTAAAAGATGTCTAACAATACTTTAGGTAAGATTTACAGAGTAGTTTCTAGTCAATCATCATCACTTACTTATTTTTTACTGGTGGTTGTTGCTTTTTTTTTTTTTCATATTTGCCTTTCGTTTTCTTTGTTTTCTAGCTTTTGTCATACAACTTCCGTTTCCTGTTCATTTGTTCACATTTCGCATGTCAGTTGAGAAGTTTCTCCGTTCTTAGTTTTTTTTGTTTTTTCTTTTTAATAAAACTGTCAACATTTGATGTAGATTAAGAAATTATGGTCTACCAAAAGTTTTCTCTTTCTTTATACATAAATGATTGGAAACAAGCGAAGCAAAATGTAATCAACAAATATATTTTTTGAATTATTGCTTAGAGTTTGAACGACTTAATATAAAAGAAAGTTCTCTATATTTTTGAAAAAATTGTTAGTAATTGTTTAAGCAAAGTTTTTCTGTAACTCCATAAACTTTAGTTAGATTGTTTTCAGATTTAAGTCAGCTTTAACTTATAAAAATAATTTAAGTAGCCGCAAACTGCTCTTTATAAAATATCGCTTTTAAAAATTAGTTTAATTTAAATAGGGCTGATATATCTTTTGCTGAACAACTTTAAACTGTTTTTTATTCGTTTCGAGATGAGGACTTGTACAGCCATTTATGGCAGAGTTCTGTATGGAATTTTGGCCAGTCATAATGTTTATGTATGGATCTGTATGGTGGTTTTTATAAACGAATACATATGCATGAGACCATAAAGTTTTCGTGTTTGTGTGTGTGGTGCATTTGTCATAAATGTAAAAAAATGCAAGGAAACACAGATACACCCACAGACACACTCACACAATTGTATAACATGTGTATGCATGGAGTTCGTTGCTTACTCTAGCCATCTGACACTAACTCTGTCTCTGTCCCTGTCTCTTTCTCTCAGTCGCACTCAGTCGTCGTCAACGGTAATGAATGCATCCGGAATGCATTCAAAACTTGACTCATATTTCATAACCAAAATAAAAACAACAAGAAATAACAACCAAAAAAATAACAACAACCACAACAAAAACAATAACAGATGCGAGGACATTGACCATCTTGTTGCTGTTTACAATTATTGTTGCTGTTGTTGTCATTAAAACACAAAAAGATACCCGAAAAGAATGGAAGTGCGAATTGGATATGAGATGATTTTAAGCCAGTTTTTCAGTTTGTTTGTTGTTTGCCTGCTCTTTCATTATATTTTATAAGCTCACACTGTCAAGAAACTGTAACAAAAAAACAATAACAATATATTTTGCATTTTAATTCTGCTTAAGTTTTTTTTTTCTTACTATCAATTGTGCAAATTAAATGCAAATTTCATGGCAAACATTTTTTCCATTTGCAACTATTAAAATATTATTTTAAGTGACGCTCAGCAGAGCACCAACTGATATCGTTAGGACTCTTAAAAATTGATACATGCACATTATGGGATTATAAAACATGATGATACAAGAACCATTATAAACGAATCGATATTTTTTAATCAAATTGTGATTGCACATTTTTAAATAAGATTAATTTTGGGAAAGAGAGTGAAAAGAATGCCTTTGAAATTATGAACTATGGCATTATTATAATAAGTTATGTAGCAATAATTTATGTAATTATAAAAAAAGTCTAAATGAATATATATATCTTAAAGATATATTAAGTGTTGTACTATAAGATTGTTTTGGTAATATTTTTTTAATAGTTTCTTAATTCTATTTATCAGTATTTCCAAACAGCTTAGTTATCCTTTAGATTAAATATCAGTTATTAGATAAGCAAAAAATTTATATTAAATGTGTAGAGAATGTTGCACATTCGTTATAAATAAAGTAACCAAGTAATATTTAAATAAAATCAAATACAGATAATTTTATATCAATTCTAAATTTATATATATACTTCTTATAAATGGGACCAAAAAAATATATAGGCAATATCAATTAAAAACGGCTGGGCCGATTTTAAATTTTAAATTTGTTCTTCAGTTGTTCGTAGTTGCCATATATGATATTATATGATATATGATATGATAATTTTTGGAAACTTTCGGGGAAAAGTCGCTAGCGACTTAACAGATGTGTTCACTGTTAACGTATACAGCACTGTTAATGACAACGAAGGCGTTAAATTTGTATTATTTTATAAAAGGAACACTATCGTGACAAAAGAACATAAATTAATAAATTACTAAAGGAGTTTAATCTGAAGAAAATGCATTAGCGAATGGAGACTACTGTATGTAAGTAATCCCTCTACTCTATAAGTTCTGCATTTGCATCACTGTTCAAGTTGTCGACCTTTAGGTATCTCGTAGATGCTTTCGGCTTTCAAGAGACTGCGCCCATTTGGGGCTGAGTAACAAGACAAGTCTCTGACATCAACAGCACACATTTTGAGAATGAAGAGCCAGGAGGTGGAAGAATGGAATGTAATGAATAGAAGAGGGAGAGTTGTTAGTAGGTTGCTCGTCAGCAACGGCAAGTTGGAATGTCAAAACAGTAAACGGTAAATGTCTAGCTAGACAAGAGGCAAACCCTACTTCCTCCCCTCGTGGAGGACACGAAAAAGTGCATCTGCAAAGTGCAAGTTCGTGTGATATGCAAAGTGAAGCAGAGTTTGTGATGTGGAAGAAGAAGTAAGAGAATGCGATGAGAATACGGAACTGAGAACAGTTGAGGAGTAGTATTAGGTGCCGGCTAAACAAAGCACTGTACAACAGTGCGTATGTACGATGTGCAATGTGCGAGCCAATTTAAAGCATTGTTTTTGGTTTTTCATGTTGCCTATTGAAAGCCATGCCTGGCACGTTGATAAAAGCTTCAAATTTTGAACTTCTAACCCTTTGTTTGAACTGAATGAACTGAGGCTCATTCTTGTTTGTGTTGAGCACGAATTAGAAACTATCGATTGTCATGTTGTAGTATATATGTGTCTGATTTTTGTACACAGATGGGAGAAGCATGAAGAAAATGAAAAAAAAGTTTCCCCTCTCTAGTCAAGCGGTGGGTAATTGCAAGAGAATCTCATTTAATCCCAACAAATGCGACTTTATCACGCAAAAAATTATGAAATATTCTCTAGGGAGCAGTTTCTTTCATCGCTTCCTTTGCTTTTTTTTGTTGTTGCTTACACTTCTTTATCTCTCTCTCTCTCTCTCTACCATTCTTTCTGTTATTATTTTCCGCGTGCTTTTTCGCATTTTCATAGCGGTTCGCCAAAAACAAAATGAGTACAACAACAACAACAGCAAAATAAAATATAATAAAATACTTGGCCAAGCAAATGGCAATAGCAATGGATGGATATTAAGTATCATAGTTTCTTTTGCAACATCATCATTTTGGTTATTCGAGTGCTATAAGAAAAGCAATGAGCTGCTGTTTTGGTTATTATGGCGAGGGTTGCCCAAGAGTATGTATCTTGTCTTGAAGTTTAGTAACTATTTCATATATTTCAGTGTTCCCTATATGTTGTTTACAACTCATTAATAATAATTTTGATCTATTCAATGTAGATTATTTGTTGTTGCTATTTCCTATAAATTATTCTTACACAGAGAATAAAAACACGTACTAAAATTAAGTACGAAATGCATTGAAATAAGTATTTTTAGTACTTAAAATAAATACTTGATTTAGGTACGAATTACTTAAAACAAGCATGAAAATAGACTTGTTTCGAGTAAAAGTAAACTTGAATCAAGTATAATTCGAAAAATACTTAAATTGAGTACGAAAATACTCAATATAAGTTCGGAACCCGGGTTCGAACCCCACCAGCGGCATTTATTAAATAGTATTTTTTAATGTTTTGCATTCTGTTTTGACATTTTTCAAAATATTCCTTGGATATAATTACATTTTAACAAATAAATTGTTGTCTGTCATTTATCTGTCAATTTGTCTGTCTGCGTCAGCCTGTCGTTCTGTGTAGAATATATAGGTTTTTTAGTCTACAAGAAATTGTTTACATCGTAGCTCACTGGATAGAGTACAAGACTCTGAAGCTGAGGTCCCGAGCTCGAATCCCATGTAAGTCAGGTTATTAAAAAAACAAACAACAATGTTGTTATTATTAAATAAAAACGGTAATATACATAAATTTAAATTTAATAACTAATTAATAAAACAATAAAAAAATTTAATAACAAATAAGAAAAATAATAATAAATAGATATTATTTCAAGTACAAAAGATCTTAATTCATGTGCAAGAAAACTTGAATTGAAATCGGAAATTCTTATTTTTCGAGTTTTCAGTACTTGATTCAAGTATAAAGTGTACTTAATTCAAGACTACAAACTTAAAAATCGAACTTGAAATAAGTGCGTCGTCCTCGAATATAGTAATTCCGTACTTGGTTCGATATCAAGTTCGAATTGTTGAGTTTTAAGTACGAAATACTTGATTTTTTTCTCTCTGTGTAGTTGTATAAAAATATGACATGATTAATTATATTTATATAAAATATAAATATAAATAAAATATTTTCTATTTGACAATTCAAATAACTATTTAATTAATTTGTTGGCTAATTTTTGCATTTATTTATTTATATTTCACATAAATAACTTATAGAAGCACTATAATATTGCACTTATTAATACTAATATTAAAAACATTGGACAGCACAAAAAATATAGTTTAAAGTTTGGTAGTCGTTCTGACTAAAACGAGGGTATTCATCTTGAACCACACAATTTATTTTAAAGTAAGAGAAAAAAGTAAAAAAAATTACTATTGTGTATTCAACTTTTTCTTTTTTGTCGAATGGAATTTATTCGCTATCGATATATGAGAGTGATACAAGGGTATACATTAGTTAACTATCTTTACTACTGTAGAATTAAATTGTAAAATAATAGCAAACTGACAGATATCAAATGAAAAACGACAACAAATATAAATCTAACCCTTAAAAGTGATTAAGTCTACAAAAGTGAAATATGTCAAAAACGGCTAGAACAAAAGTAAAATTACTTTTGGGAGCAGAACATTAAAATATATTGCTATTGTTAGCAAAATCTTAAAGCAACATTATAAAGTTGTAAATTGTTGCCTACTTCTCAAGCAGCCCTCTCTTGAATTATTTCACTGCATGCCCGAGGCATCAATTTCCCTCCCTCGTCCGCTTACGGCGTCGCCCTCACCGTTTTATGCAGATGAATGCGCGCATTTATGAAAAATTTTGTTGTCATCGCAGTGTTCAGTTGTTGTTGTTTATTGTTGTTTTTGTATTTTGGTGTTGTTGTTTTGACTGTGCTTCCAGTGCTACTGATGAGAAATAATGTTTGCGGAAAAATAAGATTTGTTTATTTTACGAACGATTGATTTTACCCCCTCCTTCCTGGGGCATCCTCGCTTTTTACATGTCCTGAACCTTTCCCATTTTTTTCATATGCCCTCCATTTCCCCCTCGTTTTCTGTATCTTTACTGTCACTTGTCCGCGCTTCATTTTGTGCAGCTTAAAAATTAATTATCGCCGGCTCTTCGGGCTGTCAGTTTTGTGTCATTTGTTTTTGGGCTTTACAACTTTTGTAAATATTTCGTCAAAGTTTTTGCTTTGTTGCCCTTGGTCTGTGCGCATCATTAAATTCCCGGACTTTCGACAAATCTCCAGCATTAGCAAAGATTTTAGAATTCTTATTTAATTTCTCCTTTTTTGTTGTTGCATTCTTCAATTTGATTTGTTAGTGAGATATCGTTGGAATTCACTTACCCGGCACAAGCATGAGCAGTAGGAGCAATGCCATCCAACAGATACAACTGCCTCCTGCCGTCTGGCCACGCCCACGTTGTCCACAGGACGACATTGTGCTTCTTTCGGTTTGAGTCCTGGCCAATATTTGCATGTGAGTAACTGTTTGAGCCTCACTTTGGTGCCAGTTTTTATGCGGGAATAACGACATGAAGACTTTATATATCTTTTTTTTATACTATATATAAACGTATTTTTTATTTTCTTTATATCTTTTAGTTGTTATTTCTCTCTTTTGCTTTTTCGTTTTATTGTAGTCTGTGTATGCAGCCACTTCCTTTGGGTGGACGCCTTATAAATATATATTGGCCAATAAATGTCAATTGTATTTAGACCACTTTTGCTGGACGACGTCTGGCTTTCTTATATCTTTTGTATTTGGTAAGTAAGCGACGCAACTGTAATTATAATAAATATAAAATAGTAAATTTAGTAAAAGATATTGCAATTTTGAGAGGGAAGTTCTGCGTTGTGGATTTAAATGAAAAGTGGAACTTGACGCGATAACGGCGGAAAAAAAATAAACCATTAGCTATTGCTTAATTTTTTTTCACATTATTTAAGTGCGTGTTTTATTAATCAATAAGAATAATCAGATAAAATATTTAAGACTATATTAAAACACTAAAAAGAAATTGTAGTGTTTCAATACGATGCGCAAATTTGAATACCCAATTGATGTTTTTATACCCTGTGAGGCATGTTAAGCTTGTACCTTGCTCACTTTGTATAACTCAGCTCTCTCTCACTCACTCTCTCTCTCTCTCTCTCTCTCACTCTCTCTCGCTCCCTCTTGCTCTCTTTAGTTTGTGGTGCACCTAACGCCCATGCAAACATTGAGATTAATGAAATTAACGCAGCACTTTAATTAAAAATCACTTCAAAGGCAAATGCACACATGCACAGCAATACCTCCCCCTCATTGCCGAGTAATTCCCCCCTACCGCTGTCTGCTAGTCCAATCCCAATTCGAATTCATTTCAACACTAAGCCGCGTGTGTTGTAGCAAATGAAAAAATAATAGTATTAACAGTCAACAAAGTAGACAAAAAAGCAGCAAAAAAGATGTGGAAAATTGAAAAAAAAGAATGGTATAACAAATGCTGGAAAACACATTAAATAGTAGGTAAAAGAATCTTCTGGATGGCACTTAATTGAAATTACGTATACCTGACGCCCCCTTAAAGGAATCCAAAGTGACCACCCCTTCCTCTCTCTCTCTCTCTCTCCTTGCCCCAATTCCTAATTGTTTGTCGCGTTGCGCCGAAAAACTTCAATTCACACTTTAATTATTTTGTTAGTCTTTACAGATTTGAATAAATTCTCCACACACATGTGCATACGTATGTTACCCTTCTTTTCCCAACTTGTTTTTGTCGTTAAAACTTTTCAGGACGCTTTTGGCAATATCATTTTCATTTTCCCAATTCCAATTTTCTCTTTGGTTTGGTTCTTTTAGCGCTCTTTTACAACAATACGTGACACACACATACACGTACACACATGGCAACTCCGTTCTTCTCTCCTTCATTCTTTTTCTCTTAAACTTGTATTTGTTATTCTTTCACTTTGGCTTTTTATGTATTTAAATTCTTTTTTATTTTTTTTTTTGCCTGCAAAATGCGAATTAAAAACTGCCAAGTTTCGCATTAAAACGGTTGCCAATGCGAGAAAAAGACAGCAGATGTAGGGCCGTTTCATTCGCAATTTAAGGTAATGAGCACATACAAAGTGCAATTAAAAGCTTGTTGCCAAAAATGCAATTTTGCGAATATATTTCTCTTTCACTTAGGGCAATAGGGTATAATACTTTGTATCAGGAGCTTGTCACAATTAAAATGAAATTTTAATGTTACAAGGCTTAACTATAATATATTATAACATTTTTGTATTAATTAATATTTAACTGAAGTTAATATCAGGCATGTTCCCGTTATCTTTTTTCTTTTTCCCCCTTTTGATAAAATGTATTTCACGTTGCGTTTGGGTTTAAATAGTTTGGGATTTAAATTCATCAGCACAAATTTAAAGGTATAAGAAAAATACAACCAAAAAATTTACAAGAAGTGAAAACCGAAACAGGCCTACATAAAAATGGTTGAATAATAATTAAAGTTAATATAAAAGAGTTTTAACAAAAATACAAATTTTAGTATATATATACATATTATGTATATTGATTTTTTATTTATTTAATGCAAATAATTTTTATTTAATGAAAAATATATATGTATATATTTTATACAGTTAAATAATAATAGTAATATAATTTTATGATTTACAAATTAAATTTAAAAGCGCATTCAAATTTCGCATTATTAAAATAGACTTGACATTTCTGTTTAAGTCTCTTTCGTTTTATGCATACATATAATTATTTTTTCTGGGTTTGCTCTACGCTTGCTCCCCTTTCAACCCGGTTTTCCCTTTTGCTATGCCAAATAGTTAAAAAGTATGAAAGCCATTAATGCGCTTTATGGTCAAAGTCGACGGCGCATGCATTTAACGAGACTCCAAGTTGAACTCGACGAAAATAGAGCGAGAAGAGAAATTGAGAGATAGTGAAGAAGAAAGAGAGCGAGGGGCAGAAAAGACTGATTTCAGAGAAATACTGAAACAAAAGTCTCAAATAAAAGTTAAAAAAAGAAAATTAAGCATTCAAATAAGATATGAGTGCTGGAAGTGTTTGCATAAAGTTGGAATAAAGCAGAAAAAAACGTCAAAGTGAGAGTTTGAGAGACAATCAAAAAGCAAGTCTCAATCAAGACTTAAAAAGACTAAATAAGATTAAAAGTATTGTTTAAGAATTAATCAGGTATTCATAACATACATATATATATTAATGAATCAAGTTAGTGAATCAAAGCAAAGAGGGCAACAGAGAGAGGGACAGGAGGTTGAGTGAGATAGAACCGGAATCAGAGAGAGAGAGAAAGAGAGAGAGAGAGATGTGTAGTTATATCTGTATATAAACGTACATATAGATGATGCCAACGAAAATTGTAACGCATTGTTAACAAACATTTAAGACATTCTTAAGTCTTCAAAAAATAAATGAGTACAAACAATTGACTTACTGGCAGATAAAAGTGCGCAAGAGAGTGAGGGACTGGGAGAGAGAGACGAAGAGCGAAAGGGAGAGGGAGGCAGGGAGAAAGAGAAATAGTGTTAAAAATAAGATAAAAGAGAACTAATAAGTTTTTGTCTGTATATATTGACAAATATTGACTTTATTTAACTTAATGTCTATATGTATCTCCCTCAACCGACATTTGTATAAATTGTAAGCACATACAGGAGTTGCATAATGTATTTCCAGTTGTCACAGATGCAGAAACATGACTAACACAGTTTCTCCCTTTCCGTTGCTGTGTAACACAGCGTATGCGTAATCTATATGAAACTCGAAAGCTGGGCGCTTATTTCGTTTGTTGCAACAACCGGCTAGCAGTCTGTATATCACTGCACTTTCTGTGCAATCTAGACAAGCTCAGCTGACAAAGTACAACAACAAACAGCAACAAATTCAACTACTACAAGTATTTTCTTTATTTGTATACATAAATAAAAAAAAAATAAAAGCTCTCGTCATGCCATATCAAATAAACGACGACATCAAAGTCACAGTTTTGCACAATATCAAAGATACTTTTTGTATCTTTGTATCTGCTGCTGCAGCTCATTGACTTGGCAGTTGACTATTGTTGTTGTTTTGCTTGGTTGCTACGGCTCACTTATTTCATTTCCCAGCGCCTTGTGGTCCATCGATTGTGTGCATATTTTATTTAAACGATTTCTCTAGGATATGACATCCATTTTTTCCCCTCTTTGTTTTTCTTCTACTGATTTGCTTGTCTGAGTTTGTGGGTCAAGCGTTTGGCTCTCAGCATTTGTAACTGAAATGTTTTTGAATTTCTTCTTTCTTCAGTAAGTAGCAAAAGAGATGTGTCCACTGGGATGACACAACGCTGGGACGACAACCACTAACAGCAATTACATGTGTGTGCTCAGAAATATGGCTAAGCATTGATCAGAGCATTGATCAGAGTGTTGGAAAAAATTCATTTACATAGATAGTTATTGGTTTTGTTCTTAAACTGAAGTAGATCAGTATAAAATAATTGTTTTTCATTTTCAATTTTTTAAAATCTTTAATAAGATAGTTAATCTGAATTTTAGTTATCAGTTTAATAAATATTAAATTAAGATTTTTAATGATTTTTTGACTAACTTACAATTAAACTACAGAAGTAAAGTGGTTGCAATAATACCATATATTAAAGTTGAACTTGTTAACAATAAATGTAAGAAATATTGATGCAAATCTAATCCATTTTTTATATAATATATTGATTACATATGTTATTTTATATTTTAATTAGCTGCCATAGATGACGACTGTAAGCACGATTTAGAGTGCACTCGTGCAGACCTCTAATAGATGTATTTAATAATATCTTGTGATTTTGAATACCTATATAAAAACATAACATTTTATCGGAAGGGCCCGACAGTAAAATACCCTGTGGAAGTGAAGGACACTGTTAAATTAAATATATACACACATATACACATACATAAATATCTTCGGTCTTTAATATCCGATAGCAATCAAATTTTCACGATGGTTTAACATCACCCTAAGTATATAGGCGAAGTGGGCGTGCCATTCAAAATGTTAGAAAAACTTGATATGCGTGCAACTACAAGAAGTCTTCATACCAAATTTGGAGCTTCTAAGTCTTACCGACTCTGATATCAGTTTGTTCATGGCCTCTGATGCTGATCAAGAATATTTATACTTTGTGGGCAACGTCTTTTTCTGCCTGCTACATACTTTTATTTTTTGAGCAAACATAACATATCGCCATAGGTTATCAAAATATATTTGTCGTTTAAAATTGATATCAATTAACTTTACTATTATTTTGCTCATTAAATACCTTTGTATAACTCAAATACCAGACTGCAGCTTCCGAAATATTCTACTGATTCAACAGAAGAAATAACATTGGGAGCATAGTACACAGTACAAAATACTCAATCATCAAGAAACCTTATTGATGGAGAACACAAAGTTAAATGGAATACAGTTGAGAAAACTGCTTGTAATGTGGTAATCAGTAACATAATTGCTTATTAGTTATTACTAAATAATTCAACTTTATAAATAAAAATGATTAATATGCATGCCATGTAGACATATTTGTATGTATACATATATATAAATTTTAATAAATATTTAATTTGAGTATTATACTAATTTTAATTTACCGATTTTCCGGCTATTAATTAATACTGCACGAAAAGCACCTATTCAGGTATAATTTTTGCATACAGTAGGGGTAGGGAATGCTCTGTTGTATCCTGTTATTGTCCTGTCGTAGCTGCCAACCTTTCTTAGACCGCAGAAACTCATTAAGAGGTGCTTCTGCTCGCTTTAGCGCTCTGTGACGTTCTCTCTTTCTATCTTTGTCTCTGTTTTTGCGTTTTTGCTATTTTGCAATTAAAACTTTCATTAAAGTAATTAAAATTGCAACAAAATCAACAAAAATACAATCAAAATCTAGCATGGATCAGGCTGGGAAAGGGAAAGGGCAGGGGCTAACGTGGTTAGAGGTTGAGGGCCTTGACAAATACACAAAAATGCAGTTAAAAATGTACGACAAGGGCAATGAAAGGGAACAGGGGTTAGAAGAGGGGATTACGGGGAAAGGAAAACAAAGACAAAAGTGTGACAAATATAAACAGGAGTGTAAATAAAATGGCAAAATGTAAATTGTGGAGCAGGAGCGAAACGAGGTGTGGCGAGGCGAGATGAGGGGATAATAAAATGTGGTAATTGTAAATAAGTGGAAAATAAGTGCGGGAGGAGGGGCAGAGTGAGGGGAAGAGGGGGCTAAGCAAAATGTGGAAGTAACATTTTAAATTCAAATTAAACGACTGGCAAAGCCACAAAAGGATTGACATGAAGTTAGTGCCACGGCAGCCAGGACAACAACAAAAACAACAATAGCAACAACAACTGTTAACTAAAGGTAACCGCAGCTGGCAGATGTTGCAGTTTCAGTTGTTGTAGTCATTGTTGCTGTTGTTGTTGTTGCTGTTGTTGCAACAATTGCTGCAGTTGACAGTTGCAGCGAATTTTAGCATTTTCACAATTGTTTTTGTATTTGAGTTTGACATTTGCATTGCAACAAATAAATATTGAGAAAACAAAGCAAAGGAAAGGCACACAAGAGAGACGAAGAGGGTGTGAGGAAAAGAGAGGGAAATAGACTGAGAGAGACAGGAAGGGATAGTGACAAAGCGTTTGTTAATTGCGTTATTTTCAATTAGTTTGTATATAATTTGTAGAGCATACACAAACAACACACACACTGTCTTTCTCTCTCTCTCTCTCTCTCAGTCACACACAAACACACACTGCCAACAAAGGTCAAAATGGCAAAAATCGCTTTACGTATTTGACATTGTTGTTATTTTAATGCTCTGGGCGCATTTGCCAAATTAGTTTATTGCATTTTGGCAACAATTTAAAAATTGAAATGTAATATTTGAAATTTTTAATCTAAATAAATATTGGCGTATTTTATTATTATGCTTTGTAATTTTAAAAGTGTCATTTAGTGGCTGTACTAAATAAATGCATGTATATAAATTATTTATAATAAATATGACAAATAAACTAGCTTTGAAAATAGTTGCAAATATTATTAGCAATGATGTGACTTTAGTAATTTGTTTATTTTATGAAATAAATGTATTTAACTTTAGTGAATATTACTTCTATATTGTATAACATAAATTCTTTGCCTAGCTTGTTGAATAAATCCTTACTTATTCTTCTTACCGCAATGAAGTCTAGTTTCTGGAGGATTATTCTTTCTATAGCTTTTACCTACTTAGAGCCTACGCAACTTAAGCTATCTGATTCATCTATTGATAATGTAATATTTTCTTTTATAAATATGAAAGAAGATTCGCCCAATTATACAACCGGCTGATCTCTTATGAGAAGTCTTTGCTATAGTCGTAACATTTCAATGAGCCATATGACAATCTGTGAATGTCGCTGTTGTTTACGCTCAAGTACTTTGGATTTATATTTACATGAAAGCAAAACTTGAAACTCAAACAGCTGAAAGATGCCGTTTGCTAGTCGCTTGTCGCTTGCCACATGCCACATGTGTCGTTGTATGTCTTTGAAACGGAAATAAAAGATTTTACAAAACATTGCACAGTCAATGTTCGCCTAGGAGTCGAGGAGCAAACAACTTAAACACGCCTACACGCCTAACCTGCCCATGTCATTTTTTAAAGGCAACTTGATATGCCAGACAAATAAAAATAAGAAGAAGCAAACAGAAAAGTAGACTTCTTAAAGCAAGCCCAAGCCAAAAGCTGTAAAAAATGATAAACGCTTCAACTGATGACACATTCAGTTTCACACACGAACGACTTTCAATTTACATTTGATGTTTTATGTTTGCCAGCATTTACGAAGCGCAAACGAAAAGAAAAGCAAAAAAAACAGAACATATTCAGCAAAAGAAAAAAAAGTATCACTCATACGCACCCACGCACAAGAAGACAACGCCGGAAAAACCCTAAAGCTGAAGGGAACTCTAACCAAGCAAGGGAATTGGAGCTAGAGCAGCTGCTCGGAGGTTTGGAGGGGGAGACGACGCCGGTGCCAAGTAGACGACAATAATAACAACAACAATAACAAACACCAAGGGCAGGCGGTTGTGCAAATAAACGAATAATATTTTTGTACTTCAAATAGGAAAAATAGAAAAAAAGAAGCGTAAAGCGAATGCCACAAGTAGAAAAAGCGAGTGAAAGAACTTCTTTTAGATTGAACGCGCATAATTTTTATAACAAAATGCCAAATCCAATGCCAGAGCAAATCACAAAACTCTCAGTAACCCAACTCAATAATTCGCTTGAGTTAATGTCTGGCCAGGATTTACTTAGTTTTGAGCTAAAGGATTTTGGGATGTGTGTGTTTTTTTCAATTGAGTGACAGTTGGAGTGGGAGTCTCAACTGTGAGTTAAAAATCTGTTGTAGCCTCTGTTGAAGCTTAAAATCGTTAGCACCAGTTTTTTTTTTCGGTCCTACAGCTAGGACAGGTTTTTCGTTAAGCTTTATCTACCTCATTAACACATGGTAGATTTATTGTCAGGAATTATTCCTTTTAAGGATGTTCTTTACTTTCCTAAAAATAATAGATCTGAGGTTTAAACTTATTTGCTATCAACATTACTTTTAAGAATTCAGATTTTTGTCACATTTAACTGACAGAATTGGTTTTAAAATCTGCATAACTATTCCTTTTCTTACAAAAATATATTAAATCTATAGACTTTTACTGACCTTCCTCAGTTTGCTGGTTATAAAGCTTCGATATATAGTACTATAGTTTTAAATAGCTAACAATAAATTTAATTGCAATAAATTTTAATTTTACCAACTTATCCCTTAAAGTCGAACAAAGTTTTTAATAAATTTCCGAGTAAAAGCTCAAAATTGGGTTCATCACAGGGCACGTGCCCTCACTCAATATGTTTACTTTCAGCTTAGGTAATTTTGGAAAAGTTAAAAAAACTTAATCTTCTTCTTATGTAATATTTCGGAGAGAAACTGTGAAGTGTCTCATTTTCAATGGGCACTTGTCAACGTTTCACATCTCAGCAATAATTTGCTTGGGATGCCACAAGGCTTGACATGAACCTCAAAAAGCACTTCAAGAAGAAGAAGAAGAAGGAACACACAACAACCCAGTAAAACCTGAGGTAAGTATATTCCAAATTCAGACCTGCTTGACGTATGAAAATTCAGGCTTTTTTTCAGTATATGCCTTTAACTAAGTGATAAATGTACACGCAGAGGCCTGAAAAATAATGCCTGAAATTTCAGGTCTTTGGTCGGCTAAATGCCAGGTCTTTTAAAACGTCGCGAGCGTCGCAGCTCTGTTAAAGAGACGAAAAGTCTGTTAACCACCACGCACCCGATCGAACGTGCAAAGTACTATAGGGACAAACAGTACATCTAATTTCGTTTTGTCTCTGTTATTCTTTGTGCTGATGGTTTGCATTTTCTAGCAATTAGTAAACAGCAAGAAGCAGAGCTGCAAGCAAGTGTACGGAAAACTTTAAAATTAAAGTGTGTAAATTGCGAAATTGTGAAATTGTTATGTATTCATCGTGTAAGTATTGCATTTATATGTTGTGATCATTTGCGGTGCAAACGATATAATATAATAAAATTATAAATTAACATTTAAATTTTTTAATTTCTTTTTTATGTCCTGGATAATGTGATCGCTTGGATTTGATGAGTTTGCCATTTTATCAAATTGTTGCAATAATTGAAAAAGGTAATTAATATAGACATTGTTGTAAAATAATATTTGTAATAACTAAATTTATTTCTTTCTCAAGGGACGTTCGTCAACAAATATCTGTACACAGATTATGTCAAAACTAAGCAGACGCCATTACAACAGATGCAAACAAGAAGAAGAAAGAAATCAAAACAACAAGAACAACGACAACAACGCTCTCAATAATATTTCATTATTTTATCTTATCTGTGAACAAATCTAGTTTATTAAATAAATAAATTGTTTAATGTGAAATCGATCTGCAATTTATATATGAAAAGCATCACTTTTCAGACGTTGCGAAGTAAGCATCCAAAAACCTTACAAATGAATGCTTTCTGGATGTAGGATATCGGTAGCGAACGCTTCATGACATGACTTCTCGCCTTCTATTTTCATACATCTGGACAACTGAAACTGGAAATGGGCATTGGTATGGGAAATGGGCTCTGTTAAGCCATTACAGAGCGTTAACAGCACCCATTCCCATTTCTCTTTACAAAGTATGCTTACTTCTGTGTTTCACCCTGTGTTTCACCCCTGTATACTGGGTTCCCAGTAAAACTTGGGAGCTTGCCAGAAGGCCTGAATGACGCCTGAAAATTCAGGAAAGAAGTACTTACCAAACCTGAACTCTCTAATTCGCTTTTATACAGGGGTGAAACACAGAAGTAAGCATACTTTGTAAAGAGAAATGGGAATGGGTGCTGTTAACGCTCTGTAATGGCTTAACAGAGCCCATTTCCCATACCAATGCCCATTTCCAGTTTCAGTTGTCCAGATGTATGAAAATAGAAGGCGAGAAGTCATGTCATGAAGCGTTCGCTACCGATATCCTACATCCAGAAAGCATTCATTTGTAAGGTTTTTGGATGCTTACTTCGCAACGTCTGAAAAGTGATGCTTTTCATATATAAATTGCAGATCGATTTCACATTAAACAATTTATTTATTTAATAAACTAGATTTGTTCACAGATAAGATAAAATAATAAAATATTATTGAGAGCGTTGTTGTCGTTGTTCTTGTTGTTTTGATTTCTTTCTTCTTCTTGTTTGCATCTGTTGTAATGGCGTCTGCTTAGTTTTGACATAATCTGTGTACAGATATTTGTTGACGAACGTCCCTTGAGAAAGAAATAAATTTAGTTATTACAAATATTATTTTACAACAATGTCTATATTAATTACCTTTTTCAATTATTGCAACAATTTGATAAAATGGCAAACTCATCAAATCCAAGCGATCACATTATCCAGGACATAAAAAAGAAATTAAAAAATTTAAATGTTAATTTATAATTTTATTATATTATATCGTTTGCACCGCAAATGATCACAACATATAAATGCAATACTTACACGATGAATACATAACAATTTCACAATTTCGCAATTTACACACTTTAATTTTAAAGTTTTCCGTACACTTGCTTGCAGCTCTGCTTCTTGCTGTTTACTAATTGCTAGAAAATGCAAACCATCAGCACAAAGAATAACAGAGACAAAACGAAATTAGATGTACTGTTTGTCCCTATAGTACTTTGCACGTTCGATCGTGGTGGTTAACAGACTTTTCGTCTCTTTAACAGAGCTGCGACGCTCGCGACGTTTTAAAAGACCTGGCATTTAGCCGACCAAAGACCTGAAATTTCAGGCATTATTTTTCAGGCCTCTGCGTGTACATTTATCACTTAGTTAAAGGCATATACTGAAAAAAAGCCTGAATTTTCATACGTCAAGCAGGTCTGAATTTGGAATATACTTACCTCAGGTTTTACTGGGAAGTTACACTCACGCACACACTCACACACATGCAGACAGAGAGAGAGACTTCGCACAGCATGTGGTCAGAAAACAAAAGCCAAAGTCAAAGCAGTTGCCAAAAATTGCCCATAACGAGCACTTGAAGACAAATGTGACATGCCAAAAAGTTGATAGGCATTTTAAGAGAATGAGGGGGGTTACCTATACAAGCTATTCAATAACTACCTTACAGATACATATATATATAGATTTAAAGTGCTGTGAGCTACTCGCAGCAAGTGCACTTAAAGCCAAGCTGTCCGGCATTTGTCTCAATGAAAGCCACGTCACATAAGTTATCATTTTTTACCTAATTTATACGATGAGGTCTCGGTAGAGCTCTCCGTACGGCTGTAGGGTGCTGTCCGGGTACTGTCGGGGTTCGGGTGACTCTTGAAGCCATATAATTGCGCTTATCTCTTGGCGCACACTCAACTTGCCCCGGCTCAATATGTTTCTGGAGTGAAATGAAGTACCCGCTGCTTATGGCCACTTGTAAAGGACACACAGCACAAGGACACGGGGACTAGAGGACTTCGACACAAAGAAAAAGAAACAAAAAAACCTGGCTACGACTATTTGATTTAAAAGGAAGTGTACCTTTATTTAGTAGTACTTTTTGTTGTTTTTATTTGTGTGCTGCGGTGACATTTTTATATTGTAAGTATTTTGTTTGTAGATGCCGCAAACTTTTTGGCATGCCACCAATGAGATTATCTTAAGTGGCCTGCCATTTTTCTATAAAAAGGACCCTCGATTGCAGTCCGATTCGGTTTCTGGGATTTTTTTTCTTCAGCAATTCACAAATAACTTTCAAATAGTTTTTAATGCGCACAAACTTCATTTTTGCCAAAGCAAAAACAATGCATTTTTGGACAATGATAAAAATAAGAGGACGATTGAGACAAATCGATGGGAATTTGGCAATAAAAATACTTAAAGTAAATGTTTCTCGTATATGTTGCAAAATCAATAGTTTTATTTTTAAAGAAACTTTTTGTGGGTCAGAGTTAGTTTTTATAGACATTTACTTAAAAGAAATATAGAAAATAGTTTAAGTTACAATCAAATTGACATTTTGTATTTCTAAGGATACACTTGATAAAAATCCGTATCAGAAACTCATCAAAGTGCAGGAATGAGAATTAAATTATTTAATTATACGACAGGGAATGAATTGACATTTATTTCTTATGTTAATGTACACCGATAACACTGATCAGCCTAGGAAGGTAATAATTTTTAAATAAAATTCAATTTTTTTTGGCTTCCTGTCCATGTCCGCTTTGGAATGTTCTTTGTTAATTTATTTATTTTTAGTTTGAAATTTCATTATATTTATTAATTGAATTAAACTCAGTTCTACTTTTGTCTACTCTTATTTTCTCTACTTATGCTTCTTTCCTGTTATCAGCTGTCTGGGGATACTTCATATTTTGGCAGAGATCAGTTAACAATAAATGCTTTGAAGAGTGCGATTGCTAGTGCCTCTTTTTAGCTATATATATATCCCCCTCATTCGATATCTTTTTCTCCATCTGTTCTATTTACCTTGCCTTTATTCCTATTTCTTACTTTCGAATGTTGCATTTGCTTTCGCATATTGTTCATTATTAGTATTATAATATTGTTCAATATCATAAATATTATTTTCATTTATATTGTCTGTATCTTATCTTTTTTCGTTTTTAGACCCAGTACTTTAAAGAAGTCGAATTACAAGAGCCCCTTTAATGCTAGCGCCTTTATTATTGATACGTATAATACACCCTATGGTCCGAACCTGTCCAGAAAATTTAATTCCAATCGGATTATTAACGCGTAAGTTATTCAACTTACAATGTTACCAGCAAAAGGAAGAAGAAGAGATTCTAGCGATCTCTGTGTTTATTAACTTATCTTCGTAGTTGCGCCATCTATTGAATGATTCGCAATGATGAACAGTCTATAGTGAACGGCTTGCACTCAAAAAGTACTGGGTGTCCTACTGTCGAGCATGCTCTACTGTAGCTTACTGCATTTTTTTTTCTCCTTGCCCGTCTTTTACTCTGTTTACCCTCTAGTATATGTCCTTCCTTACATCTTGCAATTGCCATCTTATATTGTTTCTATTAGTATTGAAAAATGTTAAGTTTAAATATTGATCTTTGTTGGGGAATCTCAGCTTGTCACACTGCAGACTCCTTCCCCTTCCCTCTACCCTGCTCCCCTTGTCACACCTATCTCACATACTTGCTGGTGGCGCTTTTGAAGGCTTCAAGTGTGAACACACATTATAATAAACGCCTCAATTGTTGTGCAGTCATCTGTGTAATTTATGTTTAGCTAATGTTCAGGCATCGATGAGCTTGTCAGCTTTTGTGAATCACAACACACATATACACATGCACCTCCTGTCGTGTGTCCTGTGATGCGCCACACAAACAGAGACACACACACACACACACACACACACACATACATTAACCCCCATTGAGCTGAAGTCAGGATACGAAATGAAATGACGTTAAGGTTGCTTCGTTGATTCTAATAGACTATCCTCGGTGCTGCCGTCTGTGAGGTGACTTCGACTTTGCCCCAGTTTCAGTTTAGAGCACCGTCCAGGAATCCAGAGTCCTTGGTCCTGAGTCCTAAGTAACGGTAAACGAAATCCTTTGCCATCCACTTTGCCCAAGCTCTGGCATTTTATGGAACTTTCTTTCGTCTACTCAATCTTGCTCATGTTGTTTTTGTTGTTGTCCCTGCCTTTTTTCCAGGACATGTTTCAATGATTTCTTATTTTTGCTCTGAGGCGAAACTGTTGCGCTATTTTGTCGTTAGAGATTTTATTTTCTTCTTCTTTTTTTACCACATTTTTTTTTTATTTGTCGCTCAGTCGGTGTTAAATCATTGATGTGTGAAAAAGGCAGAAACTTTGAATCGATCGAAACGAATTTTCGTATTTGGAGCGTGTTTCAAGTTGAAATCAAGTTGGCATTGAATTGAAATCTACCCAGGGACTTAACTGTTTCCCAAATAGCTCTATGGTTCATTTTAGTCTCGTATCTTGCTCTGTTCATAACCCTGTACTCAAATAATTTATTATTTGAAACGAAAAAATTCTTCGTTTCGAATTCCTAACACAAGTATCTGAAATTCCGGTAAGTTACAAAAATCTATTGAATTCTCTATTTTTATCATAATACAAATTTTTAGTGTTGCCTAAAATTTGGTAAATATGTGCCAAAGTGCCTGTGGTAGCGTTTCCTATGCTCTAGCTTATGGTCCCGTAGGACCAGCCCTACCGGCAATGAACTACAACAATTGTTGTTGTGGACCCTCTCCGCCCTGTGGTCCCTGGACCTGTCCGCCAAACAGATGTCGCTGCTGCGGTGAATGCGGCTGCTTCGGACCTTTCTACTAGATCCTGAACTCCACCCACAAGTACTAGACAACCAAAACAATTGGAAAGAAATTTCGTAACTTTAAATATCTCATTATGAATGCTTGCGAAGGAAAACGACGAAGAATTTTTTCTGGTTCATGTAACATACAAATAAATTGTAATTGAAAGAGACGCATCTTTTTTATTTAAGGGAAAATGTACCTAATCTATCTTGTTTTAGAACAACGGATATTAAATATGAAGAAAGTTAAATATAAAATTCTGGAGAAATTTAGGTTTACTTGACCCACACTCTTTGCAGGTATAAAATAAGTTATGGGAAGCTATCCCTTTGAATTGAAAGCAAGCAAGGGTCTCCAAAAGGTCAAATGCAAAACAAATTAAAGGTTATATTTGATTATTGTATTTCGATAGTTGATTTAATTACAAAAATGATTTCCGTCTATTTTGAATTTCAGCATTTTGTAAGTTTTTCATAGGCCATTCTCCAATTATCAACGGCAACCTTTGCCGGATCAACTGGTGGAACGGGTGCATTGAATTCAAGACAGGGATTCATTTGAATTGGCGTCTTGTGCGGCACCAGGCAATGTCCTCGACTGCAGCTGGTGTCCTTCACAAAGCACTTGTCACGGGGACCACAAGGTGTGGGTATAAAATCTCTGCCCGAGTAACGCAATGTGGATAATGGAGGATTATTGCAGGCCAGTTCATATGAGGCACACGCCCAGCCGCCGCACATCTTGGTTATAGAAAAATATGGCTACGAATTGTGGATATATACTATTCTTATAAACTCATAAATTTTTAGTTTGATTTGACTTACTCCGGGAACAGTAAAATTTTCGTATGAATTGTAGATTGGCTGTGACTGAACAACAATATAATTTATATAGCCATTGAAAAGTTATCTAGGAACTCATGGCCAACTTTATGAATTAATATTTTGTGCCTATAAGAAGAAGAAGATGATTGTGCGATTCGTCCACTTGGTTGAAATCCACATTACCAGTCAGGTAGATTTTAATACCATTACCAACCGCAGCCGCCACAACAACCGCCACCATAACAACCACCTCCACAACACGAAGAACAATTGTCAAATGGTCCACATGGAGTTGGGGAAAAACAACGTCCTGTGAATCGCATTGTTGAAAGACGATGATTATTGCAGGCTATTTCAAAGGAACAACATGCCCAACCTCCACACATTTTGACTTTGGTTAGATATGGCTGCCGAAATTTGGAATATTGTACCGACCGGATATGGCACCAAAATTTAAGAGTTGTTGCTCGCACTAAAAAGAGAATACTAATGAATGTCTTTGTATATAGAGAGTCCTCTATATTGTCGTCGTAGTTCTGACAGCTGTTGACATGCCACGCCCTGTCGACTTGTACAATTGAAATCTCTCAACCAGTTCAACACAATTGGACTGGGCCAACAACCATTTTGGGCAGGCCGAGCTGTGCCAGCCATTTCGTAAATCTTGCCAAGCCGTGTTGAAATCCACGAGAATCCCGCACACCAGCAAAAAAAATATGCTAAAAATGGTGGCAGCTAAAGTGAAATTAATCCAGCAACAAGCACAGTGGCTAAAAGTCAAAGAAAAGGTTTTCCTTTATAATTTATTAAAACGTGGCGTCTAATACGAAGGCAAAGAGTAATAGCGGTCAAGTTTGATTGGAGCAAAATAACATTGTATTTGAAAGCTTTAAATTTATCTATTAAGAAGGGGATACATTTTATACTGTCTATCTTGAAAATGAGTTTAATATAATTTCAACTATAATTTTGCAACTTTAAGGAGCCGTTTTTTTTCAAAATTTATTTAAGTATCTGCAAGCGAGAGAAATCATGAGTCATTATTATTGAGTCAGACGAAACATAAATAGCTAAATATTTGTCTCGTCTTTTTCAATTATAAATTTATACATTTTTTACAAAAATTGTATGAATGTATATCTCTCGAAAATATGAAAATATGTGTTATTTACCACTGTGCACATCCACGTAGCTGGTATGCAAAAATCACACAGACAGAAGCACCGCTAGACAATCGCATTTTTTTCGCACTTGCCGTGGAGCACTTCAGGTCTTGTTCAGTGAGGCCCAGACAATCAATTACATTAGCCTCACTGACCCCCCTGCCTGACCACAGCGGCATGCCCAAAAAACCAAAGTCCAAGAAGTGTGAGTGCGGGTCGCAGGATTCATGTGGTTTAGCTGCTGTTCAAATGAGTGATGATAAAGGGATGGTAAAGGGGTGCGCAGTTGAACTCTTGGATAACACAAATAGGCGACCGCAGGACAAATACAATTTAGAATGAAATTTAATAGTTTGCATGAAAGTGCACTTTTAAACTTAAATTTGATTGTGTATCTTATTTGGACTGTTTTGTGTGATTTTAAATAACTAAGGAGATGTGTAAAATCTTGTTCACAACTGTCAGGAACAATTTGTGTGTGTTTGCTGTCAGTTACATAAAGTAACAGAAATGAAAGTAAAAATCCAAAAGTAATTGCTTCATCTATGCCAAAAAGGTGCTAAATAATCCCAAGGTAGCTGGCACTCGCCTGCCATATTTAGCACATTTTTTGCGTGGAATATTGGCAAAAGACAAACCGTAATCGAAAACCTCAACGAAGCGCAACAGGTGAAGCTACTTAAAAGAAATGTGCATGCCAAAATGTCGAACGCTAGGAGGTTGTGGCAAACCCTGTGGCTCCTCAAAATCCTCCTGTGGCGCTAGTTGTGCTCCCAGTGGACCGTGCGGACAATGTGGATCATGCGGACCCTGTGGTCCATGTGGACCGTGTGAGCCGTGTGGACCATGCGGACCCTGTGGCCCATGCGGACCCTGTGGCCCATGTGGACCGTGTGGACCACGTGGACCATGCGGACCCAGTCGACCGTGTGGACCTTGCTGTGGACCGGGCTGTGGACCATGCCGAGGATCGTGCTGCGGACAGTCGTGCTGTCCTCAGGCGCCCTGCGGCATGGTTTCCTACCGCCTTACGAGCGGACCTGTTGGTCCCGTCCAGCCCTGCATGGAGTGCTGTGGTAGCTGTTCCAGCGGTTGTTGTCCGCCTTTCTACTTTGTTCCCAACAACTGTGCATGCTGTTGGGAATGGGGCTTCTTTGGACCCTACTATTAGCTTGCAATACGGCAATTTTGAAATCTTCGAATTCTCGAATCCTTCTCGGTGTCGCGTTTGCTTGCTGGAAGCTTTCGTCAAGTTGTGATAAATAAATTTGTTTGTCATGGAGTCTTTTTTTGTGTTTTTTTTATAGACAAGATAACAAATGGTCTGGTAGCAACCCTTGGCAAAACTTGTAAGTGTTACCAAAGTTGCACAATGAAAATCATTTAAATTTCACATATAAGTATGAAATCGAAAAAAATATTCATTGGCTAAAAACAATAGAAATCTCGATGAAAACAAAATCGCGTGTTTGCAATAAACCTAAAAAACAAAATAAAGGGTAAAGGGCAATTGGAAGGCCGGTAACGTGAAGTAAAAACAAAGAATCCGTTTTTGAAAAATGAGCGAGGTTTTTTACGATCGAAAACAATGGTTATTTAAGTAGGTCAGGGACTCCCGCCAATTTAGGGAATTTTTTCCAATTTTTTTAAACTATTTTTATTTGTGCATATTTGAATATTCCAGCTTGCGAGTAATTGAAAACAGTATAACTGTGCCAGAGCAATTCGATAGAATCAACCAATGCAATTTATCAACATTTAAAAACAATTCTCGGACAATATTCAAAGCATAATTGTTAGAAGTTTTTAAGTGCTATTTTAGCAAATATTTTTATAAATTGTAGAATTTCGTATTCATTTAAAAATCGCTTTTATTTTATTATTTGCAGTCTTTTTATTTATTAATCTTAGACAGTTTAAGTTGATGTTTTAAAATGGAATGAATTTATTTTAATAAACTATAAACTTATGGTATTTTATTATTTATGGCCCCCAAAAGTATGCTACATATATTATTATGAATTTCATTATGTGTAAGTGTATTTCAATTGTAAGTTTTATTTGTTTAAATTTGATTACGATCCAGTTAATTAGAGTTCTGATTAGCGCACGGAAGCTTAAACTTAATTTAAATAGAAAAAATG
This sequence comes from Drosophila neotestacea, assembly GCA_035044365.1. Taxonomy (NCBI): domain Eukaryota; kingdom Metazoa; phylum Arthropoda; class Insecta; order Diptera; family Drosophilidae; genus Drosophila; species Drosophila neotestacea. The sequence goes on from JAWNMD010000660.1 coordinate 308,979, forward strand.
GTACAAAAAGACTAACAAAATAATGAATTATACAATATAAATAACAATCAAAAATAATACATGAAATGACTAACGAAATAGTAATATACAATTCAGTACAATAGAAGCACGTCACATTTACATTTTGACATAAACTTTTTCAAGACAGGATTCTAGAAAGCAGATCCTTTGGTTAGTTTATTGTTTCATGCAACACATTTTCACAGTTTTTCAGCATAGCTTACATTGTTTGTTAAGGTACAACCTTGTACAGGTTATACACTTAACAAATTAAAAAAGGAAATAAAAACATAGCTAACTATGAAGACATTACAAATAACTTTTAAATCATTTCCACTTTTCACACATCTAAAATTTTTGATGTTTAATTATGTATGTGCTCTTATGTATTTAGTACTTTTCGATTTTCCAATAGGTAAACAATATGTATTTCGATTTAAAATGTTTTCAACACTTTTAAATATTTCAGTTAAAGGAAATAAATATTTAAATAAGTTTACTAAATTCCATTTATTTTTATAACTATGCCTTCAATCCTGAACAAAAACTAAGAGTGTAACCGAATTAACTAAAAATAAATGCCTAATAAGTAATGTAATATTAAGTCAGTAATCAACTTTTTAATTAAACAGAAATAAACAAAGTTGTCATTTCTATAAAACACTTTGGGAGGTTCTTCATTCATATTTACATTTAATTATTTGTATATGATATAACACAGTAAGTATATGATTATATATTTATTTGTTAAGAGTATTAATAGTTATTCCTTATTATTTGTATTATTTAATATTAATATTCAAAATGATTTTTAGCAAACTGTATTTCACTTTTAAACTATAACTTATTTAGATTGTCAAAATTCGAAATATTTAAGTATTAATTCGAAAAATAGCACTTTTACTCGTATCATTTATGCAATCATCAAAGTATTTGCAATTTTCATGGAATATCTTCAACTAATTTGCTGCAAAATGTCTGTGAAATTAATTGCTGAAAATGGTTTATGGTATTTCGAAATACTCTTTGAATATTTGTAGTTTATTCAATGAATATTGCATGACATTCGAAAGCATTTCAGTTTGCTAAACTGCCAAAATATTTGCATAACAAAATTAATTTCTTGCAAATTACTCTTACGACCACTCCCAATAGATGTCAACAAAATGAATGCACGTAGATTAATCAGAGATAGATCAAGATGCTTATTTATTACACATACGAGACGTAGTCCCACATAGGAATTTCGAATCTATTCGCAATGTTCTTAAGGGGATTACAAACAGCTAGAAAGCCAAGTTCATTTCGATTGCGACTTACCTTTAGGGCACAACAAATATCAAATGTTATGTGATGATGTTGTTTTAGTCGATGTTCTTGTTGTTGTTGATGATTATTGTAGTCTGTGGCTATAAATTAACAAATTTAGCACGTTACAACGTTACACAACACTCTCTAGTTGCAGTCTTGTGTAAAAATACACGCATAAACACACACACACACACACACACACACATAAAGCAAATCCTTGGTGCCGACGAGGGATTTTGACTTGGAGACCGACACTGAGACTTAGACGGAGTCGGAGCCGGAGACTGAGACTGAGTCTGAAACCGGACCGAAACCGAGACCGGACCGTAGTGTCCTATGTGAATGCCCAAAATTTGATGTTCATTTTGTTGTTGTTATTGTTGTTGCACATTTTTCACATATTTTTCATAATTTTACGCGAAAAGAGACTGGGAGACAGAGAGAGTTCAGGAGTGAGAGAATGAGAGGGATAGAAACTCTAACAGTATTTGCCCAAAAAGCGTAAAATGGTGTAAAAATGAAAAAAGTTTGCGTTGGGCTGCGTTGTTTGTTTGTTGCAAGCACTCAAATCTCTAGTGAAATATTAATTCTCACAATTTCTGACACTTTGCCACGAGCTGATGTTATCCATGTGTTTTATATGTTTTATTTGTTTCATTTGTTTGTTTGTTGATCTTGCGGACAGGCAACTTTATGGATTGTTTATTAATTGTACAATGTTTTCGTTGTCGTTCTCTAATTTACTTATTTATTGCCCTGGCGCGGCCCCATCAAGCGTTATCGTTGTCGCTATCGTGTTGTTGTCTTTGCGTAGTGGCAGCGTCGTCGTAAGCAGCAGCATCAGCAGCAGCGTCGTAAGCAGCATCAGCAGCAACAGCAGCACAGCGAACCAAACGTTCTGACATTATCAACGTAACTGAAGCAGCAGCAGGAAGCTGTCGTCCTCTGCCTGTCGGAGTCGCCGGCAGCAGACGTTGTCGCCAGCGTCGTTGCTGTAGCTGTCGTCGTTGTCTTTGCCTATTACTCTTCGTCCATCTCTCTCTTGTTCGCGCTCTCACGAAGTGCGACTCGCAACTTAACGAAGGTTGTCGAAGTCATTTGATGTTCGTGCAGGTTTCGTTTCGTCACGACTAAAGGAATTTGTATAGAGCGGCCAACAGCTGACTGCAGCAGCATCAGCAGCTGCAGCACAGCAAAAGAGAGAGATATGGGTAATTTTCCAAAGCTTTTTAGCTCGAATTTGTCTTTCAGCTGGGATATTAAATGAGGTAACATTTCCCTGTTTAGTTAACAGAATGTTGTGCGTTTACAGCTGTATGGTCAGATATAAAAAGGAATTCGGTTAGATATAAGAACTATTGTTTAAATGATGAAAATGTTATATGTACAATTAATTATATAAATGTTTTGTGTAGTGCACCACATGGCTTTATAATAAGCTTAAAAGCTTAAATGAATAAGACTTTTTTATATAGCCATCTATTATCTGTCTTTAATCAGCCTGTCAAGCTAACAACAAGATAGACAACTAACTACGACTGTAACTAACTAGCACCTAATCGGCTTAATACCTGCACAAGAATAACAAACTCAACAATGACAATGCCTATGTGAAGGTAAAACTCTAGAAATAATAATGAAGGCATCTTAAGGAATAACGGATGAACTGATGATGGAGCCGTTATGGAAAGCATATTGACAATTTCACAAGGCAACAACGAAGAGCATAAAGCAATAAACAAGAAAATACAAAATGCATACGACAAACATGCGACGAGAGAAAGGAAACATGTGTACAGAAAAGCGTGTACACACATGGATATAAACATGGACAGGAATAAGGATACGAGAAATAGCAGACAATAGCTGTAAAACGTAAATATTAATATTGTCATAATGGACAACATTTAAGCAGCAAATTTGCTTTGGATAACTTTAAATGCAGCTCGAAGCGATGTTGAATGCTGAATAGTGTCGTTAAACCAATGCCAGGATAACAACATGAGCAGCAACAACAGCAAAAGCAACCACAACAACAACAGTGACAACAACAAAAACATCAGATACAGAAAATGTCAGCTCATTTCCGGTTGCTTAATTTGAAATCGTAGCGCAAAAATTACAAATGAGCTGACAATGCGAACACAACCAAGAACCCAAACAACCGAAAAATAACAGGCCAACGTTTTGAGTAGCAGCTCCAAGGGGTGAGGATAGGGAGAGGCGGAAGAGAGTGTTGCCAGGGTATTGGGAGAGTACTGGGAGGGTACTGGGAAACAATAAGCACAAAATAGCAGCGTCTAATACGCAAAATAAACGAGAACTGGCCACAGCATGACAGCAACGGGGCATAACATTGCCAGCTGGGGCAAATCCAATGCCACATGCCCCTTCCCCAACCCCATGCCCTTAGACTCCCACCAGCCACATCCTGCAGGCAGCTCTTTCTGTTGTTTTACAATTTAACGCACATCCTGACAGCCAAAACGCAGTCGACGGCGACGCTGGCAACGCCCAACAGTTTAATTTTTGTCACTGTATATATGTGTGTGTGTGTGTTGGTGTGTGTGTATGCACTCTAATCTAATGATGACAAGCATCGTCTGGCAATCGTGTGGGCGTGGCTACTGCTGCTGAATGGGCGGTTAACTATTGCACTCACCCAAAAAACATTGCGTATACGCCACGTTGCACATATGTCGAAATTGTTGTGCGTTCACCTTCTTCATCTTCTTCCTCGTCTCTTCTGCTCATACTTCGTTTTCATCTGTGCCTGTGACTCCGACGATAAAAAGTGTTGCCTGCTGTTAGATTCCAGTTGGATAAGTTGACAAGTCTCCATTCTCCAGCTGCCTCACCTGCCAGCTGCTTTGTCAAACTGCAGACAGTTGACGAGACCAACCGAAAGAAAGACAGAGTGACAGAGTGCAGTTAGACAAACTGTTGCACCCAACTTTGCCCAGAAAACTATATTGAAAAGAAGTTTGTTTGGCATTAAGAATGCAAATGTAAGTGCGAGTGTTGGGATAAAAGTATCACAATATAAATAAGAATAATAAAGAAAAAATCTATAAAAAATCCATCATAATTGATTTTGATTAAATCTTCTCTTACTTCGCTTTCTTATCAAAGATTTCAATCAGTAATACCTTAAACGATGGCTAATTAATGTTTCTAGCCATCTAATTTTTAAAAAGAAAGGACCATAATTTTTTTTTAATTTTCCTTCAATTTTAAAGTTAAAAAATCATAAGAAAACTATCAAAATAAAAACAAAATTTTTATAATTTAAAAATATGTATTTGTTAAACTATTGTTATAAATTAAGAACAATGTATGGATGAGGTTAGTAGGTACATTCATTATCTTTCGGAATCTGTAAAGTTTTTTAAGATCGGTTGTGCCGTTCTCGAAAAATAATACGAAATGTATGAGACCGTCATAAAAAAATAAAAAAACGGTGAAATTTTAAAAAAATTTAAAAAAAACTGCACCCAGAAAATTTTTTTTTAAGTCGGTATATTTATTCTTTGGGTCCATATCTATCATACAAATCCAAATTTGGCCGAGGACCAGAAAAAACGCTTAAAATTGTTGCATAGTGTAATTAGTGCTCAACAAGAAAGAATGATAAATGTTATTAACCCTTTAGTACCTTTACATTTGTTAAGTACATTAGTTTATATTAATATTTGTTATCGTTAGTAATTTATAATTTATTTTAATTTTCATCATTCTTTAGGATTTACTTTATGAAAATAAAAATTCTTTTGCAATTTATTAAAGCTTTAATAATATAAATACATTACATATAAAACAATGTGTAATAAACTTTGTATTAAACTAGATGTTTGTCCGAGCTGAAATTAGTTTTAAAAATGCAGTAAGCTACGGTGAAGCAAGCTCGACAGTAGGAAACCCTGTACTTTTTCAGTGCAAGGCGTTCACCATAGATTGTTCTTTAAATTTGCGTACCCGAAATTTTAATAGATGGCGCCACTGATAAACACAGAGGTCGCTAGCGTCTCTTTTTCTTCCTTCTGCCCGTAACATTGTTGGTTGAACATTTTTTAAAGTAAAGGGTCTTAAAATAAAAATGTATATTGTTTGCGCTCTATTAAAAATTAAATATTTATATAAATATGTCAGCAATGATGGGCGGAATAAATAATATTTATAATATGTAAATCAAAATATTTTCAAAATCCATTTATAATTTTCTTCTATCAAATTATTCAAAACAAACTTTAATTTGCTCTGCAGCTTTCTACAACAGTCTAAAACTTCTGCCGTTGACTTCTGTGAGTTGACACACGCTTCCATATTACGTACGTTTGTACACACATGTACATCCATTTGAGTTTTGTCACCTGTGAATTGCTTGGTAACTTCATTTGCGACAGTCAACTAATTGGCTAATTTATGCAAGTCAAATAAATGTCATGTCAACATATATAATTAGTTGGCCAAAATGGCGGCTTATGCAGCGGAATGGCTATGAAAATGTTGTGGCAACCTATGGAAATAGGAATATAATAATTTATGCACATTTTATTATATTTCTTAAGGTAATTAAAATAGAGAAAATAGCGTCAATAATATTTAATGAAAGATGACAGTAAAGTTGACTCTGAGGTCAGTTGCAGTTGAAGCTGAAGTGAGCTATGAGCTGACAGCTTGTCAGTTGCTGTAGAGCATAATTTTGTTATTGTTTTGCATTGCATTACAGGGCCAAGAGAGAGAGAGAGAGAGAAAGAGAAGCAAAGTGGCAATGGGAAACTAGCAACAGGCAACTCGATGCCACCGTCTGTTGCTGCCACAGTTGCTATAGTTGCTTCAATTTTAGCTTCAGCTTCAGCTGTGTCTTAATCTATTGGATTAGCGTAAATGCAATTACGCGCAAGCAAACGTTGCCTTAGTCGGCTGCCTGTTTGGCTGACAGCTTTTGGCCAAGGCTAAGACGTTCCCACGTCCCCCTTTTGGCTTTCCAACTCAATTAAACTGTGCGGACTTGCAGCATTATCAAATTGCCCAACAACCTTAAGGCAGGCAAAATACTGGGGCATAGGTCAAGTTAAACTTACAGATATTTAATCGTAATTCTTCCATATGCATTTCAATGCAATTACATTTCTAAAATTTGCACATCATGATGGTATAGTTGGAATTGTGCTTTGGCTCATCAAATATTTATGGGACGGCTAACAAAACAGCTCTTACTAAATCTACGTCAAAATGCTCTTGAAAATAAACAAAGAGTCCTTCGTTCACCCATTCAAAATATAGTTCGACAACCATTTCCCATTTCCACTTTTCCAAGCCCAATCCCAATTTAGCGACGTCAGTTTGCCGCATAAAAAATGGTTGCAAATTTCACCAAGAGCAAACAACGTTGTAAAACAAATATTTACAACACTTTTTGAACTACGTGTAGGTCTGTTTGTCTGAATGTGTGTATTGCCACGCTGGCAATAAAACCAAAACGAAATATCTATCAGTAAATGATTGAAAAAATGTATTTGGAGACTCGCGTCGACAAAAAAACAAAACAAAAGCACGAAAAAGGACAGCGCCAGGATATTACTAAAAATACAAACATCGATCGTTTAGTTGCCAAAAGGATTTAGTAAAAGAATGAAACATAGAAAATGGACAGAAAATATATCGTAGATTGTGACATAAATTGTTGTACGTTTTGTTTTGGGAAAGTTTCAGTAAATGTGTAGCTTTAATAACTATTTATTATTTTCTCTGGCTTCAATCTTCTGTTGGTTATCAAATCCTATACCAATCTTCTTTGTGTTGGCCATTATTTCACAATAATAAGCCATAAATATATTTTTCTGCTTCATAATGTATTCCACAACGTTTCAAAAATGCTCGTAATTCAGAAAAAGAGGGGAAGAAATGAAAAGTTCGGGGGAACAGTTAAGAAACAAACAAACCGACTTACTTGCGCTTCACAAAAGCACAAAGGAGAAACGCTCAAGGAAGCCGGAGAATGTAGGGAGAAAGAGAAGAGCAGTAGAAAAGGAACGGAAAAGGAAAAGAAATGGAAAGAAAAGGCTTACAATTCCTGTGTGGACATTTAAGCAGATTTGCATGTTGTCTTCAACTCCCTTTCTCTCTCTGCCTCTCTTTCTTTCTCTTACTCTATACACCCTTTCATAATTTTTTTTTCTCATAATTTTGTTCTTTATTTCTCGCGTTGGAGCTTCCTTTTTGGTGTTTTCCCCGCGCTTTTGTACTTATAATTTCTCACGTTTTCCTGCAAATGCAGCACAAAAATTCTCGTTGTAACTTTTAATTTCATGCCATTTAATTCGTTGAAAGCGGAAAGTAGCAGCAAAAAAGCAAATGAGAAGAAGAAAAGCGAAAAGGAAGAGAAAGAAAATACCAAGATGAAGCCATGTAAAGGACAAGATGAGTGTGTCCCTCTATCTTTAGCTGTATGTATGTCTGTGCGTGGGTCAGGGTAAAAAATATGTAGAACTTGCCACAGGACATGCTTTACGAGTATAACAAAAGTTGTTTCCTTTGTAACATTTTTTATTTTTGTTGTTGTATAAAAATGAATTGCCGAATAAAGAAATATCTTAAAATTCGCCTTTCAAACATTTTGTTCTCAATTATTTCGCATCTATTTGAGAGTTATTTTAAAACTCGCGACTTATGTTTTTCGGGGCGCATACATTTTAAAAAGAAGTTTAACATAAGTAATGATAGTTATCATCTTTTCGTTTGGATGAACTAAAAGCGTTAACATACATAATAGAGACAAATTTGTGAATTTTTTTATACCCTTGCAGAGGATATTATAATTTTGTCACGAAATGTGTAACGCATTGAAGGAGGCCTCACAGACCCCATAAAGTATAAATATTCTTGATCAGGGCGACGAGCTGAGTCGATATAGCCATTTCCGTCTGTCCTTCTGTCCGTCTGTTCGTCTGTCCGTGTGTCCGTCTGTTTCTATGCAAACTAGTCTCTCAGTTTTGAAGCTATCTTGATGAAACTTGGTACAGGTCCGTCTTTTTACTGCACGTAGTATATATTTCGGAACCGGCCGGGTCGTATCATTATATCATATAGCGGCCATAGGAACGATCGGTGCGAAATCAATATTTAGTATGAAAATCTTTTTTCATTCTTAAGATATCTGAATGAAAGTCACAGATTGTGTGTATGATATAGTTTCAAACAGCCTGACTAAATTTGGTGTAAATCGGAATACTATATCATGTAACATAGCTGCCATATGAACGATCGGTTCGACATCAACATCTAACCAATTTTGTAAAAAATCGGACGGCTTATGCAAATCTCTGCAAGGGTATCCAATGCAATGTTACAACAAAGAGATTTATCGACAATTTTATTATTAAAAAATACATTTTCTTGGTGATGTAAATTCAAACTGAACATGGACTTAAAAATCGGATTCTTAAAATCGCCCGTGCAAATTTAGATTGATCGCAGCATCGGGAATTTCGACATCGATTGATCGATTTTTCATATGCACATAAATACACTGAAAAGTGCATGATCAATTTAACACATAACACATTTTTAACTCAGCTCGCGATCAGTAACATAATTTAATTATGTTATTTATATATACCATATACGTTAATAAAATTTTTGCTTATACCTACTAAAGCATATTTGTTAACTTTAAATTTTCTTTGAAATTAAATTTTGACACCGCGTGTGTATATTGTAGCGTTTGATAAGAATGTGCAAGGAGGCCGAATTTTCTTGATAAACAATTTATTTAAATCGATTAGCCAGCTAAAAATAGATCGAGTTAAAAACCTTGAAAATCACTTATGCAAAAATCGATCAGTCAATGTTCCGATGTTTTTCTACATCAGTAAATTTTCTTACATTTCAGTGACTTATTGAAATGTAAAAAAATTTACTGATCTAAAACTTATTATCAATTCTTTAAGAAAACTGTTAGCTGTGCCAGCCCTTAACCCCAAAAACATTTATTTTAGTAGCTCCATTTGCTTGTTCATTGACTCTGAATGGTAAGATTTTCTTTTGTTTCTGGCCCAGCTCATTAATGAACCAAAAACTTTTAAACAATTGCCTTTTTTAAATCTCCCCCAATTTTTATTACAAATTGCATTCATTAAGTTTTGACTTTGATTTGTATACCCTTGCAGAGGGTATTATAATTTTGTCACGAAATGTGTAACGCATTGAAGGAAGCCTGACAGAACCCATAAAGTATATATATTCTTGACCAGGGCGACGAGCTTTAGTATGAAAACCTTTTTTGTTTCTCAAGATATCTCAACCAAATATACACATTGTGTGATTGATTAAGTTTTAAACAGGCTGACTAATTTTGGTGTAAATCGGACTACTATATCATGTAGCTGCCATAGGAACGATCGGTCGGAAATAAACATTTAGTATGAAAAACTTTTTTGTTTCTCAAGATATCTCAACCAAATATATACATTGTGTGTTTGATTAAGTTTTAAACAGGCTGACCAAATTTGGTGTAAATCGGACTACTATATCATATAGTTACCATAGGAACGATCGGTTCAAAATCAACATTTAACAAATTTTGTAAAAAATCTGACGGCTTACACAGGGCACTGCAAGGGTATCCAAACTTTGCCGCGCCAAAGTTAGCTTGCGCTATATTTTTTTTTAAATTTTTTTGGAAAGTGGGGAGTTTGGTTTGAAAGAGTTTTCCTCAGCAGCGTAATTGCCAAAGTATTAAGTATTTAGTTTTTACTTTAATTAATTTTTTTGATAGTTACGAGTAGTTGAGTTCAAAGTTGAAGAATTCATAGTATAGGGCATTAAACATTTAAATACCATGCGGAAATGCTGGGTAGATTGACTATAGTTATAAAGGGTTCATAATTAAGAAACTCTATGGCCTCGCTTGGCTTGAAATGGAAACTGAAACATTTATTCCCAAGGCTTTAAGCAAAGCCAAAAGGTGGCCAACTAATAAAGTTGCAGCAGAGCAGCTTAGGCCACGCCCATTTGCCCCTTTCCACTGCACAACTTGCACATTGTTGTGCTAGTGTGTGTGTGTGCTTCTGCTTAACTTTTCCATACAGCCCTTGTTATATGCGTGCCAAATTAAGTCTACCTGCTACCAAGGATGGCTTGACGGCGGTTGCCTCGGTTCAGGCAAAGTTTTTAACCATTACTTAAATGTTATGTGCACCTTAAGGCACACACACTCACACACTCACGAAGCAACACCCATGTATTCTCGCACATGCATACATATACATAAATTCACTTGGGCCCGAAAGTGAAACTAAAAACTGGCAACTTCTTTTCTCATCACGCAGCTCACGAAAAGTGGCGACGTGACGCTGACGCTGACGCCAACGCCAACGGCGACTGCGCTGCCTTTGCAACAAACTGCAAACATGTTGCATACTTTTATGCGTGCTGCAAGTTTTTAGCCAACTTAAAGTGGCCTGGGCGTGAATGTGGGCGTATGTACAGCAGCGTTTGGTTTTACTGTTGCCAAGTAACTTAGAACGTCTGATTAAATTAATAGCTTATAAAAATTACAAAATAATTCTACTGATTCTGAATTAAATTAAATGATTAAATTCAGGGAATGAAACCGAAACGAATTTCGGTTACGGTTCCGGTTCCGGTACGTACTGAAACGAGTATTACGGTAAAAAGTTATATTTCGGTTTTGTCCTTTCGGTTCCGGTTCTCGTATCGGTCCATACCGGTACAGTAAAGTAATTTTTAAAAAATTTAAAAGTAAAGAAAATCGAATTTTATCAACAAATATTTGTGTATGTATAAACGTACAAATGCATGCATATTAGCATGTAAAGTCTGACATTTAATTCGAGAAATTTTTTTATAGTGCAAAACCATGATCGTACGAAAAATAATAATCAAATTGTTTTAAATGTACCGAAACCGTACCGGTACGAACGTTTCGGTTTTCGGTTCTTGAAAAATAATTTATTTCGGTTCCGGTTACGGTTACGGTATTTCATTTGAAACGGTTATTTTCGGTTAACGGTTCCGGTTCCGGTTACGGTTCCATTCCCTGATTAAATTATTTCTGTCATAATTAATAATTATCTATGGCTATCACCATTATGGTACTTACGGTCTTTATTTATTGATTGTAATCTCCAGTGACTTTGATATGAAGTCACAAAATCAGCTGCAATAAATTTAATTCAACGGAACTAAGGCAACTAGTTTTAAAGCGGGATAAGTAGATTCTTGCTTGGATTTGGGCTAAAAGATATGTGTAAAGAAGCGGTGGGTACGCTCCAATTCTGGGAGAAAATTTTACTCTACCCGTTATTCAAGGCGAATTTGCGTCACGATATCGCTCGCTAGGACTGGCGAGATTTTAAACACTTTTAATATGTAAACCTCAAATGGGCAAGCAAAAAATAAACCCGGTATGGTTGTTGTTGTATTGCTCACGAATAAAGATCTCCTGCCCACAGCTGGTGAAGAGCATGCTTGAATAAATATACAGATACACAATTTTTTCCTTTGATTTTAATAAACTTTTTGTTATATTATATTTATTATAGTATAATAGCAAATATTGAATTTTTAATATTTGTTATTTATTAACTGTGCTCATTCATGCGCTTCTGCTATCATCGCCTTTTGATAAGTGACAAATTTGTATGTGCACATACATATTTACAGCAAAATTGACAAATTGAAACAAACAAGCAACAACAACCCATAACAGCCACAATATTTCATGATAACAAAATAAAAAATTGATGACGTTCAAATTTCTTGAGAAATGAGAAATTGCGCATCATGAACATTGACAACGTCATCGAGATCAAAGGAGCTCCAATAGCGACTAGTTTAGTGTCAGACACGCACAGCCCATGACCAGACTTTTACGCCCTCTTCCATCACCGCTATTTGTACACATATCGTCACTTATATTCTTGCAATGACAATACATTTGATATTGGCAGCAGATTGATGAAAAAGAAGCAGCTAGCTGAAGGAATCAAATAAATAAAGAAATTGTTTCGCCACAAACTTTTCTATTACATTTTCTTATTTGCTGTTGATTATTTTTCATTTTGTTCGGTTGGCGAAACATTCAATTTATCTTTTGAATCATTCATACATTCACTATGAAAATGACTGTGTATAAAGTCAGGTGTTTCTTTGTCAATTTGTTGGTTTTGCATCAATTGAAGCTGACAATGGGCAATCGAGTTTAAGTATTTGATTATTTTCATGTTGACTAATACTCGTAGAGAGAATTTGAATATGAAAAAGGAGCAAATTGAATTCTAGTAAAATTGTGAAAATGTTTTTATATTTGAAAGGAATATTTGGATAGTTTATTGTCTGGAAATGAAATGCACCAAGGTAGGTTGACATTTACGAGGAATTTGAATGTTAAATAAATGGGCTTTTACATGAAATAAATGTCTTAATTATAAATATATTTTGTCAGGATCTTATTGTATGTATGTATGTAAAGAGCATACACAAAACAGCATTAGGTATTGAATTTTATAAATATTACATAATAAAAAAATTATTGTTATATTAAGAAGTTATATCCCTCTCTTTATCTAGCTCCCCAAAAACTCTGAAAAAAATACACACATTAAAGATACTTAGTTTATTTAGTTTAGTGTTTAATCCAGCTTCAATTGATTTGTTTAATCGATTCTTGTGTCATTGTTTATGCCCTATTAATTATGTGGCACACACAAACAGATTTCTTTACCTCTCTATAAACGCTTACTTTATGTAAATATCTCGCTCTCTCTTTCTCTCCTTCCCAGGCAATACCAGCAACAAAAAAATTAATATTTATCAGACTGTGCATAACAAATGCCCATTTGATTGCGTAATCTGTTTGAAAATGTTAATTGCAAATTTTTCAAGCGCTTGTTTTTATCAAATTTTTGCTGTTGTCATGTTGTTGTTGTTTTTATTTTATTGTACATTTTTTTATTATTGGAATTTAATGGGCTGTCAATTGTTTTCTTTGACAGCTCATGTGTTATTAAAGGCAGTAGAAAGTTTAGATATATTTAATCCGGGCCTAAAAATGAAATTTGTTGTTTATTGCTAATTTATATATAAGCCTCAAGCTGCAAAAATGTATATAATCAAATGCGAGGGTTGACTGATATATTAAGTACAATTAAAATGTGGAAGTGAATGCCGTGCATTAAAATTTAAATAACTCTTAAATATAAGGAAAATTCAGTTATTAAATAGGATATACTATTTACAAAGACATGTTTCAAACTTGTATTCGATTTCTCAATGTTGAAACATTTTATCACGTATCTATAACACTGTGTTACAAATTGGAATGAAGTTGAAAACCCTTTGAAATGATAGTGATTTTCTGGTAGGGCTTATCGAGTATAGCAATCCTGCATACGTGGAATTTTGGGGACATCCCCAAAATCTGCATTTACCGCTAAAAAACCTAGTTTTGCTTTGTATTGGTACTTAACAGCTTGTAACTTAGTGAATTTTATACCAATAATAAATTAGAATGCAAAAGAATATACCTTTCGATTGGTGTATATATCGTTTGCAGTATTGCTATACTCGACCTACCAGAAAATCATTATCATTTCCCAGTGTTTTTTTATGCTGTAACACTGTGTAATATGTGATGTATAACATAATAGCATTCATTTCACTTTCTTATCAAACAGCTCTCTCATAATGATTATGAATTTCGAATAATAACATGAAAGGCAATTAAATTCATTTAATCGCTGTATTTGACCAAAAAAATGTTTTAGAATATGCAATATGAGTTTGTTGTGTGTATTTACATAATATTAATTAGAATATTCACAGGCAAAATATAATATATCTAATTCATATTTATTGAAATCAGATTAAATTCAGAATGTTTCTTAATATATAGAATTTATTGAAATCAACAAATTCTATCTTATTCTAAAAAGCTAACAATATTAAGCAGATATAAAATTAAAAAATATAGCGCAAGCAGACGTGGCAGACCCCATAAAGTATATATATATATTCTTGATCAGCATCAACAACCGAGTCGATATAGCCATTGCCGTCTGTCTGTGTCACCTAGATCTCAGAGACCATAAGAGATAGAGACACCAAATTTGGCATGTAGGTACATCTATATCTCCCATTGATCAAGTTTGTTTTAGATTTTTGCCACGCCCCTCTGCGCCCCCGGAAATTGAAATACTAAATTTTGCAGTCGCATTACAATAGCCCCTTGGTTATACACTATAGTCCAAACCTGTCCTGAAAATTTCATTTAAATCGGATGATAAATGCGGAAGTTATTCAACTAACAATGTTACGTTCAAATTGAAGAAGAGACGCCGTGTATATTAACTTATCGGTGTAGTGGCTCCATCTATTGAATGGTACGCAAAATTGAAGAACAATCTATGGTGATCGGCTTGCACTCAAAAAGTACTGGGTCTCCTACTGTCGAGCATGCTCTACTGTAGCTTACTGCATTTTTTTTTTTTAATCATATTTTATGCTTTGATCTTGAACACTTTTTAACCTACACATTGGTGCAGCATAATATAACTTATATCTAGTAAGTGTGGTCGGGATATCTAGAAAAACAAAAAAGTTCTTTATGCTTATTGTTTTTTGACTGATTATAATCAGAAATAATTATTTCTATGGGATCTGTAAATATTGTATGTATTTATATTATACGTATTTGCTTTTTAGCTCACAAAACCTGCAAATTTGGACCTATAAGAAAGTGTCACGCCCACTTTAGGCAGCTACAGTTCCAATTGAAATTGTATGTTCAATGCAAAAGGTTAAAACGAAAATCTTGTTCCGTTTTTATGTTAAAAAAATCGGCAAATACCCCATAGTGGTATGTAGACTTTAGTTTTCCACTGTATTACCGTATACTTAAAATTGCACTAGACAAGGAACAACATTCTTGTGTTGTGTTTGCCACACAACGCAAATCGCATCGCATTGCGAATCAAATCGTTTTTTTATGGCGCGTTATTCAAATTCAATTTGTTGCCTTCACAGTGGAAGCAGGAAAAGCGGATAAAATAGGAAGTGTGAGAGACAGAAAGAGAGAGAAGTAGAAGATAATACACAAAAAATTGTAAGAAAGTATCGGAGCAGCGAGGTTATGCATATGCCCCATTGAGCACGCATGCTGAGTAGTTGGCAACGATGGCAAGGAGAGGACGGGGCATACCCATAAAGCTACTATGAAAGAGAAGGAGTGGGAGGGAATAGGAGAAAAGAGAAATTATATGACAAACATCAATAAACTGAACAATAAAATGCATGGTCTGAAGAAGCAAAAGAGAACGATGCATAAAACGCAATGTCCTTGCTTGCAAAATGAAACTTACGCACACACACACAAAGAGAGACATACACACAGACACATATACAAACAGAGAGTACATTTTGTATCAGAAAGTTGTTAAAGCTTAAAGAAATTGTTGTAAATTGGTGAAGCAGCTCTCAAAGAGAAGCCGCTGCAGGGACATAAGGTTAAGGGGCTGGAACGAATGGCAAGAAGGGCGTCCACAAGGCGCACATAATTATGCAAACTAATTAAAATACGCATACGATACGTTCGTCTTCAGCTCTGCTGCCCCCACCTCCTTCTGTTCCTACATTCCCTAGATTCCCTACAACTTCTCCTCCTTCTGCTTCTCCTTCTCCTTGTCATATGCCATTGCCTGCTGGCTGCTGTTCTTTGGCGCCCATTTTTAATTAACAGTAAGCGCCCAGCGATGAGAAGACGTATGTGTAGAGAATGGGAGGTTGATAAGGAGAATGGTAGATGGGGGACGTGGCAGGTACAGTAAAATGTGTCGACTGGGGACAGGGCAAACAAAAATGAAAGACACTCACTTCCGCTTGACATGCTGTGGAATGTTGTGCACATGCATCTGAATCTGCTCAATGGCCATGTGTGTGTGTTCGCCCTGAGAGTGTGTGTGTGTATGTGTATGTGTGAGTGCGAGTGTGGGTCTGTGTGAGCTTGCGCTGCACAAATATAAAAGCAAACCGCAAAAACACAAATATAGTTGCATACTTTTGAGCGCCTACACAAAAATGAGTTCTGAGTCCTGCGAAAAATGAGATGAACGCAGCGCCAACAACAACAACATCAGCTTATACTAATATTTATTTTTTTATTTTTACAAATTACACTTGTCAAAATAAATGACTGAGAAGAGAAAAGAAATCGTAGACTGACTTTAAGTAAGAGGATGAACTTAAAATTACCGATCATGACAGATTTTTGCAAGTCAGAAAGAGAAATTTAATATCAGTTAATTGATCTTTGTAGATGATTATCAAAGGTCGTATTTTAAAGTGGGTAAATTTTTTTCTCGACCAAGCGGTTGTCAAAATTCTCAGAAAACTTGCACTTGAAACCATGGGTCTAAAGTCAAAATCGAGTTTCCGATCATTAACGACAAAATTTCATCTATATATATAAAACTCTTTTTTCTTTATTACTGACTGACTGACGCGACATCACGCTGGAGCGGAAACGGGTAAAGCTATCGGGCTGGAATAAGCTGAGACATAATGGTCGTGAAATAAGGATGTGTTTTGCGATATTCCAACTGGCAGGGGTTCAAATAAAGGCCGTAGTTCAAAATTGCTTAGAATGAAATTTTTTTTTTCTTTTTTGAGCTATCGGGCCAAACTCACAGGCTATGTATTTCTTACTGTTTGTTACATTCTGAGAAGATTTGGTCAAGATCGGACGACTATATCATATAGCTGCAATAGGAACAATCGGATCCAAAAAAAACTTTAGTATGATGACCTGGATGAATGAAAGAACTCGTGCATGAATTTATGCACGAATTCGTGGATGAATTTATGCACGAATTCGTGGATGAATTTATGCACGAATTCGTGGATGAATTCGTGAACGAATCAATATACTAATGCTTATTTGCATCCGATTGGCAGCAATATGATGTAGTCATCGGGTATTGACCAAATTCTCTCAATTAGTAAAAAATATATAATCTGTGAGTTTGTTTCAGATAGTTCTAAAAACAACAAAGGT
Source organism: Drosophila neotestacea (assembly GCA_035044365.1). NCBI lineage: Eukaryota > Metazoa > Arthropoda > Insecta > Diptera > Drosophilidae > Drosophila > Drosophila neotestacea. The sequence goes on from JAWNMD010000660.1 coordinate 326,365, forward strand.
CATCTTACTAAAGTTCAATTTTTATGTGATCGTTCCTATGGCAGCTATATGATATAGTGATCTGATCCGGCATTTTCCGACATATGTACTAAAAGCAGCAAGCAGACGGGCTTATTCCATCCAAATTCATCAAGAATTTCTTTGAAAATCTTTCGAGTCTTTGACCATATTAGCTTTGTTTAAATTCTAAATTAATAGGTTTTGCGCTACATTTTATAAGAATTACTTACAACTTAAGAAACTAGCTTTTAAATGCTTTGTATTTACAGTTTTCAATAACCAAAATTAATAAAAAATTTTAAATTTGCTTCTCAAAGAAATTTGATTGGTCTAATATCATGGTATACATCTTTTTTTTTTGGGTCAGAATTAGATTCAGAATCAGAAATATCTTTAGGTAAATCATCGACGCATACGAATAATCGATGGACATTTAGAACCTTAAGAAAAGTAATCAGTTGGACTCACAAATTTACATGTAGATTGAGATAATGTTCCATAAGCTGTTTTTTGTAAGATCGTTGACATAAGAACTCATCACAATAGGAAAGTTTCGCGCATGCTACTCTCATTTCTACCTTAATTTTTTCAAAGATTATCTCTTCAGTTTAACAAGAGAGCACATATATATGCAGAATACCGATTAAACCCAATTATAACAAGTAAGTGACAATTTTTTTCTCTATGAAGCTGCAATGAAGCTGTTTTGTAAAAGGAAAATTTTTTGTTTAACAAAAACCTCACCGAACATAGAAAATATTAAAATGAAAGTATAACAAATCCGTGTTTAAAAGTTAACTATAAATATTTGTGTAATTAGGAAAAAAATATAACAAAAATGCCAAACAAGCGGAATTTTTGTTTTCAGTCTTATCAAGCAGTTTTAATAAAAGTTGCAAATTCAAAGAATAAGAATTATGTTGAATAAGAAAATCGCATCGAACTCGAACTAGTTACCATATAATGGGATAAGTAACATCGTTGATATGGGCTGCTGGTATTTATCATCACATTCAATTTGTTGCCTTGTTAATTTTGCCTTTTTTGGGCGCAGTGCATCATTTGAATCCCCCAGTTGGCCGTCTAAATCCAAAAAGTCAGCAACACGTTGCCTCTAATGATATGACTAACGTTGACAGTACGTCATTCACATTCAGATTGCCAGCTTGTGGGTGTGAAGTGGTGCGAGTGTGTGTGGAAATGTGCGAGCTGTGTATTCTGTTTGGGGAATAAATTGTTAATTATTATTTGAAAAGAGTTACAGCGTTGATGAGGACCAACTACAGAGTCAGGCTGTATGTAGTCTTTTGCTCGCATGTTTGTTAGGCTGGCTTTCGCTTTTATGCACAGGACTTCTGTGGAATCCTAGCATGCGGTTAGTTCCCAGGCTTCAGTTGCATGCACATTTGAATGTGAATTTCTATGCCATTTCGAAGAGAGGGGAGTGAGGACACCCTCTCTAAATTAACGTTCGTTCGCGCCCAGGATCTGTGCATTAATGTGCCCTCAATTCTTCCCATATGCGTGTGCTCATTTCAAATGCGCATTACAACAACTGCAACAAAGTTGTTTTTTCCCTAGTTTTGCAGTTGGTTGTGTCAATTGAAATGCAACAGAAACAGAAGCGGCAACCAGCAGGCAGCATGTAGCAGGCAGAGTTGGTAAATTAAAAAGTGAAACGTACATGGCGTATGTGTAATATTTTTATTACACTTGCCTTCTAATTAGGCAAGTCAGCTGTCAGTTTGCCAGTTTGTCAGCTGTGAACTGTGCCACTGAGCCGACTCATCTCCCAACCTCAGTCCCCCTCTCCAGGTTTCCTCACCCTGTTCTACGCACTCGGATTTGCATTTGCTTTCAACTAATTTGCTTGGCTTCGTATCCAGTTGCTGATTAATACGCTGTGTATTTGGGCCAAGCGAGAATAACAGCCATGTGGAACTGCGAGTATTTCTATTTCTGAGAATAGTTTATTTGTTGTCTTTCCTCATTACATTCCCGTTTTGCAACTGTCATTATCGCGGCAAGAACATCTCCGCTGGGAATAAGTCGAAGAAGGCCAAGCTTGATGAAAGTTCTTCTCACATAGCTATGATATTTACTTTGGTTCAACTTGTTGAAATAACACTCTTGAGTCCCTTGTGGAAGACGGAGGTTATAAGTGAAATGTTATTAATCAAGTATTTTTATACTTCTTTAAATACAAATTGGGTACGTTCTTATCTTATCTTTAATTCTTATTTAGTTTTAAAAAATAATGGCGGCCTGAACTCTTCGTAAACCGTTTCTTAAAACTATTTTCTTAATTTTTGCTCTGTTTTGGAATAGTGATAAACTCATTTTGCCGATCACTATATATACTAATTTTTTTTAAATAAAATGTACTTGTATTCACCTTAACTTTTTGTAAAATTAAATTTATTTTTAAATAAGAAATTTCTTTCTTCAGAAGGTTTTCAACGAGCGTTTTTCCAACAGCTAAGCAGCATCTAATCAGCTGCTTCTCAAGCTCTATTTGAACTATTTCCAACCAGTAACCAACCTCATTCCATCACCTTCTTTCCCAGCACCATACATGATTCTGCAATTCCACAACTTAGGCATTACCACGAAAATCGATTTCAATTCAATTTGTTTGATTGCCGCGGCGTTTAGATCAAACGAACTAAATGCCAGCCACGTTCGAAACTGACACAAACACACACACACACACACACAAATATATGTATGTGTGTAGAATTATACAGACATACACATACATATATAAAGTTGCAATCACGAAAATGGCCGGGCAATAATAGCGCGTGTCGTTGGCTACAAAACTGGAACTGTTTCTACCTGTTTCACATGCGAAATTAGCTTAAAATGGCTGACGCTAATGTGCAAACAGCCCCAAACCCTTGACAGCAACCCCTCCCTCACCTTCACCACCCACCGACCTACCTCAGGTAACTCCTGCGCATTAATGCCTTTTGATCTGCACCAAAAATAGAGAGAAAGAGCAAGCCCAAAAAACTTTTAATGTACGTGTCGCTGGCGACGCCAAAAAGTATGCAGTGCTTTCATTTGCAGCTCACACAACGGACACAAAACGGCGACTTGTCTCTTCACGCTTTTTGGACGCTTCAAATGACACCTATCTCCTGCCTCTTCGAACTTGGACAAGTTTCAATTGAACGCCGCACAGCCAACAAGTGAATTTTAGTCACCAAAGCCGTGAAAAAGATACCGCAAGCAAACAGAGTGAACCACTTTTAAAAGCCAAACATGATGGGGTATTTCAATTATGTGCTTAGCTTTGAGCTTGGCAATATGACTTAATTCAAACGAAAGTGATTCGTGAATAAAGATCGAATTTCAATTTAATTTCGTCGCAATTTCACTGCAAAGTAAATAGCATAGTATTTGGAAATTAGTGGAAAATTACCTACAAACTGCAATCTTTAAATTTCTTTCATGAAAGTTAATTAAAACGTGATGCGGTGATTTTGAAGGGAGTAAAAATGTTATATATGAATGACAGTTAATTTACTCATATAGGAATTGCTTATTTTGGCTAATATCCCCTTTTTTATTGTATACTAGTGGACTCAAATAAAATTTTTATAGATTATAATTAATTTGTCAACACAATTGATATCTTCCCCTAGTTACAATAGATATTATTGGTATTATATTAAATATGTATTACAAAGTTTATTGTAAATATTTAGTATTTTAGCTCTTCTCCTTTCTATTATTTGAAATAATTTAACTATTATTATTATAATTATTATATTTTTTTTTCTACTATTTTTTTTTTAATTTGAAAAGTTTGAAGTGTATTTGGAATTTCATTTAGAATATATGAAAATGTATATCGTTTTTTATGGCCATTGCCGGCTTTATTATTGCCGTTTAGCGATTTTTTATGTCCTGAACTGTGCACTATAGGCCGTCTGTTGACTGCGCATTTTATTGCATTTTATACCACAGGGAGGAACAGGAGAAACCGTGCGAGTTGGAGTTGCGTAACGGGGTCATTTGCTCTGTTGGCTTTTTGAAAGCCATAAAAATCGAATGACAGCGGTCGACGCAAAACAAATCGATTTGTTAAATTGCAGCGCAAAGTACAAAAAAATTCGCGCGCACGCACACAAAGACAGAAGAATGGTGGACAGTGGTGATAAAGGGGAGCTCGATCTCAAGCAGGTGGTTTAAAATGTCCCATTATTTGATTAGTGGCATCCTAATTCCTCCCTCTATCCCTCTCACTTTCACCACTTCTCGTATCTTCAGTATCAATCGCTTTACTCTCCTAAACCGAATTAAGTGCATATTAAATTAATTAAATTTTAAATAAATTAAAGTATTTCTCTGACAATGAAAATATGAAAATTACTTATTTTACTTTTTAGGAAATACATATAGGAAAAATCTATGCGCAGATCCTGCCATCAGGGCACCTTATAATACATACATTTAAGCTCAAATTAAGGACTACGAGTAGAAACAATTTTAGCATTACTCATTAAAATGCAAAATTTTCGGATAATTAAAAAGTTTTAATTGCGCTTTGTTCAATATTGAGTTGAGAAAATGTATCATTAAAATAGTTTCACTTACTAAACTGTTGCTCAAGGCTTTGGGAAATTGTTGTTTCGACAAACTATTTATTATTTCTTTTTGATGCTGTAGTTTTAGCCGTAGCAGGGATAAGGTTCAGGATAGCCTAAGGATGACTTAGGATAAATTGTAATAGTTTCTCAATCCAACCTATGCACTGATAGACGTACAACATAGTCTACTGAATATTATGTCTATTTAAAGATATTTTGAATTCCCCTTTTGAGTATTTAGCTTATTTGAATTTTGGATCATAAAATACAGATTTTAAATAACAGCTGCCAGTTTCATGGCTTTGGTCTCTTGGTCCCTTATCTCAGTGTCAGTATTGCCTTTGGCATACGACCACAAAAACCATCTCATTTATCCATGAAAATCTTGTGGCAACACAAAAAAGGAACCTGCGCCGTATCCTTTTCATTTTCAACAAGCCACAAAACACAATTCGCTTTCATTTCATTTCAAAAATTCGTAAGAAATAAGAGAAAAACAGAGTGAGATAGGAAAAGAGAGAGAGAGAGAGAGAGAGAGAGAGATGGGGAGAATGAAAATGAAAATGATGAAAATGCAACTAATTCCTGACGGCTTATGGTTATTATGCCAAGTTGAAGGGGTGTGGTAGGAAGAGGGGCGAGAGGGGTCGCTACACTTCATTCTTTGCCTGCCTTTTGCCTCGTTTCTGTTATAATTTTTATTTTATTTAATGCAGGCATCAGAATCACAGCCAGAACCAGAACCAGAGCCAGAACCCAAACCAAAACCCAAGCCCAGAGCCCAAGTCAGAGATTAACCTTCACCGTCGTTCAGTTGTATATCATTTAATTTTGCGGTAAGCTCAAAATCCAAGCAATCTGCTCCTGAAAAGTAATTCAAAAGGTACAAATATATTTCGTATAGTTTGAATAGCATTTGTTCAAGGTTCAAATGTCCTTTCTTTAACCGATTTATTTTTTAGGTTGAGCTGCCACTGAAAGGTCAAAGTTGGCAAGTATAAATAACACACATTGCAGTTTTAATTATAAAAGAGTTTTGCAAATCGAGATCTTTTATAGAGCCACTTGTTGCCCAAGTTTCGGTCTGACTCTAACCCAATGACTGAACACATTAGGAATGCTATGCAAACTGCATAAATCAGCATTCAAATTAGAAATTAGCCAAGACAGTCAGACAGACAGTCATAGACAAGCATCAACTGCGTCCAGATATAAGCACCACTCAGCCTAAACTCATCCAGTACAGCCACTTGAGGTCTTTCAGCCAGTCCAGCTTCCTTTTCCCCTCCATCACTTTAGTCTCTCTTTATCTGTACCTCTATCTGTATCTCCTGTCTTGTATCTGCAACTCATTCATAGCACACTCGTCAGCGCACTCATTATTAGGCTCAAGTGCAAATTAGTGTGTTTGTTAGTAGGTTATTAAGTTCTCCTCAGTATACTTCCCCTTTCCTTACCCTCTCCTCCAACCACACTCCTTATACCTTCCCTCCCTTTGTTATGCTAACCAAACGAGTTTCTGCTGTGCCAACTAAATACGTAAAATTCTCGCTCGTTTTGTCTGCACAGAAAAACTTGAGTATACAAATTTAATTTCATTGTTTTTCGAGTGCTCTCGCAGCTTCAAAACAACAACAGCAGCAACAACAACGTACTGCAACAACAATAAATGTGGGCTGTTGTGTGGGCGTGGCATTTGCACTGTTCATTGTACTTGAATAGTTTTTGCCATCGCCCTCATCGTTGGTGTTGTCGAAGCCGAATGGGCAAAGTTTTCGCAATTAACATGAAAATATAACACACACACGTACACCTCACACTTACAGATACTGTAAAAATTGTGCTGCCTACTTTTAGGGAATTACCACAGATCTGAAGGAAGCAAAAAAAACAGAAAAAGGAGGCAGACAAAAAAGTGACGCATAAAAAATTAATTAAAATCAATTAGGGCAACAACCGGAAGTTGAAATAACGATAATAATGAAAAAAATATGCATAAAATCACCTTAATTATGGTTTACATCCGAATGTTCTCGCGCCCCTGGCAAAGTATGCAAAACAATTTGGAAAACAAACGCGAAAACCAAAAGCGAAACATAATAAAATTCAATCAGGCCAAGCAAGCAAATGACAGAAAGATTTTGACCCAAAACTCTCAGCGAACAGCCCTCCAAAATGACATTAATTTACACATCAACGAAGCGCAAAAAGGATCCAAGGACTAAGGGATGTGAAAGTGGAAGGGGGCGCAGCTGGAACAGGACGTTGCACAAGGAAGTGTTGGGAGCCCACTGACCAGATGACAAAGCGCCTAATAAAAAACAATAAAAAAAGGGGGCAGTGAGCAATACGGCAACAACAAAACAAAAGTAAAAACAATTTGTTAAGCATTTACCAAATGATGGTAAGTGAGAATGAAAGAAAGATTAAAAAATAATACTCAAAGCGGATAATTTACCATGTAGAAGATAGAATAAAAATGAAAGGAAAAATATGACCAGAAACTTGAATACATTCTTACTGCTATTGTATGAGATTGATAAATATAATTAACAATAGTTTAACAACTAGATTTAATCAATTAATCATATATGAGATACAGTGACTCACAGCTTATTGCAACCAGAGTATAGGAAAACACCAATCATTTACAATGTCTACAGGCATAAAGAAAGCAAATAAAAATAATATAAAGTTTTATTTGAAAAGTTAAAAGATATGGCTATCAGACTGCATTTAAATAATATAGATTTAATTTTTTGCTGAGAAGTAATTGACTTTTTTGATGGAAATTTTTTTGTGCTGGTTTGAATAAGCTATAAGCCACTGTATATAATTTATAATTTTCAACCATAACAATTTTTACAGTATTTTGTTTATATTTAAATTAAATAAAATAAAATAAAATTATTATGCACAAGTTTAAATTTTTTTAAACAATCGTGCATTAAGCTTTTGTTTACAAATCCATCCGATTATAAGCTAAACGCGCTCCAAATTTGTAGTATGGATAAGTCGAATAAGCTAAGAGCCCCTGTATTTTAATGATAATAATTACAGAATTGTGCATTGTAGATATATTTAATAAATTGTTTTCAAAATGCGATTGTCAGATTAACTAAGCATAGCATATTCCACAAGACTGCAGAATGGAAGGCAAGGTAAAGAATAAGAAAACTACTTACGTGAATGGTTGGGCAAATCATCTGCAGAAGGATATTTAGGACCTTAAGTCTAGTTTTAGTTCTGCGCCTAGACAAGCAAATCAAGCAACTTGCCACTAATCACAAAGGCGAGCCGCAAGGCGAATGAACAAACAAAATGGAGCACAGCTGCCGACCAAAACTCTATCTCAATGTATGTATAATTGTGTGTGTGTGTGTGTATGTTTGCGAGGATGTTAGCAAGGATACATGCATAATTGAATTTGATAGCCCAAAAGATTGTTATTGCTAGAGATTTGTGTGATAATCGTGTCGAGAAGAGTGAGTTTAGTTCTCCAGCAGCTTGTCGTTTTGTTTCTTCCTTTGGCTTCTCCTTCTCCTTCTCCTTTATTATTTTTAAGCTCTATTTACTTTGTGTCAGCAAATGTATTCCTTCAAGTCCTGCGACTCTATCGAAGTAGTTGCAATATGAATTTATCTGTGCGTTGACAGTTTGTTTGATTTAATGCTTTTCGGATCACAATTAATTAGATGATATTAATTATAACGCAAAGACTTTAAATTTTTCTCCAGCATTTGGTGCCGAAATGCCGGAAATTAAACATACACCATGTAGGCCAAAATCTGAAATGCTCAGCGCCAACTTAAAGCGGATGTTTACTCTTCTGCAGTAAATATGAGCACATAGTAAAAGTGAGGAGGTGGGGAAGCAATGGGGGTAGGGGTATGTATAAAATGAGCTGGCTCACATGATGGAAATTTTGTGGAGCACAATTTTTAATATTTAAATACGAAAAACTGCTTATGAGAAAGCAAGACAACAACACCAGGAACAGGAACAACACTAAGCTTAACAGAAAATAAATAAATGCACAAGTGAATCTAAGTAATGATTGACTTTTAAATACCCTATTGGTTTTACTTCAATATTTTTAAATTCCACTAACTCGAAACTTCAAAAAGATACTTGTGTAGGTTTAGGAATGTTTTATAATTTATGAAAGATAAGGTGATAGCTAAAGCTATCCTGTAGGTTGAAAATCTTCTTGTATACCATGAAATATTTCGAAATTTCTATAGAAAAGATTACTCCTTGGATTACTCAAAACTTGATCTATCCACAAATATAACTGTAAACCAGAACAGAACAGATTTATAATGTATGCAAAATTCGTAGCTGGCTTCGTCTTTGGTTGCCGCTGCCAGCGAAATTTGAATTTATACATTTTAAGCTGTGTCACTTCCTGTTGTAAAATGCAGTTCTATGTGCGGAGAGTTGTGATCTGAGAACTAAGAAAGAGGGTTGCACAACTTGTTTATGATTTCATGTCAAATACGTGGAGAAGTGGCAGATACCCAACTATTGTGGGGCGTGGCATGTAGTCGCAGGGCCAGTGAAATCATTTGAAATATCTACAAGTGCAACTTGTAGCCGTGCCACGCCCCCACGCCTCACGCCTCTATTTGGCACTAGAAAACTTTTTGATTTACTACAAGTATGTGTGTTTGGTTGTGCTTCAGTTGCTCTTGATGATGTTGGTTTGTGTTGCAGCTGCATGGGATGTTTGCTATATTCTGTTGTACATTGCTTTAAGGCAACGGATGTGTAGTTTATGCAACATTTTAATATTCCAAAACATGTACAACTTTATAAACTTTATGTTGATCATTTCAATATTGTGCAGAGCAATTAAGAATACATGCGAAATTGTATGTTATTTTCAATGAAAGTGTCTTATAAACAGAGAGATAAGATAAAATCTGAATTGAATAAACTAAGTACCCCAACTTTGTAAAGCAATCATTTTATTTGTTCCTGATCTTCAGTTTAGTGAATCTAAGACTCTAAAATAGCTAGTGACTCCAAATATAATATTTTAGTTCTTGAAAAGTAAACGCAGATTAAATAAAGAGTGGACCGTTTAAGATTTTCAATTACAATCGGATAACAAAAAAACGTGAAAATATTTTCAAAAATTCGGTTTTATTGGAAATCTATATATTTATAATTTGTGACCAAAAAACAACATTATTGTGATGGCTGCCAGCACTTGCTTTAAAGTATCCCATTCGAGACATTCAATTTTCAAGTACTTCGCGTACTTTTCGATGGTTTGCACTCCTATTTCACCAATGTCAATTGTCTTGGGAAGGTTCGCGTTACATCGAAGCTACAAGCCGGCCATTTAGCTTCGGAATTTTGGCTGATAATTCCGTTTTCGAAAACAGTTTCCATAAAGTTCAAGTGTTACTTTAGCTGTATGACAAGTTGTACTATTCTGTTGAAGCCAAATGTTCATGCCATATTCTTAAATATTTTGGAACAGAAAAATCGTTTAGCATAGCACGGTACCGCTCTCCATTCATGCTAACGGCATTTCCTTCCTCATTTTCAAAGAAAAACGGTTTGACCATTCCGCCTTGCCAAAAACCACACCAAACAGTCACTCTTTGTGGATGCATTGGATTTTCAAAGACTGCATTTAGGTTTTCTAAACCAAAAATCCTACAACTTTGCTTGTTAACATACCTCCGAGATGAAAATGAGCTTCATTGGAAACTTGTTTGCAAACTTCTCATTGTTTGTGTGGAAGACTTACTACTTTGGAAGTAAACTTCTAATATTTTCCAATTTTCTTCGAGCGTGTTGCGTCCCATTTCGTAAAATTCAAACCTTTAAATAAATTTCTGTCAAATTTAAAGGTCATTATACTAGCTGGTTGGTGAAATAGCCATGGCTTCAAATTCCAACCGCTAGATGGACCACCCTGTATATATAAAGCTAGATAGTTTGCTTGTACATATTGATTTTTATATGTATTTCCTAAAATATTGCAACACAATCGCATTATAAGCCGAATTTATTCAAGAAACTACATTTTATAGAGTGGGCCAAAACAAAAATTTTACTTTGAATATATGTATTGAGATATGCTTTAAATAAAAATCATCGTTTCATTTCTTATGTTAACTTAGCACTGTCTGCAGGGTATTGCTTAGTCCAGAATTCCTATGTAACGTTTTTTCCAGGAGACTTTTAAAGTGCATGTTTTTGGCTTCGAAGTGAAGAGAATTACAATTTACGATTGCATTTAAAGAGCAGTTGTCCAGTTTGTTTTTTAACAGTTGCCGACGAGCATGCGGCACTTACACACACAACAACACAGACTTATACATAACAGAAACAAATACAGAGACAGATAGATGCTCGCACATACAACTTTGCGGCTTGCAGCTGCATTAAACCTGCCCCCCCCACGGAAATGCCAACCCTTTGCAACTTAAACGCAAACACTTTGCATGTGTGTGTTTGAGTATGAATGTGTTTTTTTCTCAACATAAAATGCATTTAAAATAAAAATAAATAAAACGTGAAAGAGGGAGATAGAGAGTGGGATAGTGAGAAAGGGAGGGATAGAGAAATCTTTTATGCGCCTGAAAGCACGCTTCAGTATAATTTGCGGTCATGTTCATTGATCTCCTGGGAAGCATTAAAATTTAATGATTTATATTTTGAAAACCCATTGGGGAAAATGGGTTTGGGTCTGGAAGTCTGTCCCGGTCGGAGTGGGTGGTGTCTATGGGGCAACTCGATTTATGTTATGTCTCCGCTGCAGGACGCTTAAAGGGGTTAACATTGTGAAATTAACAACAATTTGACTTATGCGCGGGTGAAAATGCCAGCCCAGAGACAAACACACAGAGAGTGAGAGAGAAGACATATAATATCTAATATCTGCGACCAAAAGTATGCTAAACAGTCGAAATGGAGGGAACAAAAGTCATAACTCAGTCAGTGGGTTGGCAAATGGAATGGGAATGAGAATGAGGCTCAGGCTGAGACTTGGCAACTTGGCGAAAGGTAACGAGAAATGTGAGTTTGGTCTGCCTTCAACTATTAATCAGGCTTTAATTGTTATGCATGTGTATGTTTACAGACTGAGACAGAGGCAGAGAATGAAAGTAAGAGGGCGAGAGAGAAGGACAAGCAAACGCTCCAGTTGAGGCCCATGCATCATGCGGCTGAAATCTTTTTGTAATCTCTGGCATTTGTCTGGATTTTTCGTAAAGTCTTTGAATAGATTTATGCGTCTTTGACAGGCACAATATGTGAGTTCGTGTTTTCTAACTGTGTGTGTGCATGCTTAAAGTATCTTTAAGATACGCAAACTGCCAGAAAAGTTGAATCAAAAGATCTAACAGGCAGTCAGATAGGTTTAAGTTGAAGTTCACAAAATCTGCTTTCGTGCCATGAGTATAATATTTATTTATCGATAACTAATGATTATTATCGTGCAAGTGCCAGCACTATTAACAACTGAAAATATTATTGCACAAATCTAAATGCCAAATGCCAAAAGGCTTAAAAAAAATGCACACTACAACTTTTACCGCCTGCTCAACTTAAGTGTGGTTGTTGTTGGCAACTCTGGTTGTGACAACAGCAAAACCGTACACTACACACACAACGCACACAACAACACTTACCGAGAGTATCCCCAGTGCAAGTTGAAGTGGTTTTTGCGCTGTGGTTGCGCAATCGTCTGTGTTTGTGTTCGGTTCTTTTGCTGGTTTTCTCATTTTTTCAGTTTTGTTTTTTTTTCTCATTTTGTATTTTGTTTTTCATGTCTGCACATGCTGCGGTCAAGGGTTGTGTTGGTGTTGCCAAAGTGTTGCCATATATTCTAAATATGTTCGTTGGCCCCTTCGCTGCACCGCTGTTGACCAGCCATCTGTTGGCCTGGTCCAAACGACAGTTGAACGTAAAAGCGGCTAAAACGGGCTCTAAAAACCACTTGGTAACTACACGCGTGATTTATGTCTCAACTATGATAAGAGCAGACATAGTCCGAGCTCAAGTTAAGAGCAGGTAGAATATAAAAAAAATAGGAATTTTATAAAAGTTACCTTAGTTATTGCCAACATTCTTAAAGCCATGCTGCACTTACACCTCTCATTTAGTCTAGAAAATATTTAAAAAGAGAAAAATAATGCTTCTAAGTTTTATAATTATTTTATCTTATCTTATTTTATCTTAATTATAAATTTAATGTTACCCAAACAAAATAAAATTTAAATATTTATTTATTTAATAATTATATTTCTTAAACGCATTTTTAAACTAGAATAAACTGGCTCACATACTTTCCACGTTTTTCCAAAGTCATTTATAAATATACACATATAATTATAGTTCGCAAAATATAAGTAAATGGTGTTTTATTAAATTTATATAAATATTCGACCAATAATGGTACAGCCAAAAATTGGGTAATTTGCAGTTAAATTGAAAAGGAATAAAAAAATCATTTAACTTTGTTGGCTTATAGATTCTTGGATATTTTCATAAGCTATGCTCATTAAAAAAGAGACAGGACGGATCCATTCTGAAGACAACGACACATTTTAAATTTCAAAGCCTCAGACCTTGTAATATATTAAAGGGATTGCTTACAATACCGACCAGAGGATTGAAGAAACTGACAGAGCGAGCTACACGGTAACTTCTAGTCGAGCCCTCTCAGTTCTTTAATGATTTTATTCAACATTTTTATCTCGTGTACAGGCTCCACATCCCATATGTAAACTGGTTTTGTTTGTTTGCCAAGTTGTCTGCTGTCTGCTCTTCCATAAGAAGGGAGTCGCCGAAACTCTGTGTATGTTTTTGATTATTTATGCGCACAAAACAAATAAATGCTCTTATATTGGGCATAGACTGTCAGACTGTCGAAAAGTTGGAAAGAAAGACCCCGAAAAACTGTCTGAGCCAATGGACCTAATATTTTTATGGTGCCTTCAATTGTTTTTCAGCTCTTGGATGCGTATCGAACAATTGGGAGTTACTTGTAACTCAAAATCTATTTGAAAAATTGCGTATATAGAGACTACCACGATACCCTTTAAAATATATTTAAACATAATCAAAATCAGCATTATCTGCAATTAAATATTTAGATCGAATTAAATAATTTCTTGAGTTGCAGATTTTTAAAGCGGCATGTTTTCGATTGTTAGAAAAAAAATTTAATAAACACAATAACTGTAAACTTTTTTTTAAAAAATTTTGATAAGCTTAAGAAAGAAGAAATTTAATTAAGATAGTAAAATATGTAATATGGTTTTACCAAATTACATTAAGACGGCTTGCAGCCTAGATTAAAGGGGCACAAGAGCTTCGAGCTACCACCAAGATCCAAATACTGGAGCTATAATACTATCTATAGTGGCTACATTGGGATGTAAATATAGGTGCGTGGGTCTTAAGTAGTTAATAGGAATAAACAGCTGCGTCTCATAACACCCTTCCACCTACAGCAATAGGGTGTTCAAATATATTCAAGCAGTGAAAATAAAAAATACATATTTGTTTGTTAAGTGAACTTTAGCTGGTCGACATGTGCTGCCTTTGAAAACAAATACCAGAATATGGAGAACAGAAAGTAGGTAAACATTTCCAATATGGTATACGGAACAATTCACATTTTTGGGCACATTGAGGCTTAACATGCCACGCCCACTTTGTGTATGCTGAAATCTGTGCTCATTACTTTCGAGCAAGTTAAAAATATGCAAACAATGCTAGACAAAAACTGAATCTCTGAGCTTGTCTTCCGCATAGTATGGGACAGTACGGCAGGTGGCATGCGGCATGCGGCGTGTGGAATGTGGCATGTGGAAGATAAAAAGAAGTACAATACAAAGGCTAAAGCCTTTCACCTACAACGTTGTTGAGGTTGGGCACTAAACAATGGAACTCATCAGCAGAAACGCAATGAAAATTGGAAAATTCTCTCATTGCTGATGCTCAGCTTTGCAAAAAAAGGTAGAATAGAAAACAAAATGTGTTCAATACACACACAAAAATACATTTACACACAAATCCACACAGGAGGCAAATCTTTGTTGTGTTTTGCAGGCGGGGCAATACAGCCTGACATGCTAACAAAGAAGGTGGGTTTACATTTTGCGGTTGCACCTTTTATTTCAATTGTATTCCAATAAGAATTCAAATCTCGTTTCAAGCCTAACGAATAATTGGTTCGCCATCTAATTTTCTGAGATTGGGTAAGCGGCGCACGGCCTCGGCAAAAAAGTTTGCCGGATCCATGTTCTCGTACAGTGGATTCCCGTTAAAAGTGATATCACTGAGATCTGGAGGAACTCCAATGCGCATAAACTCTGCCCAGTCCTTGATAGCATTCTGTGAAATGTAGAGTACTTTGAGGGCCTTCATCGATTCAATTGGTTTAATTTTCTCAATGTTATTGTAGCTAACCCACAATTCCTCCAGAGTTTCAGCCAAAGTCTCAATCCCATTCAAATTTTTCAGATAGTTGCGAGCCAAACTCAACACACGAAGATTCTTCATTCCCGAAATGCCGCTGATCTTTTCGATCCTATTTGAGGACAAACTCAATTTTTGGCATTCAACCAGGGTGCTCAGAGTAGCATCCATCTTCTCAATCGGCGGATACTGAAACTGCAATCCAATATCTGTGGCCGAGACGGCTTCCTGCTTGTTTTTATCCTCCCACCGTGTCAAGGCATCCTTAATGCTGGTCGGCTTCAACATGCTACTTAATGTTTTAGATAACTTTTATCTATTTTGTTTCGATAGATATGAACTTGAGAGGAAACTGATGTATGACTTAATATTGATTAACAGCTTACGTAATTCAAACTATTTTTCAAAGGCTTGCTTTGAGTTTAGTGGAAAGTGTTAAATGATAGTTTTCATTTTATTTATTTATTTTTATTGACAACCAGGTTAAGGTTACACTAATAAGCTGATCCAGACCACACTCCGAACAGTGAGGAAAATTTAAACAATATGCTTTGACTTACAATAGTTGGTCGAAAGCAAGGATTTAAATTTGAGTATCAAATAACATAGAGTATAATTATAAAGAGTTCACTTCTCTGAGCTTAGCAAACTTATGACTCTAGTCGACTTGAATTATATAATAGAATATTTTAAAATTTCTACAAATTGTGCGGAAGGCTTCTTGTTCAGCGTGGTTTGTAGTAGGAAACGGGGGGTGAAAGGGCACATAACGTCTAGTTGACGAAAGGGAACATTAAGATTAACAAGATAACTAAAGTCGAGGAGAACCGTTTCAATATGTTCTTGAAATTATGGAGACCAAACGCAAGATCCAATTTAAGAGGATCAATGAATTTGTTTGACCATCTGTTAACGAATACAAGGACTCCAACAGCTTTAGTACAGAACAGAGAACTGTAACGAGATGATTAAACGTGTGTTCATGATTTAAAAAACTAATCAATCAACGCAACCTAGTTTTAAGTGACATGAAATTCTTGAGAGATTTAATTAAACCCTAAGTTCATTGAATAACAATTAACTGTGTTTTGTTTTTGAATAATTAAAAGGCACACAGCACGTTTTCAAAAATTATATTGTACAAAAAGTACCACTGTTCTGATAATCTCATGGAATTTTAATTAAGTTTATGGCGGCCGACTTTGGGACTCTGCTAAAATAAAATCTCTCAATTTTCTGTGTTACCTACGGTTTATTTATTTCTTTAAAATACCTCAAACTTATGTCGTAATGCAGGTGTTTGATGCTAGGATTTGATTTTAGACCCGTTGTTTTGTGTTCATGACCCTCATAACAACATCAAGAAGTCATAAAATGCATTACTTTTGGCTACAAAATGGTGCAAAGAAAAATCGTTCGTGCTGAAAAAGATGTTAACGTTCTCCACGGATCCATTGCAGAAGGCAATGATAGCGGCTCTGTGATTCCAGTTTCTTAAACTAAATCCACTTGAAGTGTTTAATCCACGTCATTTGACTCTGCTAAAAATTGTTTTGTAAGATGGTTGTGCCGTGTGGTCTTTTTACATTTTTTACATTTTTTAAGTCTTAAAGATGTAGAAAATATATTGAAAATTAATAAAACCGGAACATTTAACCGAAATTAGCAGTTTCATATTTAGTGCCGAAGTCCGGAACCTAAACCGAAACAGATTGGTTTTCAAAAACGTAAAACCAAAACGTTTGTACCAGTATGGTTTCGATAAAAATTTAAATTTTTAGTATAGCTTACCAAATTGAGGTGCATATACATACATATTTGTACGTGTTTACACGCATACATATTTATTTGTGGGTAAGATTATATCTTCAAACATTTATAATTATTGTTTTTTAAATACGTTGATGTACCGGTATATACCGGTACTAATACTGGAACCGAAAGGACAATACCACTATAGAGCCTTTGACCGAAATACTAATTTAGGTACGTACCGGAAGCCGAATCAATGTCTATTTTGATTCCCTGATATAAATATATAAAAAGGCATAGAAGTAGCAATTATTGAAAGTCACAGATAGTTTATTTTTGCTCTTTTAAAATATAAATGTACATTGAGAAAATATTTAAAATTTCAACTGACGTTTAAATTCGTTAGCTAAGCTTTTATCTTTATGTTCCCTAGAGAGACTGCATTTGGAGAGGTTATTTCCACATCCCTCCACTGCCTTTCTTTCTCTCTCTCTATCTCTCTCTCTCTCTCTCCTTGTTTGGTTCTCACCGTCTAAATGTAATTTATTTATTTGTCTCTATGTTTACTCGGCTTTTTGGCTGCTCCCCAAGCTCAGTCTGGCACACGCTGATAACTTCATTGGCATTGGCTTTTGTTTGAGTCTGGTTACATGTTGCCAATGGGGTTTGGGTTTCGAGTTAGGTTTGAGGGCAGTTCCCCAGCTGCCATATGGTATACCCAACCCTGTCTGCATTTTTTTAATGCTTTTTTTTGTGTCTCATGTTTGCCCTGCGCACTCGTATGTTTGTGCTTTGTGCCAGGACCCCTCGGGACTTTATTACACATATTTTGAGGTGATAATTCAGTTTGCATTGCGATTCGTTTGTCAAACTTGTTGTTGTCCAATGACAATGATTTAATTTTTTTCATTTAGACTTCAATTTAAACGAATTTATTTAAATATTTTTTAGCATCTGTTATCGCACAAACTGCAACAAATTTGCACCCATAAATTATTGAATTTATTACTCAACCTCAATAAAGAATATAAAAAAGAAGGTAACTGAAATGTGCTTTACATTTTTATGTGGCACACGTTTTTGATAATCGTCCAGAAATTTGTCAAAACATATTTGACTTATTTTTATAATTTCTTTATTATTCTTTATATTTTTATTTTTCTGAGTTCAAAATGAAATTTTTGGTATCATAAATTGTGTGCTCAATGCGGCAGAACTGACAATCGTTGGCAAGGGGGAGGCGAAACTGTGTTGAAATACACACAAAGTCTAGTTTATGCATTTGGAGGGTCAACTACGATGAATGTGAGATGGTATAGGGGGAATTTTGGCATATGAAAGAAATCATTGGAGCACGTTGGGTGGAAAACTTAAGCCTAAAATATAGGTAGGGTTTCATGTCAAAAATGGTATCGATATTAAGGAAAAATAGTAAGAATCTGCAAAAAACATTTAAAGTTTTGCTTAAAATTAATTATAAAAATATAGCGCAAGCTAACTTTGGCGCACCAAAGTTTGGATACCCTTGCAGTGCCCTGTGTAAGCCGACAGATTTTTTACAAAATTTGTTAGACCCAGTACTTTAAAAAAGTACAAATGGGTCTATTAAGTTTGTGCAAAAAAAAATGTGCGTAACAGGCAGAAGGAGGCGTGGCAGACCCCGTAAAGTATATATATTCTTGATCAGCGTCAACAGCCGAGTCGATATAGCCATGTCCGTCTGTCCGTCTGTCCGTCTGTCTGTCCCTTTTTTGAACACCTATATCTCAGAGACTATAAGAGCTAGAGCTACCAAATTTGGCATGAAGGTTCATCTGTATATTGCATTGATGAAGTTTGTTTTAGAATTTTGCCACGCCCCCCTCCGCCCACGTAAATTTGAAACAAAATTTCAAAGTCGAATAACGAAAGCACCTTTAATGCTAGCGATATGATTTTTTTCACACATGATAAACTTTATAGTCCAATCCAGTCCTGAAAGTTTTATCCGGATCGGATAATAAACGGATAGTATACGGCTGATCGAAATTTCGAAAATATGAACACCTAGATCTCAGAGACTATAACAGCTAGAGACATCAAATTTGGTATGTAGGTTCATATATATCTCCCATTGATCAAGTTTGTTTTAAATTTTTGCCACGCCCCCCTCCGCCCCCGAAAACTAAAATACAAAATTTCGAAGTCGAATTAAAGAAGCCCCTTTAATGTTAGCGCCTTGATTGTTGGTACATATAATATACACTATGATCCAAACCAGTCCAGAAAATTTCATTCCAATCGGATGATAAACACGGAAGTTCTTCAACTAACAATGTTACAGGCAAAAGGAAGAAAAAGAGACGCTAGCGACCTCTGTATTTATTAACTTCGTAGTGGCGCCATCTATTGTTTGGTACGCATTATTGAAGAACAGTCAATAGTGAACGCTTTGCACTCAAAAAGTACTGGGTCTCCTACTGTCGAGCTTGCTCTTGTACTTAGACCTTTCTTGTACTTAGACCTTTGCTCACTGAAATGCATTTTGTAAGAAATCGATAATTTCGTCATTAATGTCCGTTCGCACTGCACTTAAATGCGCAATTAGCATTTTTGGACAAAAGTTCTTTATATACAAGCCAACTTAAATCTTTGAAATTGATGTTTGTTTATTTATTTATGTATTATTATTATTAATATTATTATTATAATTATTATTTTTTTTTTTTTGATATTTTCGCTGTTGGTAAGAAATATCGTAGCCGTACTTCTTTAGTATCGTACTTTTATAGTTAGTACTAGGCTAATTCAATGCCCCTTGGCTGAAGCTAGTAGCATTTCCAAAATGCATTTCAACAATTAACCAACCTAGTGAGGAGGATGTGGAAGGGGGAAGTAAACAGGGAGAAGAGGCTAGGGAGGATTGTAACCAACGAACCCAGCCGAAATGTCCCATATGGACATATGCATTATCACTCACATGGAACAAACATACGAAACCAAGCATGAGTTGCCTTTCTCTCTCATTCTCTTTCTCTCAATGATAGTCTCTCTCTCTGTGTGTGTGTGTGTGTGTGCATGTGTGTGGTAGCCCGAGAAGCCACAACATGTCCTGTCATGCAGCACAGGACGTTGCGCAGCGGTAACATGCGGTAAACGTTACAGTTGTTGACAGCCGTGTTTGTACTGTTTAGTTTCAGTTAACAAGCGAGAGGCGACATAGCCAGAAAAATGTAGGAGGAACGGTGAAGGTAGAGGGGAAACTAAGCGAAGAAGGGAGCTGCAGGAATGTCATCTTTTTAGTGTACAATTTGTTAAATGAATAAGCCTTAAATTAAAGGGTCGGCTGTGTTGGTAAATTCGCTGAATATCGTTCACTCGCACTTTGTCTCTTCTTTTTAAGAATTTTTTTTCGTTATCTTGACTATTAAATGCAATTAAACACTTATAACAATTTTTTAATTACATCAAAATGTGGCTGCCGTCGCACGGTCCGTTTTTTAGTACCACTCTTTGCCCAATAAGCACCGTTGTCGTGTTTTTTTGTGAGACATTTTACAGCGTGTGTCCAGTTATGTAACTACAGAATGCGATGTGATGTTGTTTTGAGCACGATGCGAATATTTTGAATGGCAAAATATTACACAACTCAAAAAGCGGCATGCAAAAATTGTCCGTGTGACAGCAGCTTAAAGCGCTCAGCTGATTATATTTCTGCCTTGCCTTAGTTCCCCTGTGATATTTCTGTGTTTTGAATCCTAGGAATTTCCAATTGCTAATTAAATTTCAATAAATTTAACAGAGTTTTAGAAAATTCTTTAATATTAACAACTAGAAAATTTCTGTCCCATACAGCTGTCTGTTATTTACACAGTTTACTTGATGCAACATTGAGCATACTTTTACTTGAAACAACTAAGCCATAAGTCACAAAATTCTACCGAGTCGAGACGACATTGTAGTGGTGTTCTTGTTTTTGTTGTTGTTGTTGTCGTTGTCGTAAAACTTTTATGTATGAAAATATTTTTCCCCATAAAACACCTGGCCAAGTAAAGACGACTAAAAATCACTGAAAAATGAACTGTCAGAACGTGAGGAGAGAAGTTAAGAGAAATGCTTGCATATTGAAAACTTTACATTAAGTAAACAACCTGAGAGAGCATCTGATAACAACTCTGAAACATACTTATTATTATGTGTATGTATGTGAAAAGATTAAAGCTGGTAGTCAGTTTCAAGGTGGTCTAGTAAATGACAACAATTTATAAAGTCTGAAGAAGTTGCGAAAAAGATGAAGAGCGATTATTAAGAAATATATTCATACAAAATGTTGAAGCATTATATTTATATTAATTATCCTGAACATATGTATTCTGAGATAAATTAGCTAAGCAAATTATAAAGCGTAGTGGAATCTTCTGTTGTATGAATAAATTTTATATATTTAAAATTCTGGAAAACTTCTAAGTAAATTTAAAATTTATAATAGTTATAATTTAATATTTTAGGAATAAATATCTTAATAAAAATAGTGCTTGTAAAAGATTTTATGTTAGAAACAACAGAATTTACATTATTCTGGACTTCGAAGTGATTACTTTGCTTAAGGATGAAAACGTTAAGTTAATTACGAATTGCATTGCAGGCACATTGAAGATGTACTCAAAGATATATTACTTAAGATTTGTAAGCAAGACTTAGTCCTAATTAAAGGCATATATCTGCATTGCATAAGTTGATATTGGGGTCTTAGCCAAGGCAGACAGACAGAGAGTTCACATTTCCTAAATCAATACGATTGCAATTGACTGCTTTGATGGTACTGGGGTACAGAAAGAGGAGTAAGGGGTAAGAAGTAGTAGTGTGGACAAATTCATGTTCAGTCAGACTTCCAGACAGACATATGTACATACACACACTTACGAACTTGCATTTCAACAGCAATTGAGTTTGAGTTACATAACCGCAAATAGACAGCAGCAACCGGTTGAGTCATCAAGTTGCAAACGACTCGACTAGGAACTGGAACAGGAACTGCAACAGGACCAGGCAGAAAGGACCAAGGAAGAGCAGAGACCAAGGAGTTGGGTAAGAAATTGACAAACTGTCTGACGTTTATGATTGCTGCAAACAAAAGCTACTATGACTGCACTCCAAATTGATAATTATCATGCACAATATTTGTCTATTGTCCCAATACATACTCCCACAGCCAGACGTACACACACCCAGACACAAACAAACACACGCACACATCGGTACTTGATTATGTTGTGGTTGTTTGGCTTAGTCCAGATCATTGGGGCTATAATAGCAGACACTTAAAAAATAAGAGGATCTGGTTTCACATACTAGTATAATACATATATAAATACTTAGAAACTCAATCGTTTAAGGAGAAATTTATTTTTCAATCTAAATATTATAAAAATGTCCTGAGCAAGGGTGCAAAGCGGTTCTTGTTTTTTGGGCTACCCGAACCGGACCCCAAACCGAACCCTTTAAATTTTCTAGCACTGAACCCGAGCCCGAACCCGAACCGGAGCACATTCATAAAAAGAAGGTTCGGTTCGGACTTTAAAATTTGTCGCGGTCGGCAAACATTTCGATATAAATTTCGTTTTTTTTTGGCTTTGGTGGGCTTTTTCTAAACGATGTTCTCACATAATTCGATAAATTTCCAACAAATCCTCAAGAACGTGTTATCGTTGTATTCAAATTTCTTTTGAGCAATTCTATGCATAAATGTTTTTGACTTTATACTTTAAAATATTAGAATTTGCTATTAAAAGAGATTATAAAATATGCATCAAGTAAAAAGGTAAGAAAGGCAAGAAAAATTTATAACATTGAACCAAAATTCGAACCCGAACCTTGGGCTCAGAAGCTCCTTAACCCGGTCCGCGAACCGAAGTCTAATTTTACTTTATGGTTCGAACCACCGAACCGAACCTCCCCAAACATTTTTGAGGTTTGCAGCCTTGGTCCTGAGTAATATTTATGTGTGCAAAATAATATATTTCCTCATTATATTATTGTTCTTCCTAAAAATACATATAGAGGTATTATCATCGTTTGCTAAAGTTGTTTTAGAAACATTAAAAGCTAGAAACATAATATTTCGATAGCAGAATCACTTAAGCCTGACCAATTTTTAAATGAATTCAAGCTAGACATACCGTTTACATAACATTTACATATTTAATAAATTTAACTCATTTAATTTTATAATGTTCACCTAAAGGGCATCGTATCGGAAGGGCAAAGGGGCTAAAAATCAAATTAAACGCGAAAAATAAAATGCAAAGGAACCCAAGAATATGTATTTATAAGCTTTTATCTGAGTTTATATGAGTTAATAACTGTTGCCTGCATTGGAATATGAGTTGATAATAAACCGTAGTAAATTTATAGTGCTGTATATTTTCAACGCGACGGCAGTTTTTAGACCCAGTACTTTAAAAAAGTACAAATGGGTCTATTAAGTTTGTGCAAAAAAAAATGTGCGTAACAGGCAGAAGGAGGCGTGGCAGACCCCATAAAGTATATATATTCTTGATCAGCATCAACAGCCGAGTCGATATAGCCATGTCCGTCTGTCTGTCTGCCTGTCCGTCTGTCCGTCTGTCCGATGTTTGAGTTCCTAGATCTCAGAGACTATAAGAGCTAGGGCCACCAAATTTATACGTTCATCTATATCTTGCATTGAACGAGTTTGCTTTAGATATTTGCCACGCCCCCCTCCGCCCCTTGAAATTGAAAAACAAAATTTTAAAGAAGAATTACAAGAGAACCTTTACGACTAACGCCTTGATTTTTGGTATATAATACTCGCTATAGTCAAATCTTAAAATTTCGTTCCAATCGGTTGATAAACGCGGAAGTTATTTAACCAACAATGTTACAGCCAAAAGGAAGAAGAAGAGACGCTAGCGGCCTCTATGTTTATCAAGTGGTGCCATCTATTGATGGTACGCATTATTGAAGAACAATCAATAGTGAACGCTTTGCACTCAAAAGTACTGGGTCTCCTACTGTCGAGCTTGCTCCACTGTAGCTTACTGAATTTTTGAAATTGAAGTTTGTAGATCCGAAATGACCAATCGCATGTGAGTTGGTTGGTGTTTGTATGTAAGTGTGTGTGTGTATTGTCTTAGTGTTTGTATGTGCTGTATAACTTATTACAACCATAATTAACACTAAATTCCCCAAATGGCAACAGACAACTGTCAACTGCAAAATCATTTGTGGTTTGTCCGAGTGTTAGAGAGAGCTTGAAAGAGAAAGGAAGTTGAAGAGAGAGATAGTGATAGAGGGAGAGAGAGGGAAAGAGAGTGGAGTAGAGCGGCTTGCCTGTTGAGTGACAGCCTCGGCTGATACTGACTGTTGTCTCATGTCCATGTCATGTTGCAGGACTCGCTTACATGGCAACTCAAAGTGCTGCCCCATGCCACACTCAGCCTCCCTCCTCCCAACATCACTTGCTGACTTATGTGCTGCGCCGTGCGGCAAATTATAAAATGTTTGCAAAAGGCCGCAAATTTCACATTTCAAAAAGTTGTCGTCCTGGCACAGGACACACAAGCATAGTCAATGCCAATGGCATTTCCTTGTCCCTTAATGCATTGCTGCAATGAGTGTTCCCTGCAATGAGTGCTTGCATGCATCTTCTTCATTTCTCTGTCATAATGAAATTAGTCGAAGTAACATTTGGGTCACATATTGCAGAGATACTCAAGGGGGCATTCAACTGAAAGCATCCAACGCAAAGGTCTCTTGGGTTAGTTTATTGCACCGAATGATTAAGAAAACTTAGCATACTTACTAATCTTACATTTCATTGAGATGGCAGCTGGTATAATAATAAAAATGCAGGAATTATATTAAAATGAAACAAACATTTATCTGTATCTGTATCGACAAAAGAATAATTAATAAACACATAAAAGCGAAAGTTCAGTATAAAATAAAACTATAAATTTAACACAAAAAATACTTTGATAAATCTATATTTTTTTAGACTCTATAGTTAGTTAGTTTAATTAAATTGGTTTCAAAAAAATAGCATGTTTTAATTTTTGTTTAAATAACATTCAAAAGAGATTAATTACAAAAATAATTCTGAATATTAAATTAAACCAAAACTATATTTAATAGAAAATTACCAAATATTCATTATAATTTAACTTTAACTTTTAATTTAACTCTTATGTTTAGTGTAAATGATAGTAATGAAAAAAAGCACTATCATTTTAATTGTTCTTCGAATTATGAAATTACTTGCTAACTTGCTACTTAACAGTTAAATTTTCATGTTTAATTAATGCAGAGAGATTCACACTTCCCCCTTGTGCTTCTACACCCTCACCAGAGAATGGAGTTGATAGCACTTAAGTCGCTGCGCAAATCGCTTGATAATTACTTAAAATAATCTACAGGCACAGGACGCATTGGTGGGCCACGCCCACTTCCACAAAATGGGCTGGCATGCAAAAGTGGTAATAAAAAAAAGCAACAACCAAGAACAGAACCAGGCCAAAAGCATCCAAAGGCAAATCCCAAGCACGCATAGAACGTTTGCCAAGTGCAATATCTCAACTGGCAACAAAAAAGACAAGAGGAATACCAACGGGGGTGTTAGAGGGTGAGGGGATTGTCCAACTATCAAGTACCCAAACTCGGTATTCTGTTGAAATGAAAGCCAGGCCAACATATTCACTTAATGTATTTTATTTTATGTTTTTTTTCTTTTTTTTGGTAACAGAACTCGAAAAACAATTAAGCGACAAGTGTCTCAATTTCAACGTCACTTACAAACATTTTATGCACCGCTCAGAGACAATCATCCAGAGAACAGGAGGGAGAGTGGAAAAGACAAAGAGAGAGAGAGCGAGAGACAGTGGAAGCGTGAGCACAGCACATAAAATGTAAAAGTTTTTACCATTGTAAAGTTACGTGACAGGGCGAGAGAAGGGGCACAACTACAGAATCAGTCACACACACAATCATGCACACGCACAGCACACCCACAAAAAAAGTTAGAGAAAAAACTTAATTATTTGAATGCTCCTCGGGTTGGTTATAGGTCTGGCAGGGTCCTCTTCTGGTGCTCAAACTTCTCCTCCTCTGCTTCTCATGCAAATGTGCGAATCTGCGCTGAAAAGTATGCAACGCATTTTAATCGAAAAGGTCTGCTGAAAATGTGCCATCTTTTTGCACGGATTTCTACTTGGTTTTCTGTTGATTGTTAATATAATTCAAAGTTGAAAAGGTTAGCTACTATGTAGTAGACGACTGAGACATTGATATACCAGTAATTAAACGCAATAAATCAATTGTGTTTTAGACAAAGTAATTAAAGTGATATTAAAGAATTTTCAATTGACTTGTGGCCCATAAATACTTTCAGCAGACAGATATATTTTAATTATATCTATACGCTTAGCCGACGCTTACAGCCGTACATATACCGTTGCAGAAGACTCCCTAAAGAAAATATCACTCATTTACTAGAAGAGTGACATATCTCATAAAATGGCATTTCGATATAGACGCACTTAAAGTTTTCAAGTGTCGCCTGTCTTCATTAAAAGCGGTCAAACATAAACTCTACTCACGCTCTGTGTATTAAAGATAGGATGACGAGCATTTCCGCATCATTAAGTCAAAAATCGTGTTTTTCGACTTATGTCACTCTTATAGTAAATAAGCGATATATTCTTAATCAGGGCGACGTTATCTGCTCAATACCAAGTTATCCCAAATTAAATTTTATTAAAATCATTATTTAAATTTACTAAGATAATAAAATTTTTAAAAATATTTTTTATGATATAACATATAAATTTAGGTTAAAATGTTTTTTCTTAACATAAAATGTGTTTATTGCGGCATTATATTAATTTAAGTTATTTTTGATTTTTGTGTTACAATATTTATAACAAGTTTTTCAAGCATTAAACGAGGCGGGGTATACTGTTTGTGCCATATACATATGTACATATTCCTATCAAGACGACTAGCTCAGTCGATAATCGTAGGTATGTCCGTCATTTTGTTTATCTGTCCGTCTGTCTGACTGTTTGTTTGCAAACTAGTGTCTCAGTTTTGAAGCTATCTTAATGAAGCTTTTGAAAAACGTTTTGTTTTTTAATGTCTTAACCAAACTGACAAATTTTGTGTTTTTGTCTGGATTTATATAACCCGCTCAAACTCGATTAATATCGGCCCACAATACCATTTAGTTGACATTAGTCGGAAATGAAACAAAGGTCCCTGCGAAGATATGAATTAAATATTTATAAGCTAAAAAATTTCCAAAAAAGAATTATATTATAAAACTCCTTTCTAGGATATATTAGATTATAAAAGTAAGAAATATTTATTTTCAGAATATCTTAATCATATTTGATTCATTTAATTTAACTTTGAAATTCAATTAGCTTACTATATTTCAAGTAATCCAGTTCATAAATAAATAATTTAAATAAATGTGTAAGTACCACCCAATCGAATATAGAAACTAACATAAGATGAAAGCTTTCTTTAGCTGATTCTTGAATATTGCTCCGCTAAGGCAAATCCCAGTAGATTACAGCATTTTGCCACATTAATTCCAACAGCTTCAATAAACTGTGCTGAAAGTGTTCAGGCACAGCATACCACATGACACACCATACCGCATGACACACCTCACCGCAGAAAGCGGAGTAAACAGAGTCGAGCCCAAACAGAGACCACGCCCACGGGTTACATCAAGAGCAGCAAACGTCCACAGGTGTGGTCCAGGTACTGGTCAAGCATGGCCTTCATCTGGTCAAGAGATCTACACACACATACACACACACATTTACACATACAGCAGCAATCGTTTCCCATTTCGTGTTAAATTACACATTGAATCGGATTGCGGTGGCCATAACATGTAGCTCTTCCTGTATTTCTGCAACCCTTCGGCCCCAACACCAAGCGCAAAACCCCAAACTTCATACCAAATTTACTCTGTGTGAGTGTGGTCAACGTATTGGGTCCTCAATAGGTTTTTGCGGTTTTTTAATCAAGTTATTTGCGCAGAGCATCTTGAGGGTTGAGTTTTGGTTGTTTTCTGGTGGTTTCGGAAATTGCGAACCGTTTGCTTAATGGCTTAAGTAGCCCGTCACATAAATAAATACCAATATAACATATACTCAGCGTTTATATCCAGATATATGTATATATTTATATAGATGTATATACTTTTCTTTTTTTGGGCTGGCAATTTGTTAAATGTGCGCTCAAATAAATCACAAATGTGCTTCGCAGTTAAAGTTTCTCTGCTTGTTATTGTTGTTGATATTTCTCTGAATTTCTTTGCTTTTTGTTCTTGTTATGGTTATTGTTGTTTTTGGTCGAATCTGTGGCATCAAATTTATTGCGTTAATTCGCATGTAAGATATTTGGTACATTTTCTAAGCATTTATCAAGCGTTTTATTATTGAGAGAGGTCAGTGGCTGTCTCTCTCTCTCTCTCTCTCTCTCTTTATATCTTCCCTCTTCCACTATTAAATGTCAAAAGTTTTGGTTTCATATTAAAAAGGCAAAATTTGTATGTATGCTAGGCTGCGGTCAGCTATAAATTAAAGCTAAACTTTTGGCTAATAAGTTTAATATTTTTTTGGCATATTGTAATTGTGTTTCGATAGATTGAAATAATATGGAGTTGGGAAGAGATTTATGTTCTGTTTATGGATTAAACTAGAGTATTAAAACCCCATACATTATGATAGTAAACTGATTAGGAATAGTTATAAATAGTAACTAACAGAGGTTGCTCCTGCCTCACAAAAGTTTAGAAATAGCTAGAGAGTCGATTATATTACCTTAAATTCGGTATAACGTTTTAAAGGGAATATATTGTTGATTAGAAAATGAAGACAAGCATGTCAGTTAATAAAAAAAAAATTAATTTACTGCCCAAAAAAAAAACAAATTCCTTGCCGCATATCTTAATCATTCTCGTTTCTTAGTTTCTTTCCATGCTTAAGCATTATTTTAATTACTTATATTATTTTTCTAAATTATCTTTGAATATGAATTTCATAAATGAATAACAAAAGTGAATAAAATTCCATGCAGAGATTTTCTATTTTTCCTCTACGTACACACACACACGTTTCTTAGTTTTCTCTACTCCTTACTCTCCTCTTCCCTCCTGATGCGTTTTCTTTTCGTTGAAAGCGTCCAAAAATTTCTGAACCAAATTGAAAATTCCAAAAATCGCTGAAGCATGCGAGTAGAAAATGATAGAATCCACAATGAAATGCACAAAAACCGAGTGGAAGAAGTCGAAGAGGTGGAAAAACAAAGCAAAAGAGCAACCCACATCATGAGACAGCCAGAAAGAGTGTGCCCAGTTCAGTAAGAGGGAGGGAGAGGGAAACCATGTGACGTCTCTGCTGACATCGACGACACATTGCCGCAGAATGCAATTGCATAAAGGTCATAAGGCAACATGACAGAAGTGGGCGTGACGTGGCATGGGCGCCATGAGTGAGTGTGTGTGTGTATGTGTATATGTTCGTGTGTGGCATTGGCATCAAAGTCAAACGCAACTTTTCGAGCTTCGAAGGTGGCAGAGGCGACAATGTGAGGGAAAGACAGAGAGGGAAAGGGAGAGGAAAGCGACAGCAACAGCGACAGCGAGTCGAACAAAGTCAGTTGGGAAAATATTTTGTCATGTCATCAACGCGAAAGGCAACTGTTGCAATCGCCGTCGCCGTCTCCATGTTGATGACACTCCATCTGTCTGTCCGTAGAGTCAGAGTCGAAATCGTTGTCGTCGCTGTCGTCATCGTCATCGTCAATGGGACTGACGCCAGCAAATGCGGTTACAATAATTTATGCACTTGTAATGACAGACAACAAAGCGTTAAGGAACAGCTACCAGTTGTCTGAACCCGAATCCTGAACCTAAACCCGAAACCCGAAACCAGATACCCGAACCAAATTCCGAACCCAAACCCAAATTTGAACTCGAGGTTTGCTGTCAGTTGTGATGCGAGTGAAGCGCAATAAAATGCGTGTCATGTGTGCGTCCTTGCCTCTTATTCGCCCTTTCTTCCCTCTTAATTCTGTCTCTCTCTGCATTCTCCCCATTTCCCCTCTACTTGTAAGCGGAAATGTCTCGCATGAGATGTTGTCGTCGCTGATGTGCAGCCTTCGTCGTTGCCTTCAAAATTAATTTTAAATTTATAGTTGGCGCTATTGCGTTAAATGACGCTGCGGGCTCCGACCTTTTGCCTCCCGCCGCCCCTTTCCCTCCTCACCATCTCTTTGCAGACTGCTGCATCGCTTTGTTATCCTTCACAGCATGAGTGAAGAGGGGAAAGAGGGATGGATCATCTATCATTTGAGTTGAGTGATTTGCGAGTGTCAAAGGAGTCTTCGTCGATGTCTCTTCTTCTCACTTACTTACTTCCCTCCCCCTCCATTTACCCCTATCCTTACCATATCCTTTGAGTCTCATTCGATTTATGTTAATATACACGTGCCACGCGGCAACCACAAAAGCGTTGCGGTTGTAGTACTTAACCCACTGCAATGCCCACTGCAAGAACAGTTGGACAAAAGCTATATGATTGAGAAGAAATATGTAGTTTTATAATATGAAATTCATTTGGGCAGAAACCTTATAGAGATTTAAAAATATTCTGTATTAAATGAGGAGAATTCTTTTCGATTTAAAAGATATGCCACAGGAGCAGTAAAATTCTAGGATTTTTTTTTTTTTTAGGAGGTCTTTTTATTTACACATCTTGGGCTTTATCGGAACAGCATTTCGTGATTAGATTTTTATTAGACCCAGTACTTTGAAAAAGTACAAATGGGTCTATTAAGTTTGTCCAAAAAAAAAATGTGCGTAACAGGCAGAAGGAGGCGTGGCCGACCCCATAAAGTATATATATTCTTGATCAGCATCAACAGCCGAGTCGATATAGCCATGTCCGTCTGTCTGTCCGTCTGTCCGTCTGTCTGTCCCTTTTTTGAACACCTATATCTCAGAGACTATAAGAGCTAGAGCCACCAAATTTGGCATGCAGGTTCATCTGTATATCGCATTGATGAAGTTTGTTTTAGAATTTTGCCACGCCCCCCTCCGCCCCTGTAAATTTGAAACAAAATTTCAAAGTCGAATAACGAAAGCACCTTTAATGCTAGCGATATGATTTTTTACACACATAATAAACTTTATAGTCCAATCCTGTCCTGAAAGTTTTATCCGGATCGGATAATAAACGGATAGTATACGGCTGATCGAAATTTCGAAAATATGAACACCTAGATCTCAGAGACTATAACAGCTAGAGACATCAAATTTGGTATGTAGGTTCATATATATCTCCCATTGATCAAGTTTGTTTTAGATTTTTTCCACGCCCCCCTCCGCCCCCGGAAATTGAAATACAAAATTTCGAAGTTGAACTGAAGGAGCCCCTTTAATGTTAGCGACTTCATTATTGGTATATATAATATACACTATGGTCCAAACCTGTCCAGAAAATTTCATTCCAATCGGATGATAAACACGGAAGTTATTCAACTAACAATGTTAAAGGCAAAAGGAAGAAGAAGAGACGTTAGCGACCTCTGTGTTTATTAACTTCGTAGTGGCGCCATCTATTGTTTGGAACGCATTATTGAAGAACAATCAATAGTGAACGGTTTGCACTCAAAAAGTACTGGGTCTCCTACTGTCGAGCTTGCTCCACTTTAGCTTACTGTATTTTTTTTTATATTACAGGCATTTCTTTGACGAAAAAGACAGGCCAATTCCAAGTTTTCAAAGAAGCAGACAGGCAGACGGAGAGTTAGGCGGACTTGGCAATATCGATTCAGCTCGTCGGTCTGTTAAAAGAGAAAATATGGTTTTCACATTTGATTTGAAATAATTAAAATTTCGTCTGCAAGAGTACGTATGCAAGTTTCTGGATCTTTTACAATTGCTTTTATCGCCAGAAAAATGAATTTAACCAAAGCTTGGCCCAAAGTTTTTAGTTCATGGCTTGCACCGTGGAGCCAAACTTTCTTCAAAATATTGGTTTACTTACCTTGGTAATTATAATTATTTAAAAACCAGGAATGAAACCGAAACGAATTTCGGTTCCGGTTCCGGAACCGGTACATACCGAAACGAGTATTTCGGTAAAAGGTTCTATTTCGGTTTTGTCCTTTCGGTTCCGGTTCTCGTATCGGTCCATACCGGTACAGCAAAGTAATTTTTAAAAATTTTAAAATGTAAAGAAAATTGAATTTTATTAGCAAATATATGTGTATGTATAAACGTACAAATGCATGCAGTATAGCATGGTAAGTCTTACATATAATTCGAGAAATTTATTTTATAGTGCAAAACCATGTTCGTTCGAAAAACATCAAAAAAAAGTTTTTAAATGTACCGAAACCGTACCGGTACGAACGTTTCGGTTTTTGGTTATAATTAATTTATTTCGGTTCCGGTTTCGGTTACGGTGCTACATTTGAAACGGTTAATTTTTTAAAACAATTAATTTTGTTGTAAAGAGTTAAGCTCTAGTTCTTGCCCACTGTACTGAATTGTTTGTTTCGCTTAGACGTACATCTTCACCACATCGCCTGAGTCGATTGCGAAGACCTCGTCAACTCAGTAAGTGGGGTAATTTTCAGTGTAAACGCAACGCCTACGGCCCTGCGTCCATTCCTCTTCTCCTTTTTGTGTCCCCCTCTGCTGAGCAGTTAACAACTTGGAAGATAACTTTGGGCGTGAGCGTAGGCCGTTTGGGGGCGTGTCTACCTCAATTCATTTGCATTATGTGGGTGTGTGTGTTCTCAGAGTACTGCAATTGCATTTTAAATGCAGTTGCCACGCCCTGGGGCACATCCCATCACCAACTGTTAAGTAGACAGCGCGTTGTATGTCCCATGTAAAACTGAGCAACGTTTTTATAGACTGTAACCGACAGATCTCTTCTCTCTCTCTCTCTCTCTTTATTTTGTGCTTCTCATTCTTCGCTTCGCTTTCGCTCACATTGCAGGGCTAATATGCAAAATTCACTTGGCCCGCAGTTACCTCGTTTCTGATATTTTTTGTCTTCTGTTGTTTTTGCATTTTGTTTGCCCTCAAACTTTAAACTAAGCATAAAGTGTTGCCTAATGGGTTTTGAGTGTTTTCGACGACTACGAAAACAACAACAACAACAACAACAACAACAACAACAACAACAACAATGGCAACAACTGCTACAGAAACATCCCAGAAATGTATGCTATGAAATATTTTTTGCTGTTGCTTTGCCAAAAGTTAGTCATTAGCGTTGTTTTCAACGCCGCTGCTGTAGCTGCTCCCAGGGCTTTTGTTGCAACAAAAACAATAACAACAATAGCAACAACAATAAGAAAATAGCAATTAAAAAATTGCCATGCATCGCAAGAATCT
This sequence comes from Drosophila neotestacea, assembly GCA_035044365.1. Taxonomy (NCBI): domain Eukaryota; kingdom Metazoa; phylum Arthropoda; class Insecta; order Diptera; family Drosophilidae; genus Drosophila; species Drosophila neotestacea. Next base: position 359,593 of record JAWNMD010000660.1, read on the forward strand.
TCTAATGACTTCGGTTTGCCTCTGAGGTCAAGGATGAAATGCTGCATTTGCTGGCAGCCCTTTGGGTTTGATTACAGCATTTGTTGCATATTTCAAATATTGAATAAGAAGTTGCATTTTTTTTTATTAATTAAAAGAAAGTTTGAGCTGATTTTTGCAAAATGGCATGAGCTCGGAAACCGCTTGAGATGTGTTGCTATGTAGGCGATAAAAATAATATTAATAAAATATTGAAACATTCAAAAAGTGTGTGTAAAATAGGATTAATAAATTATAATAATAATTATGGACTATATTTGTGGCTTGCCGTTTAAAGCAATTTTGGTACTTGTACAACGGAAAACTGTAAATCACCTTTAACGTTGTTTAACAAGCTCGAGCTCGAGACCATTTTCTTACCTCTTGAACTCTTGACTTTACCTAAATGAATGCCAGCGTGAATACCGAAATCGCAAAATCAACATAAAATTTCACCTTTCACTAAAGATACGCAAATAAATCTATTATCAATGTGACAGCAACAAATTATGATTGAGAATGTCCCCCACTTCCATGCCAATTCGTCTGACCCAAGGGAGATGTTACGAAAAAATGGAAAAGGGAATGAAAATGACCTTCTCTTTCTCTTCTCAACTTCCTTGCAAAGGAAATAACGGCGATTCGTGATATGAAAATCAAGGAGAATAAATCATTTAAATGATTACAGCTTAACTTTTGGCGCTTTTAAGCGAAATTAAATGAAGGGCCAAGGAGATTGACAGGGATGACACAGGCAAAGGGATGGCATATTCTATCATAAAGATTATTTATTTGCAACTTTGTTGTGGCAGGAATAGAAAAGAAATGTAACCCAAATCTATGTAAGTGAATCAAGAGAAATCACTTAAGTATATTTTTATGCTGGACATGCTGCCAGGAATTACAAATACAAGACGGCACGCACGCTCGCACGCAGGACGCAAAGGACGTGCAGGACACACAGGACAGACAGAGAGAGCGAGGGTCGCTTGGCGGTTTGTGGCCATCATTTGCCCTGGAGGCTTTCGTATGGGCTCGGATTCTGCTCGGTACTCGGCCTGCAAGTTGGGCCAAAAGAAGTGCCATCAAAAGGACATCAACACGTAGCAAATAAAGGACATGCCACAAGGATATGCGACAGCGAGGCTGGCGTTGCTCCTTTTTCCCATTGCTACATTGCAAAATTATTATGATTTATATAGCCTTTGGGAATGCGCAGAACTCAGAGACTCTAAGGCGCAGACAAACACAAAGGACATGGCCAGGATACCAGAAGGCAAAGAATTTCCCGCCCCTCTCTCACCATATACTCCTCTCTGTGTGTGGCACAATCGTCGTCGTCGCATTGGCCGCAAAACTTTTGCTGCGACAAAATAGAAAACTTTCTTGGCATAATTCTTTCTATTTTCCTACATCCTACATCCTGCGTCCTGTCGTCATCATCCCCGTTGTCTGTTGTCGTTGAAGTTTGTTGCCTGCTTCGACTCGAATACTCGAAATTAGGTTAACACTGACGAATTAAGGACATTAGCGTCATAAAGAAATAAGTAATGAAAGGAGCAGCGTCAGTTGAACATTTCTGCTGAGTGCGTAAAGCGTCAGCAACAGCAACAACACCAACAACACGGCAACTAAAACAACAACAAGACAAGTACAAAAACAACTTAATTTTTATCCTGTATTTTTTTCTATGCGTTGGCTGCAGGCGTCGCATTTGAAAGGCATTTGGAAGGCATTGCACGCAATTGATGCTCTTTCAAGGATATACGGACTGTGTCCATGTCCTTTCTAAGCAGTCCAATGAACAGTTGAAAAGCGGGATGTATGAGGGGGAAGTGTGGGTCTGACCTCGTCTGCTATTTGGGTTTGGTTTAGCTACCAGCTATGGTTGGACACGTGTTTCATTTGCTTTTAATCTCTAGAAAAAAAATGCACAAAAGAATAAAAGCAAGATATGGCAAAGATAAGAACCATTAGCTGCAAATGCAGCTGATTTAAAAAAGAAGGAAAAATATAGAGAATAAAACAAACTAAATATACCAAAGGCAGTAGATATGAGAGACAAGAAGATTTAAGAAAGAATACATGTATGTCACATATGTATGTATGTAGTTAATTAATTTTCTTTAAAAGCAGATGATTTCAAAGTTATATCCTAAATAGACTCCAGTGTATGCTGGCTGTCAACTCCATATAAAAAACAAAAGCGGAAATTTTTTTTCTTTGACATTTAGATGGTGCGATTTTCAGCAAAAAAGAAAAAGAGTTGCCACTTAAATCCCGATCGTTTTTCAACAGTTTTATTACGCTGCTTTTAAGTGAAGATCAAATTTCCGCAGTAGTTGAACCAAAAGTGAAAACTTAAGATCGTCAAAGAAAAGGAGAGGGAACTGAAAGAAAGGTAAGTAAAAGCAAAAAAGGACACCTGGACAACAAAAACGAGATCGGAAGACTATAAAATATAACTGAAACTTGTTATTAAATAACAATTAACAACAATTATATTTCTGTATATATATATTTATGTAATTTATTAAGTGCTTAAAACATCCCTTTCCTACCAATCAATACACATATAATCACTCACTTACGACAATTTTTATTCCGTTTGTTACCTCGTTTGAATTAACGGACAGCTGCAGCAGCAGTTCAACTTTTGATCATTTTATGTGTTGTCTTGGCAGCTCTGCTTTCTTTCGCCTCTGCCCAAACTTTGCATAAGGACTAGGCTTAACTAAGAATTATTTATACTTTATGGTCCAATAGTTAGACATTAGCTGCGATTTGCTTGTGCTTGACAGCTGCTCGAAAATGCAGAATGCAAATATGGGGACAGAAAGTTGAATTTCTAGTTCTTACAATTTCTTACAAAATGCACGTCAGTGAGGACCTGGATAAAATTACTTATTTTTAAATAACTTTTTGGCCGCCTATTTTTATGACTCCGCCAAATTGAAATTCTGACATTTAAGAAATACTGACATTTCATTTAGCATATTTGGGCAGTTGTGGAATACATCAGATGTAGCAGAAAAATATATTCAATAATTTGTTCGCTCCCTTCGCATACATTTACTGTATTAATCGATCATTAAACGACATATCGATATCTCTGTGGAGCAGAGGTGGGCAGCCAAATTCGACCACTAGTTTGTGGGTTCTTACCTCTCCGGGGCATATAGTCGTGAATTGAGTTGTCGATTTGTGTGAGCAGTTCGTGAGCAGTTGATGAGCAGTGAAGTAGCGGCTCGAGCTCAGTCCCGGTTCGCGTATGTGGCGTGCCCACCCCTGCTGTGGAACAATAATTTTGTTTTTCACCAACAGAAAGCTGTTGCAATTGTCGCCAGCTGTTTATTAAATTTGTCACCTTCTCCACGAGATAATCGACCTGTTTGATCCCTCAGTCTCGCCCTCTCTTTTGTCATCTTTCCTTCCTCACCTAAAAGTCCCCCTCCACGCACATTGTTAGCCGAGCTGCAGCTAATAAAATATTGATTTATTAAATTATGCCCAGCCAGGACGGAGGCTTGTGGATGTGCCTGTCAATATTTTGCAAATTTACCAGCACACGCGTATGGTTGCTGGGCTCCCTTTCTTCCCTCTCAGCAACACGACAACCCTAGCCAAAAGCTCCTCCCTTGGTAGCTTTGGTAAGTGCTTTTTAAAATCCCGCCCGGGGTGCTTTGTTTGTGTGCAACGGCAGCTGCTGTAAACCATTGAACCGGGTGTGGAAGTGAGCGAGTGCTGGGCGGGGTAGGTGCTGCTACGGGTTATAGGCGAAGCCGCTACTGGATACTGAGCTTAAGTAACCGCACAACTTTAAAATTGTTTGACTATTCCCTTTCCTCTTTATGACAAAGACCGAAGCTTTGTTTGTTTCACTCAATAAAGCATCTTTGACGTATGTTTTCCCTCTCGCCCCCGTCCACCTCGTCCCCGACTGCCCACAGCCACGCCCATTTAACCCGTTGCCTCAAGGCTCTTGAGGCACAACCCATAAAAATATGAAGGACCAGCAAAAGCTGCCAGTGGCCGGAAGCTCTCTGGCCGGCCTCAAGTCCGTTCTCCCTGTCTCTTCTTCCTTCTCTCTTGTCCGACTTCTTCGTTGTTCTGTGTCCCCTGTCCTCTGTCACATGTCCTTTGTCTTCGTGTCCTGGGCGCTGGCAACTGTCTTTTACACTGTTTATTGATGCCTTTGTTGTTGTTTTAGTTGCTGCTGAGCTGTTGTAGACATTGCTGACGTCTTTTCTGCCTTTTTATAGAATTTTCTTGGTTTTCAACAACAGCCAAAGGGCGTAAGGAAGAGGGGGAGGAGAAGAGGAAAAGACAGAGCTACTCTTAGTTTACAAACATTGTCCTGTGGTTAGCAGCATGTAAAATGGTTTTATGCTAAAATTTTCATCCGAATTTTCTCGAAGGAAGAGTTAAACTAAAACTTTGCAGAAAAATTAGGCAACTAAATTTCTAGACATGCTGCATACGAGTGGCAATCAATATGATGGAATATTGAAGTAAAACATAGACCCATTTTTATCCGTGCCAGAAATAGTACCTGAGACATCCGCAGACAGGATACACTTGGATCCAGTTCTTGCAACTGAAGCACAATAAGAAAAACCATTCAAAATAAAAGAAGGAAAATAAAATAAAAATAAAGTGAATAAAGTGAAATACGAATATGGAGGAAATAATAAAATAGGAAGTCAAAACGAGCGCATAAAAATTGCATTAAAATTGCAACGCGGACATCCGCAATGGACTAAAATGGACTCTTTTGGCCAATTTGGCTTTTGGTTTCGTTTTGCGGAAATGCAAAAGTAGACGGAAGTACAAGTTGTGCAAGAAACTCCATTTACTTGTTTTCGAATCCCTGATGGCCCCATTCTACACCCCTTCATAATTGAGGCGCAAAATTAATGTTTCCGCATACTTGGAAAAATGCAAACCTTTGCTTGGTAGAAATGTCTTGAACCATTTTTATGTCATTTGCCGTGCGACATTTTGACATTTTATTACATACTATTTGGCACAACATTCTTCCTGGTACTTCTTCAACTAACGCCTACACCTACCCCTACTTCCCTTCCCCTTGGGTCGCATCCAATTTGGCAGATCATTTAGTAGGCAGCTCTTGATGATTACCAGGACATGAATCCCTGTTTGACTTGCCGGCCACTTGTCACCTTCGCTGACGTTGACATCCATTAATCAATCAACTGGCTTTGTTGACGTTCAAAGTGGTAGGGGAATGGAGGGGGAGTATGCTATTTGACGGCATATTTCTTTGGTTTGAACTCACACACACACACACACTCTTAGCAAGACAATTAGCGTTAAGTTGTCCTTGAAGTGTCGGCCTGTTAATGAGATGAGCGCCAAAAGTTTCTTGCTTCACTTGGTATTGAGTTTGATGACAGTTTTTTTTCTTCATTTTCTTTTGCGCAATAGAATTGTTCAGAGGTGTCTCATGGGGGTGGAAGAATGAGGGAGAATGTTAAATTGGTATTTTGTATATACTTAGCTTAAATTTTATTTTTATAGTTGGGTATATAATTTTCATAATATAAAAGTTATATTTTTTCTTTTTAATTACAGATTATATTTCGTCTCTTTTCCATTCTTTTCCCATTTTACCTGATAACTATGAGATTATAATATACCTGGTTTCCATTTCTCAACATCGCTCTTCCTCAATTATATTCTTAATACTGACTTTACCGCTTTTTAGTCAGAAGCTACTACACCTCTATCACAAAATCCCCGACCTAGTCGATACCCCATTATGTCTGTCTTTTACTTTTATCAGTCTCTCTCTCACTCCCTATTGCTTAACTCCCCCTTTGATAGACGCTCCTGCTCAACTCCCATTCCGCGCTGGTATCATCAACGTCGCTTCATTAGCTGCGCTCAGTGCAAAGGCCAATGCCAAAAGGTGTAAGACAAAAAATTAAAAAAAAAGAAAAAATCTAAGAAAAGCGTGGAAAAAACGAGTATGTAAAAGAAAAAGAAACTCAGGCTGACGCTTAAACTGTGGCAGAAGCTGCTGTTGCTGTTGGTTCATAGACAATACAAAAACAAAAGCAGACGCTCGTTCACGTTAAACAAAGGGAATAGAAAAAGTTGCAAAAAGTAGTAATAATAACAACAACAACAAAAAGCAGGCGTAGCAACAACAACGACAACGGCAACAACAATGAAAGGCAGAGTCAAGCTGCTGCTTCTTTTTCTTCTGCCTGTGGCTGATTGATCTCGTGGGAAATTTTGCACAGTTGCTGCAACAAGCAACAACAACACCAGCAACAAAAGCAACAACTTTGTGGCAACAAAAAGAAAAAAAAGGAAAATATAACTCGAACGTTTTTCTTTTCTTTCACTTCGTAGTTGTTGCTATTTTCCACCTCCACTCCACTCTCTATCTCTATATCTCTCTTTTTTTTGTCTCTCTGTACTGTGATTATTTTGCAGCTGTATCCTCTTTAAGCTCGTCCTCGCACGAAAATTAACTTAATGTCACTTACACTTTAGTGCTTTGGGTTAATTTGGTTAGATTATTGTTAATATCCTTTGGGGTGCTCTCTGCGCTCGCTTAGCTCACAAATGTGTGTGCGTGTGTGTGGCAACTCTGGCAAGAGCAACTCTGTGCGCTGTTGATGCCTCTGGGCACATTCATCGCTGCGGCAGTTGTAAAGTTTTCGGCATAAAAATGATGCATTGCTTTTGCTTATGACTTGGAAATTGTTTTCCACCCGTTTCTCGCTGGCAACTCATAAATACGTATTTCTAGCAAAATGGATTAGGTTCTTATAACTGCAAATCTTTAAGAGTTATTATTGAGGTTATGTCAATTGGTGTATTTGTACAGTTGAGTTGTGAAAAGAGAGTTGCTACTTCAAATTTTATCTGAAGTGATCAACAAGTTGAAGAAGTGTTCGTCATTAACAAGCTGTCTTTAATTTGATGATAAAATAAGTAAAAACTCTTTCAATATGTTTTTTTAAGTTTAGTTGTCACTAATTGAAACCTTATAAAGTGTTCTTTATAAACTACACTTACATTTATATTATTATTTGATTTATTTCTTAGCAAGACTCTTTTCAGTATTATACGAAAGGAACGAATAGAAAGATAAAAATCTTTGCTTTGGTTTAAGTTAAACGACTTAATAACAATAAAGAAACAACAAATAAACATTTATTGGTAAAATTATAAGCCAATTTCCATTATTATTTTTTAAACAAATAAAATAAATAAACACACCTTGCACATATTTTTAACTGCTATTTAAATAGATTTCTGCACAATTTGCTTTCTTAAATTTGAATGTATTTTGAATGTAAATAAAAGACAACCAGAATAAACGTGACAGGTTGAAAAGCCCAAATAAATTGTTGTCTATCATAATTGGCCATAAGTCAGTGGAATTCAAAGTCAACCTGCCAACGTGAGGCCGTAGATCAAGGACGCTTATTTAAGATTTTTATATATATTTACATAATGCATACCCTCATTTCTCCTTCCCCCACACGGATTGTGGGCTCTATAAAAAGTGACTTTGCCGCTAATGCAGATGGCAGGCGAACCGAAGCGTAAAATGTTTTGTGAATTATTATAGAGAAACAACAAGTTCTCCCTCTTGATGTGAGAAGTGAGAGTGACAAAGAGAGAGACAAAGAAAGGGAGATAGTATAAGGGAAGTCATATTAGACACAATATACTTGTGTGTAATAAATTTCAATTGACTTATAGAAAATGTGGCACATGGGAGAAGTTTTTTTCTTACTTCATTAGCTACTTATGAACTTTACCAAGTTTGAACTGAAGTTTTCAGGATGTTAAACTGACTTTAAAGCGCCCTGTGAACTTTCTTTTCTCAGCATGGAGGAAGCCCATTAGACATCAGATCTTAACCGAGAGACCGAGGCAATACAAAATGCATATTTCATTTTGAGGCTTAGACACCACGTCGACAATAAAAGCGAATTTTTATGACAGTCGTCAGGTAACAGGTAACAGGTTAAAACAAAGCCAAGTTTCTCACATACGCGCTTATAAATTATGCTTTAATTTGTATGCAGACAGCCAGTTTAGACTGGAGATTGTGTGTCCCCTTTTCATCACACTTCTCCTTCTCCTGCAGCACTCATAATCATATTAAGGATATTAAAGCTGGTGCTTGTCGTCAAGCAAAGGCGTGTTATAAAACATTTTCAGTATTTTAACGAGCTGCGGATTATCTAATGGAATTCTGGGGAGAAAAAGCAGAGGGAAATGACAGAAAGTGGAAGGCGAAAGAATATAGTTAATATGGCATTGTTTTAACTGCTTGTTACATTACAAGTAACTAATTACCCCTCATGTTGTAAAAGCTAAATGCATCATTTTTAATTAATTGCCAGTAATTGGTCGGCCCTAGAGTATGTGGAAAAGTCCAAATATGACAAAGAAGGAGATATTGTCTTTATTTTTAAACATAAATAAGTTTGTGTTATACTCCGGGAAAGTTTTGAGCACTGTATAAACTGAACTTTGACGAGCAAAAATGGCATTTTGTTAAATGAGAATTATGTAGATCGAGTTATTAATTAAATAATTTATTACAAATTATATAAATTTTCTTTAGGAAACATGTGCGAATTATATTATTTTTCTTTCTAGTTCTAAATTTATCATCATATATTTAAGTTTAATTTTATTGAAGCAATTATTTAGACTTTTTTATGGATCTTAGATACACAGGCATAAAAAATATCTCAGGTACACTGTCTAACAAAACAGCAATCTAAGCTCCACATTTTTCGCAAATTTTTAAAAACATTCTGTTAAATTTATCAACATGTAAAAAAAAAATTCCTTAAACCTTCAAACCGTTCGCAAAAATTTCCATACAAATTTCCTAATATTTAGTTTTGGGACAATTCGAAAAACAGAAGCTAAGTAAAAGATATCGGCGAAGGTGTTTGCTGTTAAATGAGTTGAATGAAATAGTACATTTTCCAATTCTTAATAAAATATAATTATTTAACTATAAATGTATACTGTTTAAATTTTTACCTAATACAGTAAATAACATATCACTCAAATTGATTATATTACAGCCGCTGTTAGTAGTTGTAAATTTCCCACCCAGCTTACCACTTACAATTTCCTATCTCAATCGCTCACTTTTTCTCTCTGTTTTGTGTGACAATGTCCCTTGGTTAACTCTCGGAGCACAGCAAGTGCTGCTTTCGTTAAGTTGAGTCGCTCGGCCATGGCGATACCGAGCCGAAGTGTAGCCGAAGGACTGAGAAAGCCGCACGACGACGACAAAGACAGTCAAGAAATATCCTTTCTGGGGCGATGCTAGCAACGATGACGAGAAAAATCAGCAGTTCAGCAGTTTCATTGATAACGCGCTCTGAACTGGATCTACCCCAAAAGTGAGCCAGGCTGTCGCACGAGCTCGCCGTCGCCGCGTCGTCAACGCAAATAACAACAATAACAAAAACAACAATAAACAGCAAACATAAAACAGTAACAACAAGAATCGCAGAACTGTGTAAAATTGCAAACATTTCAGACTGTGGCGTATGAAGCGTATGCGTGATATTGCTTCTGTTTTCGAAGCTGCATTTTAAAAAATTTTATTTATGCTGTCAGTCGTTTTGTCATCGTCGTCACGCGTGTGCTTAATTATTGCAGTCAGTGTGTATTAGTGTGTGCTTTTGATATGGCCACAACAACTGTAAATTAAAAGAATTCCTTCTCCTCGCATTGAAGCTCAATCCTGTTGAGCCAGCAATTTCTTGCATGTCCAAAACAATTTGCTTTTGTCTGGCCAATCACCTGTTCAACAAAAGGTCATAATTAAAGACTTGCAGGCATAACTTAAATTCAAGCATAATTAACAATATCATTCTGCAGTCAAGTGAGTAAAATATTTCTTATCGTCAGCTATTTTCATTTTACTTAAATTTAATTATCACTTCGTTATAATTTTCTTGTCCCATTGACGCAGTTATCGCCTACTTGACTAAGCATGTGTTTGAAAAATTAACCATTGGTTGGAACTGCTTATTAATAAAGCTTGTTTCCGTCTGACCACAAAGAAATATATTTCACAAATAAAAATCGCCTTAAATCAGGGATCACAAATAAGAGCTATGAGTTGAAAAAATCAATCCTTAAAGACATTATCTAGATGAATGGGAAAATTTTGGAAATACTAATTCGGGATGCAGATTATTGAAGTTAGGATAAATTGTTATTTATATTTTTACAATGCAAATTATCTTTAACTATTATATTTCGTTCTAATATATAGTAGTCCGATTTACTCCAAATTTGGTAAAAATGTATTTAAATGTGTTCCTATGGCAGCTATATGATATAGTTGTCCGATTTGAACCAAATTTGGTAAGGATGTATGAAAAGGTGTCAAACACACAATCTGTTAATTTGGTTGAGATATCAAAAAAGTTTTTCATACTAATTGTTTATTTCCAAGCGATCGTTCCTATGGCAGCTATATGATATAGTGATCCGATCCGCCTGGTTGCGTCATATGTACTGCGTGCATCAAAAAGACGGTCCTGTGCCAAGTTTCATCAAAATAGCTTCAAAACTGAGAGACTAGCTTGCATAGAAACAGACGGACAGACAGACAGACGGACATGGCTATATCGACTCAGCTCGTCGCCCTGATCAAGAATATATATACTCTATGGGGTCTCTGAGGCCTCTTTCAATGCGTTACACATTTCGTGACAAAATTATAATACCCTCTGCAAGGGTATAAAAATTTCTGGTTGCCAATATGGAATATAAATATTAATAACATTTATTAAATAAGTCTACGCAAATAGTTCAAATTTGTACAACAAATAATTTAAAGCTCATTCCGAGTTTCAATTAAACTCCTATTAAAATTTCATTAAACAGCAACGCCCCCAAATTCTCACTAATTAGTTTGGCCACACCCAAATGGCCAACATCCCAGAACGAGCCCCCGACCAAACTGACCTTTAACGGCGCAAGGCCAACAGCCTTAACATTACCGAAATTTTAAGCATTTCTTATATAGGCCACAACACGCAGACGGCCTAATTAAACTTCAAGCCAAGGATATGCGGCTTCTTTTTTCATTTACGTATTTTGCCTTATTTTTTTTGCAGTATACCAACAAAAATTTTGGTATTTTCAATTAATGCGTCGACATTTTCATTTAACCTTTCCACTAAGAGGAAGTTGGCTGAGTTGAGTCCGCCAACAATTCTCATCTTTTTTTTATAGGCTGGACCTCACCCAGTTGACCTCTGGCGCCCCAAGTGCTGATATTTTTATTTTATTTTGCTAATTTACGTATTCTTTGTGCTGGGCTGGTGCCCTCATAATTTACATGGGGGCCACCAAATGTTTTATTTTTGTTTTCGCACAGCGAGAACTTTCCGGCAGTCTGGCAAGACTCCGGCATTGGTTTTGAGAGCGGATTTCAGAGAGTGGGGATGCCCCATCCGATGGGTGGGTGGGTAGTCGTCCAGTTGGCGTCGCATAAATTTTTATATACAAGTATTTTCCGCTAGCTTTCACTAGGCAAAGTCTACCCCTCCCTATCACTCTCTCTTTCTCTCTCTCTATCACTTTTCTGGCTGACAGTGACTTAATGAGCTGCGGAAGTTAATGTGCAACTTTGGCTCTCGGACTTGTTTTTCCTACAATTTATTTGCATATCTGGGTTAATTTTGTTTCTATTTTATTTTTCCTATATGACTAGCATTTTTCTTGTTTTTTTTTCTATCCTTAATTAACATGTTCATCATTTATCTTGTGCCGACGAGGAGAACTCTGATTGCATAAAAAAACTCGGATTAGGTTTTAGGTTGAATTGTAACAAAAAAATATATTCAGGTATCTTTAATTTTAAATTTTATAGGTCACTGGGCTTAGTTTTGTTAATACGTTAAAAAAAATGATTTCATTTTTTAAAGTATGACAACCTGTATCAACTTGCATCGGTTTCTTATAAATTCACACAATTTCAAATTCAAGCCAGAACGGGATAAGGTTGTCATAGGAAGATAAAACTTTTTATTTTAATAAGTCGGAATTGTTTAAAAAGAATTTTCTGAAAAGAAATTGTTATCCTTTTATGCCAGGCTATCCCTTATAAAAGCGCAAGTTTTTTTTCGGATATCGAAACGCATATCCCTTAATTCAATTTACCTAGACTTATTCAAAGTTGGGTCTTCTACTCAAAATCACTACAAATCGGCACTTTGTATCGTACTCCAAATAAGGTAAACATTTATTTTCGGGTGCATTAGGATTAAGCAAACAAAACTACTTATATACGCTAAGAAAAAGAACTTTGAAAAATAATTGTCACAATAAAGTGAAGTATGTACTCGCATATTTATATTAACAATGGGGTAGTTATAGTTAAAAAAGGCAAATTTGATTTTATGGAAAACTTTTTATTTATAATTTGAAAAGCAAACAAAAATTACCAAATGCTTGTAACTTTTTAATATTTATTCAGAGTGCTATTACAAACTTCATCTGCAGAAGTATAAAAAGTCCTTAAATCTACTGTACAATCTGATACTATATGCTCAGTTTTTGTTATGACAAGTAGCTTCGTCCTAAGAAGAAAAAGAAACCTCTGCAAATAACAACCAAAAATATAAATGCAGAGAGAGAGGGAAACTCAGAACAGAGCTATTGACTTTTGTGTGCCCACAATGGAGACCAAACGTGCTTTTCTTGCAACATTGAAGCATATGTGAAAATACTTACTTACACACGCACATGGCAATCACACAATCAATAGCAAAAATTCTTTGTGTAAACATGTTTCACTCGTTGCGAAAAAATACATGAGAGAAATCTCTAAGTGAACAAATTTTCTGGTGGAGAACTCTTTAATCAAAAGATTTTGCTTCAACCTATTGGGAAAATCATTTCAACTTGACTTTAGCTCTCCCTAACTTAGCCGTCGAAGTATGTAGGGACTCAAGTAACTGAATCAGTATGTTGCCTATTTGTATGCCCAAGTTCATTAGCGTCAGTTGGCAAATATTTACCAGAGTTAGCAATTTCTGCTCTCGTTTCGTTGTTTTCTTTTTTTTTGGGGGGGGGGGGGGCTACTTTACTTTGGCTGCAAGCAACAAACATCATTAAATTTAATTTGTTGCCAATATTGATTGAACTCACTTATTTATTTATTTTGATTGTACTTTTTTTTAAGACAAAAATATGCAGTTGTCTTTAGTATCCTCTTTACCCTCCAAAATATGTAAATTCTCTCCATTTCAACATAGTTTTATTCCATATTTAAATTTAAAATTAATTGTTATGTTAATAAATGCAATTTTTAAATGACGTAGATGTAAAACGGAGAGATACTTTTCTGAATTCTTAAACCTATTTAAAATAATAAATCAGTTGTTACGAGACAAGTTTATGACATAAGTAGTAGTCCAATTTAACCAAATTATGTCAAATTCTATATTTCGCTACCAAACACACAATTTGTGATTTTGGTTAAGCTAACTATTTAAAGAAACAAAAAAGTATTTTATACTAAAGGTTGAATTTTAACCTAAGGCAGCTGTATGATACAGAAGTCTGAACATACAATTTATGCGTTTTGTTGAGATTTCTTCAGAAGCATACCAAATACTTAATAAAGGTTTATTTGTGACCGATAATTCCTATGGCAGCTATATGACACAGAAATTCGGTCCGGTCGATTTCGACATATGTAGTGCGTGCAGCAAAAACAAGTTTGATTAAGATAGCTTCAAAACTGAGAGACTAGTTTGCAACGATCATCGTCGTTCTGATTTAGAATATATATACTTTTTCTGATGTGCCACGCCTCCTTCAATGAGTTACACATTTCGTGAAAAATTGTAACACCCTCTGCAAGGGTATAACACCCATCGAAAATGAAAGAAATGCAAGATTTGCGTATAAAATATAATTTAAGGCATTTACTCAACGGATAAACAAGAAAAAAGGAAAACAAATTTTTATTTTTAATTTTTTATTTAATATGAATTTATTGTAAGTTAAAACTTGGAGCTAACGAATTTGGATTTTTCCTATCGCGAATGCAATCACAGTTTTCGGCGTAGTTAAAAGTCTCTAGATACCCCCTTAGATTCGTTATAAAGTCTTGAAAGTTACCCTCGAATATGTTATCGGGTATGTTGAGCTTGAATTCAGCACCAATATTCCAGTGCTTCATACTGGATACCAGATCCTTACAGAAAAGCTTACGGCGCATAGCTTTCTCCTCTATCAAGCGTTTCTCTATAGGAAAAGACATTTTGTGAAATTTTTTACACTTGGTATTATTTTTGGTCTCTTACGCAATTTGGGTTGTTGTTTAATTTTGTGTTCTTGTACAATTCTTTTGGCCGTCAAAAAATTCTGAGTGACATCGTATTCACGACGCTCATAGACCTTGGTTGCTTTCGAAATTGGTGGAGGAGCACAAACATTGATGGGATCGTTGCCATAATAGGGAGCCCAGGTGTACAGAGTAGACTTTTCGAAGTCAGAACGTTGTTTGTCCATATGCGCTTTGGCGGCAATCCATTTGGTTCCTACATAACGATTATACAATCGATAGGTGAGAGTCGATACCAAGTCCTCCACTTTATGAAGGCAACTAAAAAAAGGAGATAGAAAGATATAGTGTTTATTTAGACTATCGGCTATAAAAAAGGAACAGAAATAGAAAGGGAAAAAAATGACAGTTAACGAGACATCCTTCTGTAGTCACTCAAAGAATATAGAAATATTTAATGAGTAAAAAAGCCTAACAATCGATAAACTCACTCCTCCTCTCGGAATGTTAAAAGTCCCGGCAACTTCTCAGTGCGCTTTAAGGTATGCAACTTATAGATAATGCAATGTAATATATCCTCGACGGCATTCAATTGTATGGTCTTCAGATAAATCATATTGTTAATATATTTGCGCGACCACCAGCCACGGAAGAGGGCCTGAATCTTGATAGAACTTGAATTAAATGTCATCAAAACTTTTGACTGTGTTGTATTTTGGAGATTGTTTATCAAATTGCGATTAGTCACATATTTTCGCCAAATTCTTTGTATAATAATTGCAGCTCTGTGCCGTTTCTTTATCATATGACGCACACTCCAACCCCGATAGTTGCGCTGTATAAGACGAGCCGCCTTAAACTGTTTATAATCGAGCAGTAGAAGTTGGGTTCTGAAATTATCGATAGATATTAGATGACTATATAGTTTTATAAATAAATGCAAAACTTACCTAAAAATATTTTGATGTAAATCTGCATTGGGTTTCTGTTCATGTTCGTGATCTTCTCCATAGTCAGAGCATTGCTGGGCGCATGTCAGAGTTGAGCGAAATGAGATTAATCCCTGCGACCACATTACAATATCAATAAAATATGTTTTTGTTGTTTGTGTATTACTTAAGAGTTTCTTACTAAGTAAAATGTGAGTGAGTCTTTCCAATTACAATAGAATAACGTCAATAGTTAGAACAAACATTAAAATCTTCGGTAAACTGATTTAAACTCTATATCCATGATAATTTTTCGGTTAATCGTTAAGAAGATATATACTTACCGTACAGTTCTACTGATGTATGCAGCAAGTCACTATCGGCTAAAGTCACAGATTGTTAGGGTTTATTCGGATCCATCTATCTGATAACTGGATCTATCACTCTCTGTTCAAGACTCTCTGTCAAAGGCTACGCCCGGTTTACTTAGGAGTCGGTAACTTGACATCAATTTATCAGTGTAGCACTGAGTCACCAAAATGTGACGTTATGTGAAAAATGTTAATGTAGGAGATTTAGATTTTTTAAAAAGATCGATGGATTTCAATTCGAGAAAAATTATTTATTAAATCGCCATAGCGACTTTAAGATTTTATTAAAATTAGTAATACTTTGCTTATATGGAGCCCAATTTGCAAATTCATTTCGTTAAACACTGTCAAAAATGTATGTAAAAAACCAATTTATGATTTCTAGTACCACACGATTATTGAACTTGAATTAAGCCACATTTTGTGAACTGGATTTTATTTCAAAATAATTTAAAACATTTTGTGAACCGCAATGTTAAGTCTTAGTGGTGTTGGGGTATAGTATAAGGACCAGATTTTTTATAGATACTGGTACAGGTCATATTTTGTAAAAAAAAAAAAAAACTTCACTTTTACTTAAAATATATATATATTATTACTCTGACAATTTATTAGTCTGATGTGATTTATATTAAGTTATATTGGTGATTCGACATGAGTAAAACGAAATGGTATGTATGTAATACGAAACCAGAAGTTACTTTAATTGGGTCTGTACCGCAACAAATAATATTAATAAAAGTTTTGTAAAGCACGCAAAATATTTCATATTCCTGCAGAGCAATGTATTTAATTATTATAGAATCGTTCCGATAGTTATCTTTAATTTAAGTTTTTAAAAATTTGATGTATTATATTTTAATTATTATCATTATAAAATATAAGCTCCAAAAAGTTTTCTTTCCAGCGGTCAAAATTGTATTGCTGTTGCATATCATAGGCAGTTCCTTAGAGAGAAAAGGAAAGGATAATGGAAGTTCAGGAGAAAAGAAGTGAAGAGATGGGAACAGGGGAACACGGTAGAACATCGCAAGTTTAATTCATTTTTAATGCTAGCACTGGGCGTCGTCTTGGAGATGTTTTCGAGAACTTGAGTCGCAACTTTTAGACCCGCGAAACAGCGCTGAGCTGCATTTACAATGCAACTGACCGGGAAGGGGAAGAAAGAGTAAGAAGATGTGGTAGAAGGTGGCAAAGTGGAGGACGGAAATCAAAAGTTAAAATAAACTACGTTGTCGTCGGCGGCGTCGTTGGGTGTCTTGTTGTCCTTGGTGGCTCGTTCTCTTACTGTTTGCCTTCTTGCCTTATAAAGTTGTCGGATATCCGGTTGTTGTCTTCGCTCATTTTTCGCCATCTTTCGTCCTTATGCACGCGCCATACCCCTCACTGCACTACCCAACACTTTCTACACTCCACAAGGCATTGTCCATTGTTGTCGTCGCAGTCGCAGTTGCAGTTGCAGCTCAAGTCTCAGGATTGTTTAATGTTTCATTTATTTATATTTTTAAAAAGGACCTGCAACTGCAGCGGCTGTATATTCTGTCTGGATTGTGCATTGTGCTCCTCGTTTTGTCTTGGCTCTTGTGTTTTCACTATTTGACGCTTGTTTACTCATTTCCGGTTGCAACTTGCATTGCGTCCTACAACCGGCAAACAGCCTTGTAACCCAAACGTCCCTCCCTCTCCCTGGCACTTAATGCTGAAATACTTTATAGATACTGACTACAAGCTTGCTTTTAAATGTTGTAAATAGTTGTAGTACGAGTATTTTAAAAGTAACAGAAAAAGTAGTTGCTTGTAGATTTCAATTACATTAGAATATTAAAAATATAGAAAATCTTTAATTTGAGCTTGAATATTTAAGATTTTTAAAATTGATTTAAAAGAAAGTTGTCAATGATTTGACTCAGGAAAGAAATCCATCTCTCGATATATATAGACATTTGCTTACTTTTCGTAAATAATATAATCTGATTTTGCAAAAGATCTTTTTGCAAATTTAATCACTTTTTAGGCAAACACCATAAGCAACTATGGCCTAGTAATTGTACCTATGTCTTCAAGATTTTCGACACAACTTGTGCGTGTATCAGAATTAACAAGGCGAAAGTTTTTGGGTAAACTTTGTCGATCTGCCAGTTCGGCAATTGCTTTTAATTTGCCTCAAGGCAAAAGCAATCAATCAATATTCATCAAAATGCTATAAAATTTGCAGTACACTCCCACCCTAGCTCTATCTTCAACTTGTTCGTCTCACAGAAAACTTGGCGATGTTGCGAACTTTGAAAAGTCTCCGACAAATCTGGAAATGGAAAAGAGAGAAGTCGGCGGCACAGTTAAGGATCAGAACAATAATGTCAAAGCAACACTAGCAAACCTGCATAAGTTTCAACTGCCTCTGAAACAACAAGTCAGTTTAGCAACGAGCAAAAGTTGGCAAGGTATTTGCACACAAAAAAACACGCGGAATTTCTCAGACATCGCACTAATTGTGAGCTTTTCATTTGATTTGCAAATTGTTGCATATTTTCCATCTACAATCGAATACATACATAGCACTCTATGCGTGTGTGAATGTGTACTTGTGTGTGTGTAACCTACATTTCATGACTGGTTGATTTCAGTTCCATACGAACTACACTTCCGTGGCTGCCCTCAGATGCTACTTCGTTAACCTAATTCTTTTTTGTTTTACCCTCACAAGCTGTACTTCAAATTTGACAACCTGTAAGATGGAGAAAATGAGAGAGTGATAGGTAGAAAGCAAGAGAGAGAGAAAGATATATAGAGGGTATGTATGGCACACGCATTACTTAATGCTAACGTATCTTAAGTGAAAAGTTCAATTGCGCTGCTCGCTCTTGAGAAGGTACTAAAATTGTATCACTCGCTGAAAGAGGCAAACCTGTAATTGTTATTTAGATAACATTTGTAGTTTATTATTTTCTGTCTTATTATTTTGATATATTTTTGTTTTTCTTTTTTTTTTTGGTATTTAACAAAATCTAATGTTAGAAAAACAATCGAAGAACACAGCTCAGTACCAATCCCAACTTGAACTTATTAATTATGTTTATATTATGAAACCTTACTTAAATTTTAGATATTTGTCAATATTAACATACTTAAAAGGGTGGGCAATGATTGCTTTCTGTTTTCAACATACATTTTTATACCCTTTAATGTAAAAAGTACATAGTACCATTTAAGTTGGTAAATAAATAAAAATTTGTAACAAGCAGGAGAGTTGTTGGTAGATCTCATATAACATATACATATATTACAGATAACAATAAACAGACGAGTTAATATTGTTACGCATGCCTGTTTGTCCACTTGCTTGAATGAAAACCTAGATCTTCCTCTTTAGGCAGCACAGATCAAGTTTCTATTAATACTTATAGTAGTACTTTGAAGCCCCAACTTCCGCAAATAGAAGAAAATAAATTTCGCAATCTTTTCAAAAAAAAGTTCAAGGCCTACAAAAGTCAAGTATGACATACTGTATCCATTATGGATTATTTTAAACCAGGGAATGAAACCGAAACGAATTTCGGTTACGGTTCCGGTTCCGGTACGTACCGAAACGAGTATTTCGGTAAAAGGTTCTATTTCGGTTTTGTCCTTTCGGTTCCGGTTCTCGTATCGGTCCATACCGGTACAGCAAAGTAATTTTTAAAAAATTTTAAAAGTAAAGAAGATCGAATTTTATCAACAAATATTTGTGTATGTATAAACGTACAAACTTTAGCATGTTAAGTCTGACATATAATTCGAGAAATTTTTTTATGGTGAAAAACCATGTTCGTACGAAAAATAACAAACAAATTTTTTGAAATGTACCGAAACCGTACCGGTACCAACGTTTTGATTTTCGGTTTTTGAAAAATAATGTATTTCGGTTCCGGTTCCGGTTACGGTATTTCATTTGAAACGGTTAATTTCGGTTAACGGTTCCGGTTCCGGTTACGGTTTCATTCCCTGTTTTAAACTAATATATATATATATATATATAAAACTCTTTGTCCCGTTTCACTGGCGAGACATCACGCTGTAGCCCAAACGGGTAAAGATGCCATGTAAAATTTTGTAAAAATTTGTTGGCTATCTCGACCAAATTCACAGATTGGACATTTCTCGATAAATCTGTCGATTTCCGCCAAAACTGACGTTTTCCAGCCAAATCAGATTTTTTTTCTACAAAACAACGAGCAGCGAAAATGTAAATTTTATATATTAATGTTCTAGATTTTAAGTCCTATTGCAGAGAAAAATTTAATTTGCATTTCCCGCTTTCTTATAATAAATGACGTAAGATCCAGCTATAGCTGTGAGAAGTGTTCCCTATTTTCTCTCCTTATTTCTCCCCGAGATTTCAGCGAGCGTAGCGAGCCGGGGGTTGGCGAGCGACGCGAGCAGGGGAAAGCCCCCTAGAATACTATATTTTAAAAGCATATGGTATAAAAATTCAGCAGAAAGCACACACCACAGTTAATAGGAACTGCTTAAATTTTTTTATACTATTTTCCAAGAAATAAAATAAGTATATATGACTTATTGTTTGTCAAATTTGATTTATGTACTTTTAAGCTTCTTTCATACATTATCTTTGATAATTCTCTCAATTACCTAATACAGTCGCGTCTCTTGAGCTTAAATTCTGCTCTCATATTCTCCTTGATAAGCTGCTTAGTCGCTCATAGAGCAGGAAGAATCACCGGGAAGAGAAAACGGTAAAAAAATGAAAAGAATAACTCGAAACTAAATTTAAGAAACTTCCAGCAATTACTTTTAATATTTTTTTTTTAGCTAAAAAGAGAGGGAGACAGACTAATATAAATTGTATGCGCCATGGAGACACCTTAAATGCAAAATAGGAAGGGGAAGGATAGCTGGAGGTGGGGGCTGTGGATAAGTGTGAAGGGAAAAGGAAAACAAAATATCTTAAAGACCACAAAAAACATGTCCTTGTGTGGCAGACTAAAGCCACTTAATGCACGCCAAAAGCAGTTGATGTTCCTGGGAATGAGATAGAGAGTGTGTGTATGCGTGTGTGGTATGGCTCATAAATACACACACACACACACACACTGCAGAGACACACTCATACATTAGATTTGCAGTAAGGACACATGTTTTGGTTTGCTGAGCCTGCTCGCAGGCATCTTTTCTGTTATTCGCAGACCATGTTTGTCCCTGTGCTTGTCGTCGTGTTAATAATGCTTTTGATGTGTGCTAAAGACAGCTACAAACTATACCAAATACAGGATCTAGTCATGCTACAAGTAAGGGGAATGGGAAAACTAAACCAGTAAAGTTCTGCCTGCAGCTGATATCTTTGTATGCGTCTCTGCAGCAAAAGCAAAAGAAAAACTCTAAATTTTGATACATGCAAAGTGCAAATTTAAGCAATACATATTTAACTACAAATATCTAATTAAATAGTAAAGTCTCAAGGTTTCAATCAGTCAATATTTACCCGTTTACTTAGAACATTATACATCTTATTTGTATAGTGTATATACAATTCGTTGAATTGCTATTGTCAAATTTGCATTTTCAAAAAATTGAATACGTTATATGAGGACTTTCTCACTTTTATAGACTTTTAGACTAGGCGCTCAATTTGATTTACGCATTGTGTATACGAAGTGTGGCTCACTTTTTTATGGCCGCCACTTTCACCTGAGCCTCTTACGCAGGTGAACAGTTACAGCAACAACAAGGACGTCTTCATGGCGCCATAACAACAACAACGAAAGCAACAAGAAAGTTGTCTAAGCGAAAAAAAAACAGGAAAAGTAAGTCTATTAACGGCAATGACAAAGCACGCGAAAAGCTAATAGAATGACAGACCTCTAAAGTGTTTCTGGGCCTGGAAAGACTGAAGCAGAGAAAGCAGGACAGAGAGGGAGAAAGTAGTTTGGCAAGTCTATAAAAATGTATTAACTGTTGGGTAGGTGGCCAAAATAAAGTCATAAACACCAGAGACAGACGGCAACTGTTTGAAGATGGGAATTGGGGCCTGACAATGTGCGTAATATGATAATCATTGTGTGGGCAACTC
This sequence comes from Drosophila neotestacea, assembly GCA_035044365.1. Classification (NCBI taxonomy): domain Eukaryota; kingdom Metazoa; phylum Arthropoda; class Insecta; order Diptera; family Drosophilidae; genus Drosophila; species Drosophila neotestacea. The sequence goes on from JAWNMD010000660.1 coordinate 381,313, forward strand.
AAAACCAAAACAAAAAAGTTTGGGGGCGTATGAAGTTTGTGGGTGTGGCGCTAGCTTTGAAATGGTGCAGACCTAGTATACTGAGATCTTCCAGAGGTCGCAACAAATCCATTAAACCCTTATGATGCATAAGCACAAATAAAGTGAGTGAGTGAAAGGCGCCACCCAATGGCCGAAAGTGTGGGAATAGAATGCAAAGGAAAAAGAAAATAAAACAAGCTGAGAACAAACAAAAACATAGCAAAAGGGCGTGGAAAACATATGCCGTGAAGACTTTGCCACGGCCTGAACAAAAAAAAAAAAAAAAAACATGAAAAACAGAAGCGGGCATAGGCCAAAACGGTAACTAAGCAGAGAGGCCAGGCATGAGTTGGAATGTAGAAAGGGATAGCCAAGGATAGACAGAGATAGGCAGATGGAAAGATAGGCAGATAGGTGAGATGAAGAGGGGTTGAAAGAGGGGTGTGAGAGGCCGCAAAGTGAGCAAACACTTGAGCCAAGTGCTTGACTGGTTAAAGCGATGAGTGTGAGCCTAACTGTGAGTGTGTGTGTGTGTGTGATTACAAGTGTAAATGAGTGTGAACGTGTATGTGTGTGCTAGAAAGGATAGTGAAAGTTCATTCAAGTGAATGGGGCGAACAGTATAACCACTAAACAATACTCGTAGATGTAAAGTAGATAGGATAAATTAAATGTAAGTGGATTAGGTATGAGCTCGTCGAGAATGCGGATCAAACTAAGAACTGTGAAAAAGACTGCTCGGAAACACATAAGAAGATTAAAGCTATACTTTGAACTGATTTGATTTATATGTATTATAGAAATATCTTTGGTTTAACTTATGTTCACATTAAGTATGATGTGAACAATGTTGACTCACCTTAAGCCATCTACGTGTAATACGCAATATTTTTATGTACTTTAAAATGTATAAAAGGGTATATTAAGTTGGTCCATTAAGTATTTATCGACCCCTATTTGCGAAATTGTCAAAAATGCCATTTTCTCGAAATTGAAATTTTTATGCAAATACTTTCCAAAACACATCATCTGTTTAAATATTTTCGCTTAAATCCTTATAGCGGTGCGAAAAATTAACTGTATGTTATGCTAATTTATATGCACGCCTAAGCACAAACGCTCTCCTGCGAATTTGGTTATTGGGATCGATATATCCTTGATCAGCATCAACGGCAGTCGATAAAGCCATTACGGTCTTTCCCATAAGTAAGAGGTCTCCTGCTCCCCAAGGAGAATGTATTATAATTTTGTCACAAAATGCAACGCGTTGAAGGAGGCGTGGCAGATCCCATAAAGTATTTATATTCCTTATCAGCATCAAAAGCCGAGTCGATTTAGTCAAGAATATATATAATTTATTAGATCTGCCACGCCTCGTTCTGTCTGTTATATACTTTTACTTCTTGAGCAAACTTAATATACTCCCCCTAGGTATAATAAAATGTCCATATATCTTGTTAAATATACTTTTATTTGATTATTTTGTTCGAGCCATATTATTGTCTACTTTTCTAATAGCTTCACTCCCCCATTTCTGTTAACATCCACTTATATTCAGGAAGCATTAGACCGACCTCCATTTTTAATTAAATATAATATAATGCCCCCAAATGGCGAATATATAAAAATTACTTACTTACTACTTTCATAATATTATTCTTCTGTTGGTAGAAAATGTATTTAATTTATGCCATTTTTTCAATTTTTTTTTAATATTGGTATCATTTTTTTCAAAATTCAGAAATTATGTATCTTAAAAAAAAATTTTGAGTGTTTTTTCTAATATTAAGAATTATAATTATGTATATTTTTTATAAATAAACTTTATTCTAACAATTAAATTAGTTCCAAAAGAATGTAGAATCTCAAAATTGTGGTTATATTTAGTGTATAGATTAAAGTTCAAAGTATGTTAAATTTAAGTTTCATGCATTCAGTGCACTTCCATCAATTGTTTATTTTGACAACTTTACATATCGACGTTATTAAAAAAAAAGTACCAAAATTCTCTATTGTACAAACAATCTCTAGACCTGTCCAGTTTTTAATTCCTTCAGAATAGTACATATATTAAAGTAATTGATGTATATTTTCTGAATAAATATTGTAAAATCACTTTTATACACAATTTAACGCATATACACTTTTGAGTCAATCGACAGCTTATCACTTTTAGCTTACAGCCTGCCGGCCTCACCTCTTTTAAAATTTTAGCTGTTTGCTCTTTATTTCTTGAATATTTATAACTCACACTTCATTACACAGCTTCTCAGCTTTCTCATGCAATCAATTCTTCAATTGTTGTGCTCATCTTAGAGTATTTTCGCTTTCAATTTCCTATATATGTATATGATATGTTGATACTCATGCAAGAGCATTACATAAAACCTGCTCTTATCTGGTTGCCTTACCCAAAAAGCAAAACTGAATGCTCTGGCACAGTTGCATAAATAAACAAGGAAGACAAGACAAGCACACAAACTTTCACATACACACACAAAGAGATATACACGCATACACAGACAGATTTCAATACCTGAGTGCATTTTTAGCATTTCCTGATGGCATCGCAATACCCCGACCAATGCTATATATGGCACTCGTGTGTAAAAAAACATTTCTGCATGCCGGCAAATACTCTAAAAAGACAGATCCCAACTCAACCCAACGCAATCCAACCAGACGAGACCAGATCCCATCCCAACTCATACCAAGCCAACCTCTCTAGTGGCAGAAACAACAATAACAATTGTGTAAAAAGCATAACGTATACGCGACGTGGCACCAAACGAACGAAAGACCACAGAGTAAGCAGCTCTAGAAATAGCTGATGTGGAAAGCGACGAATAACGAATAAATTATACACTATAATAATATAAAATCAATAATAAAATTACATTAAGAAAAGGGAAGAATAAGTCTAAGGAACAAGTGGAAAGTTGCAGTCTAATTTGCAAATTGATTTGATACAAGTCGTACCCAAATTTTGGTATACCCTGTACAGCAGTTCAAAGAAGGCAACTAACAAGAGCGAGGCTCAACTTTTGGTGGCGCTTACACAACGCGAAGAAAGCAGAAAGTTTAAATCAACTTGTGGGAATTTAGACAATTTTATAAACATGTACAAAAAATGGAGGGAACATGTGAGCGATGATGGAGGAGGGGGCAAGAGAGAGAAGGGGGAAAGAAATGCATATAATACAAATTTAAAAGTAAACCGAGTCGCGTTTACTGTGCTATCTGTGGATGCCTTTCGTGGTTACCCCCCTACCCCTTATTCCCTCTTTCCACCTTTTTTTTGTTGGTGTTTATGCAAATTCTCGCCCTGCGTCGTGTGTGTTGGGACAACGCCAAAAGCAGATACGAATACGTGTCTTATACACACATGTAGTATATACATATATAGTTATATGTATATATATATATATGTATATATATATATATTCATGAATGTATGAATATCTCGCCTGTATAAACAGCGCGTAACTGAATAATAATAACAAGAGTTGGAGCAGCAACAGCAGCCGTTGCCTCCAACCAAAGGAGTATCGCAATGGAAATGGAAATGGTAACGGGAATGGAAGAAAACTGTCGCCAGTTTAAATGGTTAAAAGTTTCAGGTTCTCAGGTAAAAATATCATTGGCGGCTTCAGCTCTTTAAACAACTTTTGCAATGAACACCGTGTGGTCGTAATATATTTATGTTTCTTTATGGCAAGGATTCTGCTTCCGGGAAGGTTTCATCCTTCCGTTGTTATTGCTGTGGTTACTGTTGTTGTTGATGTCGTTGTCTGCGAGAACGTAAGCATATGTTTTATATTGTATTAAGACAACGACCGGCATATTTTGTTCACTTAAGACAAGCTAAAATGTAACTTAAAATAATATTGGATTTTAAAAACCGGATGGCACAACAAGTAGCCTGTTTCAGTTTACTGTATACATATTCTTTCTTCTTTTTTGCAACTCCTTTCGTTTCTTTACTCAATACTTCAAACTCAGATAACACAGATTTCCTACTTCTCCTATTATCAGAAATAAAAAAAATTCTCTCTATTTCGTTCCCGCCGCTTCCTCTTTTTTTACACTCTCTTATGCATCTCCCGCCACCTTTTCTTTCTAGGTTTAACAGGTGACCTCTCTGTCTATCAATGTCAAGCTCCATCCACGTTCCGCTAAAATAGAAATAGAAGTCGAGAGAGAAATCCCAAACATATTGTGCTTTTCATTTCATTTTCTAACAGTTGAGTTCTTTCTCTCCTCCTGCTACTTCCGCTCTTCACATCTACAGGTCACACAGCCATTTTCATTTGCTGTTGACGCTTTCCCCTTGAAACTAATGTCGCCCCTTTTCTCCTGACCCCTCCCCTGACCCATCACCTTTCTGTCATGCTGTTGCACATTGAAGCGTGAAACTTGTGCGCTTGTCACAAAAATGCTTCCTGTCAGATTTTGTTCGTTGTGGTTGCACGATTACAAGGAAGCTGCCCCAAGGACCATGACGATGGCGACGATGGCGTCGATTGCGACATCGACATGCGCATATAAATTACAAAATAGTCCGATGTGCAACAAGCCGCAGAATCAAGTTACTTGACCAACTGGCGAGTTAGCCATCCTATTGCAACTGCTACTTGCCGCACACACAGGCACAACACAAGCTGTTGGTGCCACACGTTGCATTAGTGTTAGCATTTGCTGTCAATGCCTCACCTCCTCCTCATGCTAAGATTTGACACAGTTTTGGCAGCTGGTGCCACTCCTCTCATTTTAATGCAACAGACTCTGTAACATTTTATGCCCCAGATGCGTGCCTGCAACAAAATTCGAGGAATTGAAGAGTGAGACTCACTAACAGCTGTTTGTTTGTTTCAGAGTGGTTCAAGATACACAAAGTAATTTAAATATATATATTTTAATGTATAGTGAAGTAGATTGATTATAGAATATCAAAATATTAATAAGTATATTCAGAAGAAAGTTAGTATTATAAATATTATAAGATGAGGTATGAAAGATATAAGTAGAAAACAGAAGTGAAAATTAATAATTGTTTGTATTATAATTATAATTAGAAGAAAATACGAAAGAGAGATTAAGATATTTTCTTAGGGCCGTTTTTTATATATTATTACATTACAGGATTTAACATTTTTCGTTTTCTCATCTTGATTTTTTCAAAATATTAAAAGTTTGCAATAATGTGGCATCCAAGATTGCCAGATTTAATAAAAATGTGTTGACGCAAAATTTGAATTTGTAAAATTGAGTGTAAAATGTAATATATTTTGTGAACGGGGCATAGAGCTATACCGGGTTGTCGGATTTATGTCTCGTCAGCAATATTTATCAGATACTGAACTCAAAAGTTATTTGACCCTTTGTATTAAATTTTTCAAATTCATTTTACGGCATTGCTTTAAGCAACGAGTTCATTACTGGAATTTTAACAAAGTATTCTAACGTTAAGAACTTACAGGAGGATGATCATTCCCGTAAGCTATCGAGAGGGTGGGACTAAATTTATGACAAGACAACCAAGTTTCTCCTATTGAGAAGGTTATCAAGCCGTGAAGGCAATATGCAATATGAGAAATCGGTTTCTTTTAATTTGCCTTGCGAACTGTCATTAACACAGTAGTTCATTGTTGTTTTGTTTTGCATCTCTTCAAAGTTTAGCTGAAAGCAGTCTCACCTAAAAGCTGCAGACAGACCTAAGAAAAATTTTTGCAATATAAGCCGACTTCGGTTTTCTTTTCCATTTTTCCTTTTTCCTCTAATTTTTAATTCCATTTGAACTCTCTTCTTTTTTAAATTCTCGTTGAAGGCGAAATAGACTAAAGTTTCCCGTCACTGACATTCGGCGTTTCATGTCGAGACTCGTTTTTAGAGTATGCAATTGTTGTAGCTTCTTTAAGATCTGCTGGAAAGGCAGCAACTAATGACTTTAAATGTATAAAGATAAGTAGCGTCACGGCAGTTAAAACGACAACGAGGGCAACAAAGCCAAGGACTGTAGACGAGAAGGAAATGGGGAAGGGGCAAGGAGTTGGTTGCAAGTAGCAAGAAGGAACTGTAGCACCAACCAAGTGCCTTCTGTCCTGGCATATGAAAGCCTCAAGGAAAAGGTGTGAGGAGTCTGGATTCTCTAGTCCTTTTGCAAGGCAACCAACGACAACAAGAGAAATTTGTTGTGCACAAGGACTTTGGAGCAGCATGAGCTCTTTTCCCCTTTGGCTCACTGTCTTTCTCTCTCTCTCTCTCTCTCTCTCTCGGCTTTCTCTCATTTTCAATCCAGCTGCTTTTCTCCCTTTGCTGTTTGTGTAAAATAAACGACAGCTAATAATGCGCACAACAGGGCAGACTACTAGTAAGTAGCAGCAACAGCAGGCAAGCAACTTGTTTTTGAATACCCTTTAATTGGCAAGCAGCAAGTGTTTGTTACACTAGAGAACCAAGTTGTAACGTGCAAAGGAATTTAGTGCCAGAGGGTGGCCAATTTTAAAACTATTGCAGAATATCTAATATTATTATTGAAAGCACAATTTTTTTTTAACGTAATTTATACTGACAAACGTCAATTTCGAGCATAGTATAATTTTCAAGCCTGTTTCTGCTTTCACTTTCGTTAAGTTTTTTGCATGTGAATTTCTTCAATCTGTTTTAATTTCATTGCGGCATATTTTTGTGGATTGAATTCTCTTTGAGTTTAGTAATTTAAACCCGGGCTTGTGAGAAATTATAATGTTTACGTTCTTTACATAAATGCATACAATAATGCATTTTATAAAATGAGTACAGATAAAAAAAACCCGAACAACTCACTGGACTATTTTCAGCATTTGATTCACATGCTTTTGAATATTTCAGGGTATCTGAACCTGTAGAATAGCATTATGTTTTAATAACACCAGTATGTACCTTTCGTTACATTTAATAAGCTTACTTACATTTCTATCATATTAATCCAGAGCATAACCTCTTCGAGTAGTTTAATTTGTGCCATTTGTTGTCGCCTGGCGTTTTGGGGGCGTGGCGCGACTTTAATTGGCACACATGACACAAAGGCGCACGTGACACAGTTGCCACTACTCAAAGGAGCAGCTGTTGATAGAGATGGAGATGGAGGTAGAAGTGGAGAATAAGTCTCCTTGGAGTGGGCTTTGGGCACAAAGTTTGCTCATATGCATATACACATTCCGATGTGGCATGTCGGCTTGCTGGGACTTGTTCCTCTCCCCTGAAATGGCTCCCCAGTTGATCTTTCGCCTGGCCTTGTAGGCGTGGTATATGCGGCACTTGCAACGCCTTATGCAAATGACTTGATGTGTGCTCTGGCACGCGGCTTAACAAGGTCCTCTCCTTTCCCGCATCTCTCAACGCGGGCAAAAACAATTCCAAAAGCTCAAGTGTTAAGGGTCGCAGCTTAAGTTTAATTAGACGCGGTCTTGTGATTTATATGATTGCCTCCAACGATCCCCAAACACACGCACTTCAATAGTTTTTCTGGGTCAAAGTTATTTCATATAGCAATATTGGCAATGATTTAAAAGGGCTTGAAAAGTACTATGGTTCTATAATTTTACAATGAGGTCAAAGCTTCTTAAAACATAAATTATAAATAGTTTCAACTTGTTTTACTAAAATAAATGTTATTCAAAAAAGTAAAATGGGGGTAATTTAACAATTTGCCTATGTGAAGTTAGCCAAGTATGTACTTAATAACTAGTATATATAATAAACTATTTAATGAAATACATTAGTGTAAGTCCATTTCACAAAATTGGAAATGTGTTTCGTATTGAAAAAATGATTAAATTACGTTTGAGATATCGAAATATTATATACAGGGAATGAAACCGAAACGAATTTCGGTTACGGTTCCGGTTCCGGTACGTACCGAAACGAGTATTTCGGTAAAAGGTTATATTTCGGTGTTGTCCTTTCGGTTCCGGTTCTCGTATCGGTCCATACCGGTACAGTAAAGTCATTTTTAAAAAAATTTAAAAGTAAAGAAAATCGAATCTAAACGTACAAATGCATGCATTTTAGCATGGTAAGTCTGACATATAATTCGAGACATTTTTTTATAGTGCAAAACCATGTTCGTACGAAAAACAACAATCAAATTTTTTTTTTTTCTTGAAAAATAATTTATTTCGGTTCCGGTTCCGGTTACGGTATTTCATTTGAAACGGTTAATTTCGGTTAACGGTTCCGGTTCCGGTTTCATTCCCTGATTATATATTATGTCTGTGTATCCTGCGGACATGTGAGAAAACTGTGTTATTATAAATATTTGTGTATATTTGGTCCCAAAGATTAAATTAAATTTTAAAAAATTAGAAAGCTTTAAGCTTTATTAAAGTAAAAAAGTTTATTAAAATATCAAGTGTTGAATATTAACTAATACGTTGATTAGTAATTTCCATTGTTTTTCCTTGAGAGTTTATAATATATTATACCCTGTTTGAGATCCTACCTGACTATTTTACGACTTCTCCATTCCAGAGAAAGAAAACAAACAAGTTAACTTTTGAAAGTTTTGCTTTTGCCCAAGTTGCACCCGCATGAGTAATGAACGTTTCCATTTCGCGATTTTGCACTTAAAAACTCAACCAGCCATGCAAGAAAGTGAAAGAAAAGGAAAGACTAAGAAAGAGACAGGGAGTATGGAACAGGATGAGGAAGGCAGCTTGGCGACACAGAGATCCGCATAAATAATAATATCTGTCAGCTAACTTGGAGCTACTTTTCTTTGTCTGCTTTACGCCTGATTCGCTACGCAACTTTGGCTAGGTAATTTCTCAGTGGCAAGTGGCAAGTAGCAATGTCGTAAGCGAAGAGAGGGTGGAATAAGGGAGGGGCTGACTTGAGGCGCAGTCACTCAGGCGCAGTCGAGTGCACAAAAGTATGCAACAGTCTGTGGCAGCGGCATGCACAATATGTTCGCAGTGCGGCATGAAAAGAGAGAGGGAGAAGAAAATGCAGCTACTAAAGAGCTAAATAGAATGGCACAACAAACACACACCCACATACATGCACCAACAATTGAAAGGTTGACCTCCTTCGCCGTCAAGATGCTTCCGGTTTTTCTCTCTCCTCCTATTAAGTTCTGACTTGTCACTTGCATTCCTCGCTGACAGTTGGCCAACAGCTTTTAGCCATTTTCTAGCTGTTCTTTTTGTTACGATTCCTCGCCTCTTCATATTCCTCCTGCCAGTGTCAGCGTTGCATTTATTTATGCCGCAAATTCTGACCTACCACAATAGCGCTTTAAGTAGCTTTAAGCTCTTATATTTATATTTTGCAACCGCAAATAATTTACGTTAACAGCAACAGCAACATTTTTGGCTATATTAATATTATTTTGCCCGAATTCAAAATGAAAATCTCTCTATGAAAATGTTCCCTGAGGCAGAAACAGCAACTGAGGGGAAAGCTTCTGCGTGTGTGTATGTGTGTTGGCAGTAAAATATGTAATTATCCATAAATTATGTTTGCTCTTCAAATTAGGTTAGCACTCTCCTTTCATCCACCTTGTCTCATCCCCTTAACCCCCCACGGGTAGGTTAACAAATTTGTACATTTTTGGTTTTGAAATTTACGTTGCTAATAATTATTTTTCGGTTTTGGTATTTACGTAATTTGCGGATAGATAGGTACAAGCAAAATGTAGAAGTAGTGATGAGAAATGAAAAGCAGGAGAGTTGGGGAGAGACAAAGGAGAAAGTCTGTTGCGTGTGTGTTTGTGTTTCAAGCATATTTTGTCTGTTTTTTGTCGAATTTTGTGGCAACATTCTGAAACGTATTTAGGCAGAATATGATGTAGATCCAGTGGTTATTATAATTAAATGAGGCTTGGACAATGAACAAGTAAATAAAATAAGAGTTATTATATACCGTGTCAGCTCATTAAAGCGGAAAGCTTGATAAGGCCATAGACATTTCACAATAAGTTTTAATTAAACATACTTATATATTTTTATTATTTTTAAATGAAAAATAGAAAACTTCCCTAAAAGTTACAAAAACCATAAGAAATTCTTTAACCCAAAACTGTGCTTTATACCACAAATATACCTACTTAAGATGTGTTAAAGATTTATAGAAATTGGTTTACCGTCCTTATTTTATACTAATAATAACTCAATCGAATCGGGACCAAAGGACATGTTTTATATGCTATAGAAATGTTTTTTAAAGCTCTCAAACTCACATATTTCACATAGTCGTTTCAATTGAATAGACATTGCAACAATTCCTTCAATCAAGGCATAAGCTGCAAGGAAGGCAAGTTGTGATTGCCACTTAACCAACATTGCGAAAAATAAAGAAGAAACTAAAGGAGAGACCTTCGATTACAATACAAATTATAAATAACGATTTATCATGAGCTGCAAATGCAGTTGCTGCGTCAGAATTGGAGTCACATTTGCCAAGTGCACACCTGAACACACCTCAAGTCTCAGCTCTTAGCAGAATGTGTGTGTGCATCTGTTGGCCAATTCAAATTGGTACGAAGCGTACCTTGAGCCTGCAGAAAATCCCTGACAACATAAAGCAAAATAAATTGCCAATAGCACTTGAGTGGCCCGTCTGCCTTTCCCTGGTAACTGAGACAATTTTTGCAGTCAGACATCAGTACATGTATAAATAAAAAAAATTGTACCCATGTCGTATACGTTATTTAGCTGTAAATGCACTGCCAATATAATAGCCAAAGCTATATGTGTATGGATATATGGATATTTTCCGTTTGCTGGTCAATTTCGCAAAGGCACAAACCGGAAATTTTGTTTTGTATATTTTCCCCAAGAAGAATGACAGGCAAACTGAATAACCGAATAGACTGTGAACTTGTGTGCATATTATTCAAATTGCGCATACGCCGCGTTGGCCGCGCTTCACAATAAAAAATAAACAGACGAAGCTATAGCTGAATCCAAAAACTCGAAATAAACTCGGCACATTTACCGCTAATCGCTTCCCCACAGACGCATTAACAATTTATCTTGTGTTATTTTATGCGAAAAGTTTCGGTATCCCAATACAGGCATTCTTTCCTTCTCTCCACTCTCCCTCTTCCTTCATGAATGACTCCACCAAACACCAAACGTAATATCGAGTAAAGTATTTGAATTGAAAATCGTGCAAACTGAAGCCAAATATCAACGATATGCGAGAGCCTTTGATTCACTCGGGAAATGCAGAAAAAATGGAACCAGCTAAGGATGTTGCAGAAGCTATTGTGTGTTTATGTGTGAGTGTGTTAGTGGATAGCATTTGAAAAGTTAAGGGAAACAAATGTAATTTAAGTATGGATAAATAATATTAAAGCTATGTAATTTACTGTAAAGTTTACTGTTGATGTAGTTTTAATAATATTGTATATATATAAATGTTAATAGATTATAGCTTAGTGAAAATATTTCATTTTGTATATCATCATTACTGTTGATGTAGTTTAAATAATATTGTATATATATAAATGTTAATAGATTATAGCTTAGTGAAAATATTTCATTTTGTATATCATTAATGATTTTTCATTTAACACCCTCTTTTCCTATTGTTAAGTCTCAGTTTATATTCTAAGTTCAATTTTATAATGGTTTCAATTCACATTAACTAAAAATAGATATTAAAAAAAAATATAGCGCAAGCTAACTTTGGCGAGCCAAAGCTTGGATAACCTTGCAGAGATTTGCATAAGCCGTCCGATTTTTTACAAAATTTGTTAGATGTTGATTTCGAACCCATCGTTCAGCTATGTGATATAGTAATCCGATTTGCACCAAAATTTGGTCAGGCTGTTTGAAACTATACCAAACACACAATCTGTGAGTTAAGTTGTGTTATTTTAAGAATCAAAAAAGTTTTCCATACTAAATATTGATTTCGAACCGATCGTTCATATGGCAGCTATATGATATAGTAATCCGAATTGCTCCAAATTTGGTCAGGCTGTTTGAAAATATACCAAACACACAATCTGTGAGTTAAGTTATGTTATTTTAAGTAACAAAAAAGTTTTTCATACTAAATATTGATTACCGATCGTTCCTATGGCAGCTATGTGATATAGTTGTCCGATGTGAACCAAATTTGATAAGGATGTATGAAACTCTATGAAACACGCAATCTGTGAGTTTGGTTGAGATATCTTGAGAAACAAAAAAGTTTTCATAATAAATATTGATTTCGATCCGATCGTTCCTATGGCAGCTATATGATATAGTAGTCCGATTTACACCAAATATGGTCAGCCTGTTAAAAACTTAATCAAACACACAATGTGTATATATGGTTGAGATATTTTGAGAAACAAAAAAGTTTTTCATACTAAATTTTTATTTCCAACCGATCGTTCCTATGGCAGCTATATGATATAGTTATCCGATCCGGCCGGTTTCGACATATGTACTGCGTGCAGCCATAAGACGGACCTGTACCAAGTTTCGTCAAGATAGTTTCAAAACTGAGAGACTAGTTTGCATAGAAACAGACGGACAGACAGACAGACAGACAGTCAGACGGACATGGCTATATCGACTCTGCTCGTCGCCCTGATCAAGAATATATATACTTTATGGAGTCTGTGAGGCTTCCTTCAATGCGTTACACATTTCGTGACAAAATTATAATACCCTCTGCAAGGGTATAAATATAAAATAATAAAGCTACCCACTCGTCATCAATTAACTAATTAGTTTCCATCATCGTCCTCTCATCAATTAATGATAATCAGTCAATGTTGAAGGACGGGGAATCCTTTTGTGTCGTCAAGAAAAAGTTACACAAACAGCCGGGAATATGAGAAAACGTATTTCATATAAATTTAGAAAGCAACCACACTAGTTAATTAGAAGAAATTTAACATAATTTTGTAGTGTGTTGAAAACTTGGAAAGTCATCTCGTTGGCCCAACACACAATCCATTTCAATTAAACAAGAGCATATAAACTGATGGGAGAAACCAAAAGAACTAACGAACGCAGGACGTAGGACGAGGACAATAATCTTTATTGTGTCCCACAAAGGCCATGTGCGAAAATTTCAAAATTAACCCGCACATTTAAGGAAACTGACCAAGAAGAAATACTTTGGTCACAGTAAATACTCATACAAAAGGACTAAATGACTGCTGAGGGTCATCAAAATCGAGCTGAGCCAAATAACTGGACCAAATGCAAATTTCAAACTTAATCATGGTGAAATTATATGACAAAGGGAAATGAAGGGATAGGGAGCGATAAATGGGGGTTATATTTCACGTTGTTCATTTGTCAAACTCAAAGAGCTACAACAGCTGTTCGTTTGGGGTAAAAATAGTTGGGTTTCTGCCTTTTCAGAGCTGTCAAATGAGATTAAAATAAGCTTGTTCGTCAATCGACTTGGTTATCCCCCTTTTGCGACTCAGGCGCACACATGACAATGGAACCAAACTCCTTCCAATACCTTCCCTACTCCTCCCCCTGTTCCCCTTTCATGGTAATGGTCGCAGCAAATTTATAGCAATTGTGCACTAAAAGGGTTTTATCCACGCACAACAGCTTGACCAATAAAGCAACTAAGCGCATTTGTGCGCCACTCGAGAGAAGCCCCTCCCCCCACGTTGGAATGAGGGGAAGTATTCCCTCGTATAGAGAGGGAATATGGAAGTCAGTTTATTGCCAAATTGAGTTCTGAGCGAGCGAAGGGCACAAAGCTTTGTTAGCTGACGACAAAATGTTGTCAACAACAGCTGCACAATTGAGATAAACTTCAATTTTCGTAAATTGTTTAGTTTATTGAAAAATGCGACAACTTGAAGGCTGCTGTCAGCGTATGTCCCCCTTACCAACATTTCTATTTCTTTTACTCTTCCCCCTTCTCTCACTCTACATTAAGCGCTTTGAATTTTAATTCAATTTGACTTTAGTTTAGTTTTCAGTGTGTGAACGAGACTCGAACCATGGAATTTATTGGCACATTTTATTTTACGAATTTATTGGACTTGATTTGATTGGACTCGGGTAATGGAAATTGCGTCCAATGTGTGCCTGATGGCCAGTTAAAAGCTTTGTTTATGTAACTTTCTCCCTTCGTCTCCTTGTTTGAAACAAAATTGACAATCCTTTTTTTTTTTGGTCCTCAACTCAACCATAGTTAATTTTGAGTGGATTTTGAAAGTTTAAATAAACTCCACATTCGACTGTTTTAATTGGAAAAGAAATGCCTAGCACGGAGACCAGAAATTTATCAACTTTGTCAGGACATAAATTGGTATAGGCCTTTGGTGATATTAAGTGCACTAACTTAATAATAGTATAATTGTATTGGATAGCATAAATATATTAAATGAATTTCATTTAAAACAAAACATTTTACTAAACATTTAATTTTCAATTCAATTAAGACAAATTTGATTGATAAAATATTATTATATGTTGTTATTATATAAAATAAGAGATATTATTCAAATAATTTTGATTGATATTGAATTGAATTGTTAGATTGGAATTGATAAGAAAGTCACGGAAATGTATTTTTAAAATCAAATTTTTCAATTTGGAAACGAGTTTAAGTATTTGCTTGGCTGTTATTTATAAAAAAAATAATAAAGTTAATGCATGTGGATGAATTACGAGTTCAATAAAAAATATAATACCCTCTGAAAAGGTAGAAAAATGTTGAGTAACCGTTAACCGTAACTAAAACCATTGTTTGTTTGTGTTTATTTTAAGCAGAAATATAACCCTTTTAAGGTTTCTATAATGTTTTTATTCATATAAAATGATCATTAATTCACATGTTTAAATATCAATGCTTTATAGAAAATTTAAAAGCACTTTAACATTGTTTAAATAATTGAATCATGAAATAAATATTTGGTATATATAACAAAGTTGAAAAATGTAATAAAACAGAGTAAAGAAAGTTGATTTCTGAAAAAAGACATTATAAAAGAATCGTTAGTTGCACTCATTTTATGCCTTTAAGCGTTAAAATATTATTTTTTACTTCACACATTTTCAATATGAAATATATGTATGGAAATGCCTTCAGTTTCCCTATTCTCTCCTATTTTTATTATGCTTTCATTAACCACAAGAAAGCTCAAAAATCAGACAGTCTTAAAAGGCAACTGGCAGGACCATAAACATCCCGGCAATTCGGGAAAATTCTGGAGTAAGACCGGGCACATCTGCAGACATACAAGATTGCACACAGGATGCTGTGGCCATTAGCTCGGGTATGCGATTGTGTGTGTGTGTGTGTGTATTTTGGATATCAAAAGTGTTTAACCAGTCGACTCCTTGGGCTGCATAATAGCCAAGGCAGCTTAATTGCATTCGTGTGAGAGTGTGTGAGTGTGGCCAACAAAAATGGCTAAAAAGGCAAATAAACAAACGAAATGTGGCAGCAGCAGATAGGGTGGAGTATGTGCAGGGAAGGGGGTACAAATTCATTATGTATTTTGCGCCTTGGAGCAGGCCAAAACGGATGATGCCAAGTGGAGGCAAACAGCAGCAACAGCCACTTGCCATGTAACTAAGACTAACACTCGCCAACATACAGGCACGTTATCCATTCTGAAGATGCCAATACCTCAACGAGACTTCCCCTCTCTCTCCTCTTTCTGTCTATCTCCGCTTTCCTCTTGTTTTCCTCCTACTTAGTGCAGCTTTCGTCGGTTGCGGTTTGGCGCTTGTTAATTTTACAGTAGAAATTGCTTTGGTATTTACAGTGCACTCGGGCAAAGGCGTATTACAGACACTCCCTCTCTCACTCTCTCTCACTTATACTCTCGCACTCACTTTCTCTCTCTGTCAGAAGTCACTTGTGTGTTTGTTTTGCGCTATTTGCGCTGCATTTTCCATCGACAGCTGTTAAACATTTTCACGTAAAGTCTGCCGCTTGATTGTGTTTATTCGCCGAGTCGCTATCTGCACCCTCCTACCTACCCTTAACTCACTGAGCTCCTCTCTTCTTCCTTGCTGATGCATAAAAGTTGCCTCTTAGGGCTAATCAAGAGAGCCACTTTGTTTGATAGCTCCAGCAAGTATGCTTTGGCATATTTTGTAACCTTCTTATCTTTAAACTAATTTGTTTCAGCTGAAATAGGAGGAAAATATCACACCCCACGCTCCTTCTCTTCCCTCTCTCTTTCTCTCTCTTTCTCTCTCTTTGTCTCTGTCTCTCTTTTTTCTTAGCTATTTCTCGTTCTGTCTCTCTGTTACATTTCCATTCGCATCTTGTGGTCTCCTTTTTATCAACTTTGCGGTGCGTTTCATTACCCAGACAACAACGACTTGAAATGACTATAAAACAATGCAGCATAAAAAACTGAAACTCCCCTCGTACTTCACCACTTATACTGCCACTTCTCTTTCCTAGTCAAAGTCCCCGTCTTGTAACAAGCAAAAGTACTCTACGAGAATAAAACAAAGTAACTATAATAAATGTTTGCAAATAAATTTGAGATGCAATTTTTTTTTTTTTTTGCTTTCCTTATTCCTTTTTTGGTTTTTGGGTTTTTATTTCGCCTTGGCACAAAAAAAGTTTAAGCACTTTACTTACTTCTTGTTGGGCTTCCCTGGGAAAAGCTGTATACAGCTAACAAAATATGTTTTATGTTGCGGAATTTGTAAATTTTGTGACTGATGGGCACGAGATGCTGCAAAGCATTATATTAAGAGGGGCTAGTATAGAGAAATACATACAAATAATGCATTTATACATCATATATTCTACACTTCTTACCCACAATTTATCTAATTTGTACGGGAACATTCTGAATGTAGTCATATAATGGTAGAATAAGTTCGTATTCACTTTAAAGTAGTTGAGCTAAAATTAAATGAATAATCAATATAAGTTATAGCAAAACTATATAAATTATCTTGATCCTTTTTGAATGTGTAATTTATTTTCCAACTTTCTCTATCACGTCATCAAGTGATAAGAACTGAACTTATTCAAAGAAAAAAAAAACCATTAAACTAGTGTACACCAATAACTTGGTTTATTTTATTTTCATATCTATACTGTCGCGTCTTAATAAAATTGACGGATTTCATGTGGAATATGGATAGTAAAATAGTTTGAGATGCTTTCAGGTCAGCAGGAATAACAAAACCTAAAATATTCCTACATTAAGAAGCATATCAGCTTCTAGCAGTGGATAAAACAATCAGTTGCTATTCAAAAAAATCGAATACCTAAGTATGGATAATAACTTTAACTGGTATTTCACATTCAATCTCATCAGACGCATCGCTTGACATATGAAAAAGAAGGTGAAGGGGAGTGGAACTCCCAAAGCGATGCATGTCACCACGTTCCAAACCATAAGTCGGTACCACAGAATTCTCCAAAGGCACTTCTCACTTTTCCCAGGCAGCACACATTTCCAATCAGAGTGAGTTACACTCTTTGTATATGTGAGTATGTGTTGTACTCTCAAGCGCATTTTCAGCTTAAAGGATTTACATTGAATACTGAATGTTGATACTTCATATGAGTTTAGTTTCGGTCGCGAACTGTCGTCTGCCTGGCAGCGAATATCTTCGATTTCCATAAGTGAATTTTCACTGGGAGCAAAGAAAATCTGAGAGAAATAGAGGGAGAAATAAGGAGACAGGTTGAGAAACCAAGCCGCACTCTTGGGCGTCACATGTATTCGAGCAGCTGCCTCCGCCATATCATTGCCAAATGGTGTCATGTACGATATGTGCGAATCGTGTTGTACAATTTCATGGCTTGGCTTTTCCCCAAAAATTTTCAAATGCAAAGAGCGGGAAATTTGAACAATTTAAGACCACGCCTCCTGATTGGAAGTTGTATGGTAACTACACTACAGCTACAGATACTCGTATCCATTGTGCGTATTTGGTTTGCTAATGGGCAACATTTGGATTTTCAAATCAGTCGGAAAATGTCACTGTGAGTCTTTTACTTTTCCACTGTTTGTCTTTTCCTTCGGTTATGTCTCCTGCTCTGTTTGAACTGTCATGTAAAGCCCTTGCAGCTTAAAGACAATGCCAAATGATTGAGTAGGTGAGTCTGTTCAGTTTCGTCGTTGTAAGTCGCTTGACTCCTTTGATGATTGAATTTGAACTTAAACAGAAACTACTGTAACCTGATTGATAATTAAATTTGAAAGCTATCCTATTATTTTTTTATATTCTAAGCCCAATTTTAAAAATATGTAGAATAAGTAAAGAATTCTTTACTTAAAGTTAACTTTAGTTATAAATACTTATATATTCGAAATGAACAATAATGCACTTAGAACTAAATTAAAAGAAATACTTACAAAGTTGTTTGGAACATTTCAGTGAGATTAAAACTAAACTTAAATGATTTAAGAATTTTAAAACATTAATTTTAAGGTATATATTTAAAAATTTTATACAATGTCTTTTTTTTTCTTAATTTATTTGCAGCTTGTTCCTAAATGGAAAGCATATAGTGACCGCTGTAAAGGAGATTGCATTTTCATAAAGAAAGAGAGAGAATAAAAGATAGAACTTCCTTTTAACGAGACGATGTGGATGTTAGTGCAAACAGGAAATGAATATGCAAAAAAAGCAAAAAGGATATGAAAAATGCAAATAACCAAATCGAGTTCAATGCAGAACTCATCTGCTAACCAAACGAAACGTATTTACACAATTCAGTCGATTCAAGGGAAAACCAATGCGAATGCGAATGCGAATGCATATGTGTGCCACTGTACAGACAATTGCTAATTGTGGCTGGCAACTGTTGGACCAAATTCAAATGAAAAAATATGCATTAAGTGCAACCGCAATATAGAAAATCAACAATATACAAAAGAACAAAAAAAGAAATAATAATAATAAATAAAAAGGGAAATTGCGCCGTGGAAAGCGACAGGAAGAAATGAGATTGCGAATGTTAAATTGATTTCTGTGGTTTCAACTAACGGATATAGTGACCAAATAACGATAGTGGGCAACAAATCGTTAAATACGCTTAATAAACTTGAATTAATTGTATTAATTAAATAAAAATATAAAATGCCGGTGCCGCGAGTTGAATTTGCCAAAATTTTCATTATATACGTCGCCTGCCTCACAACATTACCAGGTGAGTAATACATACAACATTCATATTTATGTAATAATTGTGCCCAGATACTTGTAACTTATAACATTTAACGGTATCAAGCACTGAATTTCCTTCAACATTCAAATATAATATACTTGTCTCTGGGCTAACTGCATGGTTTGTGGCTTAATAATGTTGCGGTTGAGGCTTTCGCAGTTTGTTCGTTTTTCGATCTGTCACACAAGCCCACACACTCTTACACTCACTAACAAAAATGTAAAATAACGACATACTTAGACGGTATTCAGTTAACCTAAGGCAGAAAAGACCAAATGCAAATGATGCCTCAAAATATTAAAAACCACAATTAAGTGATATTAATATTAATTAATGCAACTAGTATTAATTTAACTCAAATATTTGCACTCTCATCGACTGCCTCTCAAACACTGCCTACTGGCTAAAATGAGATAAGACTTTGACTGCAGATTAGACTTGGGTGGCATGAGCACAAATTGGATTCAATCTCATTGAGATTTGTCCGTCTCTGTAGAAAATTATTTCTTTGTATAAAAGAAACATTGTTTGCTGCAGCCCACTGGATAGAGTAACCGACTCTGAAGCTTAAGTTCCTGAGTTCGTAATAATGAAATAATAAAGAGTGCATTTAGATTAAAAAAAATGCTGTAAGCTACAGTGGAGCAAGCTCGACAGTAGGAGACCCAGTACTTTTTGATTGCAAAGCGTTTACTAGATTGTTCTTCAATGTTGCCTACCATGCAATAGATGGCTCTACTACAAAATAAGTTAATTAACACACAGGTCGCTAGCGTCTCTTCTTCTTCCTTTTGCCCGTAACATTGTTAGTTGAATAACTTCCGCGTTTATCATCCGATTGAAATGAAATTTTCTGGAAAGGTTTGGACCATAGTGTATATTATACATAAAAATAATCAAGGCGCTAGCCTTAAAGGGGCTCTTGAAATTTTGTTTTTTAACTTCCGGGGGGGCGTGGCAAAAATCCAAAACAAACTTGGTCAATGGGAGATATAGATGTACCTGCATGCCAAATTTGGTGTCTCTAGCTCTTATGGTCTCTGAGATCTGGGTGACACAAAATAGGACAGACAGACGGATATGGCTATATCGACACGGCTGTTGATGCTGATTAAGAATATATATACTTTATGGGGTCTGCCACGCCTCCTTCTGCCTGTTACGCACTTTTTTTTTGCACAAACTTAATAGACCCATTTGTACTTTTTTAAGGTACTGGGTCTAAATATGAAAAATACTAACTAATAATAAATTTAAAAAATTATTAAATTGATAATTAAAAAACAAACCTTTTAAACTAAATTAGTATTTAATATAAAAAACAATCCGCTGTGAGTTGTATGTAGCGATTCTAATCAAATTTTCAACAAATCAAAGGAAGCTTCTTGTTTAATTTTATACAAGAGAAACTTAAGTAGTGAATATAACAATATAAAACTTAAGAAAAATGTGGACAACAAGTTTTGGTCCCCGTTATTCAAAAGCTGCCTACGCCTTTGAACCTACATACATGTCTAAATTGACTCAGTTGCTCTATTTATTTTGACAAACTAATAGACCCTTTTACCTTTTTTATAAAGTTATGTCTGACTTAAACTTTTATAAAAATAAGTATGAATAGAATTATAAGCGTATGTACAATCAATTTAACGGAAAAATCCCTTTAGATTTTCATTTGCTTGTAATGCTCAGGTAATTGGCTTGTTCGCCATTTGCTTGAATTAGTTTATGACTTGCTGACAATGCGATATCTTATGACTTTTGAACGCTTGAAAGTCCTTTGTCCTTTATCCTGAGATACCTAACAGTTCGAATCGCATTCATAAAAAATGTTCATTATTATTTTCATAATTTTCTTCTCTTTTTTAATATTCTTTGGCTCATTGTAATATGAAACCATGCCCGACACGCCCCGCCCTTTCCCATAACTAGACTCCTTCTCGCTATTTTTATATGAAAGTCATTCCATTTTCAATTTTATCCTTCAGTTTTTCGTGTTGGGTTTTCGCCGCTCTTTGCCGCCGTCTGACACTTTAGGCAAAATGGCTGCAACGACTTGTCGCTTTGTCTGCATTTCCGGTAGCTTTAATAACGTTTCATATTTCCGTTTAACTGCGCTCCTTTCTTTTATCATTTTCTTGTTTTTTTATGACAGTCTGTCGACGTTTTACTTTATTTGATTGTAGTACACTTTGTCTTCGTAGTTCTTTCTCAAAAATCGGTGATTTATGCTCGTTTGTTCCTTTTGGCATTTCATATTGAAATGATAAAAAACTGGGAAGCTGAAAAACTTAAAAGTTGAACTTGAATCGTTGTCGTTGGCTAATGCGCTGCAGCTACAAGTGTATTTTGTTCTTATAGTAGTAGTGGGATGTTGGGGGTTTATTCAATTCATCAAAGCGACTTCCGTTTCCGGTCTAGGCCAAAGCTACACAACAACTTGATTTTGACTGTTGGCTTTTGACAGACATGCGACCAACTGACGTGCCAGCCAAGTTAGCCATATTTTAAGGTGACTTACCACACGTACACATAAACACTCACACACACACATACACACATGAGAAATGGCGGAGAAAAAAGCAAAAAAAAACATTCACACATAGCAATGAGGAAAAGTGACGCCTGTTCGAAAATTTCAATCACGTAGTGCGTATCCTTCACTAGACACGCATTTCAATGGCCAACTAGGAGAGGGCAGTGTGTAGTGGGGCACCCACAGTTGAGACGAACCCAGGCTACATTGAAACTAATGCCTGAATAGCATGATGATATTTATATTCGACGTGCTTTGGCTTTAAGCAGTATTCGAATAACTAATTAAATTGTTGTTGTTAAATTATTATTATATGGTGAAATAAGCATAATAAGATGAATCTAAATGAAGGATTGGTTTTTTAGTACTGGTAATAATTTAATATTCTTTCTAAGCATCTTAAATACCAGTTTAAGATAAAAACCTTAATATAAAAAAGAAACTTCTTAATCAGGACCATAAAATTTTTGCCTGAAAGCTTAATAGTTCTTGAGCTGCTAAGCAAATAAAAAGAAAACTAAAATTGCAGTCTACTCCTTCTTTCAATGCCCTTAGTTCTTTGATCCATCGTTACTAGTGAAAGATTCAGCTCTATTTGGAAGTTCTACTGCTTAAGCATTTTATATTGATGCAGGTTATGAAGGTTCTCTATCTTAATCATCAACCTTCCTAGTAAAAATATAACTTATTTAAGAATATAAACTGAGACAAACAAAATCAAGTAGCTGACCACAACTTCTCGAATAAAACTATTAAAAATATTTTATTAAATGTTGTGTTTAGTTAGTTAAGTTCTTCTATTGTTCCATCCTTAACTGCCATTTAAGTATTGAGCTGCTCCATTTTAAGCAAGCATGTAAATATATTTAAACTATTTGAATTCATTTAGACTCCGAACAGTTTATTTTAAATAATTTCGAAAGTTGGTGCTCAGCATTAGCGAACAATGAAAATACATTTCAAAGCCTATACATGTATATTATAGTTTATTAAACCCCTGCAGAGGGTGTTATACTTTTGTCAAGAAATGTGTAACGCATTGAAGGAGGCGATGCAGATCCGTCTGTCAGTCTATTTTTACGCCAACTAGTCTCTCAGTTTAAAAACTATTCTGATTAAAACTGGATACAGGTCCGTATTTTGCATGCACGCAGTAGAATATCAGAGCTATATCATATACTATATCAAATAGCTGCCGTAGGAACCATTGGAATCAACCTTTCGTATGATAACTTTTTTTATTGTGAATTTCGAAAATAAGTAGTTTCATATTTGAACGAATAACATTTAATTGTATGGTTATTTTCCTTGTTTTAAATTTGTTCGGTACACATTTTCATATTTTTAGATTATTCGCGACCACTGCTTTAAACTCTTCACACATACATACACTGTCGAACAAACACACTTATATGTATATGTTGTGGCACGCACGCAATGTCGACGGCTGCCGGAAATGCCAAGCACAAACCAGCTACAAAATGGAGAACAACAAGAATCAACTGTTGGCATGTTCACGAATCTCTTTCGGTTCTCCACTCTTCCCTCTCTCTCTCTGTCTCTCTTAATTTTTTTTTTTTTTTGTTGTGCTTTGGCTGGGTGGAATTTTTGCCAGCGTAATCACGATTAAACTGTCAACGGCATACTAATTAGATTTTTATTTTTATTGCGCTTTGACAGCGTCGCGTGTCGACGTCACCAGACGTCCCGCGTCCTGTATCCTGCATTCTATGTCCTGGTTCAAGCTGCTGCTGCTGCTTAGCCAGCGTGCCCCATGGTAGTTACCATACCCTCAGCCACATCATTCCCAGACGCGCGCGTGCCTCGCATGACCAAATGCCTTGACTAAGGGTCCTCGTTATGTCCCTGGTCCAGGTCCTGGTCCTTCAGCAGTACTCCTGGCACTTTGCGGAGCCTGCTACTTTGTGATTTATGTCTTATCATATTTATGAAAATTATTGTTATTGATGGTGTTCAATATTATATACAGAAAGAGGAAAAAGATGCCCTTTTGATTGATTGAAAAATTGAGAGCTTGCAAACTTTGGCTCGTAATTGATTTAAAATATAGACGCCTCCAGAGGCCATGCAAGTACTCTCAATTAAGTGTCTGTTGTCCTTTGCGATTGGTTAAAAACGAACCTGCTTAAAGTCAAACACACGCAACATATTTTTTAGAGTATTAAGTTCTATGCAATATTAATAGTATTTTGCTTGTGCCATTCTTTGGAGTGTGTTTTTGTTTGGGAGTCTATTACTTCCAAGCTGTTGAATGCGTCACCGCATCCTCAAGAAATACCCACTGGTCCATCCATGCTGAGCCCTTCTCTTTCCACTTCCCCACACAGAGCTTTTTGTCGTACTGCTTTTGTTAATGTTTTTCACCTCCTACCTGGCCGTAGCTTTTTTTTCATTAAGTTCTCACTGGCTCGGGAAGTGAATTTTTTTGTTATGTCCGAGTTATTGTTGTAGTTGTTGTTGTTGCTCTAGTTGAAGCTGTTGTTGATATTGTTAATGTTGGTGCGTTGGTGCAAGACGTAATGCGTCCAGACAATGGAAGCGGCGGCGTCTTTTTCTGGTTGTGAGCTATAAGCAAGAAGTCGTAGCATTTTTTATTTGGCGCGAAGAGCTAAAAGATTTAATGAAAATGCGCGAAATTGTACAAGCACAACGAGAACAATTCAGACTGGTGCTATTTGTACTACTTGCTGTTTTTGTTTATGCACTCAGTACTGCCTGCTGCCAATTACGAATTGCGAAAATATTTTTGCTTGCAATTTTATATAATTATTGTATTCGCATGGCCGACAACAGAGTCTGCTGGTAGTTGGTGTTCTTGCTGATGTAATTATTATTACTCGCAGTTGTTTTAGTTGTTGTCCATTATATGCACACTCTGTACTGACTTTATCCTTTCATCCCCAAAGCCCCCATCCTGCTGAAGTTTTGTTAACCAACACTTTGCGGTTTACTTTTCTATCGTACACAGTCAATCCCCCTCTCTGTCCTGCCTTCCTGTCATCCTTTCCCTCTACACTTTTATGTTAGGTATGACTATTGTGCTATTGCTGTACTGCATTGAAGTTTTAGAGCCGGCTCAAAGCATATATGGCTTAAGCAAAATAGTCCGAACATAAAAGGCTTTAAACGGATTTGCTCTGTATTGTAGGTATGTTAACTACAAATATCTTTTGATTATTGCATTAAACTTAGTTAAAGGCCAAACACAAGTATTCAAAATACGATTAATACATAAGTGGTAATTATGTAACAGTCCTACATTAAGGTTGTTCACTCTAACAATAAAAACAAAATAATATGTAATAATTAAATGACAATAACAAATGTAATGTTTTAAAATGGGCTGTCTGTATATTATTACTTAAAATGTTAGTCTCAACATATTTTTTCTTATTAAAAATCAACAAAGTTATGGCGAAATGTTTAAGAGACATGTACGAAAGTGACCACACATTTATTAGGGATTGTCAGCAGATTAGTTCATCTATTAAAATTTGTTTACTCTTTACTTAATAAAGATAACAGAGAAAAACTCACGGAAAAACAATCGTTAAATTTCATGTTGCAGTAATATACCAGCCATCAAATTGAATTAAAATCATTCCAAACTATAAAAATCCAAAGTCGTAATTTCAAATATTTAGCCCCAGTACTTTAAAAAAGTACAAATGGGTCTATTAAGTTTGTCCAAAAAAAATGTGCGTAACAGGCAGAAGGAGGCGTGACAGACCCAATAAAGTATATATATTCTTGATCAGCATCAACAGCCGAGTCGATATAGCCATGTCCGTCTGTCTGTCTGTCTGTCTGTCCGTCTGTCTGTCTGTCCGTCTGTCCCTTTTGTGTCGCGTAGATCTCAGGGACTATAAGAGCTAGAGACACCAAATTTGGCATGTAGGTTCATCTATAGCTCTCATTGATCAAGTTTATTTTACATTTTTACCACGCCCCCTCCGCCCCCGGAAATTAAAATACAAAATTTTAAAGTCGAATTACAAGAAAATTTCATTTCAATCGGATGATAAACGCGGAAGTTATTAAACTAACAATGTTACGGGCAAAAGGAAGAAGAAGAGACGCTAGCGATCTCTGTGTTTATTAACTTATTTTCGTATGGTATGCACCATTGATGAACAGTCTATAGTGAACGGTTTGCACTCAAAAAGTACTGGGTCTTCTACTGTCGAGCATGCTCTACTGTAGCTTACTGCATTTTTTTTAACTTTTATTTAACCAAATGTCTGACCACTAATGTACAATTTTAAGAAGAATAAGGGAAATAATAAATACAAAACGGACTTTGTGAATACTTAACCATAACCACTTAAGTCTTATGCGTCATCCAAAATAAAGTAATAAAATTTATATGGAAATAAAAGAACATAAACAAATAACAAACAGAGATATGGAGGAAAAGCAGAAGAAATCAACTTGAAAACAGAGGATAAAATATATATAAAAACAAAAATTTTGATGAATATGCAGAAAATGTGCTGAAAATTATATCATGCGCATGTATTCATATGTGGGCGTGGCAGAAAAAAAGGCGATAAGGGAAAAACTTTTCATTGTTAAAGTAAACGCACCCAATGGAGTTGGCGTCAGTTTTTTGGGGTTTCGTCTGCAACAGATTGACGTCATCATCATTATCATTGTCAGTACCATCATCATCATCAAGAGATGCGGCGTCGTCTGTGGATACGGAAATATCATCATATTCCTATCATAATCATCATCAACAGGCCAAAAACGTGACGCATGGAAATTAATACACAATATATATATATTTATATATTTACATGCATGTATGTGTGTGTATTTATATATATGCTTGTAAATTGATGGATGTTTCTGCGCCGGCTGCGGTTACTTGTGGTTTTCCATCTCTGGTCTCCCTGGTGAACATTGTGTATTCATAGCTCGGGAAATGCTCTGAATAATGCTAATTTAGTATATTATTTAGGTGTGTCGGGAAAAACAAAAAATCAAGGGGTTTTTTTAGCCGCATTAAAGTACACATTGGATTGTTAAATAAAGTTGAACCTATTTGAAATACATAAAATAATATTTAAGTTTTTTATGAGCAGAAGAGACTACAAATAACAATAAGGAATAAGCATATTCTCTTCTTCAAGCTATCACTTTCCATAAGGCTTTTTTTTACTCCTTTATTTGTAATTTTTCTATGCAAAACATTGTAAACTTTGCCAATAACTCAAACTCTAAGCAATAATAAAATCACTTTAAGAATGAAATTGTTGCCAAATTTTTTCAAAACTTTCAGCCCTACTGCTGTATGCAAAGGAAGAGCAAGCGGAATATAAAAATGCTCCCCGTGTTTTTCTTCTGCTTTCCTGCATGGACTCATTTTCTTTTTATTATTTCGCACAATGAACGCACTTGGTGCGCATTAAATAAACCCCCAAGAAGCATTTATCAAATTTCTCTTTATAAATATTGTGCCAGCCGAGCAAAGACTGTGTCTATAACTGAGTGTGTGTCCGGGTGTGTATATTTTTGAAACATTTATAAAACGTCAGGTAATGCGAAAAAGAAAAACAGGTGGGGAGGAAGCGAGGAAGAAAGCAAGAGGCATTGTAGCATAATGCGAGCTTAATGACAGCAATGAAGATGCCAAAATGATAAACAGCAAACTGCGGCCCAAAAGTGACCGCAACGAAGCGATGGAAAATGGCCACAAAGCAAAGTGAAAACAAACAAAACTCAAAACAGGAAATGTGTTTGGTCATTTGTGGCAAGGTTTGGGGTGCGTTGAGGGAAATGTGCTGTATAGTATATGGGTGTGTCTATAAAATTGTGCTGATTATTCATGGTAAACAACTTCTTATCGTATTGAACTTTCGACCAAACTGATATAGACTAGAAGCAGACTCTTTTTTAAAATTTATTTCTGTGAAATAATGTGTAGAATTCTCCTATGACAAGTAGCGAATAAAAGACAAAATTTATAAAATTTAAAGTAAACAAGGATGGAAAATTCAAGCTTATAGGAAAAAAAATATGCCAAGCTAACTTTGGCGCATAAAGTTTGGACTACCCTGCAGTACCCTGTGTAAGCCGAGAGGTTTTTTTTTAAAATTTGTTGAATGTTGATTTTTAGCTTGATCGTTTCTATGGCAGCTATATGATATAGTAGTCCAATTTAAACAAATTTAGTCAGACCTGTTTAAAACTTAGTCAAACACACAATGTGTATATTTGGTTGAGATATCTTGAGAAACAAAAAAGTTTTTCATACTAAATGTTGTTTTCAAACCGATCGTTCCTATGACAGTTATATGATATAGTTGTCCGATTTACACCAAATTTGGTCAGCCTATTTAAAACTTATTCAAACATACAATGTGTATATTTGGTTGCGATATCTTGAGAAACAAAAAAGTTTTTCATACTAAATGTTTATTTCCAACCGATCGTTCCTATGACAGCTATATGATATAGTTATCCGATTTACACCAAATTCGATCAGCCTGTTTAAAACTTATTCAAACACACAATGTGTATATTTGGTTGAGATATCTTGAGAAACAAAAAGTTTTTCATACTAAATGTTGTTTTCGAACCGATCGTTCCTATGGCAGCTATATGATATAGTAGCCCGATTTACACCAAATTTGGTCAGCTTATTTAAAACTTAATCAAACACACAATGTGTATATTTGGTTGCGATATCTTGAGAAACAAAAAGTTTTTCATACTAAATGTTTATTTTCAACCGATCGTTCCTATGGCAGCTATATGATATAGTTATCCGATCCGGCCGGTTTCGACATATGTACTGCGTGCAGCCAAAAGACGGACCTGTACCAAGTTTCATCAAGATAGCTTTAAAACTGAGAGACTAGTTTGCATAGAAACAGACAGACAGACGGACAGACAGACGGACAGACGGACAGACGGACAGACGGACATGGCTATATCGACTCAGCTCGTCGCCCTGATCAGAATATATACTTTATGGGGTCTGTGAGGCTTCCTTCAATGCGTTACACATTTCGTGACAAAAATATAATCCCCTGCACGGGTATAAAATATAAATAGATTTAATACTTTTCTCCTTGTGAATATGTTTTAAAACAATCGTCACTGAATTGTGCAGCTCGAAAAATCAACTAAGCTGGATTCTTTTATCTTAACTTTTAACAAAATTAAATATTATTATTATACATATTTTCAAAATAATAGAATTGTATAGATATGAGCTTTTAGAGATATTTAAAACATACTTGATTAGTAGAAAAACACATGAACAAACCTACTTGAACAAATCAAATTGATAAATTAATTCATTGTCTTATTTAAATTTTGAGTAAAATTTTTTCTTAAATTAACTAACTTGTCTAAATTAAAACCATTTCGAAAGCTTCGACAATTTATTGTTCGATCTTGTTTTCCGTTCGATTCAATTCTTTTCATTTATCTGCCGTCGCTAACTTCTCCGACTAATTAACATTTCCTCAAACTTGTAAACCCCTCGCATTGTTTCTTGCTTTTATAAATATTTTAGCCTAACAACAGAATTGAATAGCTGTTGACTAAAGTTTCGACTTTACCTTTCCTATATTTGCTTACCATTATTTAATGGCCTGTTGTTGCGTCTCAACATCATCATCAGTTTCCTCGCTCCCCTCATCAGTGTTGTCTGTTTAATGAGTTCGCCATTGTATGCGGGAAAAATTGCCTCTATTCTGGTAGACAATCCTCATCTACTCACACTTTTGATTTGGCTTATTGATAACAATAAAAAGAGGCAACAAAACATTCCGCATTCAAATGTTTGAGCTCCATTATAGCTCTTAGACAGGCATGACGAAGCGAGACTCGTCATCGGCTCAAAGAAGAATGTAAGAGAAGGAAGAGCATTTTCATCAGTTATCATTTGTTTGCCTCGACATCTCGAATTCCTTCCATGGCGCACTTTAAATGTCAATTAGTTGTCAAATGTTTTATGCACTTGCCATTGCTCAGGCCAAAAGAAACAGGCAATAGATGAAGAAGAAGTGGAAACAAGTTTTTAGCGTTTGTTCCTGCAAAAAGCAGAATGTCGAAATAATAATAATTTATAACTATCAATGTCATAAGTTCATGACATGCTCATCAATCAATGCATTAGGCAGCTCCGCATTGGCAACGAGTGGGCGTGGCACAGCCCACACTTATACAGATGAAACTTTGGACAACAGTTGTTGTGGCTCTCGAAGTGTTGTTGTTACTCTTGTTGCTCTTCTAGTTGCTGTTGTCGTACATTGAAAAGTTTTTCGCCTTTGGCCTTCTTGTGGAACCGTTCATAATTTCATGTTGCATACTTTCCTGCGCACAAGAATTTCTCAGCTACAATTGACAGCAATTGCGTTTTGGTTTTATGTCGTTTCCTTCCCTCTGTTTAGTTCTCTTCCTCAGTATGTTGACGAGTATTTGCCAAAGTTATCGAAACGGTTGCCCAAAACTTTATTGGCTACATGGGTAGTTTCTTGGCCGGATTGTGTTTGGGATCGCCCAAAGGATTCTCCTGGACATTCGTACAGTTGATTGAGTTTTATATTAATTCGATTTCTTTGCGTGCCAGACGACAATTCATCTGAAATTTGAAGCAAAAATAAAGTTATAGTTGGCATAAAATATAGCAATCGATTAATTAAATCTATATTTGGAAACTATTTGTAGTACGGATGATGAGTGAAAGGAAATGAGAAAAAGGGAAGAGAAAGAAATTGAAGCAGAAAGAACGAAAAATAAAGTCTATAGGTAACTTTAGCTGAACTTTCAAATGGCAACATCAAGGTCTTTCGCCTATTTGAAAAGTCTCTCACGAGCCTCATAATTTATTTCTTGCTTCACACGATTTTCCAATTTCCATTTGTTTTTCAGGTTTTCTTTTTCTCTATTTTTTGGGTCCACCTGGTGTGGATATACTATATTTCTCACTTTTACTGAACTTGCATTTACCTTATACGTTTTGCTTTTGGTTTGGTTTTCGCTTTCATTAAATATTATGATTCTCCATCATTCTGTTCCTTATCCTTCTCAGACCCTGCCCTGCACAGGGCTTATTCAAATTGACTCAATTTTTGTTAAATTTCCGTTTTCGCCTGCAGTTGCTCTACATATATTTATGCTCTGGAATGAATCTCCAGTTGGAACGAAGCACTCTCTTTCTCAGTTTGCTGTGTTTTCCTTGTTGGTTTACGTGATGCCAATAACCGTTTTCCCATTTCGCATTCCTGTACGTATCCTGGCCTGGCCTGGACTTAATCCTGGCCAGCGGAATGTGTCGGCCAAAAGCCAATTTAAAAATGGCAACAATGATTTATGTTATGCATCGGTTCAGCTTTGCATTCTCTTCATCTTCTCTCTTTCCATTCGATTATTGTTGCTTTAACGGAAATAGCGAACAGCGAATGCGCTTTAATTTAAACAATTAACCCTAATGATTAACCTTAACAAGGAAGGGAGCTCAGCTCGGCGCGGTGTTGCCAATAAAACTTAATGACATAACGCCCCGGTCCAGGTTCCGTTTGGGCTTGCGTGTTATTCGCCTAAAGTGGCAAAAGTCGCATAATTAAAACAACAACAACAACAGCAACTACTACAACAACAACAGCAACAACAATGGCCGTCATGTTGGGCTACTAAAACTAGTGCTAACAGCTCTATTTATATAAACGGCTCAGCGGAGAAGCGACAAAGTCATTGACTTCCTGTCCCTAACGTGAAATGGCCTTAGAGACAGACAGGGACAGAACGAGTAGGACAGAGAGGGAGAGAAAGGGAAAAACAGAGAAGGAAAAGCATGTGTGTGCTTACAACATTGCAGTAAAGGCGCAATTAAAGTACACGAGACACGGGACAAAACAATAAAAAAACAACAACAACAATCAGCTATAGTACACGAAAAACACGTGTTCTTTATGTAAACTTGCAGATACTCTACAATATACTGCTACACGCTTATTTTTTAGCAATACAAATCAAATACTCACATTGAAGATTGTATAATATACTGATAATAGGTATTAAAAGATTAATTGGCTTCTGTAATATAACTTAATAAATTATGAAACTTACAGTAGTTTAATTTAATCTAAAAAAAAAGGTGTCAAATTGATAAAACAAAATAAAATAATCTAATTAAGATAAGTAAGTTCCTCTTTTATACCTCGTATTTACCTGGTACGAGTTGCTAGGCTCCAACAATTAAGCTTAAATTGTACATTCTAAATAAACATAACTTGTATATATTTTTGTTATGCCTTCAGTTGCTGTTTTAATAGCAACTTAATAATAATAGTTTATATATATATACGCTAAAAAATTCATTGATAAAGTAATAAATAATGACAGTAATAATTACAATAATAATTTTAATCATTATACATATTATTTTAATATTTTGTTATATATAATATTTCATACTTTCTTTTTGAGCTCTTCTTTGGCATGCCGATTCGCATCTCAAGTTCAAGAGGCTTACCTACCCTACAATACCACATGGATAACAATGATCCCCTCTCACTCTCCATCCATCATTTTTTCTCTTGTCTCTCTCTATCTCTCTTCTGCTGCCTTCGTGATGGGTGCCTTAATATCGCTCTTGGCAAAGTTGGTGGCAGTTATAAAAAGCCATTAAAAACATATGTGCGACTATGTGTTGCGGAGCCTTTACTTATTCCTTTTATTTTTCTTCCTCCACTTTTTTTCTCCCCTCTCTTTTATTCTCTCTTCTTTTCCCTTCCTGCTACCTGCTCTTTGCAACGCAGCTCAAGTGCTTCCGCAAACTCGCTATCTACGCAAAGCCAAATGGGTGTGTGCACTATTATAGTTTGTTTAGCTAAACAATTGTTCCCCATCTCCATGTGTACATTTGTATGTGTTTCTGATTGTGTGTGTGTGTGTCCGCTTTCAAACTCTTTGCTGATAAGCTTGTACATATAAAATTGTCGCCCACATGAAACTTGAATCAAAAACCAAGTTAGAACTTAAAAGTCAAGATTAGGCAACTTCGAAATACTCTACAATCTGAAATATTCTAACAAGTTCTTAAATTGGTAACTCATTAAAATTTAATCTTATATGTTTAAATGACAAATTTAATAGGTTACCAAATAAGGCACTTCTAAAAAAGCGACATAACTAAAATAAAATTTAAGTGTAAAGTTCAGACACCTCAACATAATCTAAGCTAAATCAAACAGAGCAAATAATATAAAATAAACTTGAGCGAATTCCATTTTCTATAAATGATTTTAAAGAATAAATTCCCAAAAGAACTGATATTTGAATGAAGCCATTTCTCTCTCTCTCTCTCTCTCTCAATCTATCATTTTGCTAAGAGAGAGGAATTTATAAAGAAGTTTGGAAGAGAGAATAATATAATTAAATATTTTGTTAATTCACAAAAAAAAGGAATAAGTGTGAGTATAAATGTATATGAAGCTGATTATAAATACTATAAATAAAACGTGGAGATAAACTCAATAGAGATTCGCATCAAGCGTCAAATTGTGAATGCGAATATTTTGAGAGCAATCAGTAATAATTCTCTCTTACGACTGTGCAGTTCAAATGTTTTCTTAGGCATAAAGAAAATAAAATAAACAATTAAATTGAATTAAATCTAATAAATAATCTAAAAGTAAATAATAAAATGCGTGGAGAAATGAGCGTGATCTGTTGCTTTGTACTATGCAGTTATCTACTTAGTTCAAGCAGAGCTACTGAAATAGACTTGGGAAGTGAGAAAAGAGCGTTTCGATCAAAGCTTTCCACTATATTAGAGATTCAGAGCCAACAACAATTACTAGTGGATGAGTTAATTGAGAAAACATTTTTAGAAATTGTAATGAATATCGCAGATTGTCCGGGAGAAAACGGTTTATTAACGACTGAGAGAATGTCAACTCAAACGGAGAAACCTTTTGAAGCTCATCGTAAATGTGGACCACAAATGGAATGTGTACCGAGAGTTCAGTGCAATACCGCAATAAAAAATGTATATGGATCTCATGGTCACAGCTTTGACAAATGTGTTGGTAATGAGATATGTTGTGAACTCAAAGAACCTTTAATAGACAAGGTAACAGCTCATTAGTTTGGTTAACAGAGAAGTATTCCTCTAAATTAATAAAGTACTCTTGCAGAGAGTATGCGGCTATCGCGAAAAAACAGCCCCAACTCAATCTTTCCAAGAGGGATCCAAAAGCGAAGCTGCATTCTCTGAATTCCCTGGATGGTTGCTATTTTAGAGGGACAAGAGTTTATAGCTGGTGGAGCTTTGATTACCAGGGACAAAATCTTAACTAGCGCTACCACAGTAAACCGAAAGATACCAGGTCAAATTATCGCTAGAGCGGGAGACTGGAATAAGACCAGTACCATGGAAGATTATCCACATCAGGACCGTTTGGTGAAGGCGATCATTTTGCATGAGGAGTTTACAAATAATAAGAAATACAATAACATTGCACTGCTTCAACTGAGAATACCGTTCAGCGAAGTTCCACACATAAAGCCCATTTGTTTGTCCGATTCCTTCGAAGAAGTCGATCAGACCAACTGCTTTGTCACAGCCTGGGGAAGTAGGAGCTCCACTCTCCAATCCTTCTCTCTTTCTACAATGGCAAACAGCGAATGCGAGGAGAGGATAAGTCAGCAGAATATCAACTGGTTTGGCGAGTTCATAAGGAGGAGTGTCCTTTGTGCCGGTCTTGAACCTGATATCGAGTCCTGTGGAGTTGATGATGGTTCCCCACTTGTTTGTTCCTTTAAGAATTCTCCCCAGCAGTACACTTTAGTCGGGTTGGTCAGCTGTGGCTGGAAGTCTGCTCAGATGAACAACAATAAAATGCCGGACGTTTACGTTAATGTAACACATTTTACGACCTGGATAATGAATAGGTTAATCGAATCCTAACTTGCTAAATTATAAATATGATCAGCTGATAAATAAAGAATATATTGTATTGGAGACTTTAAGTCTTATTTTTTATAGTCTCTTTTTTGAAAAAAGAATCTTGGATAGATTCCGTTAATTTTAATCTTATAATTTTACTTGAAAAGTATTTAAAATAACATAAAATTTTTGAAACAATCTCGTGGTATCGTTCAACAATTATCATTATTTCTGGGAAACTTAAGTACTCCATATAATGACATGTCCTCAATAGACGTCCCAGAGTCAACTCTCCCACTATTCCTCGTCCTTCTTAGTGTTAATGTTTTGTTAACATTTTAGAGGGATAATTTGACATAAACAGCCAAACTGATGGAAAACAGCTCCAAAATCTAGCAAATTTTGTTAGTTGACCTGAATGTGAACCCTTTACTGTACAAATGATGGCTGGCTGTTTGTTTGTTTAGGTGTTAACGGGATGATTAAAAATAATTTGCTTCAAATGGCAGTTGATTGTTTTTTCAGCCTGTACGCTGTTAGCCTCCCATCACAAACAAGACAAAAACTACAATATACAAACGTATATACAGTACAAATGTATATAGTATAGACCGCTTTGTTTGAAATTTTCATTTAAGCCTGTCGCTCGAGAGACAGTTATGTATAATGCACAGTGGCTGCTAGAATGCTGTGTAAAACTGTTAATAGCTTGGCACTTTCGACACTTTCTTCCTATATTCCAAGTAAGCACACAATTTAATTACCCATAATTAATAAATTCAAACACTTCGTAAATCGCCAGGCAATGACAAAGGATTAGGGCATTAGTCACTTGACACAATTTCATTATAATTAGACTTAACACAATTAAGCTCTAATTTTGAACCCCTTTCCATGTAATGCCAAAGGAACGACAATAAGGCAGTCATAAATCTGTTAAGCAACTTCGTCGATTCTGCACTTGATGGTTGTTCTACCTCGTAACCAATTATAGCTCACGCCAAATGTGATAAATCAATAATATATACGTCCTCTGCAGAGATTTTCAGATATTTGATAAGAGTTCTGAGTCCTTCGAGCTGAGTTCTACTCTCTGCCTCATGCGGTGTTTACTCTTTAAACAATTTGTCTGTCAATTTTTATGCAATTTGAAATAAAAGTGGTTAGAGGTAAGAAATCATTTCAAGATTAGAATTTCATAAAAATAAGCTACATTTAAGAGTGGGACAGTAAAAGAAAACCTGAACTCTCGAGGCCAATGTAAATATTAACTAAATTGACTAATTGCTGTAAAATATTTCCTTCATTTATAATAAAATCATGCTGGAATATACCCGTCAGAGCAGGGAATATTAAGTTTACTTGACTACAGACATTTTATTTAGTTTCTTATATTAAATAACGTCGTAAATCCTTATTATACCCTTGCAGAGGGTATTATAATTTTGTCACGAAATGTGTAACGCATTAAAGGAAGCCTCACAGACCCCATAAAGTATATATATTCTTGATCAGGGCGACGAGCTGAGTCGATATAGCCATGTCCGTCTGTCCGTCTGTCCGTCTGTCTGTCCGTGTGTCCGTCTGTTTCTATGCAAACTAGTCTCTCAGTTTTGAAGCTATCTTGATGAAACTTGGTACAGGTCCGTCTTTTTGCTGCACGCAGTACATATGTCAGAACCGGCCGGATCGGATAACTATATCATATAGCTGCCATAGGAACGATCGGTTCGAAATAAACATTTAGTATGAAAAACTTTTTTGTTTCTCAAGATATCTCAACCAAATACACACATTTTGTGTTTGATAAACTGTCTAACAGGCTGACTAAATTAGGTGTAAATCGGACTACTATATCATATAGCTGCCATAGGAACGATCGGTTCGAAATAAACATTTAGTATGAAAAACTTTTTTGTTTCTTAAAATATCTCAGCCAAATATACACATTGTGTGTTTGATTAAGTTTTAAACAGGCTGACAAAATTTGGTGCAAATCGGACTACTATATCATATAGCTGCCATAGGAACGATCGGTCCGAAAACAACATTTAGTATGAACAACTTTTTTGTTTTTGAAAATATCTCAACCAAATATACACATTGTGTGTTTGATTAAGTTTTAAACAGGTTGACCAAATTTGTTGTAAATCGGATAACTATATCATATAGCTGCCATAGGAATGATCGGTTCGAAATAAACATTTAGTATGAAACACTTTTTTGTTTATTAAGATATCTCAACCAAATATACACATTGTGTGTTTGAATAAGTTTAAAACAGGCTGACTAAATTTGGTTTAAATCGGACTACTATATTATATAGCTGCCATAGGAACGATCGGTTAAAAATCAACATTTAACAAATTTTGTTAAAAATCTGTCGGCTTACACAGGGCACTGCAAGGGTATCCAAACTTTGGCGCGCCAAAGTTAGCTTGCGCTATATTTAAATATAATGTAATATCAGGGAATAAAGTCGATTAAAGCCGAAACTACAACTGCTAGTCCCAATTATCAGTTTTATTTAAAATACCAGAATCAAAGCCGAACCCAAATTTGTTTTAAGGAACAAAAAACAGCAAACTTTTAAAATTAATTTTTTGTAAAAAGTTTGTTCATATATATAAAAAAAAAAATACTTAAGTTTTAGTAATGTTTACCTAGCTAAAAAACATTGGCGTTCCTTAACATTTCTAAATCTTTCAAAATTGCATCGATACTGTAACGGACAGGACCATAATGTAACCTTTGACTTTTAAGTATTCGTGTCTGAGACACCAGAGCCGCAAATGGAACAACAATCATTTTGTTTAACTACCTGGCATATTTTAAAAAAAATAAAAAGTTACCCGTGTCATTCTAACATCTTTGCAAGGCTCTCATATCAAAAAACTTTTGAAATGTTTGTAGAGCTTTTTATGAAAACCAATCATTGAATGATGTAAAGCATTTAAAGATATAAATCATATTTAACCAAAAATACATTTATTATAATTAGCTTACACACATATGAGCACAATATTAAAAGAGCAAAATACTTCACAAAAGAGGAAATAATGTGTGGAGTTAATTTATTTAAATTGGGGTCTTGCTTTTCTTGAGTTTT
Source organism: Drosophila neotestacea (assembly GCA_035044365.1). Classification (NCBI taxonomy): domain Eukaryota; kingdom Metazoa; phylum Arthropoda; class Insecta; order Diptera; family Drosophilidae; genus Drosophila; species Drosophila neotestacea. The sequence goes on from JAWNMD010000660.1 coordinate 419,029, forward strand.
CAATTGGAAATGTGTGGAAATGTATCAACTCATTCAATTTCCCAGTCATATTTTTGGTTAAAGACTAATCCAGTTTTCATTCCGTATTTTCCATCTTAGGTAATTGATTGCCAAATGAAATTTATTTATGTGTCTGAGACTGAATCGGGAGTCGAAGACTGAGTCTGCGTTTGGAGTCGCTTGAGTAAGTGCCGGGCAATATATCACGCATTTGAGTAGACGCTACAAAAACAACTACTAAATAATTGTTAATGTATTACGAATAATTTATGACACTATTTCATAAAAAGCAATAATTTTTCAATATCAAACCAGGCGGCAAACTGAAACTGCAAACGAACAGAGTCGACTCCCTGCACAGTTGCAGTTGAAGGCTTTTACCCTCCTAGATGGAGCTGCTGCTTTCGTAATAAGCTTGATAAATAATAAAAGAGAGCCAGTAAACTGACGCGAGTAAAGAAGAAAGGGGGTCTCTTGATTTTGGGTTGGGTTTCAAGTTGGGTTTGGCGTTGACTGTCGCTACCCAGTGAAATTTATCATTTTTCATAGCTGCAAGCTGCACTTTCTGAAACATTTCACTCAGCGGCCAACGGTGAAACTGTAGGAAGTAGCCAAACCCTACCCAACCCACTTCTCCTTCTCCATCTCCGTCTTCATCTCTATCCCCGTTCTCATGCTCAACTTCAGCTGAAGTCTCATATTTTTGGCTGCTTAGACCTCAGCGTCTCTTTTCATGCTTGTTATTGCTGTACAGGCTGCTGTTGTTGGGTCTGGCAAATGTTTACGGAAAGAGATTAATTGATTCCACTTGGCTGCATACAGAGTGTCCCTGCAGAGCCTCTTAGAGTGCCCCTTCTGCTCCTCCTTCCATTTCCGACTGGCAGTTTGTTTCATGGTTTTGAGGTAGGAAATGCTGCTGATTTGTTTGTTGGTATTTTGCTGACGGTTTGGTTTTAGCCACAAAAATGCTATACAGAGTTTTAGATTTAACTAAGAAATATAAAATTTATCTCATTTCTAATCTAATTGAGTCCGAATCAGAGAACTGGTTTCCTTTGTTTATTTATTGGCCCATTTTTAAAACCTTTTAAACTAGATTATCCATTTTGAAAACTTAATATTACATTTTTAATTTCTGTAATTATTAGTACTAATACTTGTATAAAAGTGCTAAAAAGAATAATCAGTAAATAAATGTGAAATTGGACAATCGGTTTAAAATAAACAATTTATTTAATTTATTCTTAATTATATTTTCTTTCCATATATCTCACAGCTTATAGATATTGAAATCATAACATTTTATCTGCTCGAAACAAGCACATAATATAATTCTATTGAAATGTAAACATTCTATTTGATTATGCAATTAAAGTTCCACTTAATCATTCATTTAAGTCTTTAAAATATTGCCATTTATCATAATTATTTTCATGAATGTAAATGAGTGTAAAATATGTAAAAAGTACCCATCAAATTATCGACTATCAAATATCCATTTACAAGACGGTTACAACGAGAATGCTCAATACAGTTATTGATGTTAATATTTTGTTCAATGTGTATTACATTTTGTTAATTTATTTTCAGTTTACTATATTACTTATTATTAATTATTTATTATGATTGTGTATTTAAAAATAATCATTTTAATTTTTGATGGTCGGAATAAAAATGTTATTATTTAATAAGGCTTTGTGGTATGAGCCGGAATTGTTTGTGCTTTGAATAAAATATCATATTAAAGTTTTGTGGATTTTGTTTAACTCACATAACGAAGATTTTCTGTAAAGGTTTGCACTCATATGAATCTGATTTTATTTTTGATAAAGATTCCTATGTAACATGTCCTGTAACCCCTTTTTCTCTATCTTCTATCTCTATCTTTCTGAGCTAAAATCAAGAATGTTTAAGTTCAAAAAAATTGAAATGGTTACTAGTGGGGTATACCCTCTTCTCGTCTGCCATACAAATATTGCATAACGACTGCGAGTGCATTTTCCCCATAGCAGAGTTTGTTGAGTAGAAAAGGGTAATGGTAACTTTGAGACTTGCCATAGCATAGTTGAAGGCGAAGCAAACACACATAAACTATATACATATGCATGTACATAAGTACAAGTAGGTATATATTTACATATTTAACTATTGGTATGCTTTACATGATTAAAACTTTATAAATGGCAAAAGGACAAAGGATTTGCCAGCCGGAGCTGGCGCCAACGCAGTTAACAAGTGCTCAAAAACAGTAGAAACGCTTTTTTGTAGTTTGGCAGCCAGGCGAAAACTTTTGCTCAAAAGTTGTCACAAGCCCCGTTTTTCGTTTTTTGGCCAAGTTAGTTGATGTGCTTGAGGTTGTCGAGAGAAGGTTCCCTGCATTTAATAAGTGGCAAACTGGCAAAGACTTCCATTTTGCTAAATATAAGTCGAGCCAACAACCAGTTTAATGTTTGACAAGCAAAACATGCAATGTCCCCACACCCCCCTTTCCCCTTTCTCCATTCTTCTTCTTCTCCCTGCCAAGAGCAGTTGCAATGGTTGCCCCACCTCTTGCCCTGTTGCGGTTTTTGATAAGTTCCGCTTGCCAGTCGTTTTGAAGTGACAAATATATTTAATTGCTTGCAGAAGTTTGCTGCCAAAAACTTTTCCACCCAATACGCTTTCTCTTCCTCTTCTTAATTCATATCCCACTACTTCTTTTTTTATGTTTTTTTTATATTTTTTTTGCTTTTGACATGTGTGTGAAATAGACGTTTTTATAATTGTGTGCAATTACGTTTTCATTTGTGGCCTTAATAAGAAATTCTGTGCAGCTCAGTCTTCCTTTTATAGTATATAGAATACTATACACTGTATATGGTATATGTACGTATCATACGTATCGTGCAACTCAGTCTTCCTTTTATAGTATATAGAATACTATACACTGTATATGGTATATGTACGTATCATATGTACATTCAGCTGATAGCATTTCTTTTGAAATACAATCGTCTGCAATGTGCTTTCAGATGAATTAACATTTTAATGGCGCCCCAGCAAAATGATTAAATTATAATTTCATGCACTTTTTGCTGCCACAAAACGAAAGGCGAGAGAATAGTCTGGTGCAAGTAGTTGTCAGTTTAAAAGTGTTTGCAAGTTACGCCAGCAACGTCAACCATTTGATTTTCTTCATAAATTCTCTCAACTTGACTTCAACTTTGAAATACAAAATGTCATTAAGCTCCGATTGTTGTTTGATTCAAAAGTTTGCAATTCGTTTTAAAAAATACTTTCAATAATAATATAAAGTTCAGCGCACAAATTGTAGCAGCTTAAGATTATTAAGGTTAAAGATTTATAAAGCAAGTAAGAATGCTTAAATGCATCAGATATTTGTTAATTGTTAATATATTGTTCAAATGTTGCTGAGGACTAATTGAATCGTGCATTATCAATAATTGCCGTAATTTCATAATGAATGCCGACCATATATTTTTAGAGCCCTGACTGGTAAAAACACAAAAGTTATTTTTTCCTTTTTTTGCAAAATGCTCCTTGAAAAAAGAGTTAGAAAAAGACTATAAATATTATGTTTTACTTGAGCAAAACTGAATTTTGTGAAACTTCAAACAGTTGATATCGTTATTATGTTATTTTCGTTAATTGTCTTTAATTTATAAATAAATTTATAAAATAAATATAGCGCAAGCTAACTTTGGCGCGCCAAAGTTTGGATACCCTTGCAGTGCCCTGTGTAAGCCGACAGATTTTTAACAAAATTTGTTAAATGTTGATTTTTAACCGATCGTTCCTATGGCAGCTATATAATATAGTAGTCCGATTTAAACCAAATTTAGTCAACCTGTTTTAAACTTATTCAAACACACAATGTGTATATTTGGTTGAGATATCTTAATAAACAAAAAAGTGTTTCATACTAAATGTTTATTTCGAACCGATCATTCCTATGGCAGCTATATGATATAGTTATCCGATTTACAACAAATTTGGTCAGCCTGTTTAAAGCTTAATCAAACACACAATGTGTATATTTGGTTGAGATATTTTCAAAAACAAAAAAGTTGTTCATACTAAATGTTGTTTTCGGACCGATCGTTCCTATGGCAGCTATATGATATAGTAGTCCGATTTGCACCAAATTTTGTCAGCCTGTTTAAAACTTAATCAAACACACAATGTGTATATTTGGCTGAGATATTTTAAGAAACAAAAAAGTTTTTCATACTAAATGTTTATTTCGAACCGATCGTTCCTATGGCAGCTATATGATATAGTAGTCCGATTTACACCTAATTTAGTCAGCCTGTTAGACAGTTTATCAAACACAAAATGTGTGTATTTGGTTGAGATATCTTGAGAAACAAAAAAGTTTTTCATACTAAATGTTTATTTCGAACCGATCGTTCCTATGGCAGCTATATGATATAGTTATCCGATCCGGCCGGTTCTGACATATGTACTGCGTGCAGCAAAAAGACGGACCTGTACCAAGTTTCATCAAGATAGCTTCAAAACTGAGAGACTAGTTTGCATAGAAACAGACGGACACACGGACAGACAGACGGACAGACGGACATGGCTATATCGACTCAGCTCGTCGCCCTGATCAAGAATATATATACTTTATGGGGTCTGTGAGGCTTCCTTTAATGCGTTACACATTTCGTGACAAAATTATAATACCCTCTGCAAGGGTATAAATATTTCGAACTTTTCGCATATTAAAGTTAAATGAAAGCAGTCGAACCTTTAACCTTTGATTTCAAAAGAAAAAAGCAAAGAATAAAAAGATTAAAATTAAATTTAAACTAAAAATTTGAACTTATTTATTTAAATACATCAAATGTAAGAAATACATTTTGAAGAAGCTATATTAAAGAGAACAGTTTTAAAATTTCTACAAGTTTAAAACAAACCGCTTGACGTATCACTTCAAATAAGTTTTGTTAATTAGACCCAGTACTTTAAAAAAGTACAAAAAGTACGTTTGTGCAAAAAAAAAAATGTGCGTAACAGGCAGAAGGAGTCGTGGCAGACCACATAGAGTATATATATTCTTGATCAGCATCAACAGTCGAGTCGATATAGCCATGTCCTTCTGTCCTTCTTTAGATTATTGCCACGCCACCCTCCGCCCCCGGAAATTGAAATACAAAATTTATAATTCGAATTACAAGATCCCCTTTAATGTTAGCGCCTTGATTATTGGTACATATACACTATGGTCCAAACCTTTCCTGAAAAAAAGTACTGGGTCTCCTACTGTCGAGCTTGCTCCACTGTAACTTACTGTGGTTTTTTTTTTTTTATATTGCCTTTTGAAATGTCGACTGGTTACATGCGACCATAATTTGTGGCAACATCAAATATAGTAATTTTGTTTGTCTCACAGCCTATACTCCTGTGACTCTGTTTATACGGAGCAAATTCATCCACCCAATTTACAAATATATCCACCTTTTTTGCCTGTTACATGATTTTTTTTAAACAAACTCAATACCCTAATAACTCAATAGACCTTTTTATACTCTTTTAAAGTACAGGGTCTAAGAAGTCTTCATACCATATTTGGTGCATACGGACAGATAGACTGGCCGTCAGGTGTACAAACAAGCGCACATTTATACATATGGTAGATATAGTAGTCCGATTTTACTTTTTCTGTGCCCAAATATGAGAAAATACTACATGTACAAAGTGTGATACAAACATTAAAAAAGTTCTTCATACAAAATGTTTACTATGCCATATCGATATTACAAATCCTATGCCAAAATTTAGACCTATAAATCTTGATTCCTTCTTGACTTATTAATAAAATCCAAAAAAAATTTCAAATTGCTCACAGTGCCACTCTCGACTCAAGCGTTCTGATTAATTATAATCGATAACTTCATATTATCATTTTCACAAACCAATCAAATGTCTGATTTAAGAAAATCAAGTATAATTTTTATACCCTTGCAGAGGGTATTATAATTTTGTCACGAAATGTGTAACGCATTGAAGGAAGCCTCACAGACCCCATAAAGTATATATATTCTTGATCAGGGCGACGAGCTGAGTCGATATAGCCATGTCCGTCTGTCCGTCTGTCTGTCCGTGTGTCCGTCTGTTTCTATGCAAACTAGTCTCTCAGTTTTGAAGCTATCTCGATGAAATTTGGTACAGATCCGTCTTTTTGCTGCACGCAGCACATATGTCGGAGCCGGCCGGGTCGGATAACTATATCATATAGCTGCCATAGGAACGATCGGTTGGAAATAAACATTTAGTATGAAAAACTTTTTGTTTCTCAAGATATCTCAACCAAATATACACATTGTGTGTTTGATTAAGTTTTAAACAGGCTGACCAAATTTGGTGTGAATCGGACTACTATATCATATAGCTGCCATAGGAACGATCGGTTCATAAACAACATTTAGTATGAACAACTTTTTTGTTTCTCAAAATATCTCAACCAAATATACACATTGTGTGTTTGATTAAGTTTTAAACAGGCTGACCAAATTTGGTGTGAATCGGACTACTATATCATATAGCTGCCATAGGAACGATCGGATCGAAAACAATATTTAGTATGAAAAACTTTTTTGTTTCTCAAAATATCTCAACCAAATTTACACATTCTGTGTTTGACTAAGTTTTAAACAGGCTGACCAAATTTGGTGTAAATCGGACTACTATATCATATAGCTGCCATAGGATCGATCGGTTCAAAATCAACAAATTTTGTAAAAAAATCTGACGGCTTACACAGGGCACTGCAAGGGTATCCAAACTTTGGCGCGCCAAAGTTAGCTTGCGCTATATTTTTTAATTAATTTTGATTGTATATTATTTTATTTGAAGCTTAAAAATTATATTTAATAGCACAAAGGCATTTTAATAAATTGATAACAGTTGTTTGATGTCAACAGAGCAAAGACTGAGCTGTTGCCATTTAATGGTAAATATTATGGCAAACACACTCAGCGCTTGATGCATAAATCGAGAATTATGACTTTACACAACATTAACGACATCAAAAAATAGGGGGAGGAATAAACAAAAACATAAATTCTCGATTAATGCATTTTTTATGCAAAATAATAATGCTGTGAAATTTGAATGGAATTCAATTGAATTCCAGTTTTATAACAAGCTATTAAAAAAGTGCTGTGAACTGTTTAGTAGGGCCAATTGTCAGAGAGAGAGACAGCGACACAGACAGAAAGAAAGGGATCAAAAACAATAAAGAAAACAAAAATAAACCTTAATGCCTTTTGAAGTTCCTTGTTGAACATAAACAAAAACTTATTCGTAATGCGAATTGGCTGGCCAAATAAAGGATCAGGCGCAGGATAGCTCTACATGTATGTGTGTTTATGTAGGTGTTTATTGGATTACCTAACTGTCACCGGGTTGCATCCTAGGCCTGGGCCTGCCTTTGCCTGTTTGTCAATACTAATCTGCTCGAAACACACACACACAGATGACTACAAGAGGTTGCTTACAGAAGAAACAGAAAGCAGAGCGGTGGATAAGGTAGCTAAGGACCTCCTGGAGCGACAACACAATCAATGTTGAAATCGAAAGCAGCGGGAACTTTGCGAAGGCCGTGCATTGCCTCCATGGCTCGAGTATTTGAACCGGAAATCAAAATAAACAACAGCAAATCAGTCAAACAAACAAACAACAAACAACAGGCTCTAGTTCTCTGACTCTCTGGCCTTAGCTTTGGCTAAAAGCAATAAGGTCAAAATGGGTACCACACACACAGTCAATTTTTGTGACAAAGCTACTCTACAATTTGTGTGTAGAGTACATCATACATGTGCCCCAATAAAAGCTAATGGCAGTCTCACAATCATCAGGCCACTTTTAGACTCGCCTCGAATTGGAGTTGAGGCTGGATAAATGAATTATTGTTTGTGTGTGTTGCGCAAGCTCTTTCAATTAGCTGGAAATTAATGACAAAAACAACAAATAATAGGATGTGTTCAGCAGAATTATTCACATTGCGTATCTAATGGCAGATTATGAGGTTTGTTGAAAGGTGCCTTAATGTTAATCTACCAGGTGTCTTAAATATAACGTTTGAAATTACTATTATTAGCTATCAGAAATTTAATTGAATTACTGTAATAATGTAGAAAAGTTTAAAGAACTCTATGAATAAAAAAAATATTTTTAAATCGTGTAATGAAATTTATTTAATGTAGTCTAGTTAATAAATACTTTAAAATATTCAAACGAAATTTTGTAGAAAACTTTATTGAGTGTATCTCAATTTTAAGGTAAACTTTTCGGTAACTTATGAACAGTGATTCATCAAGACTGAGGGCAATTTCTTCTGCAACTAAAAAATAAGACCATACATAGTTTATCCGAAAAGTAAAGACCTCACATGAAAAGGAAGTAGCATGAAAAATATAGCGCAAGCTTACTTTGGTGCGCCAAAGTTTGGATACCCTTGCAGTGCCCTGTGTAAGCCGTCAGATTTTTTACAAAATTTGTTAAATGTTGATTTTGAAACGATCGTTCCTATGGCAGCTATATGATATAGTAGTCCGATTTACACCAAATTTGGTCAGCCTGTTTAAAACTTAGTCAAACACACAATGTGTATATTTGGTTGAGATATTTTGAGAAACAAAAAAGTTTTTCATACTAAATGTTGTTTTCGAACCGATCGTTCCTATGGCAGCTATATGATATAGTAGTCCGATTTACACCAAATTTGGTCAGGCTGTTTAAAACTTAATCAAACACACAATGTGTATATTTGGTTGAGATATCTTGAGAAACAAACAAGTTTTTCATACTAAACGTTTATTTCCAACCGATCGTTCCTACTCTCTGCAAGGGTATAATAAACAAATTCTATGGGTAAATTCAAAACCCTAACTAACTAATTAATTTGTTAATTAAACTTAATTTAAGAAATACATTTTCTAAAAAGATCCATTGAAACCCCGTCAATTTTATCTACTGAAAACTCTTGCGCTTTAAATGGTTAAAATAAAGCCACAAGAAATAAAAAAAAAGGTCAAGAAAATCGTTGACCTACTGTAAATTCCTCAAGGTAAAGGAATTTGTATTATTATTCAATTTACAAGCGACATCAAAAGGCAGCGGCAAACACTACCCATCTGCAGCAAGACTTTTTCAGCAAACTCTTTTTTCCTTTTTTATGAAAATTACATTTTTACATAATTTAACAAGATGAGGGATACCAAAAGAAAAAAAAGTATGGAAAGGAATAGGAAGGGAAGAACTTCAGTTCGTTCGTCATTCTGTCAGTTAGCCATTTTTATAGCGCTACTTGAATTTCGTTGTTGTTGTTTCTGCCTGTTGTTTTTGTTGTTATTGCATTGACCACTAAAGTAACCATAAAGCGGCATAAAATTTGTGTTCTATGGAAGGGCCTTTAGTTGGTTCTATAAAAGAAGTGGCGCTTAAGTGGCCGCACTTTCAATGGGTTTTAAGGTGCCTCCATTTGCCATATCTGCCACTTCTAGCCCTCTCCTTCCCCCAATTTCGCCCTTTTCCATCCTGATATCGCGTATTTAAGCGCAAATGATGTTGTAAATACAATTTTTTAGCAAGAAAAATGTCTTCATCGTCAAGTGGCTGCTTCTTCCCCTTCTTCGCTTACCCTCAATACAAAATGGCGTAAAAGCCCCGTCTCGTTGTAGCTGTTGCTGTTGTTGTTGTAACCAAAAGGTTTGCTAAGTGGAAATGGGTGCTTTGCGTTAAAATGGAGGGAGAGAAAACAGTGTCACAATGTTGTTTATGCGAGGGTTGCCTGAACATGGCAAAAGCTTTTGCTAGGGTTGCCTTCTAGCAAGTAAGTTAACAAGGATTTGCTAGCTTAAGCCAAAAAGTATAGAATCAAATTACTTCCCATATACAGGAACTCGTTTAAAGCGAACTCAAGTTTTAATACACTAGTTTCAAAAGTTTCCCTAAGTCATTGTTGTAACTCCGCTTTAAATATTTATAAGAATCACACATATAAAAAATATATATTATAATTAGCAAAACTTAATGGCATGTTCTGGACTATAGATTTAGTAATAGTACTAAATTCTCTTAAAAACAGTTTAAAAATAAAATATGTATATAGTATTATCAGAATACATGTAATAAAATTCCTTTGACAATTTTGTAACGCATTGAACTGTTTTAATAAGGTAACAAAGTTTCAAGCACTTGTAAAGGAAAATTCCTAATCTAACTAGAAGTATTCTTCTATCACACTTAGTCTTAATTTTCCGAAGAAGTCATTATAATGATAGAACACTTAACCAAAGTTTAATATTAAACTTATTTCGTTTTCCACTTTCTAAATAGTTTGTGTTTAAAAAAATTTCTTTCGACCTAGATTGTTTTGACTCTCTATTTTTCATGAATTTCGCTAACACTTATCTATAAATATGTTAAATTTCACTAATTATCATTTTTGTTATCCCCGAAATATTTACGTTCTTATTTATTTATTATTATTGACTATTTATGCAAATTTTGAATTAAAAATAAATCTACAATAAAATCTAAAAATAAATTAAAAATAAATCTATTAATTGCATGCATTACTTGCAAATGAAAGCAGTGCATAATGTGAATCTGCTTGAAGCAAAACCGCAGCAAAATGTTTAAGGCTGTATTTAAATCTTCAAAGCCCAGAAATAAGCTGCACAGACTTTAAGACCAAAGCCAATCGCCAATGGACAATGCTTCGCTAGCTACCAAATTGAGAGCTGCGAGAGAAAGTGGGAGGGAGAGATTGGGATAGAGAAAGTAAAGGAAGGAATCATCATTACCAGAAATGTCCTGCAGCGTCAATTCGTAAGCGCCGTTGGCATTGTGCCCTCTGTGTGATGCCAAAGGACTCAAGGAAACCTCGAACAGAAGGCACTTAAGCAGCCAGACACTTAAGTCTAATGGTACTGTCAGCCACGCCTCTCTTAACGCCCTTCCTTGTGTCCAAGCACGCATACAAATTGACAATTTTATTAGCACATAAATTAGTTAAAATAATCAATAAGCAATGTGCCAAAAACGCCGATAAATTGCATTTATTGGCCGCATTTATGCAGCAATTGCCGTTAAGGAACTGAAGAAGATATTTTTGTGTCAATTACGAGTTTTTCTGAGTATTCCTGTCCCCAACTTGGCTAATTGCTTCATTTGTAAGCATTTGCTTACTGCCGGGGGTTGGTCTGTTGCTTGAATAAAACTTTAGCTAATTAACTGGATTTTTGAAAAGTAGTTGGCTAATTTATAAACTAAATAGTTTTATTTTACGAAATAAATCCAAAGTTATCAGAAATTCCAAGGGGGCGAGACTTGCAAGCTGTTTTTTCACTTAAAGTTGAACCCAACGTTCCCTTCAATGAATGCAAATTTCCTCTGCTTGGCTGCTGGCCAAGTGCAAAAATTGGGATGAAGAAAAGACTAAACAGTTCTACACTTAAATGCCGGAAATGAAATACAAGCCAAGCGACAAGTAGAGTAGGTGAATGGGATGCGGGCCATGGCCAAAAGGGGACAACGACAATTCTCACAAAATTTGCTGTCAAACTTAACTGAAATTAGAACGTGATTAGATTTCATTTAAGCATTTAACAGAACTGACAGACATCATGACAGGCAGAAGGACTTCAAAATTATATTTTGAGCACGCAAATGTATTGACAATTAGCAGAAGTGAGGTTAGGTAGAATCGAGAGATAGAGAGAAAATATATGCATGGAGCTTGAGCATTAATTATAACGAGCATAATTAACAAATCTGGCAATCAGTTGCTTAACTCAACGCGACTCTACTCAACACACAACTGTCCTCATAAGCGTTTAATCAGAGAGACATGAAGAAGAATAAGCATGAGTAGGAGGTGAAATAGAGGGAGAAGGGATAAGATCTGTTCAGTCAGACGTATTAATTAAAGCTCTGCTTGGAATTGGAGCGCTGTCCAGGCAAGTAGAAGTTATTATCTGAGCCATATATAAGTATAAATAGTTCTTTGGCTAATTTACGGTATTAATGAATGTCACGGAGTAGCATGAAATCGCCTTATAATTGGCAAGAATACTCACAGGAAAAGCATCATCAGGCAAAGATTTTGTCTGGGATGGGTTCTCTTTAACTGTCAGTCAAAGGTACCCACGTCACCTATGCTAAAACCTAATCGGAAAAAAAGGAAAAGAACTGACAGGCCGACATGACGTAACATAAGAAACACGGTAAAGGACAACAAAACAACACAGAGAAAAAAAAAAGAAAAACTCACGACAATGTTGAGTTAATCGTTGCAAAGTTAAACAAACACAAATAGATTAGTTCAAAGTTTATTCCATGTTTAATGCCAAAAGTCAAATTGTGTCAATTCGGCATCAAAAAATAAGTAAAAAAGGGGGAAAAAAAAGGAAAACCCACCAAGGACACTGTGTCTACTCGGAAAACTTATGAAAAGCAGAGAATGCAGATATTGTGGGATGCTAAATGAAAAACCCAGAATGTGACAAGCAAACAAATTGTTTTTGAGAAGAAACGATTAACGATTGAGAATGAAAGATTGATTTTTGCTCAGACAGAATTTAGGAAACCATGCAAAACAGGAACAGAATCATGTAAAAGTTTGTACAATTTTTATTTTTTATTAGGTGTGAATCTTGTGATACATACACATATATAATGCTGAATGACTGAAATAGGAAGTTTCATTTTCGTCATAATCAATAATTTTTGACTGTCAACTAATTGGAATTAAATTGATTTTCACATTTGCCGGGATGGAAACTAGATAGTCGAACGGGACTTAAAATTTATTTGCAAGTCTATAATACTTTTTTTAAGAGGAAAAGCTGACCATGGAGGCAGAGATTCAAACTCAATTGAGTTATTAATTTGAATTTGATATTTCTGGAATGCTGTTCAAATTAAAAGAAAACAAAGCTTTTCTGTTAAAAGCTCTGTAGTTATGAAAAAGTTTTCTTGCACGGGTGTAAATTTTAACGAACCCTGCTTAATATACAACTTTTTATAGTTTTCGTTTATGTCCACGATGAACCTATGTATGTAGATAAAGTCTGAACTTACAAAATCAAGAACATTAATAATTCGGTTTATATTGAAACTCTGTTCTCATATGTTTTTCTTGACTTACTTCACATATCATACAATTTCTTTTCATTTTCCTCTTTCGATGCATGTAAACCGCATTCATTTTATATTCTCTTGACTTTGTCTAGCATTATTTTCCCTGCTACTCTCATTTACCGCTTATTTGCAATCACGTGGCAAATGAAAAGAGCTTAGCGACCCATTTATCATCATCATCATCAACATCATTATGGTGAACTATCATTGTAGGAGCATTACTTTGCATAAATGAGAATAGTCGACTAGAACAAGCTAATTAGCTTAGAGACATCACAACATTTCATTAAACAAATGGTCCCTGGTGTATAATTTTAATACGCAATTACAGTCAACTCAACGCCACTCAATTGCCTTTCAGCCTGGCTGATAGTAAGTCCTCCCCTATTTTCCCCTTAGCCCTTGAGTTCCCAGTTAGCCCAACTTGGCCAGATACTTGAGCATAAGCCGACGCAATAAATTTAATTTGATGCTCATTGCGTTGGTTACCTAAGCAGTCGTCGTGTTGCCTGGTAGTCGAGTGTGGGAAGGGGAAGAATTTAAATTATTTGATAATTTATGCGAAAATTATGTGACAATTGAGCGAAAAAAGTCAGACTTAAATTGCGTGGCAACAAGAAAATTTTTAGTCTTTATTGGAAACTGTGGTCGTATCATCAATCAATTAGCAGCCACGTCATATTTCATACCAGATGTCTCTTTCCAAATCCTTCTGTGGTTCCATTTCGTCTATATCGTGGAATATACGCAATGGGCAAATGAACTTGAAGAACTCGTAGAGCACAAAGTAGAGGGTCCCAAACATGTCGAGCAATTGCAATATGAACAGTATCCAATATAATAAGGATGAAGGCTCACCAACGATAGCTGATAGCTTGAACAGAGAGGACGAGCTCCCAGATACAGAAAAGATTTTACCAATGCTGTAATCAAATGAAATGAGAGGCATCTTAGTTTTATTTCAGTTCCATCTCCAATTATGGTCACTTACCACGAACTACAAGTTGTGAAATTTGTTTAATTGTTTTAAGAACTTTGTGTTTGCTTTGATACTTGAATTTCATTTCTAATATTGAATTTTTAAAGATGCCAAATTTAGACCACATGGTCATGGCCTACTCTCTTTCCCAGTACGTTAAATACATCTACCAAAACTTTCACAATTTACCGCTATATTATCTCTAATTAACGCCACGCGGAACACGCAAATTTCAACCACAGCTCCTCAATTACACTTTAATTTGATGGCACTGTTGTTGCTACCTGAGATACCTTTATTGTTGTTGTTGAGTTATTTAAAGTACTTTAATTTACGTTTAATAATTAGATTATTGCCTGTGCATAGTTAATGAATTTTACCTGATACCTTTGGCTAAATTAATTTTAATTTTCGCTTCTTCTTATCGAATTAGTTAGTGGTTATTTATGTATGTATGGTATGTATACCAACCTGCGACGCCCTCTGGCCGCAATATTCGTAAAAAGCACACATTATGTTATTGGTGTCTGTGCAATAGCGATTACATACTGCGATCTATTTGTTCTTTCCTGTCTGAGTTAATCACTGCAAGTCCCTTATGGAAATGACATTAAATATTAATTCATTTGCACGTAAATCTGATACTAAGCCTCTACTTACAACGAGCATAACAACCACATCCCTAGTCCATAACAAAAAAACATCAACTCAAATGGTAATTAGGCACTGACAGCTTAACCAAAGTACTCTCTAACACAGTCCTGTACTCTCAAGAATTTACAAGTACACATACATAAAATTGTATTACAAATCTTTACACAATTTTTTAAGAACTAAAGGGAATTTTAAGTGTGTCAAATTGAGAAAAGTTTGAATTTACGCAAGGACCTTTTATACATATATGTATATTTCCATAATGAGATTATTATGTGCGTACATATTTTTTAGAAATTAAAGTCGGAAACGTTATCAAAAACTAAAAGACCTAGTAGATTTTGAATATTTGATTTAATAAAGAAATTAAAAGAAATTAAAGAAATTGTAAAATACATTTTATTCACTTTTATTCAACTTAAAAACTAACTCATTTAATACATATAAGCTAATTTAAAATTTTAACAAATCTGTCAACAAATATGTTTATATTTAAAATCATTGATTGTTTGTTTTAAGGTGTAGCTTTTGAGCTGCTAAAGATTTATAGAAGACACCTGATATCCTTTTTGCTTAATTGTAAATTAAAGAGTTGAATATTTTTGGATACATTTTTATTTTTTCATATTTATCAGACTGCATCCCGACGGCAGCAGCAATCACAAATACATTTAAAATGCAATCAATCACGCTGGGGGAGGCGGTGAGGCGTGGCCAAACACAAGCCGGAGAAGCGCAAAATTGAAATTAATTATATGCACATTTATATGCAGAAATATTATATATAAACTTATATCGTATGCTTAAAAATATATAATGTATTTCATATTATTTGCATTTGCATGTATGGAATATTTTAAAATACTTTTTATTTGCACAAATTCTGCGTCACTTTACTGACGATTTAATTGAATATTAATTTGCTCTTTGCTTTTTATAATAACAAAATGAAAAAATGCAGTAAGCTACAGTGGAGCAAGCTCGACAGTAGGAGACCCAGTACTTTTTGAGTGCAAAGCGTTCACTACTGATTGTTCTTCAATAATGCGTACCAAACAATAGATGGCGCCACTACGAAGTTAATAAACACAGAGGTCGCTAGCGTCTCTTCTTCTTCTTTTTGCCTGTAACATTGTTAGTTGAATAACTTCCGTGTTTATCATCCGATTGGAATGAAATTTTCTGGACTGGTTTGGATCATAGTGTATATTATATGTACCAACAATTAAGGCGCTAACATTAAAGGGGCTTCTTTAATTCGACTTAGAAATTTTGTATTTTAGTTTCCGGGGGCGGAGGGGGGCGTGGCAAAAATCTAAAACAAACTTGATCAATGGTAGATGTGGATGATCCTACATACCAAATTTGGTGTCTCTAGTTCTTACAGTCTCTGAGATCTAGGTGTTCATATTTTCGAAATTTTGAACAGCCGTATACTATCCGTTTATTATCCGATCCGGATAAAACTTTCAGGACAGGATTGGACTATAGAGTTTATCATGTATGCCAAAAATCATATCGCTAGCATTAAAGGAGCTTTCGTTATTCGACTTTGAAATTTTGTTTCAAATTTACGTGGGCGGAGGGGGGCGTGGCAAAAATCTAAAACAAACTCGTTTAATGCAAAATGCAGATGAACGTACATGCCAAATTTGGTAGCTCTAGCTCTTATAGTCTCTGAGATATAGGTGTTCAAAAAAGGGACAGACGGACAGACGGACAGACGGTCAGACGGACAGACGGACAGACAGACGGACATGGCTATATCGACTCGGCTGTTGATGCTGATCAAGAATATATATACTTTATGGGGTCTGCCACGCTTCCTTCTGCCTGTTACGCACATTTTTTT
Source organism: Drosophila neotestacea (assembly GCA_035044365.1). Taxonomy (NCBI): domain Eukaryota; kingdom Metazoa; phylum Arthropoda; class Insecta; order Diptera; family Drosophilidae; genus Drosophila; species Drosophila neotestacea. The sequence continues at coordinate 435,669 of JAWNMD010000660.1, forward strand.
TGCACAAACTTAATAGACCCATTTGTACTTTTTTAAAGTACTGGGTCTAAAAAGTGAAAGCCCGTTTCAAATGCAGCAACTTCATTCTACGAAGTATTCAATATCTTCATCAATGACGCTGTCGGCGTAAATTTGTTGCCTGTGTTATTGCAACGAATATAAAACCTTTAATGTTAACGCCTTGATTTTTGTCACGTATAATACACACTATAATACACACTATAATACACACTATAATACACACTATAATACACACTCCAATCGGATGATAAACGCGGAAGTTATTCAACTAACAATGTTACGGGCAAAAGAAAGAAGAAGAGACGCTAGCGACCCCTGTGCTCATTTTAGTGGCGCCATCTATTGAATGGTAGGGAACATTCAATCTATAGTGATTGTACTGGGTCTCCTACTGTCGAGCTTGCCCCATTGTAGCTTACTGCATTTTTATACCCATGCAGAGGGTATTATAATTTTGTCACGAAATATGTAACGCATTGAAGGAAGCCTCACAGACCCCATAAAGTATATATGTTCTTGATCAGGGCGACGAGCTGAGTCGATATAGCCATGTCCGTCTGTCTGTCCGTGTGTCCGTCTGTTTCTATGCAAACTAGTCTCTCAGTTTTGAAGCTATCTTGATGAAACTTGGTACAGGTCCGTCTTATTGCTGCACGCAGTACATACATATGTTGGAACCGGCCGGATCGGATAACTATATGATATAGCTCACATAGGAACGATCGGTCGGAAATAAACATTTAGTATGAAAAACTTTTTTGTTTCTCAAGATATTTCAACCAAATATACACATTGTGTGTTTGATTAAGTTTTAAACAGCCTGACCAAATTTAGTGTAAGTCGGAGTACTACATCATATAGCTGCCATAGGAACGATCGGTTGGAAATAAACATTTAGTATGAAAAACTTTTTTGTTTCTCAAGATATTTCAACCAAATATACACATTGTGTGTTTGATTAAGTTTTAAACAGCCTGACCAAATTTGGTGTAAGTCGGAGTACTACATCATATAGCTGCCATAGGAACGATCGGTTGGAAATAAACATTTAGTATGAAAAACTTTTTTGTTTCTCAAGATATTTCAACCAAATATACACATTGTGTGTAAACAGGCTTACCAAATTTGGTGTAAATCGGACTACTATATCATATAGATCGGTTCGAAAACAACATTTAGTAAGAAAATCTTTTTTGTTTCTCAAAATATCTCAACCAAATATACACACTGTGTGTTTGATTAAGTTTTAAACAGGCTGACCATATTTGGTGTAAATCGGACTACCATATCATATAGCGGCCATAGGATCGATCGACTCGAAATCAACATTTAACAAATTTTGTAAAAAAAAATCTGACGGCTTACACAGGGCACTGCAAGGGTATCCAAACTTTGCCGCGCCAAAGTTAGCTTGCGCTATATTTTTTTAGCTGTAATAATCTCTGGGATCTAGGTGTTCATACAGCCAGACGAACAGGCGGACAACTCTTTATCGACCCTGGCTAAGATGCTCATCAAGTATATACACACATGTATACATTATGGGATCTGCCCCACACTTGTTAACCAACTGGATGGATCCTTTGTTCTCTTATAGTAAAGGTCTTAAATATATTACATTTCGATAATGCTGTACACGGGCGGCAGTGTAACGACGGTATAACACAAAATATGTAGACAAAAATCTAGAAAGTTTACATAAATAAATAAACTTATTGCAGGGCTAAGATTTAACAACTCATATATAATTATATAGATTTATTGAGCAAGTTAAGTGGCCGTCGTTTTAAGGATGAGAAAGTGGCGGCAACTTTAGAATATTAAGAATGCAATGTAACGAATGTCTTTAAATCGTTATATGTACAGGTAGGCGGTAAATTTTAAATTAAAAAGTTGAAAAACGCATCGACAACTAATAAATTATATTTAATGAGATATGCTTCTGATAATCTTTTAATTGGAATGTGGAATAAAAAAGCTAGGGCCAAAATGTATGCTTTACTAATATTATTTCCACTTCTTGTGGTGTACTCCGATGATTGTAAAAGTATGCCACATTTATTCGTAATTCATTCTGTTCCTATCCGACATAATTTTTTCCACTTTCAATTTTGGCAAAGTGAAAAAGTCTTAACTGAAAAGCCTTTGAGCCGCATACATGAAGAAATACTTTTTCAATGGCCACTCAGAAGTTGTGCGAGCCTCGGGCTCTCACCTCTTTGGTCCATCAGAGCGTCTGGGCCATCAGTTCATCATTCGCATCGTTTCCCAGACCGCAACACTTTAACAATTATTGCCAACCACATGGACATGGACAAGAACATGGACATGGTACATGGATCAGAGGACATGGACAAGGACATTGGGTGCTGCATGTAATGTGCTCAATTTTTCGCATTTTGCACAGCCGACGGGCGGAACGAGGTTGAACGATTGCAATGCCTGCCACATGCCACATGTTACCTGTTACCTGCTACTGGTTGCCTGCAACCTGCCAGCCATAATAATATTAAACAATACATATAAATCACTCAGCTGTCTGACAACAAGCCAAACGTCCCTTCATGACCGGCCAAAAGGCGAATGGCAACTAGCAACTCGCAAACTGGGGAAATGGCTCTGACAGCAGAAGGTTTCATAAAAATTTACCGCCATAATGCTTATTTTAAAAGTCAATATGCTCACTGCCTGTTATTTTAACACCCATCGTGTCCAGGTGCCAACGCTCAACATCGTCATCCTCATTCTCGACATTCATATCCGTTGAAAAATATACGACACACAACATAAACCCAAAGTGATAAGTTAAAAACAGGAAAAAAAAAAAAAAGCGGTCCAAAGGAAACAAGTCCGAAGCCCCGCAGCCATCTAAAGTTAAGCGACACATGTCACCTGGCCCACAGACCCCTACAAGAAGTCGGAGAAAGGAGATCCGGCCCTCACCCTGCTTCTTCATATCCGGCCGTGACGTCCGCTTTATGTGGCATGATTATGTGCAACAGTGCATCAGGCAGACAAACACTCGACCAGTCAGAGCGACCAAGTGAACAATTCCCGTTACATCACGCCTTGATATTCCTTTTTTCCCACTTTTCAACCAATCATCGCACAGGTGAACGCGGTGTCAAATGGCCCTCAAGCATTGCCAACAACAACAGAACGTGTGGCAAGCAGCATGTTTCAACTGCAGTTCACCTTTGTTGATATGCTGCCAACTGCGATTACAACTGATTTTTAAGTCAGTTGAGACTTAAGGATCTGATCAAAAGCAATGGACATCAGTTCCTGCTGAGGCAATCAACTTTGCAATAATGTTACTCAACAAATGGAGCTATGTAACTCAACAACTAAGTAATACCAGCTAATTACTCAATAATACCAGCTTTTTTTACATCGGTAGCTAATGCACTCCTAAAAATAGTTATATATTGAAGAAAATAAATAAACTATTTATATTTTAAGAAAACAAATATATACAATCAAACTTTCAGAATTTCTTGGATATGGATCACATAGTCATATATCAGAATATGTCTAAGCCTCTCAAACTTCTGTATTAAATATATTAATCATGCCGTGCCACAACTTAATGATCCTCTAAAAATTGAATGACTAAGCATATATATGAATGTATATGAACATTACGAGTACGACATGTGAGTAGGTTTCGCAGTACTATTTCAAACCCAGAAATAAGCAGAACAATTTTTCATAAGATATTTACAAATACTTACACACTAAAAAAAGAAAAACCTTCAATAATTTAAATATGCTGAGGATATATTTGACTATTGTCCTGGGCTTGCTATTAAGTTACCTGCCATATAAAAACTGTGCGGAGATCAACACCGATTCCGAGTACAATATTGATGATTTTGATGCATTAGTGAACCACAACCAGTTGGAGAAGCAAGGGAATATTACTAATAAAGAAAAGAATTCAGCTATTGGAAATGTTCTTGCTAAACCTGAAACAGAAGTGAGTTATCGAAGCATGGATTTTATAAGCAGATCAAGTACAACCACGTCAGGTGACGGATTTAATTCAACTAAGACTTTCAGGCATGTCAATGAGGTAAACCATTTGGTATCTTATTCATGCTTAAACAATTGATCCAACTTCGTTTAACAGATGGAGGATCTGGGCTGTGGCTTTGGGAACCCACATGATATGAATGCGTTCGGCGGTAAACGGTCCGAGCAAGAGTCACACTTTGCCGAGTTCCCTTGGACGGTTGCGATCAGCACAAACGATGGTCTTTTCCTTGGGGGCGGTACTTTGATTGCTCCAGATATTGTAGTAACACTCGCCAGTTTATTTCAGAAGATTGTCACAACAGACAATCTTCAGGTTGTGGCAGGTGAATGGGATGTTCACAGTGAACTGGAGATTATGCCCCATCAAAATCGTGATGTGGCATCAATCATCAAGCATCCATATATTGTTGGATATACTAATGACATTGCGCTGCTCGTACTCCGTTTGGGCTTTAGTCAGCAGCCCAACATTAGATCTATCTGCCTGCCTACTCCAGCAACACTTATCGATCACAATCTCTGCCTATCGACAGCTTGGTCTCTTCCAAATATCAACAAACTTAAGAAATTTCAATTCAAAATTCCATCACGCGATGATTGTGAACAACGTTTGCCCATACCTTATAATAACGTAGATCCGAGTGTAATATGTGCTATTCCAATGGATGACACCACTTCCACACTCAACAGCGGCGCTGCCCTCTTCTGCCCCATGGGAGGCAATCCCGATCGCTACACTCAGACGGGCATTTTTATCGGAATTACTAACCGCAATAATATTAAAACTGGACTCTTTGTTAATGTGAGTCAGTTTATGCCCTGGATATTCAAACAACTCGGACCACGTAATACAAATCTAAAATACTATTTGCCCTAGATCAAGATTAGGTATAAGAAATTCTACATTATGTTTATAATTCTTAAATAAATGAAAATATTACTGTTCGTATACATAATATGTGTTACATACATATATGTATATGGTATACTATATATATTTACATATGTATGTATGCTATATAATATATGTATGTAAAATATAGTATGCATACGAACAGTAATATTTTCATTTATTTAAATTATTCAATTCAGCATTTTTTCTGATAGATCTGTGCATCTTTAAACTATCTACGCTAAATATCTCGGTTTTAAATTACAACATAAATTCATTTTAATTATTACTTAAGAAGAATTTATTTGTTTTATTTATCGTTCTTGTTTATAAATTTTTTTTAAATCATTTTTTCGGATTTTTCCTTGTCGGTTTGTCCTGTTTTTGTAGCGAGTAGTTGGCATCACTGATATAAGCGCAAATCTCGCCTCATAGCCGCCTCGTGTTGGCCACGTTTGCTGCGTGCGCTCATCACTTTTTCCTTCTCTTCCTCTCTCTATCCCTCTCTATCTTTGTCAGTGATTCGCCGTTCGTTTTTGACCTACTTTCAACGTTGCCGTGAGTCACAAAACGCTTCAAATGTGTCTGTCGATCGCTTTGTTGATGTCGGCGTCGCTGTCTTCGTTGGCGTTGCCTTCGCTTATCAGCTGCTCAGTGAGCGGTAAGTTTTACCAAAAAAAAATAAAAAACAAACACCAAAATAAAATGAAGGGAAAATGTAAAAAAAAACACATTTGTTGTTTTGGTGACGTTGTAGCGTCTGCGATTGCTGATCGCCTGTTCAATTAGCAAACTATTTAAAATGTTTTAAACTTTTTTACGCTCTCTGCTGTTAAATTTATAAACAAAATAAAAATATTTATAAAGAGCGTTGTATGGCACGAGAAAAAACAAACCGAACTGTTTGTTTATGTTATTCATTACTTTTTTCTTGGTTGCAGACGTTCTTGGTAATGTCTGCTGCGTCTTTTTGTTTCCTATAATCCATTGCGCGGCCCACAGAAATGCGATGCCAAGCAATATTAAACTTCACTCAATCTCACTCTCTCCCCTACTCAATATTTTTGTTGCTGATATTTGCCCTCAGCATAGCGTTGTTTCTATGCAGCTACGGCGTAACGGTAAATCCGTAAAACTCTAGGAAATACGGTATTATTTTGTACTAATTCGAATAGGCGTACAGCTTTTAAAAGCAACAACTCATCGACGCAACAAAAGTGTCGCAACAACCTAGCGATAAAATCCGTAGTGTGCCCATTGTGTGTGTATACGATGTGTGTGTGTGCTTGTTAATGTATGTATACACATATTTATCTTTTTGTTGTGCCGCTTTAATTTGTTTATTCGCTCATTTGAAATTCATCGCTGAGCTTTGGACACATTTGTTTAAATAATGCAGAATGCACAACAAGAAAATAAACATAAGTTGTGTTATTTATTTACTAGAGTTAAAAAAAAAAATTCTTGACGAAGTAAAAAACTAGCTCCGAACGCAGAATCAAGACTCATAATATCTGATAACAAATTTTGCGACGAAATATATTTGATTTAATATATGAACTAATATACATATGTATAAAAAAAAATTTGTGTCTTTGCACATTGCGCAAAAAAGTACAATTACCTTGTATCACAAAAAAGTATTAGACTGCACCGAACGCCAAATTACCTTTGTTTGTTTGTTTAAGGATTATAACAGTAAAAAATCCAACAAATTTCTGAAAGCTATCTCAACTCTTTGATAAAAACAAACAGACAAACTGACTGAAGAATATTTTAATATATCTACAATTCATTTAAATATTTAAGCCTTTTTCTTTAAAATTTCTTTAAGTGTACACACGCATAGATACAAAAGTAAACAGAGCCAATGGAAATCACGTTTTATCCAAAAACTTGACAGAGTGGAGACAGATACATACACGTCCTCTTACAAACTGTCCGCCTGGGATTTTGGATAAATGCGCCCCATACAAATAACCACAGTGGATCGAATGAAATCGAAAGTGCTCAGCTTCTTTAAAATATCTTAAACAATGTTCCGTAATTGTCATGGTATCGACCTTTAGAATCTCTACACCAGTACAAAGTGTTAGCCTCAGTGTATAAAATATTCACTTTACTATCCACAATAGAGTACACACAGGCCCTATAGCACAGCTGGGTGTGTGCTACTGAATCGCTTATCAGACAACTTTATGTGGGCTTTACGCCCGCCTCCCAACAATTTCCACTTGGAGCCCAAGTTGTGGAGCGTGTAAAATGCATTAAACAAACAACTTTCAAGCGTTTGCTGGGCGCTTGGTACAAAAAGTTTATGATTTCGTAATAAACAAAAAAATTAATGTTTTATACCGGGTAGAAAAAAATATTAAGTTGGATGGTCTAAAAACAATGTATATAAGGTAGATCTGCTTTGCGATTGTTAAATTAACACTAGAAATGCAGCGGATTGAGAATTTGATACATTTACGTACATATGTACAATAAATTCATTTAATATAATAAAGTAGATCTAATATCAGAATGCATTTAATAATTTGTTTTTCACTTCTATTCAACAATTTGTTTTAACAAATATAATAATAACATTAATACGTAAATATGTACTTGTAAAGTCACTTGCTAACTCAACCGTCTTTGTAGTATTAAAATATCAGCCCATCGTCATTGTTTACTCTCTTTTGATCATACGCATCAGTGTTGCCAACGCCTCTACACAAAAAAAGGATGGTTGAGCCCAAAAAAAATACAGAAAACGGATAGAATTTTTTTTAAGGACAAAAAAATAGGACAAATGCTTTCTTATAGTAAAATAATATTTTTTAAACAAATTAAATGAAAAATTCCGTCGAATATGCATTTTAAATGGCCACTGCAATTTATGGCAGTCAATTAATTTAATTTTCGTTTAGTTCGTATAATATGTCATCGAGAGAGCCATTGTCATCATCAGTCTCTTGTGTATATGATGCATTCGTTCTGATTTGATTTATGATTATGATTTATTTCAATTAATAGCTTGAATTTGCTGTCTCCTATATCTTTTCTTAACTCATCGTCAAAGTGCGGGGCCAAAACGTTTTTAATAATGTTAGTGCATTTTGTTCTATGCAATTGAATGTCTTTCGCGCCAAAATGAAAACCGCACAACTCGCTCATGTGTCCAACAGGATTGATTGCTGTATGTTGGGCACAAAACATTGCAAGAGCCGCCTCTTGACGACGAGCTGCAGGTGTTGAAACTGGATGGAACGTAAGTTTGTTCACTTGTGCGTAGGGCGCTGCATTTTGCATATGTTTTTTCGTGGTACCATGTGCGCGGATTTGATCTATTTTTCCATTAAAACTGCATTTGCAGTATACCTTTTCCCGATCCTTGGCATCTCGGCACAACCAATTTTTTAAACTTGGTTCTAATAACCACGATTCGCGGAATTTTTGTTTATATACCTCTTTCGGCATTTTGTAACTTTTAAGCTCGACTTCTAAATTCGATACGTTTGATTTCGATTACACACAATAAATCAGGGATGCATAATGCATTGCTCTCTGAAATGCTTATCGATGTCTACAAATCAATAAGAAAGCGATGTAACAATAAGAAAGCGATGAACAATTGTAATTGAAAAATTGTTCGATCGACTTAGAACAATTAAAAAAGGATGAATTAAAGGATAGAATAAAATAAAAAAGGCATTTTTTCCGGATAGGGGACGTTTTAAAAATTTTCCGGCAATCGCAGTTTTAAAAGGGACAAATCTGTCCGGAAAAAGGACAAATTGGCAACACTGATACGCATTCTCCTTCCCTCAGAGTCTCTCTCATTTTTTATATATCTCTCCCGCATGCGCACTTGCGCTGCTGACGTCAGTATTATAATTCGATGTGCGCTCTCTCTTATGTTGCGCTCTCAGTTTATCGCTCTCTACGCTTTGCTTTCGGTCAACGATCTTCAAAAATTTCGTTTGTTGAGTTCATTGAACTGCCGAAAAAGAAACTGTAAAATGTTCATTTTATAATACGACAACTGGTGAATGCGTCTGCTTGCCTGATAGAGGCAACAAGCGTCTGATTTTTCTTTCAATCGTCGCTACGATCACTTAGGGGACTTGGCACTGGCCCTGGAGACTGGGGACTGTGGCTGGGTCAGGGGCGGTTCCTGAACGTGACATTGTTGAGGGGCGTTAACCTTTTCCAATGCTCAGAGCAATGAACCTGACTATGGTGGGGGTCAATGCAAGTGTTTTTCAGTTGCCCTCGCCCAAAAACTGGGTTAAACAGCGGGGCCAGGGCCCTAGCCCCAACCCAGTTCATTGTCCCCAGGGCCGTGCTGTGGCCATCACTTTCGTTTTTTACGTAGAAATCGATAGCTTAATTTGTTTACGGAACAGGCGAACAGACAATCCAGCACATGGACATCAACCACTGTCTCAAATAGAAGGTTTTAATAACAACAACAGCAACAACAAGAAATTGAGGGCCAGCCGTGCGTACAATTATCATACACACACTCACAGTCACATCTTATTGTGGTGGTTGCTATGCTATTGCCCCTTCCTTTCACCTCTTCTTCTGATTGTGCAAGCAAGCAACCCCAGTTGACGGTCGACGTTGTCGTCATCGTCTTCACTTTCGCTTTTAAAACATGATCGATAATATACAGGCACAAAGTAACAGGCGCACATAATCTTCAGCTGACCGACAACTTCACTCCATTATTTTATTGTGGTGCGTCTCTTGTTGACCTCGTTTCTTTTGTTGTTGTTCATGTCGTTTATTGTGTTATGTTGTTGTTGTCGCTGCTTTCGTGTTGAAAGCTTTAACAATCGAACGAAGGGAAGAGCAACGTCACAAGGAAACATAAATGTGTATATACATAATATGTACATAAGTAAGTATGTATGCTCAGTTGTTTGTTTCAATGTATCTACAAGTTTATATACAGTTTTTCGCCTTTAAAGTTTGTTTAAAAATATTTTAATGGTGGTCGCTATGATGTTTATAGTCCGAAGATTTGATATTTATAATAGAACACTTGCCCACATTGTTCTATGCATGTACATAACGGAATGTTTTCTGACTGCTGACGGTCATACCTAATTAATAATAATAATTATTGGTAAATACCTAATTTAATTTAAATAATTGTAAGTTGTTTTTATTGTTGTGAAAGGATTATAGGTATCTCTTTAACGGTAGAATTGTATTCTTTTAAGCATATATTTTAACAAAGATTAGAAAGTTGATAAATTTTGATCCTATATTCTGTCAAATATTCATCAAAACTTAACGACTATATAATTTTAGGCTATAGATGACACATGTGGGAACAATACGTCGTAAATTTGGGTTTCTGATTCAAATATAGTCAAAAAAATACATATGCACATACTTTTTAGACCCAGTACTTTAAAAAAGTACAAATGGGTCTATTGCGTTTGTGCAAATGTGCGTAACAGGCAGAAGGAGGCGTGTCAGACCCCATAAAGTGAAAAAATTCGGAATTACAAGAGAACCTTTAAGACTAGCGTCTTGATTTTTGGTATATATATTACTCACTGTAGTCCAAACCTGTGCTGAAAATTTCATTCCAGTCGATAAACGCGGAAGTTATTTAACTAACAATGTTACAGGCAAAAGGAAGAAGAAGAGACGCTACCGGCCTCTTTGTTTGTCAAGTGGCGCCATCTATTGAATGGTACGCAACATTGAAGAACAATCTTTAGTGAACGCTTTGCACTCAAAAAGTACTGGGTCTCCTACTGTCGAGCTTGCTCCACTGTAGCTTACTGCATTTTTACAATATTGTCAAGTTTAAAAATTTGTCAGTTATTAAATTCATGTTTATCATCTCAAAAAGGTCATTAACTGAGGTGTGTACTTTGTTTTAACGTTATTAAAATATTAATTTTTAAATTTTGAGTTGTTACACTACTGTGTAATGTGTCCCATATACATAATGTAAGCCTTAGGAATCTTTACTGTGCCTAGAAATTTATTTGCTTGCGTCGATTTGCTTTTTTTATCTCTAATAGGTTTACATACTTCATTTAAACTCTAAAAATTTAATATTTAGTACCAGCTTATAAATACAATGCTTTTCTGATTGTGTTATCCAAACCCACAACTTGTTAATTTTGGAAACTTACGCACTCAGTCTGAACATATGTTTAATATATGTACATTGTATATGTATTTGTATGTATATAGCCCAATATACATATGTACATATGAGTTCGACCATTATTGTTGTTCACCTCTTGGTTTTCCAAGGTTTTCCAGTCTGCTTCAATCAGTATGTGTGTGTGTGTGTGTGTGAGGTGTGCGATTCAAGGTTTCCTTTTTTACTGAAAATAAGCTGCAAAAGTGGCAACAGTAACAGCAACGCGACAAGCAGTTGGTAAGCCTTCTGTTAGCCTGGCCAAAATAGAACAGCAACGGTTTCTAAATAGTTGAACTGCAGATTCACAAAGTTCCTCAAAAAGACGATTCTTCGATTATTCTCACCGACTGCCGGCAAATATTACCATTTTTCAGCAAAACAAATAGTTTTTGTTTACGCAAATTTCGTTTGGGCCAAGTGTGGGGTGTTGGCCATACCGCCCGGCTAGACCATCTCCGTTGTGTGCCATGGCGTATGTGATTAGTTTTTTCGTACTATTTGGAACCGGCGCACAGCGATCTACAGCCAGTACCTCCTTCTCTCACTCTTTGGGGGCAGCATGAAATTTTTATGTTGATATGAATACAACAACTGAAATAACAACAACAATAAGCGATGTACAGTGCTCGCGAGTGCCATAAAATTCAACGTGAAACGACAATTAGCGTTCAAGGTTATGAGCTGACTGAGCTCCGACTTGGGGACAATCCAACAGACTCTGCCTACCAATTGTTTTAACCAGACCGAGACACAGACCCAGCCCAACAACAGCAACAAATAAATACAAACCGGTTGCTCTGCCTTAAGCCTATAATATACGTTATGTATCCCAATCTTTTTTGAATAAATCCATCTTAGCCCGAAACTCAAATAATTCAAATATTAAATTGACTGTATTGAAAAATACTTACTTTAAAAGGAATGTGCATTAGTTTGACAACAAGACAGCAAACTAAATCTTATCACCAATTTAGAATAATTTAAAATAAGATAGAATAATTAATCGGAGAGCAATTTCGTTGGTTTTGCAACTCGACTTCTTAGTGTGTAGTTTCAATTTTCGATAGCAGAGGTAAAATTACTGTGGTCAGTCCCGCTAGTGACGATACTACACAAAGGCTACGAATAGCAATAGCTTTGTATACAGAAAGAATAGAAAATTGGCTAATATTGGCCGATCAGATTAAGTTATTTACCGATTGTAAGCTATTATTTCATGGTTCATGAGATATGGGAGTGTGAGTGGGAAGGGTACAATTTAAATACACTCGTTCGTTTGGTGGTATTTGAAAAATAAGATTAAATGTCACTTTGCGTGTTTATCAATTTGCTTGTATGTTAATTTACATTTTCAAAAACGCTTGCTGGCGGTTAAAATGCTAAGAGCCGATTAGATTGTTTATAGTTTCCAAGTCGCAGATGCTACAGATAAGTTCTATATATGGTGGCATCAAGACTGAAAACCCTTAACAAATTTGGGGTGGTTCGGTTCGGTGGTTCGAACCATAGAAAAAGATTAAAGCTCGGTTCGCGGACCGGTTTATGGAGCCCCTGAACGTAAGGTTCGGGCTCGAGCCTTGCACACTGTGCCGAGTCGCCAAATAATTGGCACAAAGTTGAATATTGCAGATATCGACCTGAGCTACAACGCGTTCTTGAAAATGTATCTCTAGGTAATGTATGCCTTTAGACTCTAGCTTAGTTTAGAGAAAGCCCGCCAGAGCCCAAAAAACGAAATGCTTATCGATATTTTGGTCAACCGCCATTTGTTTTAAAGTTATTGAATTTTTTGATAAGTCGTAACATCTATTGTGGTGGTAATATTTGATTTGACCGAACCAAACCTTTTTTTCGGTTTTTGTTTTGGTGCTAGAAAATGTGAGGGGTTCGGTTCGTGTTCCGGCTTGGGTAGCTCAAGGAACCCGAACCGGTTCGGAGAGGTTCGGCTTAGAACCGCTTTGCAGCATAGCTTAATGCTGTACTTAAGATCTAAAACTTACCTTTGACTTGTTTTCTGATTGACTTAGTATAAACGGAACAGGTGTAAGAAGGTTATGTATTGCACATTTCGAACAATTTTAAGAAATCGACTTTAGCGCATTTTTAAATTTCAATGCGTAGATGCCAATAATTTTCCACATTTTATTTTTTGGGAAACTCGCTTTACTTGATGGAGACAGATTAAGTGTAAAACATCACTTAAGATACGAACAATTCCATTTTTCGCGAACTATACCGACTATTGTCATAAAGTTTCTTTATATCATTTTAATTCAAGTAAGTAATTGTAAATATTTAACCTTCGTTGCAGACTTTATAAGCGTATATGGAAATATAGCTACGTATATTGTTTTTTATTTATTTATTAAAAGATGTTTCCTAGCGCTACAAGACTAATCTTATAAATTAATGCGCTAGTCCCTATTACTAAATCAATTAATTTCTAAGATTGACATTGTTAGGTTGTATTATGAATTAAGTGACATAACTTTGTTTCGGTATTCAGATATATTTTATATTTCAAGTTTTCATTCTTATATTTTCCTCTTCCATTACTAAACCAAACTGATTAGTAAGTATTATAAGTCAGTGGCGCTAACTCTATTACATACCATGCATATACACCAAATGTAGACCAACTCCGGAATAAATTCCAGTAGAGTATCTTTAAGTCCAATACACTAGACTGCAATTTTTTTTTACACTTTGAATTCTGAATATTTAGAACCTACAGATGGGTATTATTTAGTCGAGCACACTCACCTAGAGCGCCCTTACTATGCGTTTCTTTTATTTTTAAGTTGAACGACCTGGTGACAGATTTCATAAGTAGGCACTTTGCACAGATTCCTGGAGCCCTGATCAACATTAGCAGCGCAATTTCCTATGTAGTTGCTGTTTTTGCTTTATGATTTATGTATCTCTCTCTCTCTCTTTTAGATCCAAAATTCACTTTCGATTTTAAATTTTACTAGGAAGTTTTTTATAAATTCGGCCAGGCGCACAGGGCCGCTAGGGCGATGGCCATGATCATCAACGGGCCACCAAATTTTATCAGCTTGTTGTGAAACACTTTACTTACATATATTTTTATTGCCGTCTCTCTCGCCCCAACACAGCAGATAGTATGTATATGAGTACTTGGAAGTTATTTTTTGGTTATTTGTTTTTGTTTTTGTTGTGTCTTGATGATCGTGACCCACTTTTTCTTTTGCTTGTGGCATGTGTTCATTTCAGTGAATGAACTCAATGATAGGGGGAAGAGGAAGCGAAAGAGGTAAATGTGACAGAAGGTAACACTGATTAAGCTAAATTTGGTTTATGTTAAGTCTGTACTTATGCTTAGTCGCTAACTAAGCGATTTCCACGTTATGCCATGCTCACAAAAAGCCAATGTAATCCACGTTGTATCATAATTAAGCTACAATAACTTGTCATATTTAATCCCTTGTGACAACAACACAACTTCATGCAATCCACACTCTTACTTACATTCACTCTCAGCGAATCAGTGTTGCCAATTTAGCCTTTTTGAAGGTAGATCTGTCTGTTTTAAAACTACTTTAGTTGTGGAAAATTTTAAAAGTCCCCATCCGAAAACCTATGCTGTTTTACAAGTAGCTAAAGTCTCATTTGACAAATAAAGTAGGTAAAATATAATGCATCATATGCTACTAAAAAGATACCCAGAGTAATGTTATTATTGATGTATGTAGTTGTATATATATATATGTACATATGTATATAAATGTACATACAATATTCCAAATAAGAATATTTAGAATATAAAAATGCCATTCGATACATGTACCTTTTTTTTGGTATAAAGAAGATTTCCGCAAGCCAAACTTTTTTATTTTTATATTCTGGTATTCTCATACTGCAATTTTTTTACTTTTATAAAATTTTAAGCCGTTATTCTTTTATTTGTGAATATAATATCGATAAAAGTTGTTTGAGAGTTTCTTTCGTAACTAGGTGGCTTTTCACATATTAATCATAAAATTATTTGTCTTCTGTCAGTCTTCCTTTTGAATTTTTCATGCTTTTCCATCAGGTTGATTTGCCTGTTTTTGTCGCGAGT
Organism: Drosophila neotestacea; assembly: GCA_035044365.1. Taxonomy (NCBI): domain Eukaryota; kingdom Metazoa; phylum Arthropoda; class Insecta; order Diptera; family Drosophilidae; genus Drosophila; species Drosophila neotestacea. Next base: position 450,870 of record JAWNMD010000660.1, read on the forward strand.
AGTTGGCATCACTGTCTCTCATACTCTCTTTCGATTTGCTTTGCAGAGCTGACTGTGGGGCTGCGCAATGTTAACGTTCGAATTCCGGCGGCCGTTAAGCGCGGCGATAATGCGCTCTTAATCTGCAATTATGACATCGAGAACGACACGCTCTATGCCGTGAAGTGGTACCGGGGACGTCGGGAGTTCTATCGGTATACACCCAAGGAGAACCCAGCCTGGAAGATATTTACAAAAACGAATGAAATTGATGTCGAGGTGAGTACTCTTAATTCCTGCTCATAACGATGATGAAAATGATTATGCCAGCGATGATGATTAAATGTGTGAAAGACAGAAGCTGAAAGAGCTGCCAATGTAAATTGCTGTAAATAACTGTAAAGTGTTGTTGTTGTTGTTGTTGTTCAGGCTGTTGTTGTTCGTTGTATCAAAGGCAACAACAACGATGCCTGTGCTGTGTTTGTGTGTCGATGTTTGTTTTGTGCATGTTAAAAACTTTTAATTAACATTTTTGACTTTTCACTTGGCGTTTGCTGTTGTTGCAGTTGTTACATACATGCACACACACACACACACTCACACATGTTCTGTCAGGCATTTCCCTCTGCCATTCGTTGTTGACTTTTGCTGATTTTGCGAAAAGCTCAACAACAACAAAAAGTGAACCACCGCAAAATGTGTTCGAGCTGTTGCAACACGGCTGTAATATCTTATACATATAAACGCGTACATATTTATGCATCATATATGTAATTACATTGCATACTATAATTCGCATTGGCCATGTTTACAAAAACGCATTGATGACAAAAAATCTATGATATTTTTATTAGTGGTCAGCAGTGTTGTCCAATCATGATTATGATAGTTGAAAATCAATTAACAAAAAAGTTTGTTAAAATTCTCCGACTGTTATACTTTATTATCGATAGCATAAATATAATTTAATTACAATATATTTATATGAAGTAAAAATATATGAAGAATATGAATTGTATGTATGTAAAGTGGTAAACGAAAGTAGTCATACCCCTACCCCATTTTGTCTTATAACAAGTCCAACTAGTCAAAAAGTAACAACAAATTAACAATTAATCATGAATTGTTTAACAATGTCACAAATCTATATTAAGTTTGTTTAATTAAAAAAGATAAAAACAAGGCATTGAAAATTTTATTTCTTTTGATTTGTCTATTTCAGGTTTTAGTTTGTTGTTAATTATCTTCTACCCTTATATTAAATGTTTCCATGATACGTTTTATTTGAGATTGACTGCTTCTTTAAAAAATGGGAGAATATGTAGACATAAGTTTGCTACCGTATGTATCTACTATACATACGCTAATATATTTACATTAATTTATTTAATTTAATATTTAATATTATGTGTAAATAATAAATCTCTTCACAGACAACACAATCCAATGCCAGCCATGTCTTATTGCGAAATGTACCCACATCTATATCTGGTAAATTTGCCTGCGAAGTCTCTGCAGATGCGCCCACATTCGACACTTCTATTGTCGCTGCCGATATGGAAGTCGTGGGTGAGTATCAAAACTATGTTATCTGACAGATGAATTCAGACTTAGCTGACACGCCCCTTTATAGAGTTGCCCGCACAACGACCCATTATAACGGGAATTCATTCGCGGTATCGGCTTGGCGATATTATCAATGGCAACTGCTCGTCTGATTACTCAAAGCCAGCAGCTAACTTAACCTGGTGGATTAACGATATACAGGTAAAAATAATGAAAAATCAATTAACTTTTTAATTTAAAAAAATTTCTTTATTTATAACTTTTTAAGGTGCCTCCAAATTATTTGCGTATTTATGACATTCAACGGCATCTGGCAGAGCATCTAGAGTCATCTGTGCTGGAGTTAAATTTTGTGGTAACAACTCATCACTTCATCAAAGGACGTCTCAAGGTGAGAGCTGGATTTTTTTTAGTTAAAAAAAATTGATTTCAAGTCTTTTTGCTTTGATTGCAGTTGAAGTGTTCGGCTCGCATTCATGATATTTATGCACAGGAGAGTGAAAAAATCATCGAAGAGGATCGTCCACGTATCCTCGCATCGGGACGTTCACCGGATATGAATATGTATCCATTCGATCAGCCAGGTGATGCGGATGATCACAATGACTTATACTCGACAAATCCAAGTTAGTATGAACACTAAATATAATGTTAAAGTTTGTTTCTTCTATGTGAAAACAATCAATATCTTATTTGATTAACGGCCGCACATTAGTCAGGCGCAACATGGCAAAAGTGCTGAACGTTTGTTTAAAAATTAACCCAAAGCCGAAGCTTAAGATAAGCAATGGCCACAAAGAAACACACACACATACACACACACCCAGACCCTTAAACACACACAATAGTGAGTTGTGGACGAGGTATACAAATCTTAGCCTGATTGTTTTGCAACTAAAACAAATGCGAAGCAGACCGTTGGGAATTTTAGGGTTGGGAAAAGAAAGGGAAAGAAGGGATACATTACACGCACGCCATTAGAATGATAAACGGTGAGGCATTAAATCAAAGTTAGTGAAAAAAGGACGCAAGGACTCGGGACGCACCTTATTAGCCATTGTTGTTGTGCGCCCACGATTTATTAATGTGCTCTGTGCTAAGCTACAAGCAATTAATTCAAAGATTAATTTGACCAGCGGGTACCACAACCACCAAAAGCACCACAACCATCGCAACCACCTTAACCAGTACTCAATATGATATTTCTCCTCTCTTTTCCATTCTTCCTTTTCACACACAGATGCTGCATCAACACAATCGAAATCCAATTGGCTTCGGCAACTGACAGTGGTGGTGCTAATGCTACTGCTGCACTTGGGCTGCAGCAGGACGAACAGGACAATGAATTGTAACACCCACCAAAGTAGCTGTTGCAGGGCAGATACACAGTTGCGAATTCACCACAAACCCGAACTGGCAATACGGTGATGAGCTGGCCATGGTCAATGGGTGCCATGAGAATTGGACTTCAAAAGGAGAACTCCAACTGAGCAACAGATCTGACATTTATTCTAGATCCTTCGGAGGAGCACTCAAAAAAAATCTTATATACGAGCGTGTTTTCAATTCCACGTTTACAATTATTTCACAACTATTAGATATACCGCAAAAAGTGAGTTTCTAAAATAGTTGCGAAATCGTTGTGAAAGTGCAATTGGGAACAACCCAATAAGTAAAAGCGACTAGTCACAATTGTCATTAACTGTAATATTTAGCGAATGTTGTTGTGCATCATAGACAGAGAGCTGCCCCTCGCTCCTTACCCCTCCTCACATAGATCTACTAATAAATACCAAACTATATACTGTAAAAATAAAATAATTTATAGATTTTGAAAGTGTAACTGCAGACTCGTCACCTAATCCTAAGTCAAATGTAAATAAATCATAACAAAATTACAATACAGTGAAAAACAATCTAAGAATTAAACTAGCAGGAAGAAGTGTTTTCTGTAAATTTTGTGTTTTTTCCGTATTACAATTTTGATGTGTAATTGTGGTTTCTAGGCAAAGCTCGTTTTGTTAATATAAGTAATTTAAGTAATTTATGATAATGTTGGTTTTTAAAACTGTACAACCTAACTAAGTATTTAGCCAATTTGTTATGACATTCATGTGTGAGTTGACTTTTAGCTTGAACTGTAAACAAAATGGCAGCCAAATAAAATACATTTTATTTGATCAAAGAGTTGTGTTTAAATGAAATAAAAAAGATGACATAATTTTATGTTGCAGTTGCAGCGGCTAAGCGAGTAGTATACTTTAAAGAGAGATATCGGTGGTAAGAGTTAAGTTTAAGTTTAAGCTTAATGCTTTTAATTTTACAAAAAGTAACTAAAGTTAAAGAGTGAAAAGTGTAACGGTTGTGGATGGAGTACTTATTCGAAATTAAATGTACCTCCATTAGCAGAATGTTATGGTATGATTTTATTCTTGTAAGCAACTCAAAAGCATGCACGGGAATACAGTTGAGAACCATTCGATTTGTTAATAATTTCTTTAGAAAGCTCTGTAATTACTTCTTAATTGCAACTGTTAAACATTTAACGCCATTTGGTCATCACTTACATATTACGATTGTAAACCAATTTTTCTTGTCATGCTTTTTTCGTTTTGCTCCTTCCCCATTGCGGTTCACCAGGTCGTCCTCGGCAAAGTGTAAAATATTATGGCGTCAACAGAAAAAGCCACAAATGAAAAACTTGTAATTTAGGTGACAAAAACAACAAGACAAGTCGCACACAAAGTGCGATGGCAAACAAAGAGGGGGGACAGCGTGACACAAAAAACAACGTCAAATGGGTTGGCAGAACTGCAAGGACCGACTAAAAACCATTTGGCAGCACCCCACTTAGGATCGCTTCAATCGTACAGAAGAGGTTAGTTTAATAGAAACAGTTGAGAATCAGATTGCAAACACATACATTTGTAAGAATCTAAATAGTTTTAAATAATATCAGTTTACAACTCTAGATGGTAAAAACAGTGCGCGCTTATTATGAGTTGAACTTTTCAGGATTTATTGGTAGCAGAGTTTAGAGTGATATGTAGAGCACTTAATAGTTGTCCTAATTATTTAAGCTAGTTTGTTTTTAATGGCCTGCGTCTACTCAATTGTCGAGTGCTGTATTTGTGGGTGTTGCATGGAAGTTGCATACTTTTCAGCGCGTCGCTTTGTTGTTGCTGTTTGCAATTTCGCACTTGACTGCATGTCTGCAGATCTCAATGTGAATCCGAATCTCTGTCAGTGTGCGTGTGTGTGTGTGTGTGGGGCGTATGGGCTCGTCTTGCTAAGCATCTGCATGTGGGGAGACGGGCGTGGCTGTTTGCCCATTGCACTGTTGCAAATTTATTGTGCATGTGAATGCGCAACTCCCACGACCTTCCCCTTCCACATACAAAGTAGGACTCTGCTTTGGCAGTCAGCGAACCAAGCCAATTGCTCGAAAATGACTTTTGGCACAAGGCAGCTGCAAAAAGCGACGAGACGGGGAAACCAGGCTATGATACTCAGAAGATTGAGCTGGCAATGGAAATGGGAAATGTGATGTGGAAATGGAATGGAATGGAGTTTGACTTGGAGTTGGAGTTGAAGCTGCATTTGAAGCTGGTTGTGCAATTGGAAGTTGGTAGAGTCTATGTGGTTAGGGAGAGGAGAGAGTATGCTGCTAATGGACAATCGAAAACGCATTCAACTGGCAATTTCGGTCTTGCCCGTTGGCGCCATCGTCAGCTGTGTTGGCAAATTGATTCCCGTTTGCGGTTGCTTGGCACCAGTCAAACGTCAACACCGCCGACCGCCAGGTGGCGCCCTCATTAAAACTGCACTGCTCAAAACGTCAAAAGCATTTGAATGCGTGCAAACAAACTTACTAGAAAGCCGTCAAGTTGCGGTTTGAAAGCAGACAATTCCATCTTCTTGGCTTCTTTTTGTTTCTGACTTTCATGAAAAACATTTGTTAATTACTTTTCGGTGGATCTCTCTTCCTCTTTGCGATTCTCTGTGTGTGTAATGCCAACTCCATGAGAAAATTAAAAACGTTTTTAAAAAATGTAATTCATTTATGTGCAGTGTAATGCAAATTAAGTAATTTACCGTTTACAATAAGTTGTAAACTTCAAAGGCAAAGTTCGCGAATGTTTTTATGGCTCCCAGACGATGTATACTATTTTATCCAATCAATATAGCCCATTAAGCAGAACGCTCGATTTAAATAAAATTTAAGCACTGATCTTCTACAACCTTGAACCTTTGAAACCATGATAATCAGGCAAAATAATAAAAGTGCACGTAGCATTTACATTAACCTGTTGATGACAATCCACTATGGGGTATCTGCCGGTTCACTTGGAATTAATTGATAGCTGAAAAACGGAACAAGATTTTGTTGGTCTAGCTCTCTTGCATTGGACTTGTAATTTTATTACTAAGATATTTGCACATGCAAACTTGTTGTGTCAGTGTGTCATTATACCCTTGCAGAGGGTATATATATTAGGGCGGGTCAATTTGTATGGAGCTAAAAAAACGTGGTAAGCGTATAGCAGATTCGTAGTCTGCGATGAATTCTAAGAAATTTTCACTAATAAACCCCATGTCTAAAATGAATTCCTAGCCCCCGCCGCGAAGCATGAAAATTTAAGGTTGCAGAATATTTTGGTATATTGAGGTTTGTGCGGTTTTTTTAAAACAAATAATACATTTTGTAAGAATATTATATTTTATTCTGATTCGTTTTTTTATAATATAATTTATAAATATTTTTGTTTTTAAATTAACCAACAAATTTTTTTTTAAAAAGTTTATTTTAATAAAATTTTTAGACCCAGTACTTTAAAAAAGTACAAATGGGTCTATTACGTTTGTGCAAAAAAATGTGCGTAACAGGCAGAAGGAGGCGTGGCAGACCCCATAAAGTATATATATTCTTGATCAGCATCAACAGCCGAGTCGATATAGCCATGTCCGTCTGTCTGTCTGTCCGTCTGTCCGTCAGTCCGATTTTTGAGTTCCTAGATCTCAGAGACTATAAGAGCTACAGACACCAAATTTGGCATGAAGGTTTATCTATATCTTGCATTGATCAAGTTTGTTTTAGATATTTGCCACGCCTCCCTCCGCCCCTAGAAATTGAAAAACAAAATTTTAAAGACGAATTACAAGAGAACCTTTAAGACTAGCGCCTTGATTTTTAGTATATATAATACTCGCTATAGTCCAAACCTGTCCTAAAAATTTCATTCCAATCGGTTGATAAACGCGGAAGTTATTTAACTAACAATGATACAGGCAAAAGGAAAAATGCAGTAAGCTACAGTGGAGCAAGCTCGACAGTAGGAGACCCAGTACTTTTTGAGTGCAAAGCGTTCACTATTGATTGTTCTTCAATAATGCGTACCAAACAATAGATGGCGCTTTACGAAGTTAATAAACACAGAGGTCGCTAGCGTCTCTTCTTCTTCTTTTGCCTGTAACATTGTTAGTTGAATAACTTCCGTGTTTATCATCCGATTGGAATGAAATTTTCTGGACTGGTTTGGATCATAGTGTATATTATATGTACCAACAATAAGGCGCTAACATTAAAGGGGCTTCTTTAATTCGACTTCGAAATTTTGTATTTTAGTTTCCGGGGGCGGAGGGGGCGTGGCAAAAATCGAAAACAAACTTGATCAATGGTAGATGTGGATGATCCTACATACCAAATTTGGTGTCTCTAGTTCTTATAGTCTCTGAGATCTAGGTGTTCATATTTTCGAAATTTTGAACAGCCGTATACTATCCGTTTATTATCCGATCCGGATAAAACTCAGGACAGGATTGGACTATAGAGTTTATCATGTATTCCAAAAATCATATCGCTAGCATTAAAGGAGCTTTCGTTATTCGACTTTGAAATTTTGTTTCAAATTTACGTGGGCGGAGGGGGCGTGGCAAAATCTAAAACAAACTCGTTTAATGCAAGATGCAGATGAACGTACATGCCAAATTTGGTAGCTCTAGCTCTTATAGTCTCTGAGATATAGGTGTTCAAAAAGGGACAGACGGACAGACGGTCAGACGGTCAGACGGACAGACGGACAGACAGACGGACATGGCTATATCGACTCGGCTGTTGATGCTGATCAAGAATATATATACTTTATGGGGTCTGCCACGCCTCCTTCTGCCTGTTACGCACATTTGCACAAACTTAATAGACCCATTTGTACTTTTTTAAAGTACTGGGTCTAAAAAGAAGAGACGCTAGCGGCCTCTATGTTTATCAAGTGGCGCCATCTATTGATGGTACGCAACATTGAAGAAAAATCTTTAGTGAACGCTTTGCACTCAAAAAGTACTGGGTCTCCTACTGTCGAGCTTGCTCCACTGTAGCTTACTGCATTTTTAGACCCAGTACTTTAAAAAAGTACAAATGGGTCTATTAAGTTTGTGCAAAAAAAAAATGTGCGTAACAGGCAGAAGGAAGCGTGGCAGACCCCATAAAGTATATATATTCTTGATCAGCATCAACAGCCGAGTCGATATAGCCATGTCCGTCTGTCTGTCCGTCTGTCCGTCTGACCGTCTGTCCGTCTGTCCGTCTGTCCGTCTGTCCCTTTTTTGAACACCTATATCTCAGAGACTATAAGAGCTAGAGCTACCAAATTTGGCATGTACGTTCATCTGCATTTTGCATTAAACGAGTTTGTTTTAGATTTTTGCCACGCCCCCTCCGCCCACGTAAATTTGAAACAAAATTTCAAAGTCGAATAACGAAAGCTCCTTTAATGCTAGCGATATGATTTTTGGCATACATGATAAACTCTATAGTCCAATCCTGTCCTGAAAGTTTTATCCGGATCGGATAATAAACGGATAGTATACGGCTGTTCAAAATTTCGAAAATATGAACACCTAGATCTCAGAGACTGTAAGAACTAGAGACACCAAATTTGGTATGTAGGATCATCCACATCTACCATTGATCAAGTTTGTTTTAGATTTTTGCCACGCCCCCCTCCGCCCCCGGAAACTAAAATACAAAATTTCTAAGTCGAATTAAAGAAGCCCCTTTAATGTTAGCGCCTTAATTGTTGGTACATATAATATACACTATGATCCAAACCAGTCCAGAAAATTTCATTCCAATCGGATGATAAACACGGAAGTTATTCAACTAACAATGTTACAGGCAAAAAGAAGAAGAAGAGACGCTAGCGACCTCTGTGTTTATTAACTTCGTAGTGGCGCCATCTATTGTTTGGTACGCATTATTGAAGAACAATCAGTAGTGAACGCTTTGCACTCAAAAAGTACTGGGTCTCCTACTGTCGAGCTTGCTCCACTGTAGCTTACTGCATTTTTTTAATATAAATAATGAAAACACGTCATACACTGATGAAGTGGAAACCAAAAGTCTATAACTTTTTGACAATAAAGATATAGGTTTGCAATTTGAAATATATATTAAATATATAATTAGGAAATTTAAAGTGTTCAAAAGAAAAGTGGGCGTGGCACGAAAGGGGCGTTAAAAACATTAGATGCCGTTTTTCTTTATATCTAAAAATTTATCAAATTAATGAAAACAATGTCAAGTCACAATACAAAACGCTTATGTAATTGCTAAATTTTCACTAATTTCATTCTTTTATTCAACTTAATATTAAATCTAAATAAAGTCAATTTTTAAAGTCTTGCTTCGACTCGATTTGTGGATAGTTTAAACGACTTTCTAAAGTTACTGACATAACGTCATCTACATTATGCGGCATTACGCGTCGTGCGATATGTGTCAACAATTGCACACATCGTTCAGTTCCCTGAATGTGGGATGGAATTTCTGGATCTGCCAGTGGTATTTCCTCAGAGTTTAAGTACTCCAATAAGTGTTCATGTGGAATGTCGAAAGTTAACGGAGGTTCAAATAGGACGTCGTCGTTATCAGTCGAAATTAATTATATTCTTTTTATAGGACCGGAGCGTAGATGTATCTTGTAATTTTTCGATAGTAAATAATTTTGTTCATAGCATTTTCTCGAACAGATTTTCTTTCATCGAAAAGCATTGCTAACAAAATATTTTCTGTATGGGCAAAAAATGAATTGTTTTATATTGCTTTGTTCACAATTCCTTGAAGATTCTTCGGCAAGAACTGTGATGACCGTATAAAATTAAATAAAAGTTTACTGCCATATACCACAGAGTTATAAAATTTGACATTAAAATACATTGGTATGTAAACTTTCATAATGAAATTAGTCAAAATTTTTAAATTGTTCGATGGTTCGCGACATAAAGGCGTAAAATTCTGCTTGCTTTTGTCAACCAGCGCGAATGAACAATTTTTCCTGGTTTCATGTTGGCGACATCTTTTGAACACAAACCTTCCGATACAGCTTTGGCTATTCTATATAGATAAAAAACGTCAGTGAAAAGATTTTTTCATCTTTACTTTCAATAGTTGGAGGCATATTCCCAAGTGTATTGTGACTTAACATTGTTTTCATTAATTTGGTAAATTTTTAGATATAAAGAAAAACGGCATCTAATGTATTTTACGCCCCTTTCGTGCCACGCCCACTTTTCTTTTGAACACTTTAAATTTCCTTATTATATGCAATATATATTTCAAATTGCAAACCTATATCTTTTATTGTCAAAAAGTTATAGACTTTTGGTTTCCACTTCATCAGTGTATGGCGTGTTTTCATTATTTTTATTTAAAAAAATTTTATTAAAAAAACCTTTTTTAAAAATAATTTTTTGGTTAATTTAAAAACAAAAATATTTATAAATTATATTATTAAAAAACGAAACGAATCAGAATAAAATATAATATTCTTACAAAATGTATTATTTGTTTTAAAAAAACCGCACAAACCTCAATATACCAAAATATACTGCAACCTTAAATTTTCATGCTTCGCGGCGGGGACTAGGAATTCATTTTAGACATGGGGCTTATTAGTGAAAATTTCTTAGAATTCATCGCAGATTCCGAATCTGCTATACGCTTATCGCATAAAAAAATTGACCCGCCCTAATATATATTCTTGACCAGGACGACGAGCTAAGTCGATATAGCCATGTCCGTCTGTCTGTCTGTTTCTATGCAAACTAGTCTCTCAGTTTTGAAGCTCTCTTGATGAAACTTGGCACAGGTCCGTCTTTTTACTGCACGCAGTACATATGTTGGAACCGGCCGGATCGGACAACTATATCATATAGCTGCCGTAGGAACGATCGGCTCAAAATCAACATTTAGTGAGAAAAACTTTTTTTTTCTTGAGATAACTCAACGAAAGTCACCAATTTTGTGTTTGATTCAGATTTATATAGTCTGACCGAATTTGGTGCAAATCGGACTATTATATCATATAGCTGCCATAGGAACAAACGTTTCGAAATCAACATCTAACAAATTTTGTAAAAAATCGGACGGCTTATGCAGGGCTCTGCAAGGGTATCCAAACTTATCAAGATCGGACTACTAAAGCATCTAGCTGACATCAGTCGACAAACGAGTTTCTATATGGAAAACCCAGTTTATTGTGGTTTTTGTAGTTCTAATAAATTTTAAAATATTCCTTTTTTACAATTAAGAGCAATAAAATGACATTAAGTGAAATTTTATTAATTAGTCTAATCCTTCCGTTGATATCCTTCCATATCGGCATTTCTCGCACATAAATTACGTGGTAAATAAATATTTCTTATAAGAAAAGTGCACAAAGGGGTGCACTCCAGTGTCTAAATTTAGAATATATTACCAAAGAATATTAAAATTAACATAGTCATTTGCTTTGTTTTTTGTCATTTGTTATCAAAACTAGGTAAATTAGCTTCTCAAAGATACAATTTCGTTATCAACTCTTCTTTTAAATTACTTACTATTACTTATTAATATTAAAATATTTATTTTTAGGCTCTTAATTAAGTGATTGTAAGCAATAAAATAATAATTGTTTAAGAGCTGTGAAATTAACAGTGAGGAACCAATTCTAACATTTTGGCAATAATAACATTGATTTTTAATAACTTTCAAAATCAACTTCCATAAATATCGCAAATTGCACCAAAATCGAATGACGGGGCTTTATGCAACTTATTATCGAATTCCGAAAAGTATGCAGAGAAACAGAAGTTGACTGTTTTATGAACAAATACAAAATGCAAGAAGTACAGCGTAAAGGTATGCAACCTTTTATTGAAAGACCGTTTATGTGGAACGCACAAAAGTATGCAGTAGACAAGGCAAAGAGACGGACGTCAAAAATTTAACATATTTGAAACGTGTGGCAGCCTTGGCTAACATGGTAACATGATAACATGAGAAACAGCATGAAAGAAAGCATGAACGGGCAACGCGCGCTTTTAAGTAAGAACCGATTTTTTTTGCAACAATATTGAAATTCGAAATTAGATAAATTCAAGAGGATTCTTTTGACATATCTTTCGTCTTTGTAGCCCTTCCGGGAAATTTATGGAGAAGGGTAGAGAAAATTCTACGAAAAATCTATGCAAAACTTCAATAATTTTTATTTTCGAGTGAATTTCTCGAGTGTCCAAGCGAAAAAATTTCGGCGGTCACTCGATTTCGGTGACCGGAGTTGTCAGGTGTGTCCAATTTTGGCGCCACCTCTTGTTTGCTAGCGCCTCTTTTTTAGAACTTCAATTTTGTCGTGGTATTGGCAGCTCTGCTGTCCGCTGCCGTCGTCGTAACGGTCGCTTTGCCTTATTTACTTATTTCAATGGTTTCAGCAAAATGGCCTCCTTCCTGGGTCCCCCCCCAACACACACGTCCCCCTCAAAATCACTATAAGTATAAGTTAGATTAAGAGAAATTATTTTATTGATTGGGTCCATTTCCCATTTTCCCTTCAAGGGACAACCAACTAACTAACTAACTACTAATTTTATAGTATAGATCGGTGGTGAAATTAATTAAAATATCAAACGTTTTCATTCATTCTTCTTCGGCATCTTTCTTCTTTGCCTCCAATATCAGTTCAAGTATATGTCGGACTTAAAAGCAACAATATAATTAATAGAAAATATTTTAATAAGGATTTGCTGATTAATGGCTGAGCTTAATTCATTCAATAATTAGCAAAATACTTTCCATAACAACTGGAGGTAAATAAATATTTATGCTAGTTCAAATGAGGGGTTTTTCTAAGAGTTATGCGCAGAATGAGTAATGAAGATCATGTGAGATAATGAAAAATGCTTAATGCTCATGAACTGAGGCAAAGTTTTCCAAAGTTCATCAATTGTTTATTTGATCGAAAGGCAATTTATAAATAGCAATTGGAAAAACAGCGGCAAGAATTCAGTGCGCATTTGTGTGTAGAACAGCACAGTCGGGATATACAGCGTTATTAACAGATTGTGGGCGTGGCAATGCAACTAAAAGACCAAAGACAGATCACTACCTATGTTCTATTCTTACTGCAGTTTATCGTCTTTGTGAAAGGTAATATAAGTTACCTTGAATATCTTCTGGTAACTATCTTTAATATTGCTAGGACGTCGTGGCTTTGGAGCCGGCGAGCAAGACTGGAATTATGTGGAGGTGCGAGAGGGCTCCCATCTATTCTATTGGCTGTACTACGCAACGTCAAATGTGAGCGATTATACGGAGCGTCCGCTCGTTATTTGGTTGCAAGGTGGACCTGGCGTTGCATCTACGGGTTGCGGTTGCTTCGAACAGCTGGGACCGATCGACATTGAGGGAAAGCCACGTGCCAGCAGTTGGGTGCAGCATATGAATGTGCTCTTTATTGATAGCCCGGTTGGCACGGGTTTCAGCTATGTCGAGACCCATGGTAGCTATGCGAATAACAACAATCAAATAGCAAGAGATCTGGTTACACTGATGGTCAGCTTTCTCAGCGATCATCCTGAATTTCAACAGGTTCCGTTGCACATCTTCTCCGAGAGCTATGGCGGCAAGATGGCACCTGAATTCGCCTTGGAGCTGTATCTGGCGAAAGAGAGAGGGGAGCTTGAGTGCCAGCTGAAGTCTGTAGTTGTGGGTAATCCATGGACTTCCCCTTTGGATAGCACTCTCTCATATGCACCTTACTTGCTACAACTGGGCATTATCGATCACGATGGCTACCGGAGTATCTCAAGCGTTGCAGCGGAGATTGCAAAGCTTGTCTATGCAGGGAAATGGTTAAAGGCAATCGAGCAGAACTCGGAGATCCAGGACTTGATCAAGTTCCACACGGGAGGCGTCTTCCTTTACAATACACAGCGTCGCGTCCATGTGGATGATGACTATCGGTATGGGGAGGATCCCAAGCTGCGGGACTTTATGATAAACAATGTTAGCCAGGCACTTAATCTCACCCACATGTCCGAGTGGATGGTGCAGAATGCGACTGTTTTTATTAATCTAGGAGGAGACATCTTTAAACCCGCCGTACACATAAGTAAGTTTATCAATCTATCTCCCAACTCTCGTTAATATAATTTGTTTCAAGTCACTCGCCTGCTAAATGAGACGCCTCTTCGAGTTGGAGTCTACTCGGGAATCCTGGATATGCTCTGTGCCACGCCTGGCACCGTCAACTGGATAAATCGAATGCACTGGCGTCTCAAGCAGGAATACGTTAGTGCCTCCCGAAGACCCTTCCGCGTCAACGGGGTGCTGGAGGGTTATGAGAAACAGGGAGGGGGCTTTAGCATGTTTTGGGTTTTCCGAGCGGGTCACATGGTCCAACAGGAAAATCCCACAGCCATGTCTCACATTCTCCGTGAGTTCACAAACTTTGGTTAAAGATGTTACGTCCTTAAATAAAGTGAATTTAAAGCTAAAACTAAAACTGATTCTGTAAAGCAGGTGTGGGCAGTGGTAATCGACCCTCAGCTTGTGCGTGTGTGTGTTGTCGTTTACTGAAACATAACGAAAAGGCTGACGCTGTCGAAACGCTGCACTCGTTTTGTTTTTGTTTAATCGCGAACTGTCGGCATCGACTGCTTGTGCGTCTCTGTGGCGTCCCTTAAGAGTTTGAGTTTTGTGAGCAAATTAGAAATGTAGACAAGATGAATTGGAAACTGAACTTTAATTTAATTTTTTTAAATGATTAGCATTAAAAAATTAGAAATTAATAAAAAATGGAGTTGGTTAGGGTACTAAAACTAGACCGATTAACATTTGAAACTTATTCTGCGAAAGTTAAAAATAATTATGTAAGGAGCTCGCCAAATTTAATACCATAAGGCCCATTTTTTCAATGTTTATATAAGCATTATTTGATATATACCTTTAAATTTGACTTTAGTTTAGATACGTTTTAGACATTGAAAAAATGGGCCTAAGTGAATATAATTCTGAAAAGGTGTTGGAACTAGACCAATTGAAAGCTACAGACCATGAATCCTCTCACAAGTCTTCTCCCAAGTCGTGTCACGGCCAAGGACAAAGCTCTAACAATTTACTCGAAATTAACTCAAATTCTGGTTTCAATGCGGTTTTCCTCAAACCACAAACAGATTCTGTATTTTCCTTCTCTCTTGACGCTTATTGCTGCAGCATTTTACAGGTGCACCACATCAATTTATTTTCCACACAAAAGCCTATTAAAACTCACACACACACTCAGGCCATTGATGGTTTGTGAAGCCTGACTAAATGTTTGCCAAATGGAACCACTTAACCTTTTTTCTTTTTTTCTTTTTTCCTTGTGGTTCAGTGAAAATGAGCGGAATTCCCAATGAGGGAGTGATGGAAAGAAAGCAGAGAAAGACCCTAGACTTCGTTGTGTCTCGAGCTGCAGCAAAACAAATTAATTAAAAACTTAAAAGTTTGTCTAGAGCAGAAGGAAGGTGGATGTGAGATGCTTTAAAAAACAGACACATATTAAAAGAGAGACAAGAGTGAAAAAGAATAATGATATGATTAATATTATGGGTTATTTTAAGCTACAGAAAATTGGATAAGAAATGCTATTATAGATATGACTATTTTATTAATTATATACCCTATACCCTATATTTTAGAAAAACCAGCTGATAAATTAGCAATTATGGAAAACCCACGAAAAGACTAATGTCATAGCTAAAAAGCCCTGCAAATATCATTCCATGAACTTTCGGCTGTTAATAGAAAAAATTAAAGAATGCCAGGTCTTTCAGAAATTATAAGAGGTTCTTAACAGATTTTATGACCCGTTTGGCAACCTCAATACATACTTTAGAAGATAGTGAGCTTAATATGTTGGTACAAAACGCTGGATAAGATACTCCACCATTTTTACTTGAAATTTTCCTAGAGATTCGGCCAATTAATAGCTCATAAATTTCTTTGGTATTCTTACCTTGTGGATAGATGAATTATAAATAAGATCCTTAAAGGAAAGTCCAATCTAAAATCCTGGTCATTAGCGTTATCAAGTCCAAAACAATACAAATAATTTTAACGAATCCTTATTAAGAATTAAAGGAAGATATGATAAGCAATCATTAGCCAGAAAGGTATTACCCAATATTCCTGTGCGGACTTTCTAAAGCTAAGCCTAATTGAAAGCAATTATATTTGATATAATAGTCATAACATATTAATTTTATTTGCCCATTTGGATATCACAAGCTGAGGCACACTTTATCATCAACAACTAATTAGTGAATACTTAGATGAAATACGTAATCGAATAACAATTGGCAAGATGCGACTGGAACAGAAAAGTAGCTTGAGGGAGTCTTGTGGCTAAAATTTGGTTGGAAAATGGTTTTTCCTGCGTCACGTCAACGCACAAGTAATTTTCACACAACTTAACGCCACATATCGTGCATATTAATTATGGTGGAACAGAGGGGGAGATAAATCTAATTTGGTAAGACGACCTACGCGGTCGTCACGTAGACGCTTCCCTTCCTTTCCTCCTTATAGCCAGATGGTAGATGTCATGCGTGGAATGCACGTATGCCATAATAGAAGCTTGAACTTGGGTTCAATTGTATTGGGCTGGTTCTAGATACGGTGTTGCCTTGGTTGCCATGTTGGCAGCTATTGTAGCCATGTCAAAAATGTATAGGTAGAATGCCAGGATTTACCACGCTCAGGACAAAATTTGGTTCAAAAATTACTCATGTGCGACTTCGTTGGGTTAGACATTTCTTGGCCAGGCCAAAAATAAATTAAAAGCCTTTTGTCGAAACAAAAAAAAAAAATACAGTAAGCTACAGTGGAGCAAGCTCGACAGTAGGAGACCCAGTACTTTTTGAGTGCAAACCGTTCACTATTGATTGTTCTTCAATAATGCGTACCAAACAATAGATGGCGCCACTACGAAGTTAATAAACACGGAGGTCGCTAGCGTCTCTTCTTCTTCCTTTTGCCTTTAACATTGTTAGTTGAATAACTTCCGTGTTTATCATCCGATTGGAATGAATTTTTCTGGACAGGTTTGGACTATAGTGTATATTATATATATCAATAATCAAGTCGCTAACATTAAAGGGGCTCCTTCAATTCGACTTCGAAATTTTGTATTTCAATTTCCGGGGGCGGAAGGGGGCGTGGCGAAAATCTAAAACAAACTTGATCAATGGGAGATATATATGAACCTACACACCAAATTTGAGGTCTCTAGCTGTTATAGTCTCTGAGATCTAGGTGTTCATATTTTCGAAATTTCGATCAGCCGTATACTATCCGTTTATTATCCGATCCGGATAAAACTTTCAGGACAGCATTGGACTATAAAGTTTATCATGTGTGAAAAAAATCATATCGCTAGCAATAAAGGTGCTTTCGTTATTCGACTTTGAAATTTTGTTTCAAATTTACGGAGGCGGAGGGGGGCGTGGCAAAATTCTAAAACAAACTTCATCAATGCAATATATAAATGAACCTTCATGCCAAATTTGGTGGCTCTAGCTCTTATAGTCTCTGAGATATAGGTGTTCAAAAAAGGGACAGACAGACGGACAGACAGACGGACATGGCTATATCGACTCGGCTGTTGATGCTGATCAAGAATATATATACTTTATGGGGTCTGCCACGCCTCCTTCTGCCTGTTACGCACATTTTTTTTTGCACAAACTTAATAGACCCATTTGTACTTTTTTAAAGTACTGGGTCTAAAAATGCAGTAAGCTACAGTGGAGCAAGCTCGACAGTAGGAGACCCAGTACTTTTTGAGTGCAAAGCGTTCACTATTGATTGTTCTTCAATAATGCGTACCAAACAATAGATGGCGCCACTACGAAGTTAATAAACACAGAGGTCGCTAGCGTCTCTTCTTCTTCCTTTTGCCTGTAACATTGTTAGTTGAATAACTTCCGTGTTTATCATCCGATTGGAATGAAATTTTCTGGACTGGTTTGGATCATAGTGTATATTATATGTACCAACAATTAAGGCGCTAACATTAAAGGGGCTTCTTTATTTCGACTTCGAAATTTTGTATTTTAGTTTTCGGGGGCGGAGGGGGGCGTGGAAAAAGTCTAAAACAAACTTGATCAATGGTAGATGTGGATGATCCTACATACCAAATTCGGTGTCTCTAGTTCTTATAGTCTCTGAGATCTAGGTGTTCATATTTTCGAAATTTTGAACAGCCGTATACTATCCGTTTATTATCCGATCCGTATAAAACTTTCAGGACAGGATTGGACTATGAAGTTTATCATGTATGCCAAAAATCATATCGCTAGCATTAAAGGAGCTTTCGTTATTCGACTTTGAAATTTTGTTTCAAATTTACGTGAGCGGAGGGGGGCGTGGCAAAAATCTAAAACAAACTCGTTTAATGCAAGATGCAGATGAACGTACATGCCAAATTTGGTAGCTCTAGCTCTTATAGTCTCTGAGATATAGGTGTTCAAAAAAGGGACAGACGGACAGACAGACGGACATGGCTATATCGACTCGGCTGTTGATATTGATTAAGAATATATATACTTTATGGGGTCTGCCACGCCTCCTTATGCCTGTTACGCACATTTTTTTTTGCACAAACTTAATAGACCCATTCGTACTTTTTTAAAGTACTGGGTCTAAAAAATTAAACAAAGGAATATTCTTTAGAGGAAAATTCTCCATAGCTCGCTTAAAAGTTCGCTACAAAACTCCCTGTTTCCCCTCAACGCCTACCCTTCTTACTCTTCTTCAAACGCTTTCTATATCTTCACCCTTGTGTCACCCCCACTACTCCGCTTCTTACTCTCACTCCATTTCTTCTCTTCCCTGCTCACTCTCTCCCCCTCTCCTTCGGTGTCTCGGACTTCTCCTTATCTCGTGACCGATAAAGTTATTCCTTGACTTTCTCTTATCCCTCGATCTCCTCTCTCTCTTCTGTCTCCTTCAACTGAACTTTTCGAACTCCCTCGACTTTCTTGAACTCTACTTATCGACCACAGAACATAGTAAAATGAAAAGCCGCTAATTAGAAATCAATCAAAAACACCAGGTCTCGATTCCCACTTAAAGTTCGCTCTCAACTCATTAACATTCTACAATTTATTCAGACAGTAGAATCTCCGTTAATCGCTGAGTCTTTCTAGTGCTTATCTACAAACAAGTTTATCGAAAACTGTGATTTTGCAATGACATGTATCATTGTTGACCTCATCAAGCAATTGGGCGGCCTCATCAAGGAAGTTGCTAAGCATTTCTGGAGTCAAAAAAATGCATTTGCTAATGCTCAGATTGTGATCATCCCAGATGTTCCATTTTCGCATGCTTTGGATCACATCGCCGCAGAAGTCACGATGGGCGTAAGCTTTTCGGGAAAACATATTCTCCACGTGCTTGCGAATTTTACCTAGAGAAAAAGACACAAAATATTTATAAAAAATAATATAGAGAAATATATACAAATACAAGGCTATGCACAGAATAGACAATTACCGAAATATTAGATAGAAGGAGAGAAAAGATAAAACTACTCACGCTCCGCCAAGCTGCGATGCAATCGCTGCACTTTTTCATCGATCTTAGAGTTTTCATACTCCTCGATGATCTTGTACATGCGACTGTCCATATACTTGGTGCCAAAAATACTGGGATCGCCCATTGTTTTGCAGAGGGCGTTGAAATTGGGTCCCGAAAAAGGAGCAGGCGTGAAGAACTTGTTGGCATTGAACTCGGCTCGTCGAGACTCTGAAAAATTGTCCATTTGGGATTGATAAAATCGGGCACGATCATTGTGAAAGCGGAATGAAGTGCTGGTCAAAAGCTTTTCCACCTTCGAGAGACAGCTAATAGAGATAGATAGATAGAACAAAAGGAAGCGAGAGAGCGGAATACTTACTTGGAGTTGCGGAGAGAATATACACCTGGAATTGAGTAAGTGCGGAGCAAATGGTGCAGCTTGTGTGCCACACAACTAAGCAGCTCCTCGGCGGCACAAAGTTGCATGCGACGCAAGCTGTAAGCATTGTGAACCGTTTGCCTCACAAACCAGCCACGAAACAAGGCCTGAATCTTTGTGGCCGAATGATTAAAATGATCCCAGAGGCGTTGGTGCAACTTCTCCTCGATTATATTTATGTACGTGCGTCTCAGAGAAAAACCACGCCACCAACGTTGAATCGTCACAGCGGCATCCCAATAATTTTTCCCCTGCCTCGCATGATACTTTCTCCAATAATTTTGAATACGCTGTGCAGCTCGAAATTGCTTGTAGTCAAGTATCAACAACGAGGTCCTAAAGGAGAGCTGTGAAAAGTGGCTGTTTCAATTTGCTTTTCCAACTTACCTCGACAGCCTGGAAGTCATCTTATTATCATCTTTTGAGGTCGCCGAACATTCGTCTTCATAACTGCGTGAAGTAATCGTAGAATTCTAAGTAACATTTAACTTAATTAATTCTTTTACTTACTTAAAAGCAGATCTGATATTTGTTGACAAACGGGAGACACGCTTCCCGGGAAAGAAAAATTGAAACATTGTCTTCTTTTTTCGGTCTCTTTTCACTTTTATTTGTTTTTTTAATATATATTTTTTTTATATTTTGTGTGATCAATGAACAATACAATGCAAATTTTATATGTTTTTGAATTATAAGTCCAGGCACTAGTTTCTCCACATGTTCTCCATGGTCTCTTGACTTATAAATTCTTCTTGGGTCTATTTTTGCTAAATTCCTTCAATAAATGCAGTTTCATAACTTCGATGAATTAAAGGCGATAATACTAAATGATTACTTTCATCATCTTTTGGGATCGTTATGAATACAATATCCATAGAATCTTACCACTGTAATTGTAACTAATGCTAGGTTCATATATCGTCAGATTTAAATGTCATCAACGTTAAGTAGTTGAGCTTTCATTTCACATATTGACAGTTTAGCGATAAAAGCGTGCAATAATAGATATTTTATCGATTGCTTAACGATATTTCCGAAATCCTAGTGATGTAAAAAAACATCGAAACTTCGAGACATCGATTGATTGATTTTTGCATAAGCATTTATTGAGGTTTTTAACTCGATCTATTTTTAGCCGATTCATCGATTTAAGGAAAACGATTTTCATGAAAAATCGTCCTCCTTGCACATCCTTAACGAACGCTACACACGCGGTGTCAAAATATCATTTCAAAGAAAAGTTAAGACTAAAAATTATGCTTTGGGATGCGATAGGATAGGATGCGATAAGATGCAAAGGAATGGATTGCGAAGCGATGCGATGAGATGCGACACGATGGGTTGCGATGGGATTCAAAGGAACGTGATGCGATATGATGCGATAGGATGCGAAGCCATGGTTTGCTAAGGCAAACGCTACCAAATACACACGCGGTGTCAAAATTTTAATTACAAAAAAAAAGTAAAAGTTTACAATTAAGCTTTATGAACATAAATAACATACTTATAATATGTAACCGATCGCGAGCTGAGTTAAAATGTGTTAAAGTGATCACGCCCTTTTCAGTGTATTTATGTACATATGAAAAATTGATCAATCGATGTCGAAATCTCCGATGTTTCGATCAATCGAAATTTGCAAGGCCGATTTTAAGAATCCGATTTTTAAATCGATATTCAGTTTGGATTTACATCACTCCGAAATCCTATATACGATTTTATTGTTTATTTTGTTAAAGGTTGCTTTTTTTGCCCGTCATACATAGCCGCAGCTAACAACATCGAACATCCAAGAAATATTCAAATTCTGCAGTTTAAATTTATGAGTTTTAGCGAACTTTTTAATTATTTAAATTTGAATGTTTAGCTGACTCGAGGTCGAAATTTAGATAATAATGTCGAAATTACATGATTCTCTATTCATATAATTATCATTAACAATGTTCGTAAAACATTCAACTTTTGAACAAAAAGTGATAAAAGGGTGTATACTTTTAACCGTCTAGTTCCCAAAGCCTCCTCCTCTAGGCGGGCTAAACTGAGGATACGCTCAATTTGCATTCTTTTTTTGCTTCATCTTTTTTAAAGATTCCAAAATTTACGTTTTGACGCGATTGCAGCTTGCGCTGGCACGAAAAACAGCTGTTAAAGTCATTGGAGTGCAGAAGTTTGTGAATTTCCCAAAAAAAACAATTATTTTGCGCTGAAAGCGAAAAACAAAATTAAAAAAACTTATTATTCATTAATGCAGGTGAAAAAACATTATGTGTGTTGCTACTCGCCTTTACTTTACAAAATGTGATTTAGCTAAAGAAGAAACGTGCTTGTGATCAAGGCTGCAAACTTAAGGAGGTTCGGTTTGGTGGTTCGAACCAGTAAGTACTTAAGATTAATGTTGGGTTCGCTGACCGGTTTAAGGAGCCCCTGAGCCACAGGTTTCGGGTTCGAGCCTTGGTTCAATGTTATATATTTTGCTTGCTTTTATTATTGCTACCTTTTTACTTGGTATATATTTTATAATCTCTTTTTATATCAAATTCTACAATTTTAGGTGTAAAGTTAAAAAACATTTATGCACAGAATTTGTAAAGAGAGATTTGAATACAACGATAGCACGTTCTTGAAGATTTGTTGAAAATTTATCGATTTATGTGAAAACATCGTTTAAAAAAAGCCCGCCAAAACCCAAAATAAAAACGAAATTTGTGTCGAAATTTTGGACGACCGCAACATATTTTAAAGTCCGAACGGAACCTTTTTTTATAAAAGTGCTCCGGTTCGGATTCGGATTCAGAGCAATTGAAGGGTTCCGTTTGGTAAGCTTAAAAAAACTCGAACCGAACCCGTTCCGCGAGGTTTGGTTCGGAACCGGTTTGCATCCTTGCTTGTGATCGTCTTAGTTGAGTTCAAAAGTTACCCGCCTAGGGGCGGTCTTAAGACAGCTGACGAAAAAAAATTGACAAAGTTAGTTTAAAATTCTAGCTTTTATAAAAAGTTATAAAAAGTTTGGAAAAAGACCTTTTAACTTCTGCAGACACTTGTTTTGATGGAGTTGAACATTTTTCCGAAATTTTGGGACAAAATGGGGCGAAAAAGACATATACAAATCCGTGATGAGCTTCTGAAACGCAAAATATATCCCGATAATGCAATTTAAATCTTTGTTTCTCTCAACAAAAATGTTACCTCTTTAATTTCCGTCATCTATATATATAAAACTCTTTGGCCGGACTGATTCACTGACTGAGTCATCACGCTGTAGGCCAAACGGTTCAAGATATTGAGATGAAATTTTTACACAACATAGCTGAGACATAATTATCGTGCAATAAGACGGGATTTTTTGATATCCCTAATGGAAGTTCCTAAAATGGGGGATCAAAGGTCAAAATTGCTTGATATGAAATTTTTTTTTGTTTTTTTGAGCTATCTTAACCAAACTCACAGAATTTTTATTTCTTACTTGAAACATTCTGTGAAAATTTGGTCAAGATTTAGTGATCCAATCTTGACAAAATTTTCACAGAATGTTACAAGTATCGTATAGCTGCCATTGGAACAGTGGCTTTTAATGCTATTAACAAACAATCAAAAGAAGATGGTTTTGGTGAAAGGGGGGGGGGGGGGGGTTGGGTACTATTCATTGGTGTTGCGACTTTCAAAATAAATTTACAGTATAGCTGTGAGAAGTGTTCCCTATTTTCACTCCACATTTCTCCCCGAGATTTCAGCGAGGTAGCAAGTCGGGGGTTGCCGAGCGAAGTGAGTATTAGAGGGCTTGTCCCCTGCTTATATAAAGTAATATTATTGTAAGTCCTATTGCAGGGAATAATTGAAATTACATTTCCCGCTTTCTTATTACAAATGACATAAAGTCCGGCTTAATATTATTTTAAGTCCGATTGCAGGGAAAAATTTCATTAATATTTACCGCTTTCTTATTAGAAATGATATTAGGTCTGGGTATAGCTGTGGGAAGTGTTCCCTATATTCACTCCACATTTCTCCCCGAGATTGCAGCGAGCGTAGCGAGCCGGGGGTTGGCGAGCGAAGCGAGCAGGGGGCAAACCCCCTAGTAATATAATAATTTTCTTGTATTAAACTTTAATATATGTTGAAACTATTAAAAAGTCCCTAATTTTTTAGACCCAGTACTTTAAAAAGTACAATGGTTTGTGCAAAAATAAATGTGCGTAACAGGCAGAAGGAGGCATGGCAGACCCCATAAATATATATATTCTTGATCAGCATCAACAGCTAAGTCGATATAGCGATGTCAGTCTGTCCGTCTGTCCCATTTTGTGTCACCTAGATCTCAGAGACTATAAGAGCTAGAGAGACCAAATTAGCATGTACGTTCATCTATATCTTGCATTGAACGAGTTTGTTTTAGATTTTTGCCACGCCCCTCTCCGTCCCCGGAAATAAAAAAATTAAATTTGAATTACGAGAAAGCCTTTAATGCTAGTGCCTTAATTTATATTTTATATTACTTATAATACAATACAATACAATATACATTATTGTCCGAATCTGTCCTGAAAGTTTCATTCAAATCGGATGGTAAACGCGAAAGTTATTCAATTAACAATGTTACGGACAAAAGGAAGACGAAGAGACGCTAGCGACCTCTATGTATATATTCGTAGTGGCGCCATCTATTGAATGGTACGCAACATTGAAGAACAATCTATAGTGATCGCTTTGCACTCAAAAAGTGCTGGGTCTCCTACTGTCGAGCTTACTCCTCTGTAGCTTACTGCATTTTTAGACCCAGTACTTTAAAAAAGTACAAATGGGTCTATTAAGTTTGTGCAAAAAAAAATGTGCGTAACAGGCAGAAGGAGGCGTGGCAGACCCCATAAAGTATATATATTCTTGATCAGCATCGACAGCCGAGTCGATATAGCCATGTCCGTCTGTCTGTCCGTCTGTCCGTCTGTCTGCCCTATTTTGTGTCACATAGATCTCAGAGACCATAAGAGCTAGAGACACGAAATTTGGCATGTAGGTTCATCTATATCTCCCATTGATCAAGTTTGTTTTGGATTTTTGCCACGCTCCCCTCCGCCCCCGGAAATTGAAAAGCAAAATTTCAAAGTCGAATTACAAGAGCCCCTTTAAGACTAGCGCCTTGATTATTGGTACATATAATAAACACTATAGTCCAAACCTGTCCAGAAAATTTCATTTTAATCGGATGATAAACGCGGAAGTTATTCAACTAACAATGTTACGTGCAAAAGGAAGAAGAAGAGACGCTAGCGACCTCTGTGTTTATTAACTTCGTAGTGGCGCCATATATTGTTTGGTACGCATTATTGAAGAGCAATCAATAGTGAACGCTTTGCACTCAAAAAGTACTGGGTCTCCTACTGTCGAGCTTGCTCCACTGTAGCTTACTGCATTTTTTTAATTAGATATGTACATTATTGGAACTATTTATAACTACCATATGTATATATACAAATATTTAAATATTTAATATAAATATATATTTTTGGAAAACAAAATTTGGAAACTAGAGGGTTAATTCTATCTTAGCTCGCGGGTAGGTAAAGTCTTAACCACAAATTTAACATAAATTATTCGATAGTAAAGGGATCCTTTTGTCAACCGATAAGAATTGTTGTGCTTTTCTAAGGATAGTACCACCCATTGCAATCCTTTTACCAGTTACTCGGGAATTCTGTTAGGAGTTTATTGAAATTTATGCAACATATTTGCTGTTAACCAACTCACTGCTAACTTATGCAACAGTGTACGCTAAAAGTATGTAAACAGCTTCGGGGAAAATAGATTAAATGGCACATCAACTGGGGGAGTAAGGAGATAGCAAGAAGTTGGAAAGGAAGGAAAAACAATAAAAATTCTAGCGACAGCAACGTTTGGGGCTAAATTGTTTAAAGGTGAAAAATTGTGCTGATCAAAATTCAGGCCAAGTGGGTGGAGCCCAAAAGAAGAGGGGGTCAAAAGGAGACTCAAGGTGTCTTGCCGTATGACAAGCGTTAACTTTTCAATGTTGACATCCTCTGAAAATGCTACATGGCTCGCCCACTTTTCCTCTCCTCATCAATCCTCTCTCCTCTTCTGTTCTGTTCTGTTTCGTTTCGTGCGCTCAATCAATTTTCTCAATTTTCTTTTTCTCAATGTTACTTTTTTATATTTTATTTTTTTTTATTCTTATTTAGGTACAGCGCACGTTTGGTTTATTTATTCCCGCTGCCTGTCGCAGTTGAAGCTGTCTTCGTAGCCATTATCCTCAGCCTCCCCGCTTTCGCGAAACCCCACCCACTAACCACTCTGAACCACATTGCGATGATGTCGATGTCATTGCTGATGATGCTGCACGTCTCGCAATGCTCTGATGTGTGCTGATATTTGACACTTTATTATGTGCACATCATCAATTTTGAAATTATTGCCAATGTACCGAAAGAGCACAACAATATGCGCGATAAGGTAGGTCCTTCAAACATCCTGCAGAGCTTACAACTCTTAAGTAAGACTGTCAGCAGAATATGTACATCAAAGTGATTATATGAATAATTTTAGTTTAAATCAAAATAAGTATATTTTAATAACTAACTATATCAAATTAACAATAAATAACTATAAATTTGAGCTACATTTAAGAAATATAGACTTATTTTTTACGAGTCTTACTCTTATTATAAATATATAGTTTGTAGCCCCTTTTATCAACATCGGAATTAAATCACGATCGTATTATAAGCACATAAGTGATTTAACAAACCGTTTCCAATATCTAGCGTTTCGTAACGTGCATGCTGTTTGTGCATTAATGTGCTAAATGTATAATTGTGTAAAAAAACAACTGTGTGTATCTAAGAGTTGGTAATAGAGTGTCTCAAAGCCAAGAAAATGTTTCTGTCACTACACTACTGAATAACAAGGTAAGGAACTTTAAGAGTATCCCGCAAAAGTGAATAATTCTTTAAAGACTATGCAGAATAAATGATCTTTCTTTTATATTTTAAAGTATTTGTATTTTATTTTTTGTAAGAACCTGATCCGACATTTATTATAATTTATTGGTGAAAATATTAAAGAGTTATGAGTAGCAAATTTAATAAACATTTTGCAATTTTAACCAAAACTAAAACAAGTTTGGAAAGGTATACATATATTTTAGCCTGCAAACGGATCAATTCAAATGGATCAGAAGTTTCTGCTAAATGTACAACACACACATGCACAGAATCATAGCCTTATACACTCTACTACATACTCACATATACAAAGAACATTTGAGACGCACATTTGGCGTACCGCAAAGTATGCAATCAATTTTTATTGCCCACATGCAGTGAGTGGGCGTGGTATAGTCTGGGCTTGGCACAGTTGCCTTCAGTCAGTGGCAGTGCAATGTTTTACTAATAATTTTCAATATAATCAGCACCTGTGACGACGACAAGGACGACGGGCCGACCTCGATGAGACCTCGATGGGAAATGGGAAGCGGGCTAAGAGAAACGAAGCATTTGCACAAATGTTGCTAATGTATAAACATTTGAGGCTGCTGGTAAAGTTAAAGGGAATAAAAATTGAAATGCTTTAGCGCCCAGCAAGTGGCATCCCTGCCAACGGGGCGTCCCCTTGCTCCATCCATTTTTTAGTAGCCGCGTTAACTGGAACTCATTCGCAGAGCGGAAGGCGCAAACCTAATGCGTTTCGCTTGTGGAGCACCACATGCGGCTGAAAAAAAGGTAATAGCCATGTCTTAAAGTGAAGGCAAGCAGTTAAAGCAAAGTCTGTACCACAACTATAGGTACTATCGATATTTTGTATGCTCTACCATTACCACATAATACATATATGGCCTAAATACTTAGTACCATTCCATTAGTTGGAATTTTTTAGTTACGTTCTATTATCTTGACACGGAACTCCTCTCTTTTCACTTTATTTTGAAATGACAACTTAAAACTTTTTATTTATATTAGTAGAGCACAAAAACACTGCAGATCTGTCTAAATAAGTATGTACATAGATATACAAAATACAAAGATACAATAGTACAACGATGGCAATACTAAAGTTATTTTAAGCTTACATTTTGACGATGGTGAAAAATTGAAATTATTCGCTTTGGCACAAGTGGGATTGAAATTGATATTATCGCATTTTTTTAAGGTAGATATTATTCTAAACATTTATTAAACAATAAATGAAAGTGTGGTGTAGGAAAATGATTTAATCTATTTTCTATGAAGATAAACTCCACGTTTTTCGAGCTCCACATTTATCCAATCCATTAAGTCAAGTATTTTAGTAAACCTCGTTTGATTTGTGCTGGATCCATGACTCCAGGCTCCGATCTGATAATACCGATTGGTGCTATCGATGGATTTGGGACACACGAGTGCTGATCCAGTGGAGTACTTGAGATTTGAGGTGTTTCCTCTTACGCACAAGAGAGTGTCGTGATTGTATGTGCAATTACTGATACTTAAAAGCATGTTCGTCACTATTAACTGACCGCCTCGTGGAGTTTTATTCCATCCGGAAACTATGCAGCTGTTGAAATCCAACGGAATGTTGTGGGGCAAACAGATAGGCCTGATGTGTGGCATCAGATGGAAGGATTCCTCTAGGAAGAGTAGCGCAATATCATTTTTATACAGTTCGAATGAGTAGTTTTGATGAATAACTATTTCGTTGACCAATTTTTCTTGATATGGTAAAATCTCGCCATCTGTTTTCAAATCCCAATCACCAGCTCTAACTTTTAATTTTTCGTCTTTTCTTAATAGGTTAGCGCTGCTTAGCACGACCTGTGGTGCGATCAGAGAACCCCCAGCTATGTAGACATTCGAGGTAGTAAATATGGCGACAGTCCAGGGAAATTCACCAAAATCCGATTCACCCCGATCGTTGCCTTCGATGGTCATATAAACGCCCTTATTATTTGCATAACCGCATTGTGAATACCCGGAATCCCCTTGACGATACATTTGCGTATTGTTCAGCTTTTGTAAAAGCGTAAATTCTTAGCGAATTGGAAAAATCAATTTATTTGTAACTTTACTTACGATATTCTCAATAGAGCAGCATGTCTCCAGATAATGACATACTCCGTTTTCTCTGAGATTTATTATAAATTTCTCTTCCTTCTTGAGTTGATTCTTACAATTCCATCGTTTGATGCAACGGCTTTCATTATTCCAACTACAATATGTAATCGGTTTAACGGTTGTCGTTGTTGTTGTTGGTGCAACAGTTGTGGTAGTTGTTGTTGTTGTTTTCTCTGTCGTTTTTGTGGTTGTTCTCGCTGTAGTTGTTGTTGTTCTCGGAGTAGTTGTTGTTGTGCTTGTTAGTGCTGACTCGGTTGCTGTAATAAAGTTATCATTAGAATCAATATGCCTTTGAATCTTCTCAAAAGCTTCATCGATTATATCACGAGCAGCACTGGTTAAATTTCGATTGCATTCCAATTTCAATATGTTATCGATATCCTGAACTAATTTTGTCTTGTATGAATACCATTTATTGGGCTTACAGCTTGTAGCAGTAGGAGAAGCTGTAGTGTTTGTAGGTGTGTTTTCATAAATATTTTCAAGATCATTATCATATACATGTATTTGTCCTTGCCCTTGTGTAGTGTTTGTTGGTGTATTTTCAAAAATGTTTTCAAGATCATTATCGAAATTATTAAATTCTTCTTGCCCGTGTGGTCGCAGCAGACAGTTGCAGGAGACCAAAAACCATATCAGAGTCCTTGGCAACATCATATTGTAAGCTGTAAGTATACTGTAATGAAAACTATAATAACAATTAAATGAACGATTATCCATTAGGCCGGAGCGAAAAACACTTTTTTTTTATTTCCCAATTTCTTGGGTGCGTAATCGTTGACCCGCTATAAAATAATAATGTGTGAAAAAAATCAGATTTTTTGGAGCCCATCCTGAGGTGGCGCACCGACGTTCTTTTTTTGAAAAATCACGCAAAAATTGAAAAATTTGTGGAAAAATATGATATAAAAGAAATCACGATCTTTTTCCGCGTAATGCTTATTTTTTATACATAGCCCTTAGATTTTTCTTTATAAAACTGTATCAACTGTTAAGATCGGCCTAAAAATGTAGAAGTTAGAATTTTCTTTATGGATATTAAATTAGGTAATAACCGTCAGTTTGGATATAAATCGTACGCAAGCGAACACAATAAAATGAGTTTCGTTGTATGGCGCTTTTTGGTTAGGGTAAAATAATATGATGGATAAGTTCATCATTCGTCAGCCGATTTTTATGAATGATGGCTTGTTTTGCTCGGAAAAGTCCAAACTCTATGCTCAATTTGTAAAACTGAAGATATTTTTGCGATTTATATACTTTGTGAATTTTTTTTTGTACCTTTATCCGTGCTGTTTTCAGAAAAAATTTAAATTTTTTATTTTTAAAAGTCTCTAACATCATAACGATCCTGCTGATTTCAAAACGTTGTATAGAAAGTTTTAGGAGATTTTAATACCTTTTGTTAGAGACTTTGTTTGTTGAAAACGCCAATTGCGTTTATGATTTATGCTTAAATAAGCTGAGTCATCTTTAAAAAAATTCGAACAAAATTTCAAAAAATTCTATGTTGAAAACTAATAAGTGGAAAATTTTTTAAAATTCATTTTCGTATTAAGAAGGCCAAAAGCTATAGGAAAAAAATATAAAGGTCTCTGAGGCAGGCAAAAAGTTCCAAATTGTATACCAGTGCACTGTTATAGCCACATGCAAGCTGACGGTTATTACCTAATTTAATATCCATAAAAAAAATTCTAACTTCTACATTTTTAGGCCGATCTTAACAGTTGATACAGTTTTATAAAGAAAAATCTAAGGGCTATGTATAAAAAATAAGCATTACGCGGAAAAATATCGTGTTTTCTTTTATATCATATTTTTCCAAAAATTTTTCAATTTTTGCGTGATTTTTCAAAAAAAGAACGTCGGTGCGCCACCTCAGGATGGGCTCCAAAAAATCTGATTTTTTTCACACATTATTATTTTATAGCGGGTCAACGATTCCGCACCCAAGAAATTGGAAAACAAAAAAAAAGTGTTTTTCGCTCCGGCCTATTATCCATATAGCGATAATATCGAGCAAAATAACTGATATGATGAACTATGTGACCTATAATTACTCTATTTTTATGCTGCTATTGCGCAAAAACATTGCAAGATAGGATGTCAACGAAGCAAGATTAATCACTGTTTCATGTAGTATCAAAACCGAACCAAAACCGAACAAATTCATTTTTCACAGCCGAAAACTGAAAGGTTTTACCGGTATTGTTCCTGTTACTATATATTTTAATGTATGTAGTGGGGTTAAAATACAATTTCTTAAAACTTAAGAAAAGCATAAAACACATGCACGAATGTCCAATCTACGTTATATTTGCTAAGACATTTCAGTTTTTTCTATTGTTTTTCATAGTATTACCACTGGATAAGTATGTAATGTCGAGTCGAAGGCCTAAGTTAGCACTCGTTAATAAGTATTATGTTTAAGTATTACTATTAAACATAATTTTGTAAATAAATAAATAAATAAATAAGTATGTAAAGCAACTATTATCAAAAAATTTTTTCCTCAACTGATTTCCAAACATTGTGGATTCCAGTCTGAACATATCTCTTAAACGTCTATTCAATATTTAAGTCAATTCAATCTTACAATAAGTTACAAGACAATCTTTTAAAATTAGATGACTCACAGTATCGATGTTTTTACAAAAACTGACTTGGACTTGGTACAAAAACTGAAAGAACGCCAAACATGGCTTAAATATTTATGCGAATTTTTTGAGGCACCTAAAAATGTAGCATGTTTAGCGTAAACACAATTTAGGTCGGTGACCCACACTTTCAAACAAATAAATTTTACGAATCAACGGATAATGTTTTTAAACAGAAAATGATACTCGGTTTTAGCATTCTGTTTTTTTTTTTTTTTACAAATTTCCATAAAACCTAAATTAAATTTTGTGCCAATTATATAAGCATGGCTGTACACAAATGGCAGCCCTCGAACTAATAAAAAAAATCACAATCTGACACTCACTTCTCAGAATACACAGCGTAGTAAACTGATCGTGCCAAGGGTTAAAAGTCTACTGAACAAAAAAATTTGAGGTGAAACTGTAAAGCAAAAATAATTCCAATAATCACACTGTACGAAACTACTACAGTGAATACTAAAACACTAATAATTTAATTTTATATATTTGTATTATAATATTAGGTGACAAAGCTATTATAAAGTCAGCTCAGGAAACATTTTTGGTATTTAAGATTAAATTGCACCAGATTGTTTCGAGTGTTAAGATTATCGCTGTGTTCTCGTTTAAAACTCAGAGCAAGTCGCGTAAAGAGAGAACAGCTGATAAGTTCAAGTTTCTTTCAAAAGTAAATAAAGAGAATACAAAAATTCTATATACTTGATTATGTATATTTATATACGGAATATATTCTACTTATGCAGTATAGTATTTGCTATCGATGTTTAGTTTGTCAAGCTCTTGGGTAATCCAGAGATTGAAGTAGGCAACATTTGTATAAGCGGCTGGAATATTCTCCATTCCACAGCCGACTCCCCAAGCGACAATGCCAGCTTGATAATATCGATTGGGCCTATTTTTAATAGGACAGACGAGGGGAGCTCCGCCATCTCCGAAACAAGAATCTACGTTCTCCTCGCCTCCTGCGCAGATGCTACTTTGCTCAAGCGAAAATCTTGAGCCGAGTTTTACTTTTAGTTTATCATTGCACTCATTGCGAGGTAGGACAGGCAGGGTAATCTCCTTAAGAATATGTGGATATTCTCTACTGTTTTCGGCTATTTTTCCCCAGCCGGTGACAATACAACGTGAGTGATCGAAGTTTTCGTTGGAACTTGGAAGGCAAATGGGCGAAATATGTGGACTGGGATTGAAGCTTTCCTTAAGTACAAGTAGCGCTATATTGTTGTCCCTGCCACGGAATTGTTTATGAATAATTATCTGTTGGATATCAATATCCTGATGATCGTAGATCTCCTGCATAGTTGTTCGATCCCATTCACCAGCTCGCACAGTTAAACTATTCGATAGTTTGTGAGCCACCTTATGAGCAGCTGTCAGTACAACATTTGGCGCTAACAGGGAACCACCTCCAATGTAAATTAATAGATCTGCAAACCGATCAAACTCCTTCTCCAAAATGCCTATCATCCAAGGAAACTCGCCAAAGTTGGCTTCAAGATGCCTTTGTTCATTACCAACTAATGCAAGTTCTACACCGTTTACATTGCGATTCCCGCAATCCTTCATCTTAACAAGAATTTCTGGCTCAGGACGCTTTTCAATCTGCAAAGAGTTTTACTATTAGTCTAATGACCTGATAAAGATACTGTTAATACCAACCATATCCGATGTGTGACAGCAGATTTGGTTGTAATTACACTCCTCTATAACGTATAGACTCCGAAACTGTATGCTGTACATTCCGTTTTCATTTCTCGTGCTATTCTTACACTTCCAAATCTCCACGCATTCTTTTTGGACACCGCATGATTTGGCATTTGCATTTGCCTTTGTCTTATTTTGCATACGATTTGAAATATCTTCGAAAACCTTATCTAGGGTCGCTTTCAACTGCTCGGTTTGTGATTTATTTGGTGTCAATATTAACAGAAGCTTCCTAAAGAACTCGTCTCTTTTAGCTGATAGATCGAGCTTTTGGCAGTTACTCGAAAGATTTTTAGATTGAGCTTGATCATTGTTTTCTGTACTATTGCTTTCCGAAAGAAGAAGTGTGTTAAAATTATCCTCATAACTTTCTGAATGAATTGATTGAACTTGATCATTGTTTTCTGTACTATTGCTTCCCGAAAGAAGAAGTGTGTTTAATTCATCCTCATAATTTTCTGAATGTAGGAAATAAGTTAATGTGTAAGTTAATTGTATAATTTTCATATTCCAATCTTTTTATACTTACGCTCAAGAGAAGATCCAATTGATTCTACAGCACACCAGATTATGAGCAGCAATCTCGAACCAAACTTCACCGAAGACAACATTTTAATAATCTGACTCAAATTCCAGAAGCCCGCATTTATATACACATCTGTTTCTCTCTCAATGTTTGGTAGGGGGAAGAACTAAGTTGATGTTATCATTTACGTTCAGTACTCTATATATACTGCCACACATTTGTTTGTACATATATTTATATTTACTTGTGATGATTCTTTTCAGCAAACGGTCCTCAGTTATTGAAAAGATTCCACGTTCATCGGATCATTTGCTGTATTCTTTTCAGGTTAAGCTTTTGACATGAAGAGCCTTGGAGGATTTTCTGGGTTTTTATTGTGCATAGTGTTTGGTAATGCAGTTGTGGGAAGTCCCGAAGGCGACAAACAAAATGTAAAGCAGTGTGAACCTCCTATGGAATGTGCTCCAGTACATCTGTGCAGTGATAATGGAACAATCATCAAGGATGGAAGAAGTATTATCGATTTGCGTTCGCTTTCATTTTCACCAAAAAACAATAATGGGTGTCACTGGACTCAGCGATGCTGCTCTGACGCTGATAAGGTAAGAGATCTTAAGATGATCTAAGCATTATTTAACGTTCTCTCTGATCTTGAAGAAGGCGAAGGTAGTAGAACAGTACGTCTCTCGGGGATGTGGCTACAGTAATCCTAATGGCCTGGAAGTGACTTTAAAAAATGCAGGCAAAGGTGAATCTCAATTTGGTGAATTTCCCTGGATGGTGGGGGTCTGGGAGAATCATTGTCTAAATGGAAAATGCAATTATACTGCCCAGGGAGGTGGTAGCTTGTTGGCCCCAAATGTGGTGCTTACCACAGCCCATAAAATCTATAAGAGTTCGGCTGTCGATCTAAAGGTAAGAGCCGGCGAATGGGATACCCTCACGATGACTGAGCCATATGCTCATGAAGATCGCGTGGTTGCGACAAAAATTATTCATCCAAATTTCGATGAAAATACGGGATTCTACGATGTTGCTTTACTCATCTTGAAGACTCCATTTAAGCTGTCTGCGCACATCGACACCATTTGTTTACCTGGGAAATTCGATAACTTCACCCAAAGTCGCTGTATCGTCATGGGATGGGGCAGAAAACAAATAGACGATGTGGATTATCCTAATCTCTTGAAAAAGATCGATGTGCCATTTGTGGATAGATCAAGGTGTCAGAATCAATTGCGGCGAACACGTTTAGGACGATACTTTGAGCTGCACAATAGCTTCGTCTGCGCTGGCGGCGAAAAGGATAAAGATGCCTGCTTTGGCGATGGAGGCTCTCCCCTTGTGTGTCCCTCTCCCTTCGGCACCAATCGTTATAAGCTAGCTGGCATTGTTTCATGGGGCTTGGAGTGTGGCTTTGAAGATGTGCCTGGCGTCTATGCAAATGTACAGATGCTGCGACCCTGGATTGAAGCACAGTTCCGGGAGTATCACATTTCAACAGCCAATATTTAATATTTTAATTGCACTGCTTACAAAAAGTAAAATTGTAAAGTAAAATAGTTAAAATAAAAAGTCAGCTTCTTCTAAAGCTTTGAAATTTTTTTTTTTCAACTGTTTTTTTTTTTTGGTATTTTTGTTGTTTCTGTTTAATTTTGTATTTTAAATAATTTATTTTCTTTTGTGTTATTATGTCACTAAATAAAATGTTTTCTTAGTAATGCAAATTGCAAAAAATAAATATCAAGCTCAAGCTTGAGCTTTTCAAAATAGTCTCAGAAATTAAAAATATGCTTTGCAAAAAACACAGACTGACGGATAGACAGAAGAACAGACGGACGTGGCTTTATCGACTCGGCATTTTATGCTGATCAAGAATATTTACTTTATGGGGTCTGCTTCTTTTTCTGCGTGTTACATACTTTTATTTTTTGAACAAACTTAAAATACCCCCACAGGGTATAATTTTGTTCAAATGGTATCATCGCTCCTACATAAAGTTGTAAGTGATAACATTACTCTTTTTTGGTTATAAGTGCGCTGGCCCTTTTTTAAAAATAGTTTCCTCTTTAAACCTAAGTCGATATAGCCATGTCCATCTGCCTGTCTGTCTATCAGAGCTGGGAATAGTGTTTAAATGTGTAAATCAAATACCACACATAGATAACAAAAAAAAAATTATTTATTCAAACATTTATTTCCCCCTAAAATTTTGTTTCGAATTTAGATACTTAAGTTTCTAACATATTCATTTAGGATTTTGACTTCATTTAAATTTTTAATTGTTTTTTTTTACTACAAGCAAACATTTACAGCTTTGATTGGAAGTACTACTCATCCACAAAAATAATAACTAAACAACTTATTAGTCAAAAACAGTTCAGATGAAACATTATCAGTTAACTGGTTATGTCACTTCTATTCATTAGATTTAGCTGATAATATTATTGGTGGAATGTTCTTTAAGGTATAGTATCGGCTGTCAACATTTAGCTTATGGAGTTCTTTACTTATCCAGGGTATAAGATGGGGAACATTTGTATACACCGCTGGGATGTTCTCAACCCCGCAGCCGAGTCCCCAGGCGGTAATGCCAACTTGATAATAACGATTCCGAAGACCTTTAGTTGGACAGAACAGGGGAGATCCACCATCGCCTACGCAGGTGTCTACGCCTTTCTCGCCGCCAGCGCAAAATGATGTTAAGTCAAGTTCCATCTTTCTTCCGAGAGCTTTTCCAAGCTGGGCGTTGCACGTTTCTCGAGTTGGAATGGATAGAGAAATCTCCTTGAGAACATGTGGATAATTAGAGCTGTCTAGTCGCCTTTTGCCCCATCCCGTGACAATGCAATTTGAGAAGTCGAAACTGTCAGTGGCGTTCGGAAGGCAGATAGGTGCGATGTGTGGATGGAAACTAAAGCGTTTTTTGAGGACAAGTAGGGCAATATTATACTTTGTGGAGTCTTTGCTGAGATTATCATGCATTATCACTTTCTTGACAGAACGATCCACATGTGGATACATTTCCAGTTTCGTTTTTAGATCCCACTCTCCAGCTCTGATCACCAGATCATTGGGGTTTATGTTTCGAACCTTATGTGCAGCCGTCAACACAACATCTGGAGCTAAAACAGAACCTCCACCGATAAGCTCTAGGTTTTTTTCGGATTCCAGCATAATGGCTACCATCCAGGGAAATTCTCCGAACTCCGCTTCCTTATCTGGAGTAGAGGCCAAGGTAAGACTGATGCCTTGCTCATTTTGCCTTCCGCATTCTGGAAATTCTTCGTCGTCATCGGGGACAGGATCTGGTGGATCGATCTGCAATTCAATTAGCTCGATTAGTTTGATATAGAAAAAAATATAATAAAGAAGAAGCTATATTTCTTACAATGTCAGCCTTAGGGCAGCAGACTTCCAGATAATGACAAAGATTATCATCTAAAGAAGTTCGGAATTGGATTATGTAACGCCCATTTCCGTCGGTTTCTTCCGATTTACACCGTCCTTTCCTAACGCAAAATTTGTCAACACCACAGGGCTTCCCATCGATATCGGGCTTTATCGTAGTTGGAGTTGGTTTTGGGGTTGGTTTTGGGGTTGGTTTTGTGGTTGGTTTTGGGGTTGGGGTTGGTGTTTTTTCAATTTTCCTAATCAAGAAATCTATAGCGTTCTTCAATATCTCGCCTTGACGATCTATATCCGATAACGTAATTGTAACATTCCTCCGCAGATCTTTCAACTCAGCTAAAAAATCTTGCGACAGATCAAAACCGGTTGAATTATTATCGGGCTGGGGTTTCGGATTTATTATATCATCAAATGAGTCATAATCAAAATTAGGTGAAGCAGCTGTACAGCAAGTAAGAAGAACTAATACCGCGAGATGACTCCATATGGACCACATTTTCGTAATCTGCAAAAGATGATAGGTTCACATTGCGTCATATAGCACAGCGCTTCAGTGTTGCATGTGGGCATCTGAGCTTTCAAATATAAAGCCCAGGTGCACCTCTGAATATGTTTGCTGAGATCTGGCACCTTTAGATGTTGTTAGTGACAGTTATCTCAAAGTTATTAGCTTAAGCTCGTCGTATTGTCCAGGGCTCTTTCTTATCCAACATCACGGGTTACTACGAACGGTTTACGAAGTTCTGAACTCACGAAGCTAAAAAAAAGCCCTCATTACAACCTCCCATACATGAATGACAGAAATATTCCAATATTTTGAACCTGCGAACTGCGAGAACACAAACTATTATCTTGCTTTTAGCGTCGGCCAGCTGCCGCCCACTACAGACTTATAAACATATGTACATATTCGTATGAAATTGCACAGAACGTTACCAGATTCTGAGTTTACGGTGTACGCTCGATGAGAAAATTGTGAGTAGCAACAATTTCCGCCGTTTTCAACCGACAAACAAAACAAAAAAAAAAAAATTAAAAAATAAAAGAAAATGTAAGCGATCAATGGGCATGGCGGAAAAAAAGTGCCTCACAGAAATCATTTACTATACCATATTACAGTATTATTACTTTCTGATAATCTTTACAGCATTATTGTTTTCTTGGGCCCAAGTCGACTCAAAGTATTTTTAAGTATTCTTAGATGCCCTCAGCTTTGCTTTAGATCCGTTCTGACGGTCGGCTTTTGTGTGGCTTTTTCTGATCGACGAAAAAGTTTGCCATTCACAATATTCGCTTCGAGCTCACACCAAAATCCCATAGCTTTTTGTTTTCACACAATCTGGTCACACTCTGTAGAATTTCATACAAAACTGTATGCATTTAGTAGGCGACGACTGACCGAAGCAAAAAGCCAGGCAATAGAACGTGTTCTATTTACATCGGTCAGCTTCGCTTTTTAAATGTAGCTCTAAAATTTTGTGTGTTCTCGCGGCAGCGTTGGCTTTTTAGCAAAAAAGCCAAATAAAAGCCGACCGTCTGAAGGAATCTTAAAGATCAGCTGCTTAAAATTTACTTTACAAATTTAATCATAAAGTTCACTTCAGACGGTCTGTTTTTGTGTGCCACTTTTTGATAAAATGCCATGTAAGCACACGAAATTTTAACCGATGTAAGTAGAACACGCTCTATTGCCTGACTTTTTGCTTCGGTCAGTCTACGCCTATTCGCCTATATTTAATAGTATTGATAATACAAAACTATATTTAATAGCTCCGCAAATCTCAGTAGTGCATAAGTTTAGAGAATCAGTTAAATAAATATATCCAAAAGTAGGAAGAAGTTAACAGGACATTAAGTTGCCCTTGAAAAGTGATAAAACCAAATTCCTTTTGCTTCTATGCGCCGCACTTGTAGTGTATGGTTGGGAATAGGCGGGTATGTAACACTGAGGGTACTCAGCAATGCTTTAAAATGAATTGTTTAAATTAAACAACATACCACATTTCAGAGATAAATGTTACAGTGATACATTTTTATCATTTGTTTACTCACACTCATAATTCAATTCATTTATTAGACAGCTTCTTTAGTCGTCGATTGACTTAAGTAAAAAAATATAAGATTCACTGAGCAATTGCTGAGAAAAGACTGTTTGAATACTCGCAGAAAAGCTCTCAAGTAAGCTGTCAGACTCAACATTTGAATACATATTTAGACCCAGTATTTTAAAAAGTACAAATGGGTCTATTAAGTTTGTGCAAAAAAAAATGTGCGTAACAGGCAGAAGGAGGCGTGGCAGACCTTATAAAAAATATATATTCTTGATCAGCATCAACAGCCGAGTCGATATAGCCCTGTCCGTCTGTCCGTCTGTCGGTCTGTCTGTCTGTCTGTCTGTCTGTCCCTTTTTTGAGTTCCTAGATCTCAGAGACTATAATAGCTAGAGACACCAAATTTGGCATGTACGTTCATCTATATGTCCCATTGATTAAGTTTGTTTTAGATATTTGCCACGCCCCCCTCCGCACCCGAAAATTGAAATACAAAATTTCGAAGTCGAATTACA
Source organism: Drosophila neotestacea (assembly GCA_035044365.1). Taxonomy (NCBI): domain Eukaryota; kingdom Metazoa; phylum Arthropoda; class Insecta; order Diptera; family Drosophilidae; genus Drosophila; species Drosophila neotestacea. The sequence goes on from JAWNMD010000660.1 coordinate 490,697, forward strand.
AGAGCCCCTTTAGTGCTAGCTCCTATTAAGCAGAAGGAGGCGTGGCAGACCCCATAAAGTATATATATTCTTGATCAGCATCAACAGCCGAGTCGATATAGCCATGTCCGTCTGTCTGTCTGTCCCTTTTTTGAACACAGATATCTCAGAGACTATAAGAGCTAGAGACACCAAATTTGGTATGTAGGTTCATATATATCTCCCATTGATCAAGTTTGTTTTAGATTTTTGCCACGCCCCCTCCGCCTCCGGAAATTGAAATACAAAATTTCGAAGTCGAATTGAAGGAGCCCCTTTAATGTTAGCGACTTGATTATTAGTATATATAATATAGACTATGGTCCAAACCTATCCAGAAAATTTCATTCCAATCGGATGATAAACACGGAAGTTATTCAACTAACAATGTTACAGGCAAAAGGAAGAAGAAGAGACGCTAGCGACCTCTGTGTTTATTAACTTCGTAGTGGCGCCATCTATGTTTGGTACGCATTATTGAAGAACAATCAATAGTGAACGGTTTGCACTCAAAAAGTACTGGGTCTCCTACTGTCGAGCTAGCTCCACTGTAGCTTACTGTATTTTTTTAATTTATATATATTATTTTGTTAGTGCTGAAAGAGGTTATCAGTGCCGTTACGTGCCAAGATTAATGAAATAGATAATAACTGCAATGCAAAAAAAGTATTTTGTTTGATTTTGTTTTGAAATTAAATTGAATTGAATTTAAATTTTCAATCATAAACTGATCTTATTTTATTCATACTTCTTAAACGATATTCTTTTAATTAATTTTAAATATTTTTTGCACATATGTATTTATTAATTAAGAATCGAAAGTTGAAACTCATATAATTAAAAAGTTTTCAATATGCACGAAATCTTGTATCATAAAAATATCAATATGCCCAGCAGATTAAGGGAAATAACACCATTGACAATTAGTAGGAAGTGTGCTGATCTATTGTTCATTTCAGAAAATGATGAAGTCGTTTCTAATTGGGAGTAGATCTAAGAAATTCGGGTCAGGGGACATCACGTGGACTTTGGTTTGCATAAAACCCTACAGAAGTTTGGAATTAAAATAGGTCTGGGTCTGGGTCTGGGAATGTGCACCTCTCTGTCTGCTCTTGAAGGGGCGGATGAAAGAAGAAAGCGGCACGTGGTTTGGTCTACTGTCCGTTTTCTAATAAACATTAAGTTGACATGAGAAACACGCCAAGCAAATGAAGCAAATGCATTTCATGCTCCGGTCATGTCGGCACCCCGGGCGAGGGAGTTGTTTTTGGGTAGTGGCGTACGGGGGGGGTGTGGCATCTGTTTACTAATGCTGCCCTTTTTTTTTGCTGGCTTTCAGCGCTTGCACCGCAGGATATGTTTACAAATTGAAAAATATAGCATGCGACCGCCAGAACGTGCTAAAAAGGCGCAGTCTGTGGGTTGCCGCACAGTGAGTCTAAGGTCATAAAAACCCATATTTTACATTAGGTGATTTAAACAATTATCAGCAAATAAAAAATAAGTTACTTTTACTAGAATTAAACTCAGAGCTTACCTTAGTTTTAAATGTGTTATAAAATTGTTATCAATTAGTTAGTTTCACATTGATACACCACGGTATGTAAAGCTGTACGTAGAAAACATTTTTTGCTAGGTCAGTTGCTGTACAGAGGAGATTCACAAAGGGGACAGGAAGCAGTTGCAGATTGGAAGTGGACAGCCGGGCAGTCGACGTGCCACGCAATTTTACACAAACGTGGCCATAGATACTGTACTATATAAAAAGAGAAAGAAAATATATAACTTGCAGCACATTTAAACATAAAGTTTATATAAGTGTATATATCCTGCACAAAGTGGCCGGAGCAACGTAAATCTGACATGAAACATTTGCGTGACAAGCAAAATGCTGGCTCTTGGCTCTCTTCTTGTAGCCCCAACTTGATTCCCTCTGGACCCTGAACGGACAGGATTGCGAGATGCACAGAAAAATAATTATGGCGCGAATCATAATAATGCAGCTTCATATTAACAAGAGCAGCAACAACAACAAAAACAGCTGGAATAAAAGCAAGAGCAACCCAAAAGCGTGTTTAAAATGTAATTTCCTGGCTAACGAAGCTAAAATACTCTTCTCATCATATCAAGAGGACTAACTCAATTCAAAATATATCTTGCCTTTGGTTTAAGCGTTTTGATTACATATACATACATGTGTATAGTAAATAAATATATTCTAAGTGCATAATTCTAATTAAGAACGATCTATGTATGTGTGCTCAAAGGCAATCTTTTATTAACTTGACAGGGAAAATCAGTAAATCAGATTGGATCATAAAGCTCAACCTGAATTCATTACATGTTTTTTTTTTAATTAGTTCACATGTAGCGTAATGAATGGGAAACCCCAGAAAGACCGCATAAGGTCAATAACAGATGATAAAGGTGCTAGTGTTGGTTTAAAATAATTTGGTCTACTAAATATTTTCGAAAGAGAGTATTGTTCATTAATTATAAGTATAAGTATAAGTATTTATATAGTCAATCTTGCTGAATGTTTATTACAAATATCTGTTATTTTTTGATCATTATATAAGCTTAACCAATTAACACTGCTTAAAAGTAATGGAGTAATGTATTTCGAGTTTTCATTTGAGTCAAAACAGTATTTACGTAATAATATTTTAGCTATGACGCATAGCTCATAGCTGCTGTATTCTATCTGAAAGTCTATAATACATATATTTACAGACTTTGTAAAGTTCTTAATAACCCCTGGAAGCGTATGAAAATGCCTTAAATTACAAAGAACATAGACTGTGGTACACGAACAGTGCTCGAGGGGGGAGGGCGCAATGTCAGTAGCATAAAAATTAGCCTTGGTTACATAACACGCTGTGGCTCCGACCTGGAAAGCCGGGCTGGTTTTCTCCTATGACATTGGCAACTGCGGTCCAGACTCAAAGAACTTTAGAGAAAACCCGAGAAATAAAGGGAGGAGATGTCAGAGAAATAGATGTAGAGGACTCAGATTTGTTTTTTGATATGTTTTGAATCTGCGTTGACAATGGCCTTTGTCTTGACAGCGCCAGTCAAGATGTGGACAAATTAACCGCCGGTCTGATGGTCTTCTTGTAATAAACAAAATACCACCACCTTACCAACTGATTTACAATGTCAAATTGACAACAATTATGTTTGCGCCAGTCAATAGCTTTCACTCTATCTCTATCTCCCTCTTTCCCTTTCTCTTCGTCCACATCTTCTCTGCCCTCTCGACTGAATGTCAGTCTGTTGCGAAAATGTTGACAGCATTCAAATCAAAATGTTGACAACAACAGAGGGAAAAGCGACAACAGAGACGAATGCCTTAGGCAATACAGACCTTCATGCTGATAAGAAGGAGGTCTAACTAAGGAGGGAGAGAGTTGCAAGGAGCAGGAGGAGAAGTAATATCATAAATGTCATCTTTGAGTCATTTGACAGTTGCACTGAGTTCGATTAAGGCGTGATTTGAATAGGAAATTAGCGAAATATAGCTGCGTATTTTTTCACTTTCTCATTTTACGCTCTGACTTATGGAAAATCTAAAATTTAATTATACCAAAAGCGTCAGCAAGGTAAATTAGATGAAAATGGCGAAAACGAGGGGGAAAACAAGTATATGATTGGATGAAAATAGATTTTCATTAATATAAATAAAATTATTTATATTCATATGTAACTATGCAATTTATATGAATAATGAAAAAATGCCTCACCCTAATCGGCAGACAGTTACTCTAAATGTGGAGTTATTTCAAATATATAAATTTGCGGTTTGCATGAAATAATCTGTTATGTTATTAAACCCTGCGGGGGCTTATTAAGTTTGTTAAGAGAGTATATAGTCAATATCCAAAAATCTGTCCTAACTATTTCATAACGATCGGATAATAAACTCGAAAGATATTCGACAGTCAATTTTTCACAGCGTGGCACAGTGGTCGATTTAAGTGATCTGGCGGATCGAAATTTAATTTTTTACTTTTAACAAATTACAAAATTAGTTTTTCAGTCGATAACTAGAAGGTTATTTAGCAAATCGATAATTGCACATAAAATTATCAGCTGTGAGCTTTTGATCACAACATTTGTTAAAACAGCTTTTGGAAATACAATACTTTAAGTTTTCGCTTGTGTGCAAATTGTGCTGCAAAATTTCTAAAAATCTAATTTGTAATTGAATTTTTGATTACTTCAATAGTAAAGGTATCTATTTACTTAACAATAAATTTTTTGTGACCTGTGGATATATGTTATATTAATAATTTATGGTGAAACTAGTTAACAACTTTGTTGTCTTCTTGAACATGATCAATCCTTAACTTCTGTAGAGTATAAATAGTGACGCCGGCACTTCCCGGTAAAGATACTAACTTTATATGTTAATGTGATTCATCTTCTTTGTGAAAAGTCCAAGACCTTCTGCAGCGAGGAGCATCTGCTTACAATATTGTATTTTTTACTAAGTAAACTAAACTACATAAAACAAATGATTAACCGAATAAGCCAGTAATTTTTATAGATGAAGAAGTCTATGGGCTTCTTGCAAATTAAAAATATTTATTACAGTAAATAAAAAAAAAGCGTTAAACATTTCTTTTTTTATTTGAAATATATATTTTTACGTTAAATAGAATTATTTCTTTAAAAAAAATTTAAAAAAATGTCCTTTTAAAGTATAAATGAAAAATATTTTCATTTAGCTAATGCTTTTTAATGATGAATTTTTTAAATAGTAATCAGAACAGGATAGTTGAGAAAGACTTAAAAAAAAAATCAGAGCACGATTTACATGAAAGACTTTTTTAAATTTATATCCGAGATTGTGTCCTTATCTTAAAAAAAAACATTTGGGAAAACTATAATTCTTCAAGCAATTTTTTACTCAACTACTGCGCTCTTACTTGTTTTCAATTGTTTTTTCTTCCACCAAAACTACAGCTAGTTTCTCTTTTATTTGGACTCCTATTACAATGCAACTCCGGCATTGATAACAGCCAACGAGCACTTGAACTTTACACTGAATTGCACTTAAAAGTGTGGGGAAATATGAATGAAGAAGCAGCAGGAAAAATACTAGGAAAATAAAATGAAGAAAGAAAAAGTATTTTTAAGTATTATTATCACTCGATGTTATAAATTGTATGCGTGGCGTGAGCCAAAAACGATTCAAGTGTCGAATTCTACGGTTTTCATAGGCGACGGCGCCTGAAATGGTGGATGGACAGCAGGGGGGTGTTTTTCAAAGTAACCCCCTTTGTCTGTCCCGGCAATGAGTGTTTCCTGTTTCCGGCGACTCGACTGCCTGGCAGTAACAACTGTAAGCAACTATAAATGTCGGCAAGTTGGCTTTATTATTTCCACACTGTTGAATATGCATACATATAAAATATGTGTATGGTAAGGAGGAAAGTAATGATTTTGTTTTGCTTTGAAGCAATGCCTGAGTCTGAGGTCTATCTACGAGTTCTACTTACATAGGCGGGTGCATTATCACTTCCCATACAAGCAAAATATTGTGGGTGTATTAAATATTTTGGACTCCCCTCCTTCACTTAAAGGAGAAGTTACACAAAATCCTGGTAAAAGGACGACTTTTCGTGCTGTTGTCCTTCTTCTCCAGCACTCCATGTGTATCTGAGATGAGCCCGCCCAGAAGCCTTTGTCTGCATTTCATATTAAACTATTTGCTGTTGTTTCCTCAGGTCCTTCGTCTCTTTCTGCTGGTAGTTGCCATCCTTGTCAGGCGATGTCGAAGTTAACCTACTACAAAGTCTGTGCAACGCATTTTCATTTTTGCAAAAATTTGTGGTAGAATTTGTGAAAAATTTAAAACAATTTTGCTGCAAGTTGCTGCCACAGCATGCACCACAAATATGAGGCGGCTGGCTCATAGTCCTAGTACTGTCGACACGGTTTTTTACAAGAAAAACCCAAATTTTTTAATACTGTGAAAGCTGTTGAAAGATCGATTGAGGTTATGACAGCTGGTTCTGCAAAGCTTTTTATGAAGTAATAGTTCCTCAATGAAATCGATAGTTCACGACAGCTCCAACAAATAGCTACTAATAAGATCAATCAATCTTGGTGGTTGATTTAAATTAATAGACATGTCCTGAAAGCTTGCGAAAGCTCAAGAAGCTCGCTTTTCAGCTATTCCTGAAATTAAGTAATAATAAGAGTAGTTAAAATTCAGTCGAAGACAAAGCTTACCAGAACTGTTAACCTAAATATTTATTTACGACAGTAGTCGTTCAACTGCAATGCAACCACTTCAGATCGAATTGCCATCATAAGGTCCTGTTAAGCTATATAAAACTGTTGTTTCAAAGCTAATGAATGTTGATGTTTTAATCACCTTTTATAAATAAATGCATAATTGTTTATGTCAATTAAAGATGCATTCAAAGTAAAAAAAAGCAGTATGCTACAGTAGAGCATGCTCGACAGTAGGAAACCCAGTACTTTTTGAGTGCAAACCCAACACTATAGACTGTTCATCAATGTTGCGTACTATTCAATAGATGGCGCCACTACGAAGATAAGTTAATAAACACAGAGGTCGCTAGCATCTCTTCTTCAATTTGAACGTAACATTGAGATATCTCAACGAAAGTCATCAATTTTGTGTTTGATTCAGATTTATATAGTCTGACCGAATTTGGTGCAAATCGGACTACTATATCATAAAGCTGCCATAGAAACAAACGAAGAAATGCATGGCAATGCATAAAATAGTTTGAAAAAAATTCGAAGTCTTGTTTATTAAAAAAATGTAGTAAGCTACAGTAGAGCATGCTCGACAGTAGGAGACCCAGTACTTTTTGAGTGCAAACCGTTCACTTTAGAATCAGGGAATGAAACCGAAACGAATTTCGGTTACGGTTCCGGTTCCGGTACGTACCGAAACGAGTATTTCGGTAAAAGGTTCTATTTCGGTGTTGTCCTTTCGGTTCCGGTTCTCGTATCGGTCCATACCGGTACAGTAAAATAATTTTAAAAAAAATTTAAAAGTAAAGAAAATCGGATTTTATCAACAAATATTTGTGTGTGTATAAACGTACAAATGCATGAATTTTAGCATGTTAAGTCTGACAGATAATTCGATAAATTTTTTTTTATTGTGCAAAACCATGTTCGTACGAAAAATAGCAATAAAATTTTTTAAATGTACCGAAACCGTACCGGTACGAACGTTTCGGTTTTCGGTTCTTGAAAAATAATTTATTTTGGTTTCGGTTCCGGTTACGGTATTTCATTTGAAACGGTTAATTTCGGTTAACGGTTCCGGTTCCGGTTTCATTCCCTGCTTTAGATTGTTCTTCAATGTTGCGTACCATTCAATAGATGGCGCAACTACGAAGATAAGGTAATAAACACAGAGGTCTCTAGAGTCTCTTCTTCTTCCTTTTGAACGTAACATTATTAGTTGAATAACTTCCGCGTTTATCATCCGATTAGAATTAAATTTTTAGGAAAGGTTTGGACTTTAGTGTTTATTATGTGTACCAAAAACCAAGACGCATCAAAGGTGCTCTTGTAATTCGACTTCGAGATTTTGTATTTCAATTTCCGGGGGTGGAGGGGGGCGTGGCAAAAATCTAAAACAAACTTGATCAATGCAATATATAGATGAACCTTCATGCCAAATTTGGTGTCACTAGCTCTTATAGTCTCTTAGATCTAGGCGACACAAAAAGGGACAGACGGACAGACAGACAGACAGACAGACAGACAGACAGACAGACAGACAGACAAACAGACAGACAGACAGATAGACAGACAGACAGACAGGCAGGCAGACAGACAGACAGACAGACAGACAGACAGACAGACAGACAGACAGACAGACAGACAGACAGACAGACAGACAGACGGACGGACATGGCTATATCGACTCGGCTGTTGATGCTGATCAAGAATATATATACTTTATGGGGTCTGCCACGCCTCCTTACGCCTGTTACGCACATTTTTTTTGGACAAACTTAATAGACCCATTTGTACTTTTTCAAAGTACTGGGTCTAAACATGTATAGGAAAGTAAATTATTTTTACCGTTTTTGTAAAAATGTTTATGGTATTTTGAAAGTTAAAAATGCAGGAAATGGTGTTTGGTAACCTTTTGACTATGGACTCAAACCGAAACTGTAACCGTTAACCGATATTAACCGTTTAAAATTCGTAACCTTAACTAAAACCGTTGCCGAAAAAAACTTTTTTATTATTTTGAAACCGATAAACCGAAATTCTTCAAACCTTAATGTCTGTTTAGAAACCAATTCATGAATAATGGTTTGATTAGGATTTTTTCAGCTACAAAAAATCCAATGAATTTTAAAATTTTGTACAGATTTTAAATATTTACTTGAGTCTTATCCTTTTTTTAAGTGATCATTGAATTTAATTTAAATTTATAATTTTCTTTAAATCTTTATTGCATTCTTTTGGATTTTTAGGCTTTCTGTGGGAAAGCGAAGTCATACCTGTATTTCAAAACCGAAACTTAGGAGAAACGGTTAACCATTACGATACCGATATACACAAATTTTTCGAAAGGTCTTCTGTCCGATTTATGATATATATAATATATATTTTTTGTCCGATATCTCTTGTAGATTAGAAGATCAGCTAACTTACGTTGTCTGAGTAGCTTACTATGTGTGGAAATGATTCCTCTTTGTTTAAACGTTACGATTTTTATTCGTTTCGGCCATTTTGGTTTGATAATTATTAAAACGGCTTTCATAGGCTCAAAAATTTCATCAGCCCCAATATTATGCACTACGTTCAGTGTTTTAGTTTCTGATTTGAAGTATATACATATATCAGAAATATCCAACTAAACATCTTAGTTGATTGGAAAATGTATTGACAAAATTTTAAAATTAGTTGACGTTTGGGGCAAGCAACACTTATGTGTTGCCTAAAAAGTTGCAGCTGCAGTATCATCTACAGTTCATTTTCTAGCTGCATCAACAGTTCTTTCCGCTTCTGTGTGTGTATGTGTGTGTATGTGTGTGTATTTGGTTGGCAAACAATATTGCAGAGCAGAGATTAGTTGCTTATTTTGACAGTAGCTGTCAGTGTTGCATTTAGCCTGTGTAAACAAACAAAAATATTTGCTGCCTCTGTTGCTTCGGCTGTTGCAAGGACAAGTAAAGATTATACTGCTGCAAGTTTGAGTTTGAGCTGCTGCCTTGCCTGATGACTATGATGATTTTCTCATATCTCTGCTGCAATAAGTGCATGCTCTTCTGCTCGAGTGCTCTACTGAGCAGAGCTCCTACTCTCTACTCTTATGCCCCTCTCTCACTTCTACCTCCTTCGAGCTCATCTCGAGCATAGCTTTTCGTATTTCTTGCCTTTGCGCTTCTTCATTTTTCATGTGCAGCAGCAGCAGTTAAGCTTTTAATTAAATGCAAGGAAAATTCAATTTTAATTAAAATTTTCTCGAAAAAGTCTCTTTGGGTGGCAATGCATATTCGGATACGGATACCGATTGGGATTTACTCGGCTCTTGTCTGCGTTATCTGCTTTCTCTCCCTCTCCTTGAATTGTTTGCCAAACGTGTAAAATTGAAAATTAGGAAATCGAATTGTAACGCCCAGATACGTTAGAATGGTGGGTATGGACGCGTGAAAGGAAAGGAGGGGTAGTGGAAGGGAATGCCTGCAATAGGAATGCCTTGTGCCGAGTGGACTGACTGACGACTCGTCAGAGTCAAACAAAAGCAAAATTGTAAAGTAATTGGAAATGAAAACTCATTTTGGCCAAAAATCATCATTCAATTGGCCAAGCATCAGTTTGCATTGCCAGCATGCATAGAGCGTAATTTGAGTGGACTTCTTTCTTTTTAAAAGCTCACAAAAGTTGTTAGAAAATTTAAAAATTCGTATTGTCAAATTAAAGTGCAGTCGGGACCAGTGGGAAATTGTGGTAATACTTGCCTAAGCCTTAAAAACAAATCGATTAATAGTGATTGCTTGATTGAAGAAAAAATCGTATACATAAAATTTATAGACGCTCAATTTCTTCATAAAATAGACTTCAACTGCCATAATCTTAAAACAATCTAGAATAAGAATTGAAATGATTTATTTTGCCTCAGCATTTTTACAGAAGCTTCAAAAACTCAAAACTGAAGGACTTACTTTATCTTCATAACAATATGTCGTCTTGTGTAAAGATCTGAAACACAGAGAATTAATGTTGATTGATGAATGGATGGACTGATTGAATTGAGTGCATAATGCACATTCCAAATTGCGTTACCTGCATAATATATTTTTATTAATTTTAAAAGGAATTAAAGTCTTTTGTTTGTTAGAGGTCTGTATTAAGTAATTGATTAATCGAGACATAATATGGATATTATCAAGTGTTTGATAATTCAATTTAATCTAATCTGAAATATACTTTAATGAAGTCGCCCGGATAAATCTAGACCAGAGATTGAATTAATATATTCTCCAATTTGATTGAGAATGATACAAACTGATCAGTTGCAAACTACGTTGATAAATTTGTAAACAAAGTCTGAGATCTAGAGATTAATACCTTCTTATATTATGCATAGAATTAGAAGTGTCAGGTAAGTAATTGTGACATTGGAGAAAGTCACATCTGTGTGTTTGTTCGGTAGGCCTGTTTTTGGTAGGCTTACTTAACAAAAAAGTTTTACCCCAAGAGCTGAGAAAGAAACAGGCTCATACAGCTTTTCGGTAGCATTTTGCACATAATTTAAACGCACACATTCTGCCAGTCATAAATTACACATATTACATGCACGTATAAATCGCAGACCAGATACGAAGATACGAAGATACGAAAATAAGACCATGCCAAAAGTGCGCCGGAAAACTGAGAGCAAAGTGCTTAACATACTTTTTGGCGCAAGGCACAGGAGAAAGGGGACAAAAAAACCACATCGACAGCGACATTCACATAGGCAAATCTGCAAATGCACGTAGCAAAAGAAAGTTGAGAAACTTTTCCCATACACAAAAATAAAAAGAAAGAGAAAGAAGTGAAAGTAGAAAGTAAGTCAAGAAGCTGGCAAGGCGAAAAAAGAGCACAACTTTTATTTTTGCTGCAAAGCCAAAGATTATGGCAGCTTGACGTCTCCCTAAAATTCCCCCTTTTAAATTGCTTGCATAGACAGGGTCTTCTCAATACTAATTTAGGTACCCCATTGATAAGGTACGTAGTATATGTATGGCCTGAATATGAGACTATACGTGACCAAAAGCTTATCGACAAGATTTTTGAACCGATGAATTACTCGAAGATGAGAGCAAATGTTGTAACAAATGTTAAGATTAAAGAGTTCAGCCTGTTTACAATTCTTCTAGCGACTTTAATAACAATTGCTTTGAAAACAAAAGATCTAAATGTTGATGTATTTAAAATGTCATAGACTGTATTTTTCCAAATCGACTGCTATTATATTTTAAATTTAAAAATATATATTTCAAACATTTTATTTTGAGATATTCAAGTAACTACAACAATATTTAAGTTATTTGTCCTCACTGACTGTTATACACACTCACCATTACGCAGCCCCTATGATAAAAGCTACAAGGCAGAAATTGCTACACAACATGGCAGAGAAAAATATAGCGCAAGCTAACTTTGGCGCGCCAAAGTTTGTATACCCTTGCAGTCCCCTGTGTAAGCCGTCAGATATTTTACAAAATTTGTTAAATGTTGATTTTTAACCGATTGTTCGTATGGCAGCTATATGATATAGTAGTCCGATTTACACCAAATTTGGTCAGCCTGTTTAGAACTTAATCAAACACACAATGTGTATATTTGGTTGAGATATTTTGAGAAACAAAAAAGTTTTTCATACTAAATGTTGTTTTCGAACCGATCATTCCTATGACAGCTATATGATATAGTAGTCCGAATTACACCAAATTTGGTCAGCCTGTTTAGAACTTAATAAAACACACAATGTGTATATTTGGTTGAGATATTTTGAGAAACAAAAAAGTTTTTCATACTAAATGTTGTTTTCAGACCGATCATTCCTATGACAGCTATATGATATAGTAGTCCGAATTACACCAAATTTGGTCAGCCTGTTTATATTTGGTTGAGATATTTTGAGAAACAAAAAATGCAGTAAGCTACAGTAGAGCAAGCTCGACAGTAGGAGACCCAGTACTTTTTGAGTGCAAAGCGTTCACTATTGATTGTTCTTCAATAATGCGTACCAAACAATAGATGGCGCCACTACGAAGTTAATAAACACAGAGGTCGCTAGCGTCTCTTCTTCTTCATTTTGCCTGTAACATTGTTAGTTGAATAACTTCCGCGTTTATCATCCGATTAGAATAAAATTTTTAGGAAAGGTTTGGACTTTAGTGTTTATTATGTGTACCAAAAACCAAGGCGCATCAAAGGTGCTCTTGTAATTCGACTTCGAGATTTTGTATTTCAATTTCCGGGGGTGGAGGGGGGCGTGGCAAAAATCTAAAACAAACTTGATCAATGCAATATATAGATGAACATTCATGCCAAATTTGGTGTCTCTGGCTCTTATAGTCTCTTAGATCTAGGCGACACAAAAAGGGACAGACGGACAGACAGACAGACAGACAGACAGACAGACAGACAGACAGACAGACAGACAGACAGACAGACAAACAGACAGACAGACAGATAGACAGACAGACAGACGGACATGGCTATATCGACTCGGCTGTTGATGCTGATCAAGAATATATATACTTTATGGGGTCTGCCACGCCTCCTTACGCCTGTTACGCACATTTTTTTTGGAAAACTTAATAGACCCATTTGTACTTTTTCAAAGTACTGGGTCTAAAAATGAACTGCTTAAAAATAAATTTTGAATATATATTGTTTTAACGTTACCCTCAACCTAAAAATAAAACCCGACCATTACTGAATCGTTTCGGTTTAAGTCCCTGATTGTTTTAAATTGCGAGCAGATAATTTTTTCTATATTTTAAAAAATTAATACCTTCATTAAAAATGTACTCCACATAATTTTATTCAATCTAAGAAAATTGCATTCCAATCGGATGATAAACGCGAAAGTTATTCAAATAACAATGTTACGGGCAAAAGGAAGAAGAAGAGACGCTAGCGAGCTCTGTGTTAATTACCTTATTTCGTAGTGGCGCCATCTATTGCATGGTAGGGAACATTGAAGAACAATCTATAGTGAACGCTTTGCTCTCAAAAAGCACTGGGTCTCCTACTGTCGAGCTTGCTCCACTGTAGCTTACTACATTTTTTGAACTATTTACATATAAAAAAAATAATGAAAAATGTGTATTCAGCGTTCAAACTTTGTTCAAAAATCACTGGATTATATTTATTTTGATAATGGCAGCGTAAGTACCCAAGCAATCAGCTGTCTGTGGATGCGGCAAACACAATAGAAACAATCTTCGGATTTTTCGCGTAGCACTCACGCAACTAAAAAATCCCAACTAGTGGAAATTCACAATTACAAATTTTAATTTTCACAGTTAATAGATGCAAAACGTACAAGATATACGAAACATGAAATGAAAGCCTATTAATGTAATGATGTAATGACAACAAATAAATAAAAAAAGAAAAGATTATATACTCTGAAGGGTTGGGAAAATTAAAATTTTTAATACGAGAAAAATCCGTATTCCGTATCAAACGAAAACTAAAATGATTTTTAAATTATTCGCATAATATATTTGAAAATAATTACAATTTTAATAACTCTAATTATTATAATATAATATCTGTGATAATTTAGACTATCAAAGCTGTGATCGCTGGTTAAGTCAGCAGAATGGTATTGTGATAGAAACTTGCACTTTCCATGTCTTTAACAGATGTACACAAGTGTAGCTAATACAAACAGTATTCAGATTTTGAATATTTAAATAAAATTTATGAGTTCAACTTTTGACACCTTCGAATTAAAATTAAATTACGAATATATTGGAAAAGAACCACTGAAAACATTGTGATAGTGACAAAGACAGAGAATGATAGCAGCAAGAGGATAAGTTCAATAATAGTGTTTGCAACCCAGTAGAGTCAGTTGTTGTCTCCGTTAATTTGTAGTTTTGCCAGTGAAAAACTTCACCTTAGGCGACAGGGAGAAAGATGAGTAGAAGAAACATCATGGACCACATAATAATAGAGGGGAAAACCCGAGAGTGGTGCGGTCGATGTCTTTCCATTGGGGCGAAGCGAAATGAAGCCGCCATCAATGAACCGCAATTGTATTTGTTTGCAAATAACTGAACGTTATCTGAGACTATTTATCTTTATCTACAATAACGGCAACGGCAAAGGCAACGATGCTCAAGCATCGACTCCTCCGTGATGGGGGACAACAGGACCAAACAATGCAAAACGACACCGCCACAGTAACCACGGCCCAAAGGAGACCAGGAGTAGACAACAGGAAGAGACCGAAAAGAGGAAAAGGGAATTCTATAGAAGAAAAGAGCAGCACAGGGAGAAATGCTAGGGGATTTCACGGCGCCAACTGAAATAATGATGCAAGCGCCAATAACAATAAAAGTGGAGCAAGTGGCAAGCGAGGATATGTAAGTCGCAAGTCCATCCAAAGACAATAACAACTTGGATGTCCTCGAGCTTCTTCTTCCTTGTCCTAGTAGGTACTCAAAGTGTGAGCCCTGCTCTTAAGCATTTCCACTGTCCAGTTCCATCAACTGGTTTTTACTTCAAGTGCTTAAGGATTGGTCACAGTATATTCCTGCTCTCTGATTCCAGACTTAAGCTCGATTTGGGAACGTATTTTACGCATAATCAAATTCAACCCAAAGCGTTTACTGTTCCCTCTTCTGTAGCTTGAACTTTAGCGGCAGCTGATTGCGCCTAAAACCATGCAAATTAAATTTAATGGAAAATGTATTTTTCATATTTTCTTCGCTTCACTTTTGGGCTTTGTTTTCTTTTTCATTCGCTGCGGGGGCTTTGCAATTTTGTTATAAATCAAATTGCGGCTTTATAGCCGTGCATTAATAAATAAAATCATTCAACAAGTAAACGAAAAATGGGCGGAAAGAATGAAGAAGAAAGGGGAAAAAAGGGAAGCATTACATGTAGTATACAGTCATTTTGGCTAGAAAATCAGTTGATTGCTTAGTCTGTTTCTCATACAAATTGCAAATATTCAATCGATTTGCATGTTCAATATCTTTATACAATAGCTTGGTATACTTTTAAAATTTGTCTTGCTTTATATATCAGACATAATTCATATATTGCTTAGAAATATTAAATTTGTATTTCAAGCGTGAATAAACTTAGAAAATACTTGTTTAAATAAATGCTGTAACTTTAATTTCGTTTAATTTCGTGGAAGCCTTTAAGATTGTTATACCTAGCATAAAGTATTGTAAGTTTCACATGAAATATTATAAAATTAAATACTCAAAAACTTAAATAAATTGGATTTTATAATTGTATGTTGGTTTGTTATTTAAAAGCTCCTATTAAAATGTTTTTGAGAGCATGATAAGTATCTTGGTTCGACTTTTATTTTGTTCTCTGTATTAAGTTTTTATTTTTACAAATTGTGTTTGCTTTGTTTTGGTTAAAGTACTGACTTCTATTTAATATGTGTTCTTCAAAACTAGCAGAGAACTGAAAGTTATGTTTAACTAATATTATTTGTGTACTTTTTGTTGACTTTATAGAATGTATATGTAAGAAAACTTTTACTTAATCAATAAATTATAAATACTGATATCCATACACACTACCGAGTATGTTGATAATTTCCTTGCAATCAGTTACAAGAAAACCTGTAAGTATTTCTCTTACATTTGCCCAACATGTGACGAGTTGTTAACATAATATTTATATAGCACAAACCAATCTGTAATCAACACTTAAAGCCTCCACGCCCTTTTCCCAAATGTTGTTGCCAGATTAGACAGTGAGGAATATGGAGAGAAGGATGAAGAGAGGCGAGAGAAATGGGGAATTTTTGCATGAATTATGCAAAAGAGTTTGCTGAACTGTTGTGCGGTGCGTTGTGGTCCCATAAAGGGAATACTTAAATGGGATTTGGGAAATCACAAACAGAGAATGAGATGGAGAGAGACAAAAGAACGGTATAAGTTGGCAATTGGAAAAAAGCGAAATGTCGAAATGAAAAGCAGAGAAACGAGATGATGCTCTTTGATGGGATATCAAATTGCATTCGAGTTAAGTAATATAATAAAGAGATCTCGTATATATCTCGTAAATTCTTGTCGAAGCGTATATTTACAGCGCCTACAAAACTGGAGGCATAAACATGTTAAGGCAACGCGTGTTTTCCAATAAATTTCCCAGGCGTTAACTGCAAAATCCCATTGCCCATTTACTTACTGCAACTTGCAACGTGCAACGTGCACCACCTGAAAATTGCAACTTAACAATGCTTGAGAGTCGCCACCAAGCATGTGTGAGTGTAAGTGTGTGTGTGTATGTGTGTGTGTGTGTGTGTGGATGCTGCACACATGCGATGCTGCCCCATGTGGCAACGCATGCGGCGTATAAATCAATATTGGCAATTTAAAATTGGCTGGCGGTGTATGAAGCCAATATCCGGCGCTTGGTTCGCCCACTTGGCACAAAAAAACTCCCAACACTAACAGACACACACACACTCCCGAGCACGGAAACACACTCACACACATGCCACGCCCGAGGGGTAAACGTGAATCTTAGACAAACACTTTGTGGCAAGCGCAATGTTCAATGGGTGCTTCAATGCAGTCTCAGTATGTGCGCATATACATACATTTGTATCTGTGTGTCTGTATAGAGGATTGGCCAACTGTTCGCGGAGTCTATTAAAAATGCGCGTATGTACAGTTTGTGGCCCTTTACCAAGTTGGCCAGCGGGTAAACAAGTACCCAAAGAATGCATCTAAAAAACGGACTATGGCATAAAATATTTGAAGAGAAGGAGGAAGCTAGAAAGAGAGAGTTGGCATAAAACATTTGAAGAGAGAAAGGAAAAATCGAGGTAAGGAAAAGGGTAAATGCTAACGAGAAAAGGCCTAACTCTATTGATCTGGGAAGGAATAACTATTATCGAAGCCAAAGCTTCGATTGCTGATTAAAGATCTAAAAAACAAGGGCAGCAATTTTTCCCTTTAAAGTAAAATTGCAATTCAAATGTTGTGGGAGATAAACAAAGTACTTTATACATCGACACTTCCCTTAATATGAAATTGCCTAATTATGCGCCTATAAGTATACGAAAATTTAAATATTATGCAAATTTCACACTAAAAACGAGGACGCGACGCATTTTGGGTACAAAATTTAAACGGTTTTTGTTTTGATTTGATGACATCATCGGGGAAAACGCGTCAAAAACGAATTATCAGAGAGCAGAAAGTCCAACACCAACAAATTTTGTTTACGCTACAAACGCATAAAATAAATAAAAGAGATAGTTGAATAAATATAAGAATAGCGAGAGGGAGAGAAGGAAAGTAAAAATAAAATTTGGGCTGTAGTTGTTATTGCTTTAACTGTTGTTGTTGTTGTTTTTGTTTATTGTTGATACTATAAAAAATTCCAAGAAATAGGAAATGAAAAATCATTCAAGCATAAAGTATGAAAAACACAGATAAATACTAAATTGCTTTTGCCCTCAAAATTTATGAACATTATTTGCAGACGAGTGTGTGTGCGTTCCCTTCTGTATATGTATGTATGTGTTTTGGCTAAGTTATAAACTATCGGGAGGAAGCCTAAACGAATTGTATACGCTCAAAAGAACGTCACTAATAATAGTCAATAATCAAAATATGTAGAATTTACCTTCCAGTATTTTCATTATTATTTATAGGGTATCCTTTAGCTTTTACTTCCTTTTAGAGCACCGTTAGTTTGATTTTACTATTCATCGCAAACTACTAGATTCGTTTGCCCGCATTTAAATTCAATTTTCAGCCATTAATTCATTTTGTTTGGTCAACCAAAAAACATTGGAAAATAATCAGCTCGGAATTTAAATTAAATACCATAAATAATGCGCATTGAATTAAATAGCGAGCGAACGAACGTCGCGTTTGTAAAACAATAACAAATAGAACAAAAAATACAAATTATTATTATTGTTATTGTGCCTGATTACATTTTCGCCATCAGAAAACAAAAGTGCACAGCTTTCTTTCAACAAGGCACCATTTAAGTCAGTGCATTTAATTTTTATCAATACATTTTTCTATCGATTTTTTAGAAGAAGGTAGAAAGGTAGGTAGGAAGAAAAAGAAGAAGGTAGTATAACATATTTGTTATTTTAAGGTCTATACATTCATGATCAACATAAACAGACGATTTGATTTAGCATTAAGCAGTCTGTAAAGCTTAATTGTAAAAATAAAACTAGTTAAGGCTTAAATAAACATAATTTGTTTGTTTAAAATACATTTTTATTTTGTAGTTGTAACTATTAATAGTATTAAGTAACTGGTATTATCTGAAACTGTCTGGCTTATTTATTACTCTCATAAACAGTCAATATTTCGGTTATACATATACGTATTATGTCAACTTGACTTAAAGTTAGGTTAGTAGGTAGTTTATCTGCATGCAAAGACAAGAAAATCACCATTATAAATTCGATACCGGCAATGTAATAAATTTAATGTTACCTTCCTGGCGTTTCATAAACTAGGTACTGCTGGAGTCTCCTGGCAATTTGACTTTCTTCATGTTATTTAGAAACAATTTCCTAATTGACAACTTGTTCCTATTTGTTTCATGCTTAGCACAAAACTTACTTATTATATCTACAATATAATACTTAATGTAATTAGAAGCAATCTCTTTTTGGCGTGGCATTTAGCGACTGGTCGCTGCACTTTTAACAGTCGCTGTCAAATGGCCAACAATTCTCAATTGCTTGTAGGAGCTGTGCCAGAGGCTTTACATTAATTGCCGTATTCCATTTAGTTCTGCCCTTTTGCCTTCCACTTCTTTTACCTTTTTTCAAAAAGGTGCACAAGAAATGGCAAAATGAATACCGAGTTAAGTACAAGACGAAACGAGACGAGGCAGAAAACTGTAAAAGAGCTGATAAAAAACTTAAGACCAGAGAATTGCGCAGCTAATAAAAAAGTTCGAGGCCCAAAAAAAAGCTAAGCGAATGTCTTGTACAACTCCAACAACAATTCGGGCTGCAGCAACAACGCCAGTTGCGTTGCCAAAATTTAACTTTAACTTGCACTTTAAGTTGGCATAAAAGAAAATTTATAAAGACTATTCTAGTTTTATTTTCAGCTTCATTAATAAAAAATATATTCATTAAATTGATAAACTTTAAAAGGCAAATTATTTAACATACTATTAGATTCTTATTATAGTCCATGAGATCTAAGTACGTGTTCTTACAGTAGAATAGACGATTTATAAAATATGTTGTTGATGCTGATAAAGTGTAAAGTATGTATACTTTATTGGGCCTACCAAAAGTTGGATTTTTTATTCCATTAAAAAAAACAAGTTCATAGTTTCACTTTTGATCGTAAAAATAAATGTGAAATATTAAGAGTTCATAGTTCCTTTACACCATCAAAACGAGAATACCGATGTTGTCGGTTGTTTTAACAGAACCCAATATTAACCATGACTTCTTTCGCAAATGTAGTAATGAAAAGGAGCTAGAAAGTATGGAACGCCGGCATTCTGGATTTTCTCCTTTTCTTAGTAAGCAACCCGATATCTCTTTCCTAAATAATTAAGCCAATATAAGTAGCTTTGCCCACCTTCTATTATAAGTATACAACTTTTTTTAGACCCAGTACTTTAAAAAAGTACAAATGGGTCTATTAAGTTTGTGCAAAAAAAAAAAGTGCGTAACAGGCGTACGGAGGCGTGACAGACCCCATAAAGTATATATATTCTTGATCAGCATCAACAGCCGAGTCGATATAGCCATGTCCGTCTGTCTGTCCGTCTTTCTGTCTGTCTGTCTGTCTGTCTGTCCCTTTTTGTGTCACCTAGATCTCAGAGACCATAAGAGCTAGAGACATTGATCAAGCTTGAGTTAGATGTTTGCCTCGCCCCTCTCCGCCCCCGAAAATTGAAATACAAAATTTTGAAGTCGAATTACAAGAGTGCGAATTAATGCTAGTGCCTTGGTTTTGGTACATATAATATACACTATAGTCCAAACCTGTCCTGCAAATTTCATTCAAATCGGATGATAAACGCGGAAGTTAGTCAACTAACAATGTTACGGGCAAAAAGAAAAAGAAGACACGCTAGCGACCTCTGTGTTTATCAAGTTGCTCCATCTATTGATTGGTACGCAACATTGAAGAACAATCTTTAGTGAATGCTTTGCACTCAAAAAGTACTGGGTCTCCTACTGTCGAGCATGCTCTACTGTAGCTTACTGCATTTTTAGACCCAGTACTTTAAAAAAGTACAAATGGGTCTATTAAGTTTGTCCAAAAAAAATATGTGCGTAACAGGCAGAAGGAGGCGTGGCAGACCCCATAAAGTATATATATTCTTGATCATCATCAACAGCCGAGTCGATATAGCCATGTCCGTCTGTCCGTCTGTCTGTCCCTTTTTTGAACACCTATATCTCAGAGACTATAAGAGCTAGAGCCACCAAATTTGGCATGAAGGTTCATCTATATATTGCATCGATCAAGTTTGTTTTAGAATTTTGCCACGCTCCCCTCCGCCCCCGTAAATTTGAAACAAAATCTCAAAGTCGAATATTGAAAGCACCTTTAATGCTAGCGATATGATTTTTGGCATACATGATAAACTTTATAATCCAATCCTGTCCTGAAAGTTTTATCCGGATCGGATAATAAACGAATAGTATACGACTGATCGAAATTTCGAAAATATGAACACCTCGATCTCAGAGACTATAACAGCTAGAGACATCAAATTTGGTATGTAGGTTCATCTATATCTCCCATTGATCAAGTTTGTTTTAGATTTTCGCCACGCCCCTTCCGCCCCCGGAAATTGAAATACAACATTTCGAAGTCGAATTGAAGGAGCCTTTTTAATGTTAGCGACTTGATTATTGGTAAATATAATATACACTATGGTCCAAACCTATCCAGAAAATTTCATTCCAATCGGATGATAAACACGGAAGTTATTCAACTAACAATGTTACAGGCAAAAGAAAGAAGAAGAGACGCTAGCGACCTCTGTGTTTATTAACTTCGTAGTGGCGCCATCTATGTTTGGTACGCATTATTGAAGAACAATCAATAGTGAACGGTTTGCACTCAAAAAGTACTGGGTCTCCTACTGTCGAGCTAGCTCCACTGTAGCTTACTGTATTTTTTGTTACAATCTTCATAGACTTTTTGTACATTCGTTTTCTAAACAAGGGGGTCCTTAAGTTTTCATCCGAATTTGTATTGTTGTGTGTGTGTATAAAGTTCCGTTGTATAAATCACAAAAATTGCTGAGCCCAAAACCACCTTTAAATTTCGAAAAATAATTTTTTTTATTGAACCTAAAAAAATTAGTATTAGATAACTACTATTTTTTTATAGCTTGAAAATATGTATCAAATGAGTTTAATTCTTTCGGAAGATTTTGATAAGAATAATAAGAAGTTTACTAAACATACATTATGTTGCCATTATTAAATTGGTTTATTTAATTCTGTAGATTTATTTTAAGTTGAAATGAAAATTAATAAGGCATTTACTAAACATACATATTGTTGTTGTTTTATATAGAATATTAGAATCGATAAGAAGGTAAAAATTTATTAAGTTTATTACGTTATAAATTAATTAATGCGTATGTATGATTCATATTTTGCTAAGGTTCTAAGAACTAAAAACTTTTTTTTTATTGTATTTATATAAATACAATCTACTTTATCGATTGTCCTAAACTGTGTGCAACTCCATTGAGAAACTCACATACATATATACATATGCATTTAATTTGCTGTAAATACACAAGAGATACACAGAGAGATAGGGAAATACCGATAAGGAGAGAGACAGAGTAGGATTGCAGCTGGTGCACTGAATGCAGCCTAAAGTTGTGCTATTAATTAATTAAATTTTGACTATGGCAGCGTCGTCGACGCAAGTTCTGGTGCACAATTAATCCTTATTAATTATATGCTGCCGGTGGATTTATGGCATGTTTTGTGAGTTGGCTTGTGCCCAAGAAACACACACACACACACAGATACACATGCCTGCATGGCTGACTAAAGTCAATTGTAAGCTGTTGTTGCTGGACTCTTGGCATTTATGGAGGACATTGATAGGCATTTGCCTGCAATTTAACTCCCATGGCACACAGCGGGACACCATGATTGTCTTTCATCTCGCTTTAGATTGCACCTGACAGCTCAGACAACAAGGACAACAACTCAATACCAAATGAGGACAAAGGCTTTTAATTGCTCTCACGTTTGTAGTGCAATGTATGCAACGATCGCTCAATATGAAAATGATAAGCCACATTAGAGAGTATTATAAAGTCATCCTCTAGCAATTAGCAGGCCACTCCAAGAATAAATATAAATGTACATACATTTTCTGAACTTTGTTTTAGCTGCCCCATGGGCAGCGCCTAAAAATATTTCGAAAAAATGATTTTGTTTGTGAAACTTTCTGTGATTGTCATTAAGTTAATGCGCATTGAGATTTGAAACAAAACTAAATCCAAATATCCACAGTCATTATTTTTTTAAATTCCCCAAAGCAACTTTCCATTTTGAACATTTAACTTCAAACTTCGTCAAGTATTTTAGCTTTATGTTTCTTTTCTTATTCATTTTCTACTTCAACTTCAATTTTGTAATCAATAAGCCAAAGGCCAAAGCGAAAATAAAATAAAGAAGAGAAAAAATGCAATCAATTTGCACAAAAACAGGTAAAGCGTAATAATTAAGTGTAAATTGTATTAGCTGAGAGTGTAAACACTGAATCATTTAACGAGTTGAGCAGAATGCGAACGGAGAATTCAAAGTAGAGCTCAAATCAATTGCTCGGCAAAAGAGAAATAAACAAAATGTTGTTCAAAGCTAATTTAGCTGATAGATTAACTGACAATCTATCAATCTATGTTGTGTTTAGGAAGTGTGCATTTTCTAAAGTGTGGTATAGTAAAAAAGATCCAAACAGTCAAGCGTGCGCTACAGTATGATACCCTGTGCTACTATTTTTGATAATCAGGCCCATATGTAGGTACCCTGGACTGTTTTGCTTTTTTGTAAACTTCGAGGAAGCGTGTTTAAAATTTAAAATAAACTCGAATCTGCAAACAAGGAGTCTGCATACAAAATTTGGTGCTCCTAAGTCCTACCATTTTAGGGATCCTTTCGTTCACAGACAGACGAACTTGGCTATAACGATTCGTCTGTTAATGCGGAACAAGAACAAATTAACTTTATGGGGTCTGCAATGCTGCCATCTGCCTGATACCTTCCTTTGAACAAACTTAACATATCCGTCCATGGTATTAAAAGCAATAGAGATCTATATATACAAAACTCTTTGTCCTAATTGACTGAGTCATCACGCTGTAGGCCAAACGGCTTAAGATATCGAGCTGAAATTTTCACACAACTTAGCTGAGACATAATTATCGTGCAATAAGACGGGATTTCTTGACATCCCCACTGGAAGGGGCTAAAATGGGGGGTCAAAGGTCAAAATCGTGCATAGTATGAAATTTTGTTTTGTTTTTTGAGCTATCTTAACCAAACTCACAGATTATGTATTTCCTACTCACTGCTACATCCTGAGAAAATTTGGTCAAGATCGGACCACTGTATCATATAGCTGCCATAGTAACAATCAGATGCAAATTAAAACTTTGTATGAAGATCTTTGTTGTTTTTTGAGCTATCTTAACCAAACTCACAGATTATGGATTTCGTACTCAAGATTATGTATTTCTTACTCACTGCTACATCCTGAGAAAATTTGGTCAAGATCGGATGACCATATCATATAGTTGCCATAGGAACAATCAGATGCAAATAAATGATGACCTTTGTTTTGTTTAGACCTATCTCAACCAAACTCACAGATTATGTAACTATTACTTACTGTTACATCCAGAGAAAATTTGGTCAAGATCGGATGACTATATCATATAGCTGCCATAGGAAAAATCAGACGCCAATTAATATTTTGTATGAAGAGCTTTGTTGTTTTTCAAGCTATCTTAACCAAACTCACAGATTATGTGTTTCTTACTCATTGTAACATTCTGTAAAAATTGGGTCAAGATCGGATTAATATATCATATAGTTGCCATAGGAACAGTGGCTTTTAATGCTATTAATAAACAATCAAATGATGGGGGGGAGTGTGTTACGTTTCGTTCATTCATTGGTGTTGCAACTTTCAAAATAAATTTTCAGTATATGGCACTGTTACTCGCTCTTGCTGCTAATCCAACATTGCAGCGAAAACTTTAAAACAGCGAGCAGCGAAATTGTACATTCTCTATATTATTTAAAGTACTACTTATTACTACATATTATTTTAATTCTAATTACAGGGAAAAATTTAATTTACACTTCCCGCTTTCTTATTAAAAATGACATAAGGTCCGGCTATAGCAGGAGAAGTGCTCCCTATTTTCACTCCACATTTCTCCCCGAGATTTCAGCGATCGTAGCGAGCCGGGGGTTGGCGAGCGCAGGGAAAAATTGAATTTACAATTCCCGCTATCTAATTAGAAATGACATAAGGTCTGGCTATAGCTGTGAGAAATGTTCCCTATTTTCACTCCACATTTCTCCCCGAGATTAGCGAGCGTAGCGAGCCGGGGGTTGTCGAGCGAAGCGAGCAGGGGGCAAACCCACTAGTATATATATACAATATCCCTGGTCCGAGTATTATCTATACCCTAATTTCAAATTTTACACCTCACTTTGATATTTAAATATCGAATATTCAAAATACAAAGCTAAAATCTAATAGTAAATCCGTTTCTCAGTACATTTTTAATGATCTTATTCAAATCTCCCATGTAATAGAGTATCCCGAAACAATTATGCATTTCCATTCAGCTATTGTCGTCGTTATATTTAAAAAGATCACACTTTAGTGGAATAAGTTTGCTAATATTTTGCTATGGAAATTTCAAACTTATGTTACAAGGTCACTTGCAGTGCTTTCACATTTAAAAACAGAGATCTGTATGCATCTAGTTACCTACATTAACAAGCTCTTTATCTATACGAATAATTTTCCCAATAATGTGCATATATGGAAATATATAAGTTATTCAACTCTATAGATTTATAGGAGCATGACAATGGATTTTCTTTGTCCCTTTTAGGCTATCCTAGAGTTGTTTGCAGAGTATCTCGAAGGCGAGCACTTTCATCCATTTATTATTCTCTCTTTTTTCTTTCTCTGAATTTCTCCCTCTCTCTCTTTCTCTCTCTCTCTCTCTCTCTCTCTCTTTTGGACTGTCACTTTTTGTGTTTGCATATCATTAAAAATCAATTTAGTAATCAGCCAGGCGTATTTTGTTCAACAGTAATTAGCATAAATCAATTGAATCATTAAGTTGGTTACATAAAAATGTTTACTCAATTTGCTAGGGTGACATTAATTAGAGCAAAGTTGGGGGTTTCCTTTTCATTCGTTCTATCTATCTATGTACTTACAATTGTTTGCTATATTCTGATATTTATAATGTTTACATATTTGATATACAAAATAAAGTAGTATTGTTTTTATTTTTATTTAATAAATAATGATTTGCTTAATAAATTAATATTATAGTCAAAGTGTAAGCAGGAAATTTAATTACACTATCCTAAAAAAATTATAATTAAACTTATAAAATGTTGTTTTGTTATAATAATAACAACTGATGTTTTGTATTGTAAGTATTAAGCATAAAGGAATTGTGAATAAACAATAATCAATAGATTTATTTTGATTTTGATAAAGTGTTGAAAGTCACAAGTATTTAACACCTTTAACTGTTTTCAGAGCTTCTCCACCAAATGAAAAACTTGCAACAATTGCATTTAAAACAATATGCAAGCTAAGAAAAATCCCTCGGAGGAGAAGCACATAAATTCCGGGAAAACAACAACCACAGGCTCATATATTTTACTGTAAGGTTGCCAGCCAAAGGACAACAAATATTTTGTGTCCGTACTTGCTCTAAGCCACGCCCGCATTGCACTTGCCTTTTGCCCTGTTTTTCTTGAAGAGAGGAAATACGAAACGCAGAGCCAAGGGCAATTTACTTGCAACACACACATATATGAAACTTCTTCTGTGTGCGATAGTGTATATGGTATTGTATGTGAACGAGTGTATGTGTGTGCCATTAACTGTAATTGTATTGCATTTTTGAGCTTGGAGACAAGACTCGCATGAAAGCTCGGAGAAAAAATTACAACTAAAACAAAAGTGTGAAAATATTGAAAGCTTGCTTACGACTGGCCAAATCTAACGGCACTTGTAACTGCAACAGAAACAATAACAACAACAACAACCGTTTTCTGCCTGCGCTGCTAGCAAAGTTATTGCTGTTGAGTTCCACAAGGCAATGGCCAAAGAAAGGATGCAGGATTCGCATCCAGGCAATGCTCTCACCATGAAATTCTTTTTGTAAATAATGTGTGTACACACACACACCCACGCACACACATATCTTCGCTTTCGATTGTAGTCTGTGCTAATGGCGGTGACTGTTGCTCATTGCTGTTATTGCAGTAGAAGTTCTGCCATATACCCTATAATAAAAATGCACTAAAATGCTATTTTGTGAAAAAAAAACGTTCTCTTTATTATATTCAAAGGTTTCTTGGGAGTCTAAAGTGTATTTGTATATTATTTTTTATATTGTACATACATATGCTGACTTTAAAAAATAATATATTTTAATATAGCGACGCATTTCCGCGAAAGTATCGTATTTCACTTTTTATCGAAATTGATATTTTTATGCCAAACTGTTTAAAAACTTATGACACACAGCCTTGCAAAATATTATATCTAAAATCCTGATAGATCCGCCAAAAATCAACTGTATATCGACGCATTTTCGCGAAAGTATCTTATGTCACTTTTAATAGGTATTGATATTTTTATGCCAAACTGTTACTGAAAACCTTGCAAAATATTATAGCTAAAATCCTGATAGATCCTAAAAAAAACAAATGTATATTATGACAATTTATATGCAAGCCTATGCACAGATAAAAAGAAAAACCGATATATCGGATCTATTTACTTATTTATATCTTTCGGATACTACTAAAATAAAGTTAAGCTAATCTTCTTCCAAATTAGTACTATAATCAACACTAGTTAATTGTTTACTTATCTCTAAGTTACTAACTAGACTAGCCTTTTACGTGCGTTTATATATATCAAGTCTATCTTTGACCTGCCTTTCTTTCGGCATACTTTTCTTTACTTTATTTTAAATTCGTAGCGGAATGAAAAAACTTTATAATTGACACCAACAGTATATTGTGTTATGTGATTACAATGCATTCTCACGACAGGCATCGTCCGCAACTATTTTATTTTATTTTAAAATGACAATTTTAAATTTGCTTTGTTTATGAGCGAGAGATGATTTATATTAACAACGCACAATATATGTTGATATTCAGTATTATATTACGATATTACTGTTATATTTATAATCCATAGCTTAACTGGAATCAACAAATGTTTATTTTTAAATCATGATATTTTAATATGCTTCGAGCTTGTTTACATAAATATATCGATAATTATAGTTATTACATAAGTAGAGCGGCAACTAAACTATGTAATTTTTTTTGGAATTTTGAATTAGGTCAAAACTAATTTAAAAACTTTTACTTTTACTTTTATTTATTTCAAGTTAGGTCTACACTTCTCGCTACGTGCCCCAAAGTATTGACATTACGTTCTGTTATCAAAAACATTAAGAATAATAGAGTGATTGAGGTTTTGAAAATAGGAGTGAACCCTATTTACGCGTAGATATAAAAATAAAAATACAATTTTGACTTTTTGAGTTTAATTGGAGGTCAATAATCATGTTAATACCGCATATTACCAAAAAACATAATGAAAAGAAAAAATTAAAAGTACTGGTTTACTCAATCATAAAGATCGACCTTTTTTTTTTATCTATATAACATATGTATATATTTTCTTTTCAGAAACTACAGGATATCTGCTCATTCAGAAACAACACTTGTTGCCATTTAAAAAGTTCCATTGCTTGTTATTGTTTAAGTTGCTTTCACTTTACGCCCAGGCGTATAATTTCTATATGCTTCACTACAATAAAAAGTCGAATAAGAAGAAGGAGGAAAAAACTCTTAAAGTGTTTTTGAACGAACGCGCTATAAATTGCTTTAAAGCTTTTAAGCCACAGCAGAAGACAAGAAGAAGGAGGGTTATTAACAGAGAGAAACACAGAAAGCAAGAAAGATAGAGAAAATGGCGAGAAAAGGAGGTTATATGCCTTTTAAATTGCTGAAAAGTATACTTTTAGGGTTAAGCTAGGGGTGCACTGAGCCCGCCTTGCCCCCTTGCATACACCATGAGTGTTTTTCTGTAAGGCACTGTGGTCAGACCTCGGGACCTAGTATAATGGCAGGTTAATCCCTTATGACCAGCTTGGAAATAGTCAGGTCCATCAATAAAGAGTGTTGATGGTATTATAAGCCCATAAATAGGCCTTTAATTGTGCGGATTGTGTGGCCAAAGCAGTCAATATTTTATGATTATGGCATTCTCCATAATCACATTTCTATGTTCAAATCTTTTAAATTGATTAAATAAAATTGAAAGGAAACATTCAAAGTGTACTACTTATAAGATATCTCTCAGCCAGCTTTAAAGCATCTTTGCTAAATAAGTTAACAAAACTGTCGCCAACTTGAACCCAATTCAGACAGTCAAGTGCTCAATTGACCTGGTTCTCAGTACTGACTCAACTCTAGAAAGTGGATATATCCTTATGTCAACGGGTACTGAGCTTTTATATTGAGCAATGAAGGCAACTGTGCATCAATAGGCAGGTGGCAAGAGGAGAAAGTAATTTAGATACAAATAATTTGATAATTCTCAAGAAGGATGTGTGACCTTTAAGATTTTTGAATCACAGGATTTGTTAATTAGGGAAGCTGAAACTTAGAAACAGATATTTTTAACAATTTCTATATAAATACACGTATTTATGACCCTGTGTTATTGTTTGAAGTCTTGCAGCCTTGATCCAAACCGTCGGTTCTTACTTTGGCGATCTTTTGATGGTATGTCTCCTGCTTCTGCCTATATTTTAAAAGACTTTTATAGGCTTTCAAATCTATGCATAATAATGAACCCTTCTTAGCTGCAATGCCAAGTGAACACCCCAAATTAGAAAAGTATATACATTTTTCAATATTTTGATCCGAATAAGTGATTAAATCACTATTCAAACTATAGCCGAACATACACCTGTATAAATACACCTCGCCCTGAACCTGAATAATTGAACTAATATTTGTATTTTAAAGTGAGATATCAATCGAAAATAACTTAAAACGAAAGTAGTTAAATATTTTATGGAATATTATCCATTCTGAATACTTAGATAACTTTGTTTCCTATCGTTTCTGTTTTTATAGTATGTATCTATTTTTTGGAGAGTGAACACATTAATTGCGATAAGTTGTCCTCACCTGTAGATTAAATATAGACATATGTGTATATACAAATTATATTTTTATCTGTTGAATAAGTCATCCTTCTATTAATTTATCAGCCATCTATCTGCATATTTATCGTACTATCTATCTGTCCATATGGCAATTGTTTCAATTTCATTTTACCATATTAGATTTTGGTCTTCCCCTTTTGATTCTCACAATCTTTACACAAAAATCAGTTGGTAAATATATTTGGTGTAATTAAAATCAAATATCGTGTGACTTACGAGTTGTCCAAAAATTTCAATACACACAGTTGAACAAAGAGCATACATACTTGGCTAGAAGCGAGGTGAAGTGAAACCTTTGGGGATAGAACGGCAAATGATGCTGTATGCCAGGTATTGTGTTTAACTGTAAATATTTTCTCACACACCTGACACCGCAAACAAACACACATACCATACCTCAAGCGAGACAGAAAACGAGAGACAGAGAGAGAGAAAGAGAAAGCGACAAAGGGAGGGAGTAAAAGAGAGGTAGATGGCTTGAGATACTTGGCGTGCATTGATTTTCGCCTCAAGGTGTTGGAATTACACAAATTGCAATTTATTTGTTTTGCAGACCAAAACTAAAACTAGAATACCCCTCTTTCCCACCCTTCTGATTAATATGTCTTGCGTTTTGTGTATTTGTGCTTGCATTTAACTGGTAAATGGGGAAAAGAGCATCCGATATGGTAATATGCTGCACAACCTAAGCAAATATTGTGAGTTCTGTTTCTGTTTCTGTTACTGGGCAAAAGCAGTTTGTCATCCGAGAAACTGGACACCGAAAGGACACATTTGTTATTTTGAAATATTTTGTTGATTTTGGCCAAGAAGATTTTCCATTTCTGAGCGGCAAGGCATTTGAGGTTTTCATTTGGCTAAAAGCTGCAACAACAACACATTTCTCATAACTTCAACTGACACACACTAATTGTTCTGCTTGTTTCAGAGTCTTAGGATGTGCGTGTGTATGTGTCTGTATGTGTGTGGATAACCAAAAAATCCAATTCATTGCCCGATTGCTCGGTGCTGCTCAAGCTTTTTGAAATTGGTCTAACCTGGCGTATGAGTGATTTAATATTGAATTATGTCCTTTGATTTTTGCCTTTTGCTTTACGCTTTTCACATTCTGTAATAGATTTATGTGTGCCAGCGATTGACAAACAGACTAATCCAATATGCAAAACTCTTTTGCTGCCATTACATTTCCTCTGTACCCTTTCTAGACCCTGTACTCTAAAGGAGTACAACGAAAGGTATATTAATTTTGTCAAAAATAAAAACATCAATAACAGACAAAGCCCCATAATGTCTGTAATGTAAAAACACTTAGCTCTCCAGATATCAGAACTAGAACGTAAATTACTTTTTGCGTTGTGTCGAGAGCCAATCTGTTCTTAAATTCTGATATTTGCCTAAAGAAAATCATTTTTTTTATATCCTAATATTTTTGTACCCTTACAAAGCTGGCGAATTTTTTGCTTTTTATCACTATTTGCTTTTTCCCAAAAATCCAGGGTCTCCCACAGTCGAGCTTGCTTTTACTGTATGGATATTTTCTCTTCCTATTACAATTCTTCGGCAACCAATTGGCATGTCCAAATGTAGAGTTTTCTCTTCAGTTCAGTTTTTGCGGCACTTTGCCAAGAAAAATAAAAACGTCCATTTTTTTTATTTGCCAATCTGGGGTACAAAATTAGTGCTAAACGTGTGAACGAAATTCAAATATCACACAGCTCATTAAACTTGAATTGGATTTTAACATTCCAGCTAAAGTTGGCAAAAGAATGGCGAGTTTTAGGCTGCAGTAGTCACAAATTTAATAGTTTTGCAGTTCATTTAGAAGAAAAGATTGAGTGAGTGAGGGAGAGAAGGAGATGGAAAGGACGAATACAAAGAGATACTTTAAAAATGTACAAAAGGGTGTATTAATTTTGTGCAAAAAAAAGTGCGTAGGAGGAAGAAGGAGGCGTGGCAGACCCAATAAAGTATCAACAGCCGAGCCGATATAGTCACGTCCGTCTGTTCCCTTTTTGAACACCAAAATCTCAGAGGCTATAAGAGCTAGAGATACCAAATTTGGAATGTACGTTCATCTATTTCTTGCATTGAACAAGATTGTTGTTTAAAAATGCCACGCCCCCGAAAATTCAAAAGACCACATTTATTGTTAGCGACTTGAGTTTTGGCATACAAGATGAACTCTGTAATCCGAGCCTGTAATGAAAATTGTATCTTGATCGGACAATAAACGGACAGTTTACGGCTGTTCGAAATTTTAAATATATGTATGAACACCTAGATCTCAGAGACTATAAGAGCTAGAGACACCAAACTTGGTATGTTGACTCATCTATATCTGGCCCAGATCAAGCTTGTTTTAAAATTTTGCCGCGTCTACTTCCGCCACCGTAACCTTAAAATAAAAATTTCGAAATTTTGAAATTTCTGGTACCCAACATCGAAAAACAATCTTTGGTGAACGCGTCGCACTCAAAAGTTTTTTTAATTGGTGACTTTCAGAAAATGGGTTTGCTTTTCAATACTTTTTGCTCTTTCCGATAAGTACAAGGTTTCCCACTGTCGAGCTTGCACCACTGCAGGTTAATACATCTTTATTTTTGTTGTAAATTAATTTCTATTGCTTTAATTAATTTCCTTCACCTTAAAATTTTGCATAAACTTAATATTTCTCTTTCTTTTTTATTTGTTATTTCAGTAAAATTGCCTTTTCTTCACACTTTTAAAACTACAATTGCTTTATAAGAGTCAAAGAAGATGTAGGGTTTGTCAATGTTAGCGTAGTTATCTGTAACTTTAAGCTACATTGTATTAAAATCTGGTCAATTATATCCCCAAAATATTCCCAAATTGACTGTTTGTTCAATTTGGCAATTCACATTCAGTTCGCATGCAATTTGTCGCGTTTGGTTAGGGGCTTTAGCTGCTACCCCTAATTTATAATGTGTGGAGAGGGACACCCCAGCCAAACTTCAATGTTAATTTACGTTTAATGAATTTTAATTGGTCGACTAACAAAACAGCAACAACAAAAATCGCTCACGTACACCACCAAGCAACCATCAGTCGACCAGTGACCAAAAACCAAAATGGCCCAAGCAAAATTGACAAATGACATTGCGACGGGAGAAATCCCTACAGAGGCATAGGGATCCCTCTTCCTGCCTATATTTAAACTAAAAACTGTTTTTTGGACATTTCCTTTAAGAGTGACAGAGAGAGAGATAGAGAGGCCAAAACGCGATTCTGTGTTTACTAATCAAAAATTGCAAACACGTTTTATATTGGCAGCACAAAAGTCATTTATTCAATTTGCAAACCAGTTTTACGTTACGTAATCTAATCAAAAAGGTTGTCGACTGCGAGAGTCGCGTATACAAATGTTTTGGACACATACAATCCACATCCCTCTTATTGTTGTTGAAGAAGGAATTCTCTCTGGCTGAATGCCAAAATGACAAAAACAAAACAATAACAACCACAATATGAAGCGTGGGTCAGTTCAAAAGCTAAGCAAAAATATTTTTAGCCTAAAATATGAAACTAAAAATAGTAATATACGAATGACGTCAGATGGGAGGGAAATATGAGTGGATCCTATTGATTTCTGATGCGACAAACATAAATAGCTTGTACATTGAAGTGAATGTACTACGGCTGTAAAAGGTTTATAAAGAGGGAAGGAAAAACCTTTTCGCGTTACTCATACATACAACACAGAAGGCCTGACGTCACAGAGTGTATTGTATTGAAAAATGTTATACGACTGAACTAAGCGAGTTGAAGGTTATAAATACTGCACGTTTTGTATTGAATTAGATGAAAAAGGAATCATCAAACACAAGGTCTTAAAGCCATACCAAATTGCTAGTTGTTTTAATTACGCCACAACTTTATAAAATTACTCAACTTGGTAAACAACTTTGTGCAATATTTTTTTTCAAATTTACATTTTATATTGAAATTTCTAAAAAAAAAAAAAAAAATTAATAAACTCAATTAGCATTTGATTATTGTATATTTTTCTCTATAGTAGTGTGGGGTTTACAAACATTTGTTGTGTAAAAAAACTCAAGAAAGTTGCTTAAGAATCTTTCAGATCTAATTTGAATATATTATTCAATATGTGAAACATATATTTTAATCAAGTAGAGAGTATACGCAATTTTCACATTGAACAAAGATTGAAAATTAAAAGCTTAAATCAAAACGGAATAAATATAACTGCCTATATTGATTTTGCGAAACGTTTTAGATACAGTTTGCCATTTATCAAATTATCTTAAATGGGAAATAACTTTAAGCACCTGAAGACCTGTTCCGCCTTCCCATGCTTAAGTCGATACAGACAGTGGTTAGACTTAAAGGGGGTCACAGAGAAAGAGAGACAGCCAGCGAGGAACAAGCCAACAGGCGTTAACGATTAGCGATTGTGAACATGAAAAACAGACATGCAAACGTGGCAAACAGCCGCAATGTTGGCGAAGGCACTCGGCAGGGGGCATGTGGCATGTTGTTTGGGCGATACGAAAAACCCAATAAAGTGCTTAAATTTGCGAACTGTACATTTTAATGGACAAGTGAAACAATTTCGCTGCAGATAGCAGCAGATCCATTACTGAAACCTAGACCCAGACACAGACTCAAACCCAGACACAGACCCAAACCCAGATACAAACTCCGACTCAAAAGTTGCGAATGGGAAACGCCATCCCATATGCAGATTAAGCGCGCGTTTAACAATTTACGCTGCATACATTTAGGCACCGAATAAAATGCTCAACAAAAGTATCCTTGTTGCTGTCACTGTTGCTGTATTGCCATTGTTGTTGTTGCATCAATAAATTAAATGCAGATTTTCATTTTGGCGCTGCAAACGCGATGCGCTGAACGTGTTCAATACATACCTCCAGACCCTAGCCAAACCTCATGTCGACCCTCGTATGTCACTCTCGATTGCCGGTTTCCAGTTGCCAGTTACCAGTTGCCAGTTACCACAGTTGCTAGTTAGGCGTGGCATGGAAATTGTTGCATGCAGTTAATTATTTTGCCCAGGTTCTTGCAACGCCTTTACATTTTGTTCATTGCAATGCTACATACGAGACTCCACTGAATGCCAGCTTCTTTACCGACTAACTAATTGAAATATAACATTTATATCGCCTCGACCCCAAAATGTTCCTTAATCAAATGAGGTAAAAATATCCCGCAGAAACGACTCTGCTGTATTTGCAAGTTCATTGTGTTAAATTGCATGTGCAATTTTATTTTGCTTTAACTTTAAATTAAATAAGTTGAAGCTTGAGACCTTAAGGCAGAAGTCATTTCGTAATAAATTAATTAATGAGCAAAATTACTCAATTTTTGTTAAATCCGGTTGTGAAAGGGAGCAATAAATCTCAAAGATGGTAAGACCTAGACGCAACAAGTATCATATTAAGACATCTTATATTTGCAAGAGGATTATATTTATTTCAAATATTTTGTTTTAAGGTGCTTGATCTCTCTCTCTCTCTCACACTCTCTTCTGCTCTCTGTTGTTACGGTTTCACACATTCAACAGCAGCTGTTGCCTTACTAAATCCGTAACCACAAATCAAATTAAATTCCCCTGTGTGAAACTTGAGATTTGAGTTGCCAGCAATTGTTCATGATAATCTACATAATCAAAATTATGAGCAGATATTGGAAATGCACCACCGAAATAAAAAGATCAACGCATTTCACTTCCAAAAGAAAAATTCAAATCGAATCGTTGTCAAAACGAAATTTGAGCCGAGAGTCGGCGAAAATGGTTGGGCGGGAAATTACGAAAGGTGGTAAATGTGTTTGCCAGCATGAACATGTCTTGTCGGGTATTTCCACAGGGGATGGAGGGGGTTAAAAGGGGCAACCAAAAACCATAGAGAGTCGATAGAAAACCGGAGGAGCAGTCAGGTGCTGGATTGCATAGAGGCTAAACAAATCCAATTGGCCAGCATTCGGATGCGACTTCAAAAACCAAAATGGGTTCAAAAGTATTCATAAAATAGGGAGCGAAACGAGAGAGTGAGAGTGAGAGAGAAGAAGAGGGGCTCGTGTAACGTTACCGTCACGTGTGATAAATAAGGTTTAGTCGGACGAAACTTTGCTTTGCAAAACGTTGCATACTTTGCGGCGTATTCGTCGTCCTTGTCGCCATCCTTGTCATTTTACCTGCCAGCCATTTTCGATGGCCATGCAAACTGCATAACGAGTTTCTTTCAGTTTCCTGTGCCCTTTTCCAGTTGCCCTTTTTGGCCAACTCTTTGTGGTTTCCACTTGCAACTCATTCGTTGTTTCAGTTTTCTTTCTTTTGACCCCTCTTTTTTTCTTTTTTTTTGGCTTTTAGTAAAATTTGCATTTTGCTTGATTTACGCAAAGATTTGCGGCTATTGCAACGCAACGTTCTTGTGTGTATCAATTTACCCAAGTCACTAGCTCTGGATCCGATCCGATTGCATTTTTGGGATTGCTATTCGAAACGTTTGCAGATTGTTATGTTTGTCAGAGCAAACATGTTGCTATTGCCTGACCGCACAGATAAGTCAATTGCCATTCTATCTGATTGCAGGTACTTTTGGCTTTCCGACATCTATGTATGTGTGTAGGTGTGCGACTTGTTTATGAAGCATTTAATTTGCAATCCAAGACATTGAGTGGGACAGACGTATTGAGATGGTGATGGAAGAGATAGAATTCGAAGGACAACATTTGCTTTACTTTATCTCCATAGTGAGTGATCACTATTGATAGTTACAAAAATAATTGAAATAAAATCACAGTTTATATAATTAAAATGTATAATTTGACACACAAATTTACAATAAAGAATTTAAAACTCGTTATCAAGTTTTATGACCGAAGTCCAAATATGTTTTTGTACTTAAACAATTTCTATTTAAAACAATGACATTTGAAATTACTTCTGGGACTTATATCTTGTATTTTAATTTATAGATTTAAGCAAAACACACAAAGCATCTGATAGGGCCAGAACCGTTCTGTGGCATAGGGAACCACACGATACGGGAATCCCTTAGAGATGAAGAGCGACATCTGCGCCAACTGTGCTGGGTCAACACTCAGGGGCTACGTCAGGCCAAGGGTCTCTTAGGTAACTATAACCTTAAGCGTTTTAAGCAACTCATAAGTATGGGGAAGAATAGACTCAGAATACTAACCGGTCTTTTGACAGGACATTGTAGACTGAGAAGCCACCTATATAAGCTAGGCATAGTAAGTAGTGGAAATTGCCGCTACTGCGATATCGAGGAAGAGTCCGCAGAACACATAGTAGCGACCTGCGCCGCCTTATCAAGAAGAAGATGTAGGATACTAGGTAACCATATCATTCAGCCAAAAGATATTGCAGCCCTCAGCCCAACTAAGATTCTCGAATTTATTCAAGAAATAGGGCTGGCGGGAGAGCTATAAACTTAGAAGGGGATACAATAGATCTAATAGGTCGCAGTATATTTTTCCCACAAATAATAATAAGCAAAACACATTATATAGGTCAATAGTGTATAATTACTTGCATATCTTTCGCAGATATAAAGTTTTTCTTCTATTGTGTATAAAACACTTTGCGACAGTCAAACACCACTTGGAAAACAACTTCGTACTCCGTACACAATTATCAAGATTGATCAAATAACCAATCGAAACATTATTTCTCCTTCTTTCTTAAGCTAAGAAATATAAGATAAGTTTAATATAAAAATATAGCGCAAGCTAACTTTGGCGTGCCGAAGTTTGGATACCCTTGCAGTGCCCTGTGTAAGCCGTCAGATTTTTTACAAAATTTGTTAAATGTTGATTTTGAACCGATCGTTCCTATGGCAGCTATATGATATAGTAGTCCGATTTACACCAAATTTGGTCAGCCTGTTTAAAACTTAGTCAAACACACAATGTGTATATTTGGTTGAGATATTTTGAGAAACAAAAAAGTTTTTCATACTAAATGTTGTTTTCGAACCGATTGTTCCTATGGCAGCTATATGATAAAGTAATCCGATTTGCACCAAATTTGGTCAGCCTGTTTAAAACTTAATCAAACATACAATGTGTATGTTTGGTTTAGATATTTTGAGAAACTAAAAAGTTTTTCATACTAAATGTTGTTTTCGAACCGATCCTTCCTATGGCAGCTATATGATATAGTGGTCCGATTTACACCAAATTTGGTCAGCCTGTTTAAAACTTAATTATTTACACAATGTGTATATTTGGTTGAGATATTTTGAGAAACAAAAAAGTTTTTCGTACTAAATGTTGTTTTCGAACCGATCGTTCCTATGGCAGCTATATGATATAGTGATCCGATCCGGCCGGTTCCGACATATGTACTGCGTGCAGTAAAAAGACGGACTTGTACCAAGTTTCATCAAGATAGCTTCAAAACTGAGAGACTAGTTTGCATAGAAACAGACGGACAGACGGACATGGCTATATCGACTCAGCTCGTCGCCCTGATCAAGAATATATATACTTTATGGGGTCTGTGAGGCTTCCTTCAATGCGATACACATTTCGTGACAAAAATATAATACCCTCTGCAAGGGTATAATAAACTACAGCCTTTTAAGTACTCATAAGAACGTAAAACCAGTTTGTTAACGGTAAATAAAGATTTTGAGAGTGCCCCCAAAATCGAAGTAGGCAGTTTTGTTACTCGATAAACCCAACCAGAAAAGCAGTATCACTTCCCAGGTATTTCAACTTCATTCCAGTTGTAGCTCTGCGGAATTAATGTTTCATAAAAGAAATAAAAAATATAGCGCATGCTAACTTTGGCGCGCCAAAGTTTGGATACCCTTGCAGTGCCCTGTGTAAGCCGTCCGATTTTTTACAAAATTTGGTAAATGTTGATTTTGAACCAATCGTTCCTATGGCAGCTATATGATATAGTAGTCCGATTTACACCAAATTTGGTCAGCCTGTTTAAAACTTATTCAAACACACAATGTGTATATTTGGTTGAGATATTTTGAGAAACAAAAAAGTTTTTCATACTAAATGTTGTTTTCGAACCGATCGTTCCTATGGCAGCTATATGATATAGTAATCCGATTTGCACCAAATTTGGTCAGCCTGTTTAAAAATTAATCAAACACACAATGTGTATATTTGGTTGAGATATTTTGAGAAAAAAAAAGTTGTACATACTAAATTTTGTTTTCGAACCGATCATTCCTATGGCAGCTATATGATATAGTAATCCGATTTGCACCAAATTTGATCAGCCTGTTTAAAACTTAATCAAACATACAATGTGTATGTTTGGTTTAGATATTTTGAGAAACAAAAAAGTTTTTCATACTAAATGTTGTTTTCGAACCGATCCTTCCTATGGCAGCTATATGATATAGTGGTCCGATTTACACCAAATTTGGTCAGCCTGTTTAAAACTTAATTATTTACACAATGTGTATATTTGGTTGAGATATTTTGAGAAACAAAAAAGTTTTTCGTACTAAATGTTGTTTTCGAACCGATCGTTCCTATGGCAGCTATATGATATAGTGATCCGATCCGGCCGGATCCGACATATGTACTGCGTGCAGTAAAAAGACGGACTTGTACCAAGTTTCATGAAGATAGCTTCAAAACTGAGAGACTAGTTTGCATAGAAACAGACAGACAGACAGACAGACGGACAGACGGACAGACAGACGGACAGACAGACGGACAGACGGACATGGCTATATCGACTCAGCTCGTCGCCCTGATCAAGAATATATATACTTTATGGGGTCTGTGAGGCTTCCTTCAATGCGTTACACATTTCGTGACAAAATTATAATACCCTCTGCAAGGGTATAATAAATGACTATTAGTTAATTAAGAATCAATATCCCATTTACGTTATAATATAAAGTCATATACGCCATTGAAATATGTGAGTTACAATAGACTTTAAATTATAATTAAATAATTTTATTATATAAATTTATTAACTGAAATTATATGTTAAAGCTATTTTGATAAGTTTAGTTAGTCTGAGATTCATTTTGGACATTAACTTAATTTCGAATTCTCGAATGGAACTCGTAGGTCTCACACCTATCATAAAAACATCATACAATGTGGCTACCAATTTTTTTTTTTTGAGAGTTCTCTTAACGACTTTTCACAAAAGTCATAACCTCCAACACGCACACAGAAGCACACTCATATATGGAGGAACACCCACAAATGCAGACAAACGAACAAACAAACCAACAGAGAAAGAAGCAAAAAGCAGATGGCAAATTCTGCTTAAGTGCAAACAATTAAAAGACAAACAGCTCAATGCCAGCACATTCGCACACAGACACAGACATTCACTCACATGTACATACACATTTCTGCATATAATATAAAGGCGTGGGAATATTTTGAGACAGCACCAAAAGTTTTTGACAGCTCAAAAGTCAGACGACATCTGAGCCGCAGTTTTCATTCATCTTCTTTTTATTCTGAATACCCTCTTATGAGGTGTTAAAAAGAGGATTGTTATCAAATAGAGTTAATTTAAATGAAAATTCTAGTTAATTTTGTTCGAATATATAATTTATTTTAAGTTCCCAGAAAGCGGAACTTCTCCAACTTCAACTTCTCATACTGAAATATCAAATAAATGCAATCTATTTATCAATAACTTATATATTTTTAAATCATTCAGACCATAGAAAATTAATAAGTTCCGAGTACAGATGAATTTAAATTTCTCTTTCCGAAACTACACGTAATTTGGAACCCTGTAAATATATAAAAATGCCTTAAAATTAAACTTGCTGTCACTTTAGTTAGCTATTTGCTAACAGTTGCTTAAATTTTTTTCATTAGAAATCGAAACAAATTTAAGCTCTAATTGCTGTTTTTTTATAATTCCAAGAAAAGAACGACAGTGATTAGAGAGTTTCTCTAGGGTATTAACAGTTCTTTATAAATATTCCTTTTACACAGTTGTCAGAATTCCCAGCTAATGCCAAGTCCTGAACGTCCTCATGTTATTTGTGTGGGTAGCTTACGCGTGTCAACATTCAACTTGATTATTTACAGCAGTCACAGAGAGGGAGAGGCAGAGACGCACTTGCCACTTTCCACTTACTACTTGGTACTTGCCACTTGCCACACGCAGTGACTTCTTCGCCTTTTTATACAATTTTACCTTTGCCAAAAATATGCTTTGCATTTAAATGGTATTTTCTTTTTAACCTTTTCGCAACGCTACTTTCTGCATATTTTAAGTTTCAATCTGTGTGCGTGAGAGTGTGAATGAGTGTGTGCGTGTGTTTTGTGTGTGTGCAATGTCTCTGTCTTGTCATCTGCGTTGGCATGTCATTCAATCTCAATCATTTCTACAGCTTCAGCGTCAACATTCCAGGTAATAAAATGCCAGACAATCTGCGCGTGCTGGAATTTTGATTTTTACAGCCCCCTAAACACACACACACACACACAAACATACAGCATACACAAAGTACACACACAGAATACACACACATAAACACAAAAGGGAGTTGAATTGAAGCCTTTGCTAATCTTTCGACGACCAACAGGCCGCACATTAGCACAACCTGACCAGGAGGGGAGTATGGGTAAGGGAATTGTGCATTGATGATGATAACGTGGTCCGTTGCCGCTGGCCGCAGGTTGCCACAATCCACACGATGCATATTCACGCCGCATTAGCTGCTGCCCAGCCCACGAACGGGGGCGGAAATAGATGCAGGGGAATCTCCACATGCTGCAAAACCAAAAAAGCTATCCGCTGCGTATACGCCTCGTTGTTTCTCGTTGGTTGTTGGTTGTCGGTTGATGCTTTTGACACGAGCCGCTAGTTTTCCCTGATAGACTTCTTTTCAGTATTTTGCCCCTCATTTGAAGATTAATCTGATTATATGCCAGAATTATGTGTAGCCCTTACAAATGACAGTTGAGTAAAATAAAAACTCAAAATAACTTTCAGTTCATAAAACGGCAAGAACTCTACATTTTCACCTGCCATGTCAGGCACGTGACTCAACCACTTTTTTAGCTCTCTCTCTCAGTAAATGAAAATGATATCTTTTATTAGTACAATGAAGTCATAAACATTTCAACAGTTAACCCAGGCAAAGTCAACAAGTCAGCAACAAAGATGAAATCAACAGTCACCCCACATTATGCCAGGACACCCTCCCCCACACCCTATCTCACAGACACACACACACAGAGAGATAGAGAAAGAGAGAGAGAGAGAGAGAAACTGTGATAAGCGATCAAAAAACTACATTTACATGCAACGCTGCAAGTTGCTGGCGCAAAACGGAAACGGAAGTGCAGCGGCAACTGCAGCTCTGAAATAATATCAAAAATGGCTGCCGGGGGCGTCGGTAAAAAGTTGCAGCTGGTCACAAATCATCTTACACTACCAAGGGGGAGAGAAATGAGTGTAGAAAGTGTAGGCGGAGGGCGAAGGGCAGAGAGAGCACGTGATGCGATGACTGCGCCAGTGTTGTAAAATGCTAACGAGCCCAGGCGAATGACAAGCTTTGTTGTCCTCATCGCCGTCTACATCGTTTTCATCGTGGCTTTGAGTAAATTTTAGCTGTTGTTGCTGCTTTCGGAGCCTGCAACTAATTTAGCTGCATTTGCCGAGACCGCAGTTTCATTTGCTTGGGCTTAGTTGGTGATTCCCGAAAAGAGTTTTACACGAAATTCGTCAAACTTTTAGGTCTATGAAAGTGAATTTGTTCAGAAATAAGTCTGCTTTTGGGAAATATCGAACAGTTTTATATTATTCAGAAACTGCTGCTCGAAAAAATATAGTAGACTTTGCAGGAGGCTCTCAAATACATTAAAAGAAATATGCAAATTGACAAATTGACTCTTGAATTAAGAGTATTGATTAGAATTTTAAGAGTAAATTAATTA
This sequence comes from Drosophila neotestacea, assembly GCA_035044365.1. NCBI lineage: Eukaryota > Metazoa > Arthropoda > Insecta > Diptera > Drosophilidae > Drosophila > Drosophila neotestacea. The sequence goes on from JAWNMD010000660.1 coordinate 533,390, forward strand.
GGACTGGCGAAAGCCAAATATATTATTTCGCACTAAAATCATTCCAACAGTAATCAAAATATATTTTTAATACACACTTATAAATTTTGTTATCACATTAAAAAAGAATAACTAATCAGCTGGAACGTCTTGTTTTTAACATTCGATTCTTGAAGACAGTTTTTATCGAAATTTCTCTAATTTTCATTTTCAAATTGATGAACTTTACACTTGAATAAGAGCTGCAGCTACAAATGCTAATTAAGGCAAAGATAATATAAATGTAATTGGTACATTTTTTAAGTACCCTAAAACTAGCGTTTATATTTTGAAATTGTTGATATTATTTTCTGAGAATGGCGCTTCAGGCTCAATGCACATTTTTCTTTTTATTTTTTGGAGCTGCAACTGGCACCTTTGCCAGGCTACGACTGCAAAAGTTGCAACTATAAAATTCCAATTTTCCCGCTGCATCTGCGCGACGACAACGACTTTCTTGGCAGCCAGACACGCCCCCTCTCTACATCCCCCCTTCAGCAGCAGGCTGTTGCCTTTTGGCTGCTGCTTCCCCTTTTGGGCGTTTCTTCTTTTTTGTTTGTCTTTTTTTTCTACTTTTTTTTCTACTGGCGCAGTTTTATGTATTTTTATGGTAGGTTGCTGCCGTTGCCGTTGCCGCTTGGAACGGAAAACGGAAACCGAAAATTGCTACTTATTATGTTACTAACTTTGTGTTGCTGCTATTCTCTCTGCTACTTCTCTACTACTTTTTGCCTCCCTTTCTGCTACTTTTCCTCTTGCTGCATGTCTAGTTTTTGGCTCGTTTGGCTCGTGTGATAATGTCAGGTTTTGTTAAAATTAAATTGCATGTCTTGCTGCGTTGAAACTAAATTATTGCCCCAGCTCAGGTTCATCTTTAGAGAAAGGTGTGCACACGCACACATACACACACACACACACACTCTCACTCACAGCTGGAGCAACTGTGTGTTTCCTTCAAATAGCTGCTCGACATTCAAGTAGCCCTAGCCAAGCACACAGTATTTTGGGCAACCCTTTGCCCTATCCACTAATTTATAATATGCAACAACTTTTTAAAACGACAATTCACACACCCTTTTTCCACTTATTTTCATTTTCTTTGTTCTCTTTATACCCTTGCAGAAGGTATTATAATTTTGTCACGAAATGTGTAACGCATTGAAGGAAGCCTCACAGACCCCATAAAGTATATATATTCTTGATCAGGGCGACGAGCTGAGTCGATATAGCCATGTCCGTCTGTCCGTCTGTCTGTCCGTGTGTTCGACTGTTTCTATGCAAACTAGTCTCTCAGTTTTGAAGCTATCTTGATGAAACTTTGTACAGGTCTGTCTTATTGCTGCACGCAGTACATATGTCGGAACCGGCCGGATCGGATCACTATATCATATAGCTGTCATAGGAACGATCAGTCGGAAATAAACATTTAGTATGAAAAACTTTTTTGTTTCTCAAGATATTTCAACCAAATATACACATTGTGTGTTTGATTAAGTTTTAAATAGGCTGATTAAATTTGGTGTAAATCGGATTACTATATCATATAGCTGTCATAGGAACGATCGGTTTGAAAACAACATTTAGTATGAAAAACTTTTTTGTTTCTCAACATATCTCAACCAAATATACACATTATGTGTTTGATTAAGTTTTAAACAGGCTGATCAAATTTGGTGTAAATCGGACTACTATATCATATAGATGCCATAGGAACGATCGGTTCAAAAACAACATTTAGTATGAAAAACTTTTTTGTTTCTCCAGATATCTTAACCAAATGTGTTTAATAAAGTTTTAAACAGGCTGACCAAATTTGGTGTAAATCGGACTACTATATCATATAGCTGCCATAGGAACGATCGGTTCGAAATCAACATTTAACAAATTTTGTAAAAAATCTGACGGCTTACACAGGGCACTGCAAGGGTATCCAAACTTTGGCGCGCCAAAGTTAGCTTGCGCTATATTTTTTACTTTGACATTGCGGGATGTCTGAAACAACAATAATTTTTTTAGTTGCGCAAAAGTATGCAACAGATTTTTTTAGCGAGCAGCCGCCGCGTGGTGCCAGCAACAACAACAGCAAACAAAAACATTGGCCGCGGCACCAGAAACAGCCGACGATTTTTGCATGTGAGGCATACATGTACGAGTATATACATCTTTTTTTCTTGCTTGCCACACGCTGTGATTTTTACCGGCATTACGAAATATTAACAACACACAAATGCGAAAAACGACACCGCATGTGGCATTTGCATCGCAAGAGAGGCACGGTAATAGAGTTAAAAATAGAGCGACTCTCAGAGGAAGAAGGATGAAACAGAAAGGGAGAGATTTTACGTAACGACTTGGCACCTTAAAGCAGAATTTGGCCTGGACGGTCCAGATATATTTAGGTGAATGCAAATGTCATTGAATAGTGGTAACATTTTTAATGTAGTTCTCCAAAAGTATAACAATCTATTTAAACTTAATCTCTGTCCTGCTGGCTTGTTAAATAACATTCAAAAAACTGTAATACTTATATATCATGCCTAACGCCAAATATTGGAAGTTAAATAGAAACAGTTTTTCGAAGTAAGAAAATCTGCTGCTGCTCGTTTATTTCGAATTTCTACAAAATTATTTATTATTCCTGTATTTTATAAAATTTACAAATTTCTTAAAAAATGTATTCCACGCCTTTTTAATGCATTAAATAAATAATTTAAGTTAATGCAATAAATTTAAAGTTTTTTCAAATATCTAAAATTTTTTTTAGACATTTGAAAGCAATGCTTACTAGTTTTGGGGAACACCAAAAATTGCGTTGGAGTTGCTTTTGGGTTGCTAGAGTTTTGTAGAACATGCCTGAATAATTTACAATTACAGTAAGTAAATATGAAGAAGTAAGTATTTCAATACAAGTACTACATATAAGGCTTCTTTGAAAAAGGTTTAAATAAAAAAAAAGTGTTCACATAACGAGCGCAGATAAAAATTCATCGAAATAAAAGCAATAAAATGAAATCAACTAAGTGACATTAGATGGCAATCAGACACGTTTGAAAATCCATAGAAGTGGAAGTATGCTGCCAACTTTGGGACAACATATACATATGTATACATACACACAATTGAGAGAAGGAGAGGAACACTCACACACGTGAACTTATTATTTACCAAACACGTTCAACAGCCAGAACAACACGTACTCAATTTAGAGATACACAGGAGAAACACATGGAGGATAGGAAAGAACTGAGAGAAGAGTTAAGCGAGCAGTTAGGATTCGAAAATGTAGTGCAACAAATATTGGAACAGTTTTGTCCGTCTTAAAGTCCCTCTTTCTCTTTCTCTGAGCATAACACACTGCTCGCTCAACGACAATAAATAACACGCACATCAGAGAAAAAAAGAAAAAAAGATGAAAGCCCAACAGTTAAAAATTGGTTAAAAAAAGTTACATGAGACATCTCCTGACAACATATTGAAGTTATTTTTGTATGTTTTAGTTCAAATACTTGTCTTATTTCGAACACCAATTTTTGGCCAGCAAAAGGTCATGCGACACTGATACGTTGCTCATACGCCACGTGCTGCGGCGAGGCAGCAAACCCAAACCCAAGTCAAAACATCCACGTCATATGTCTTCTCCAGTCTGTTGCATGTCCTGTCTTCCTTTGTCTGTATCTCTGTTTTATTTTTTCTTCTCATATAACTTTTTTTTCTTTTTTGGAGTTGGATGCTTCCGTATACGTGCAAAACATTCACCGGACAAGATTTATTACAGGCCACGTGTTGTTTTTCAAGTTAAAGCACATCCGGGAAGGGTTCAGGCACCAATTGTTAAGCAAAGACGTAGACTTTCGACTCTACCATGTCATGTGTAATGCGTAGGCAAGGTCAAGAATTTTTGGCTTTCATTTGCAGCTCTACCACATTTGGAAATGTGTTGAGACTTTGAAGGAGGGCTAAGATTTCTAAATTAAGTTTAAATTCGGATACTATAAGCCATCAAAATATTGACCTTATCCAAAATGGTTGCAGTTTTGGAATTTTTGAATGTTTTTTACAAACAATATCTTTTCTTTACATTTTAAGGTTTAAAGGCCAAATATCGTGTTGATTAAATATAATAAACGGTTTTCTATTTTTAGACCCAGTACTTTAAAAAAGTACAAATGGGTCTATTAAGTTTGTGCAAATGTGCGTAACAGGCAGAAGGAGGCGTGGCAGACCCCATAAAGTATATATATTCTTGATCAGCATCAACAGCCGAGTCGATATAGCCATGTCCGTCTGTCTGTCCGTCTGTCCCTTTTTGAACACCTATATCTCAGAGACTATAAGAGCTAGAGCTACCAAATTTGGCATGTACGTTTATCTGCATCTTGCATTAAACGAGTTTGTTTTAGATTTTTGCCACGCCCCCCTCCGCCCACGTAAATTTGAAACAAAATTTCAAAGTCGAATAACGAAAGCTCCTTTAATACTAGCGAGATGATTTTTGGCATACATGATAAACTCTATAGTACAATCCTGTCCTGAAAATTTTATCCGGATCGGATAATAAACGGATAGTATACGGCTGTTCAAAATTTCGAAAATATGAACACCTAGATCTCAGAGACTATAAGAACTAGAGACACCAAATTTGGTATGTAGGATCATCCACATCTACCATTGATCAAATTTGTTTTAGATTTTTGCCACGCCCCCCTCCGCCCCCGGAAACTAAAATACAAAATTTCGAAGTCGAATTAAGAAGCCCCTTTAATGTTAGCGCCTTGATTGTTGGTACATATAATATACACTATGATCCAAACCAGTCCAGAAAATTTCATTCCAATCGGATGATAAACACGGAAGTTATTCAACTAACAATGTTACAGGCAAAAGGAAGAAGAAGAGACGCTAGCGACCTCTGTGTTTATTAACTTCGTAGTGGCGCCATCTATCGTTTGGTACGCTCTATTAAAGAACAATCAATAGTGAACGCTTTGCACTCAAAAAGTACTGGGTCTCCTTCTGTCGAGCTTGCTCCACTGTAGCTTACTGTATTTTTAATTAATATGATATGCATTTAAAATAAATATGTTATAAGTTGCTTGAGCGGGAAATTTCCAACTAGCAACAATTCTAAATTTTGGTATCGTTATCATACTGACATTGATGGTTTTTTTGTAGACGTCTTTTAAAACATTCCATAAGTAGTATGGTGTTTATAGAAAATAGTGCATAGAAGCATCGTCAAAATTGGAAAATGTTGAAAAAAGTGAAAAACAAATGTGTTTGGGGGGCAATTACGCACAGATGTCTCAAATTTGGTCAAACAATATATACACCAATCGAAAGGTCCATTCTTCTAATTTTTAAATCGGCTTAGAAGTTTCTTATTGGTATAAAATTTACTAAGCTACAAGCTGTTAAGTACGCATACATAGCAAAACTCGGTTTTTTAGCGGTAAATGCAGATTTTGGGGGTGTCCCCAAAATTCCAAGTATGCAGTATTGCTATACTCAATAAGCCCTACCAGAAAATCACTGTCATTTCCCAGGGTTTGAAAACTTACAAATCTCCCCTTACTAAAATAAGGTACAATACTAATTCGCAAATATAGAGAACCTTTATATAATTGAATACCAATACATAAGATTAAACATACAATTTAAGACATTAAATTTTGAAGCGGTTACAAATATATTATAGATTAAAAAGCTCCCGAACCTGTAAGAGCATTGGCTGAAGGATAATGCGAGCGGAGGGTCATACAGCGATCCCTGTCCACGAAGAGAGTGCGACGCTTCAGCATAATTTCCCTCTCGAGGGTGCCTCGGACTCCAACCAAGGCTTCCTTGGTCTCCTCGGCTGCCGTCAGCTCGTGGAGCATGGCTGTAACACTGCTTTGAATGGTGTGGACTTCATCGATGAGATGTTGTTGGGCAACATCTCGACAGCTCTCGACATTCGGACGATAGCTGCGATTGTGCATGCGAGTCTGGGCCACCTTCATGGCAGCGTCGAAGCTACGAATGCGACCATGGAGCTGGTCAATGCGAGTCTCTGTTTCTGCCAGGTCGTGCAGGACACGATGCAGATCATTCTCGAAGCGCTGCACTGCCTCTTGGGTACAGTTGATGCGAGAGGTCAAGGACTTCTCAACAATATCGGCCTGAGAGCGAATATCACGTGCTCCATTTAGAAGAATGGTATTCAGGGTGCTGCGAAGAGCAGCTGATCTCTGGCGGCACTTCTCGCACTCCTCCAGAGTCTCCTGGCTAAAATGCTCCCAGTATTTCTCAGAAGACTGCTCAGGAGGTTGTCGAATGGCTCCGACATGGAACATAACAGTACGAGAGTGATTGTTTAATCCTAGATTAATTGTGTCAATATCGTAGGCCTCTTGCTTGTCACTCCAATCGAACTCCAGACGCTTTTTGGCCGAACGATTCTCCTGCTGTTGGGCCTCAAAGTCCTGAAGGATCTTCTGTAGCTGTCGCTTGATCTCGGCAATCAAAGCTAATTCATTGACCAGCTCCTCCTCGGAAGTATCTCTCACCAGCTCAGTGTCTGGACGTCCACAACGCTTCTCGATGCATTCCCTAACAATGCACTCTGGTATACCCAGTGTGACGAGAGCTTTACGTAGTCGGTTACGATCCTCGTCGACCATAAAGATCTCGTCGGTCATCGCCCTGATGGCATTCTCCAGTGTACTCTTCCATTTGCATATGACTTGGGAACGTTGTCTCAGCTTTTCCGTCGTCTCGTTTTGGGTCTTGTTGACGGTTGCCGTTAAACGTTGAAACTCGGTGGTGGCACTGAATCGATTTCTAGGAGGGAGAAAGGTGGCGAGTTATGGGATGAGTGAGGATGAATGAAATTCTTGCTTACTTATCGGCCTTGTCGAGCACACTGTTCGTCGTCTGCACCGTTTGTTGATTCCTGGTTCTCCATTCATTGGAACTGTAGCGTGTTATGGAATATCTATCGACTACAGGACGCGTCCCCGTTAGTCCAGCCATAGGACTCCAGTCCACCTTTCCGGTGGCCCAGGGGCCAATAGGACCCATTGGTGTCATAGAATCCTTGTGCGGCAAATCATCACCAGCTTGAGGAAGATAACAGGGCGGATTCTGTAGATTATCTGCATCTGGATTAATTGAGCGCTGTGGGATAATGGATAATACTCTTGTAGATCTGTACCGCATATCGAGGTGAAGAACTTACTGCAAATTGAACCTCCTCAGTTTTGAGGGGTCTGTTCTGGGCGTGTTCATTTCGCATTTCAATCAGTTGCTGCTGTTGACTATCAGTGCCTGCCTTGAGGTCAGCTTGAAGCTGATAATGCTCCTGCACAGGGTCTCCCCCAGTTTGTTTCAAGTTCTCCATCAATTCACGCTGTATGGCCTCTGTGTTAGGTACCAAGGCAACTGGAGTAACCTCATTCCATTTGCGTCGCCGAATAGGTCCCATCTCGGGTGGGGGAGGACAGATTAAAGGAGCCGGACATGCCGAAGTCGGATGCAAATCAATGGCACCTGGCTTACAATCTCCTGCTCCTGCATATAAATCCTTCTCCTTGCAGCACGACATCTTCGCTTAAATTAAGTTTAGATAAACTCAAAAGTGAGTGCAAAATACTTGCTGAAATTATACTATTATTTAGGCTTCTATCTAGATGAATACCTAGAAACGAAATACGGAATAGTACTGGGAAATTTTTCAACTATTTTGTTTGAGGGTTGTAAATATATGGAGACCTGGTTGCTGAGCTTATGAATTAAATTGTTGTTGGGGTAACCGTTTAAGGGGTGACGATATTGTGGCGGAAGCCTGTTGATTGGAGAAATCTTTTTTGAGGCGGGATAACAGAATAACCTTTTGTGATTGAAGAGTTTTATAGGGATAACCAGTTGATAGAGGTTTCTTTGAAAAATCTAAAATTGTGATTGTAAAACATGTTTTTAAGTGAAAGTTGATAAGAGAATACGCTGCAAGGACATCCCATTAATAATAAAAGATAAAAGTTAAAAGATGACGATATGGGCTTCTGAATCCTTAGGGAAACTTGTGCGATTAATTTTTATTTTAAACAAAGAGAAATTTTTTGAGAAAGGTAAAGTCAGTTGCTTGCCATATTTTGGAAAAACATAATGGAGAACTCCATTACATTACTGGGCTTATAGCGCAGTACATTTAACACATAATCCTGCATAAAGTCGGCCAGTTCGGAGTTCGTTTCAAGATACTTCATAGAATTCTCATAATTCAAAGCCTTGAGCTCTCCAAACTTGCGACTCAGAGCGACATCCTGTCGCCACATCAACTCTAATTTGGGCAGAATGAGCTCCTTTTTTTTCTTAGGTGGCAAACAAGCGGCATGAAGTAGATAGTTGTAGCCTCGCCAGAAGTGGAGCACAATGCGACCCTCTGGGGTCATGAAGGTCTCGGCCACATCTTGCAGTTCATCATTGAAGCATTGTTGGGTCACAATATGGATGGTGTTCTTGTAAGTGCGATAGAAGATACGTACTAGTTTGCGCTCCTTGTGAACTACAAGGTTACAACGTAGGACACGTCCAAAGAGATTCATTGTGTAATACTCGTAGCTCCCGATAAAGTTGTGACAAACCAGGTGCCTCATCAGGAGCATAATACCACCGTCCAGGACAAATGTGTGATCTCGATCCTTGATATCAACCGTTGCCTTGTACTTCTGGGATTCCTCGTTGATTCTCGTCTCCCTTACCGCTGTCAGATATAGATCTGCATGATTTCTCACCTCAAGGCTCTTTTCAATTAAAGCATGATCGATGCGATCGAATTCGGAACGCTTTTCGCATATCAAAAGAAACTTATCATCGTATTTGCCTTTCAGCTGATGTCCACACTCGGTGATCTCCTTGCCCTTCTTCATCTTGCTGGTGCTATAGACGACATATCCATCGAATGCCTCCTCCACATTGAGACAAAACTTTCCAATTTGTTTCAATTCGCGCTCAAAGAAGATTTTCAGATTCTCGCTTAGCTTGCAGTTCGTGTTTCTCAGTCTTGAGATGAACAATTGCTCCTTAAAGATGACAGCCTGTTTGACGGGTAGAAATTGTTTCGGATCGATTCCCCAATCGCATTGCTTGTACTGTTCATCGGATGGTTCAATGGGTCGTATTAAGGCCGAAATTATACTCGACACACTGATCTCATCCTGTGCACTCAACTTGTCCAGTTCCTCACAGGCTCCAGTGATGACTCCCTTTTTGCTCTCATCTCGAAAATCATTCAAATTACAAGGCACGAAAAGCGGAGGATCAAGTTTGATATCATCTTCATCTCGCTTAGAGTCTGCGAATTTGTATTTAAATACTTATAAATCAAGGAAGCACGAACAATTTTATTACTCACCCATTGGATATTTGGTAAAAATAATGATTAGCTATTTTATTTAAGGAACAAAAAATTTATTCTTTTTAGTAGGTGCACGTGAAAAGTTTTGAAAAGAAATCAAAGATCGATCGGAGTAGAAATTTTGACAGGAAAGTCGTTAGTAGGCAAAAATTTTTTTCTTTTTGTGTACGATTATGTAACTTCAAATTTACTGAATAAACTTAAATATTTTTTTTAATAAATACAAAAGGCGTTCAGTGGTGCAACAGGAATACATATCAACCGAAATTCAACCAAAAAACAAAGCGAGCTGATTCAAAAATGTATAATCTAAATCACAAAAACTGAAATCTCAAATCTCAAAATATTTTTTGAGAGATAAAATTTAATACATTTTTTAAAATAATAATATAAATGCATTAATTATATTCTAATTCAATACCACTTTTTAGTAATTTTCTGAAATTCATATTCAATTTATGGGAGCCAAAAAGTTCTGTGACAGGTACGGTTTGGTTTGAAAGATTTGGAAACCAGCTGGAGCTTAAAACCTACAGATTTCTATGCCACCTCTCATTGATTTCTTTTAACTTACTTAGTTTGAGAACTTTCTTAAATTACGCAAATCATTTAGAGAAATCATTTTATAATGCAAAGATACAATATTTCTTTTCAATTTATTTTGTTTATTTAAGATACTCAAGATCCTATAATTTGAACGAAGAACAACTTTTTGTCTTTGTAAAAATGTTGTTTCTTTTAAGAAGTAATTTCAATGCAGGACAATTAAGGTTATTACATTTGCAGAAAATGTTTGGAGACTAAGTTAGAATTTACTCACAATCCTTATCTGTTTGTGGCCCTAATAGTTGAGTTAACAAATATAGGCCAATTTCTGCTGCACCTAAACTTTTAGAGAAACTTTTTACTTCGAAAACTTACTCATTTTTGTAGTTCTATTGTTTCATTTTATTTCATTTAATTTACTAAATCTTAATTGTCCTAAATGCAAGGTTATCACTTTCAAAAGACACTTGCCTCACATTATCAATTAAACTCTTGATTTGGTACCCTTACTAGTTTAGATGAAGTAAATGATCTTGGTATTCTCCTTGACCATAAACTGAAGTTTGGTACACATGCTGCTTTAACTGTTAGTAAGATGCGTCTAGTTCTTGGGTTCATCAAACGATGGACAAAGGACTGTGTTGACCCTTATACGACTAAATTGCTTTATGTATTTCTTGTTCGTCCGATTCTGGAATATGGATCTTGTAATTGGTATCCTCATACTTAAACCACCAGGATCGTATTGAGTCTGTTCAAACCATTTTTAATATTTGCTCCATGAGGCTTTAGCTGGGTTTCAGGTTTTGTTTTAGCCCCGTATACTAGTAGACTACTTTTAATTAATCTGCCCACCTTAACTAACCGTCGCACTATGCTTGGCGTTATGTTTATGATTACATTGATCACTTCCTGCCAGACATACCCGTAATTTTGTACCGCTATCCCTTAATATTTGTATTGATAACTATTTCCTGGATGAACCCTTCCAAATTCTCTATACGGACTATAATAGACTTAACTGTGACTTAACTTTATTCTCTCTAACTGATAATACATCACTCACATGATCTCAGACCTGATTGGGTTTTTCTTGGGTTTTTCCCAATCCTGGCAATAAATGTGGGTCTGAGTAATTGATCTTAATTTTGAATCTTTCTTTCTTATTATTTTAAAGCATATTTAAGTACGTAATATTTATAACTTATAATGTGACTTATTCTTATACAAATATAATTATCTGTCGAGTGTACATAATTGACATTAAACCAATAAAATAAAAAAATAATATATATATAGTCGTTTGAAAGGCATTATTGCTTCTACAAAAAAAGGATCTAGAGATCTTAGTTCTTCGATGTAGCATCAATGCTTCCAGAAAAAAAAGCAATTCGATCAACTTTATCCATAATTGCTATCAATTATTAAATCCATGACATTTAACGTCCTTTTTATTTCCTATTTCATGATTCGATCGCTAAGAAAGTTCGGCTATATAATCTTGACACGAAAGTCTATTCAATTATACTTTCGCGTTGTTTGAAAAGTATCTTCTAATCCAGGACATTCAAGGTCCTAAAGTGTTCACCTAGTCTCAAGAACTGCAAGGCAATTAGCTAGAGCATCATCTGACTTTCTCATGAAATTCTGAACAGTGCAAACTGTAAATGAAAATTGCGCTAGATATGCGTAAGCTGACAAAGGATATACAACAAATTGCAGTTCTGTAGAAAAGCGACAACTAATTGCAAGGACAACGACTCTTCAGAAACTCAGAAGTTAAAGCTGCCTGCCAGGCTGGCTGAAAAGGAGGGAAAGATGTAAGGGGAGGTAACAAGTGCATGTTCTTAATGGCGAATGGACAACAAATACTCGTTAAAGGCTTTTGCACAAGGAAGAACGACGCGAGTCCTGGCAGGACATCATGCTCATTGTTATTGAAGCGCAAACAGGCTGGCGAAAGGGTGCTCATTAAAACGCATAAGACGTATGAGAAAATCAACAGTTAAAGGAGCAAAAGAGTCGGAAAATGAATAAAGAGAGAAGGGCTTCAAAAAGGACGGGAAGGGGCGACTCTCAATGGGATAAGGACGGACCTCGTCCTTGGGCCAAAACCATATTAAATTTGTTATTAAGCCTGTAATTATTTGCTCGGCCGGAATTGTTGGCATTTTCTCGCTATTAACTACCAACTTCGCTTTTCATCTTCCACTTGTTGTTGTTGCTGTTGGTTTTCGTTTTTCTTTTTGAAAAACATAAATAAATTATGCAGACTGCGAGGACAAAGACAATGCGCTCTCTGTTTGCTCAGCTTATTTTACAGTCAAGTTAACTTTAAAAGATACATGAAGAGGTCCAACCCCGCGGCCCCAAACAAACTCTTCACCATTTTCAATTTTCTTTTCTCCTCTCTTTTAATTCTCTTCCTTTCATTTTCATTAATTTCTTATGCATTTCGTTCTACGCGTAAATTAACTACAATTGTTTTCTGTGTCCACCGTCCACTTACATATAATTTTTCTTCATCTTCACATTCATTCACATTCATTCGCTTTCATTCATCTCTCTGCCTTCTTCATTTCCTTGGGATTTGATTGCCCCCTGCTTATTGTTTGGACACAAAGTCCATGCACCTCCTGCATCCCCTTTCCCTCACCCAGAGACAATCATTGAGTGGTAACATAAATCAAAATGCGAGGAAAAAACTCGAGAAAAAAATAAACAAATCTTAAATGAAAATTGTTTCCAACGCCGCATGCAGATCCTGCCAGATTCGGCGGGGTATGCGGGATTATCTGCCATACACTCATACATACATACATACATAAACACACACACACACGCAGTCACATACTCGTGTTGGTTGTGCGTTGCCCAAGCTTAAGGGTCAGTAATAAATGTCATTTGAAATTTATTTACGCGCCACGAAAACCAATGAAAAGCAACCAAAGCAAAGGAATGCAGCAACAACAATAGCAACAACGATAACATGAATAACAGCAATAACAATGCCACAACACAAAGACAATTAAAAGGGAATAGGCAGAAAAGCTGAGACAGTAAAATAAATGAAAGATATTCTAGTCGAGAAATGTCTGGGAAAATGAAACAAATCTAAGGGAAAATTGTAACCATATATTGCGCTACGTCAAGTGCAAGAATGGTAAGAAACTGTATACTAAAGTTGACTTAAATGGAAAAAGATAATGATAAATTTAAAGATCAGTAGAACTTCAAAAGAAATTTAAGAGTTTTCAGGCGAAATACTGAAATATGTATATATAGATATAGTTCAAAGTATGTAGAAAATTACCAGAATATCTTTAGGTCTTATAGATATTCCGAAATTAGGAATCAAGGAATTGAATAAATTGTATAATTTAATTCATACAATAATATAGACGATTATGAAGAAATTATAACACTTTTAAAACAAAAGAAAAAGTACTCAAGCTTAATGGAAAATAAAAGATTTTAAAAAGTTTTTTTTGTTTTAGTTTTAATTTATTTAAAATATGTTTAAATTAAAAAAAGTGTTTTCATAAAACATAACAACAGCTCAAGTTAATTAAATCAACTGATGTGTGTGGATTTTTCTCTATGATACCGTAGTCTTGTAAGAATTAAAACTGAAGTTCATAAGCATGTCTTTGAAATAGAAGGCGGTGGTTAATTAAAATACAATAAGAAATTGGAATTGATTTATATTTTCCTTAAAAAAAATTGCAACTTTCATTCAAAGTTGTTCTTCGTTAAATCGTAATGCTAGCTTTTGGGCGTGGCACATTTCCATGTTTAATTTGATAGACAAAGTCCGTTGTTCGTTTTAATTTATGGGTCTTAATGCATGAATGCGAACATGAATAATATAAAAATATGTCACAAATGTCCGACGCATTCATCAATCAATAATGAATTTACTGATAAAATCATTATTGTTATTTTTGTCTGTTATAGTTGTAAGTTGATCAATGCTATTGTTTATCGGGTTTGTTTTCGGATTTGCTATCAATTAATTTCGAATGCAAAGTGTAAGTTGTTGAAGGGGATAAAAATTGAAGGAAAAGCTGTTGGTAAAGTGCTTTCTTTTAATTGCTTTGTACATGATTTACATGCTTTTAGATTTCTTTCACACTTGTCCACTAAATACACAACAAAAGACAATGCAGTTGACGTGCCAATTTAGCATTTGCAAGGGGAGCAGGGAGAGAAGGGAAAGGAGATGGGAGACAAGCGATGCTGAGAGACGCCACTTAAACTTGACATGAGCTCATAAACAAACACAGGTTGCATGTCCTTTCACACACACACACACACACAGACAGACACACACACACCTCATAAAAATGCGAGCTGACAAAACTTTTGTATGAGTTGTAAATGCGAAAACATATCCTCTGCCCCCTTCCTTTCTCTCCCACGCAGAGTCTCTTGTTTCATGCCTGCAGCACGCAATCCTGTCATGCTTTCAGTCAACACTCTCACTCACACTCTCAAACACACACACAAACACAAACCCATGCGTGTGTCCTTTGACTGCTGCGTTTGTTGAGGGGGATGTGTTAATTACAGAAAAATTGCGAGAATTTGTATTATTTACTTTGTTATCAAGATTTAGCTCCAGCTTATCCATTGTTGTTGTTGTTGTACTTGTGCATTGTATTGCGTGGCTTGCCTATAATTGCATGTGTGTGTGTGTGCGTGTGTGTAAGTATCTGAGTGTGTGTAGGCATTCTGTTGTTAAGTGTTCCTTTTGTTGCTCCTTTGAAGGTTAACTCTTTGTTGTTGAAAAGGATTTTCCCCCAAAACGCAGGCAAGAGCACTCTGAGAAAAATCTTCTTAGCTGCGCAGAAATTTATCAGGCAAATTGAGAAGCTCTGGTGAGCACGCTTTGCATTCCATAATTGAAAACCGAATAAATAGTTTTGACTGGAAGACTCGCTAAAAATTTTGGTAGAAAGAGAGTTTGCTTCTAGAGTAGATTTTTATTTTTAATCTAACAGAGGAATTGTCAATGTTTTTTTGGTTTTCCTTTAAATATTTACATAGTTTAAGTATATCATTATTTATCATAATTATAAAGAAGGAATTTTTCCTTCAATTTTATCCAACTGTGCAGTAATCTCTTATTCATATTTGTCGTCTTCTTCCCCTGAAATTACATTTTATTTATGCCTTCATATTTGTCCTTATATTTTCATCTAAGATAATATTTGTAGAATAAATATTAAATAATTTTAGGTACAACTTGGCTTTAAATTTAGTTAAGTTTCTGCCAATTTAATTATTTTAAATTTTTTTAGACCCAGTACTTTAAAAAAGTACAAATGGGTCTATTAAGTTTGTGCAAAAAAAATGTGCGTAACAGGCAGAAGGAGGCGTGGCAGACCCCATAAAGTATATATATTCTTGATCAGCGCAACAGCCGAGTCGATATAGCCATGTCCGTTTGTCTGTCCCATTTTTGAACACCTAGATCTCAGAGACTATAAGAGCTAGAGACACCAAATTTGGCATGAAGGTTCATCCATATCATGCATTGAACAAGTTTGTTTTAGGTTTTTGCCACGCCACCCCCCCCCCCCCCCCCCAACGGAAATCGAAATACAAAATTTTGAGGTCGAATTACAAGAGAACCTTTAATGCTAGCGCCTTGATTTTTGGTATTTATAATACTCACTATAATCCAAACCTGTCCTGAAAATTGCATTTTTCATTTTTCAACTAACAATGTTACAGGCAAAAGGAAAAAGAGACGCTAGCGACCTCTATGTATATCAAGTGGCGCCATCTATTGAATGGTACGCAACATTGAAGAACAATCTTTAGTGAACGCTTTGCACTCAAAAAGTACTGGGTCTCCTACTGTCGAGCTTGCTCCACTGTAGCTTGCTGCATTTTTTTAATTTACTTTATACTTTGTTGTCTGTTGTTTTCTTCAATTATAACATTAATTATATAATTATTATTATTATTATATAATTATATTTACTATTTGCTCGCTCTCTTCATGTAAATTTGTACCTAACTTTACTTCAATTTACTCACAAATGTGGCAAGCTTTCAAAATTACTTATAGGAGTTTCCTATTTTCTTGTAAATACTTTATCCTTTCAACTCAATTAATTTAACTTTTTATTAACGGTTGGATTTTCTATAACTTGTGTTGTAATGAAACTAAAAATGATGGATTTATTCCTTGCACATTTTGGCTTCCACTTTCCCAAATTTGCCACTTCTGAACCAGCTGTTCCTTCTCCTACTTCTGTTCCTGATCCAATTCGTAGATTTGAAACTACGAATTGTGAGTATTTCGACTGATTCAACTACAACAAAAGGAAAAAGTTTATTTTATAAAATGCAAATTGTTTTACAATTTGATTTCATTATGCAATGGAAGGCAGTTGTATTATCAGGCACTCAAATTTCATTTCCATTTTCCCAACTCTTTTGCAGGCTTCCTAAAATATTTGGTTCGCCGTCGTTGTTGTTGTTCTTTTTGTTGTGCACTGACAAGCAAACAAAACTCAAAACAACAACTGCAGCCAAAACAAAAAATGTATACTTTCAGTAAGGTGTTGTTATATTTTCAAATGTTGTTGTAACAGGTGCGCCACGTTTAAGCCGAAAAACAAGAACAGCGCACAATCGCTGCCAAAACTTTATTGTTTAGCTCATGTACTGTTGTTATTTTCGTTTGTTGTTGTTCTTCACAATTATTCGCATAATATTTTCGAATTTTGTATACATTAATTCACTTTTTTGTTATTGATTTTAAAAGCAGCTAAAAAAGTTTTCTAAACATATAAAAAGTATTTCTTCGTAAACTTTTATCGTCTATATTTTAATTTCGCCTTATGACAATCTTTTAGCAAGAACTGTTTGTAAGCTATCCATTTCAATGTATTAAAAATACTTCAAATCATTTCAAGTGATGATAATCTGACCCAGTTTTTCAGATTTCATCTCATTAGTCAGTGACCAACATTGACTAAACTTGTGCTAGAATTTTAACACAAAATGGAATATAAAATAGAAATTAAAAAAAGAAAAATAATGCTCTAATTAATTAGCGCCTGGAACGTTGTCTGGACGCCTTTCACTTTGCGGTAACTTCATTAACTAACAGACGGTGAGGCAGATCCAGCCAACTGACCCCCTTTCCATTTACTCTGCTTCTTTTCAACGCGCTTAATTAGCCTCACGCCTGCCAGGTGGCAGATTATATTTAAGGTTATGTTATCCATACCAAAGCATAAACAAAAAACAACACTTAAAAAGAAATGCACAAAAATGCGCAAACTCGGCAGAAGTAAAAGGATGCAACAATCTTTAAAACTTCATCTGCTTTAAAAATGTTGCTAATTAACGGGTAATTCAGCGTACATGCAACACATGAGGCTAATATCATCATCAGAGGATACTGTTGAGTCTAATGGAAGTAGAAAGAAATTAAATTAGAGCAGAGAAAACTCTTAAGATAAATTCACTGGGACGTCATAAGACAGACTGAACAGAAAAAACTAAAAAGCAAAGGCTTGAACATAAAAAGTTACGATAGTATTTCGTTAGTTCTAGACATTGATATATCTAATCCAAAATTAATTCAAACAATAACTGAAGAGATGCAGACGATATGTCACACCTTAAAAATATAAGTAGCAACAGATATTATTGCGAAAGTTTTACAAATCAAAATAGTTCATTTTAAAGAATATTTTTGAATATTTAAAAAAAAAAATACTATTTATGAAATACTTATTACTTTATGAGCTTTTTTTTAAAAAAAAATTGTTGATTGTTTATAAATTTGGAAAGTATAATTAATAAATATAGCATTCAGTAAAATACCCTGTGGAAGTAAAGGTCGATACTCAAATTTTCTTCTACTTAATTAAATATTTGAGTTTTGTATTTCTGCAGAAAATTTTTGAAGGTCGTAACATCAATAAGTTAGTTGCACATTAACTTCTATCTAAATAAACGTATAAATTCAATAATAAATATTTTTATGTATAAAAGACCATCCCGCTTTTTGAACAATCTTGTCAAATTCACATGCATACATGTTTAAAATTATTACCAAAATTGATCAGAATGACAGCACGTGCTTTTCGTTTGCAACAGCAGCTTTAACAGTTGAAATTTTAAAATTCGACTGTTAACTTAACATTTTGTTATGCAGCAATAAATATAAGCGTAACTAAATGGAATAATTGTAGTCAAATATCTTTCGTGTTTATTGTCCGATTGCGATTAAATTTTGGCGGCAAAATTTGAAACAAATTTGATCTGCGTGCAAATATAAGAAGTCTTCTTACCAAATTTGGTGCTCCTAGGTCTTAACATCTCTTAGATCCTTTCGTTCATACGGACAGACAGACAGACGGACAGATGGACATAGCTATATCTACTCGGCTTCTGATGCTGATCAAGAATATATACATATACTTTATGCTGTCTGGCGCGCCTCCTTGTGCCTGTTACATACTTTAACATTTTGAACAAACTTAATATACCCCACAGGGTATAAAAAGAAGAAAAAATATAGCGCAAACTAACTTTGGCGCGCAAAGTTTGGATACCCTTGCAGTGCCCCGTATGAGCCGTCAAATTTTTTACAAAATGTGTTATATATACTAAATGTTGGTTTCGAGCCGATCGCTCCTATGGCAGCTATATGATATAGTAGTCCGATTTACATCAAATTTGATAGGGATGTATAAAACTATACCAAACACACAATCTGTGAGTTTGGTTGAGAATTCTTGAGAAACAAAAAAGTTTTGCATACTAAATGTTGATTCCGAACCGATCGTTCATATAACATCTATATGATATAGTTGTCCGATTTCAACCAAATTTGATAAGGATGTATTAAACTAAACCAAACACACAATCTGTGAGTTTGGTCAAGATATCTTAAGAAACAAAAAAGTTTTTCATACTAAATGTTGATTCCGAACCGATCGTTCCTATGGCAGCTATACGATATAGTGATCCGATCCGGCCGGTTCCGACATATGTACTGCGTGCAGTAAAAGACGGACCTGTACAAAGTTTCATCAAGATAGCTTCAAAACTGAGAGACTAGTTTGCATAGAAACAGACAGACAGACGGACAGACGGACAGACAGATGGACAGACGGACATGGCTATATCGACTCAGCTCATCGCCCTGATCAAGAATATATATACTTTATGGGGTCTGACACGCCTCCTTCAATGCGTTACAAACTTCGTGACAAAATTTTAATACCCTCTGCAAGGGTATAAAAATGTTGTTCACTAAAGTAACTTTGGAAGAGCAAGAAAATTACCAATATCCTTCTTTTACGCTAATTTTTGGCTTGATTTTCATTAATATACCTTCCAAATTCATAAACAATCAATAACTTTTTTTTTTCAAAAAATAAAACTCGTAAAGTAATGATTATTTCTCAAATTGTGTTTTTTGCTCAAAAATAAAACTCAAATTGGAATTTTGACTTTTTTAAAAAATGTAAACTAAGCCAAGATGCTCAAAACAAATCTGATGATCGGTATTTGTTTCAGTTTGATTTCCAGGTTGTGACGAAATAATAAAAGTTGGTAATCTGCTAATACACCAAAACAAAATAATTCAAATGATTAAAATAAAATAAAATAATTCAAATAACAAAATAATTCAAATTTAAAAATGTTGAGTTTAATATTGTTAAAAATGAATTTATGAATATTTGATCTCAGATTAATAGGTAACTATTGAAACAAAAACATTGAAATGCAAATAAATTTAAGTAGGAAATCGGAACAGCTGTTTTAGACTATGCAAAATATTTAATTGAGGATCTTGTAATTTAGAGTCAAAATTATGGTCAAATTCGGCATGATTTTAATTGGACATTAAAAACACATATACCAAAATGTAGAGGCTTTGACTCACTGCCTTAAAAAGAGATCCCATTAAATTTCATATTTAGTAAAGAAAAAAGATGCAAAAAGGGGTCTTGAGACATTGGTATATAACGACTGTGAGGGAACAAGAAGGTGAAGGAACTGAGGTAAAAACTGAGGTAAACGTGGGGTAAACCACTCAAAGGCGTAAATAAATAAACCGCCCGCAAGGATAGGCAACGCTTTTTGTTTGCTCAGCCTATGTATATGTTTGTGTAGGATTCAGGTATGTGTGTGTGCGTGTGTGTTAATTTGCCAACAAAGACACGTACAAACATGTAAACAGCATTCAAGAGATTTTGCTAGAGCGAACACCGCACTGAATTGCTTTTCGCTCTCAATGTGTGAATGCTAACGTGAGTATGAGTGCGAGTGTGTGAGTGTATTCATGTGCGCTTCGAGTATGCGAGTGTTTACCTAACCATTGCTATTAATTTGTACACGCTGCATAATAGCTCTGTCAATATTTTAACAACAATTTCCAAAAAGTGTGACCCAAAAGTGTTGTAAACTGTCGTCGAACTTGAGAGTAGAGTGGGAAAAGAGGTCCTTGGAGGAAGGGCTGCGAGAAATGTTTGAAAGATTGTTGGATGGTTGAAAATGTTGAATCAGGCGAGTAGAATCTTTATATTAATAGTATAATAGATGCACTTTAAATAAAACTAAAAATTTCAGGGCAAACAAATTATACAAAAATTCTTGTACTCTTCAAGTTTTAAGTTCGACTTTAACGCTCGAAGTGAAGGAAACTTTAAACCTTCTATCAGTCATTCGAGTGCATCAATCAGTCTTGTGTAAGACCTCCATTGTGAGTTAACAAGTGGCACGTTACCGGATTGAAGCATAGGCACAAAAACAGCCAAGCTACGACATATCTATGTATATCTTTTCAACCTCCCCTCCTTCATCCTTCACTCTTCGTCTCTTCTGTATCTGTATCTGGCTGACTGCAAGTTGTACATTGATGTTGCCATTTGGCGGAGAGTAGTATGCCAATGACAACATGTACGGGTTGAAAGACAAAAGATTGAAGAGCTGCATGAGGCTGGCACATACAAGTCATCAGCCATGTTCTGGAAGTTAGTTAGGCGGGTCTGACGACCCACAAGTGCAGGTCTTGTCATAATGTCACCAGTGACAAGTTGCTTAACAGGGCAAACCCAAAAGCAGCTCGGTCTTAAAGCCAAGTCTAACAAACTGGTCCACAATTTTCGTTGGGTATTCCCCATTTGTATATTTCGATAATAGTAGGTGCAACAAGAGAATAGTCGAAGAGACGAGAGTCTCAACTGTTGGTTTTTTTGGGCTTGTTGAGGCACAAGAGTGGACTCGTCTATTGAAATCCAACAACTGATAGCTCACTCTGCATACAAAGCAGGCAAAACACAGATGCAAAGACAACAGGAAAATGAGAAGCAAACTAAAAAATTCAAATATATTTCAACTACAAAGCGAATAGTCTATACACTTTAAATATTTTTTGGACTAAGCTCAGTGAATATTTGCAATAAATTGAATGAAAAGAATTTTCTTTTTAAATTCAATTAAACCTTGTGCAATAGCTAAATTTACCAATAAAAGTATATTAAACGCTAGAGTGAATCATCGAAAATTACAAATAGTGCAGTCTTTTAAAAGGCAACCTAGACCTAAGGGGTGTTTTATTATTATTCTTTCGTATTCACATCTCCACAGCGCTGCTCTTTACGAGAGATATTTAAAATATCATTTATCATCATTAGGCAATTTAATTGATAATTGTGTTGCTCTTTAAACAGTGTATTAGTAGTTATCCCAGATGTATAAAAATTGAGTGCACATTTTCCATATAACATATATAGTTTTATATGTAAATTATTAAGTTTCCAATATTGATATCCAATATCTGAAGATTAGGTTGAGAGGTAAACTGTACCTCTTATTGCTGGCCTCGGGCTCAGTCAATAAAACAAAGCTATTTAACGGCTAAGTGCCGGAGTAGATCTTTATTAAGCGACTTACTGCAAGAGCGCTGTATTCAAAACTAAACTATAATTACAAAGAATATTTGACTTAAGCTAAGCCAAAACTCACATCACGCCACAATGTCATGGTCGGCAAGCCGACTCAGCAAAATCCTAGGCACTAACGGAAGCTCTTGCAGAAAAACAAAAGTGTCCAGTTACCGCCTCTGACCATTGCAGCTATAGCGCGCTGATACAAAGTATGCAACGCCGCAATTGCGAGGGCTGTTCGTTAACTTATAAATACGCGATAGCGAGGGTTGATTATGAACTTATAAAATATTGTGTGTTGGGCGTTGTGTGTTAACTACTCCCCCTTCAAGTGTAAGGCCGCCCTCGGCCGATCCAATCCCGGCGACGACCTCTCGCAACTGCTTCGCAGACTTCTTCGCGTCGATGATTCGCCAAAGCGTGAGGCCAATGCAGATTAGAGCGCAGCATATGGCTCCAATGATGAACGTCACACGATACGTTTTATCAGTTCCGGCGTCTTTCTTGAATTGCTGTATCGCCTCCAAATTACGTTCATTTAAACGATGAAGATAAGGGAGACTGAGGACATCTTGGCTGGCAGTGATGTTTAGCAAGGGAGAATTGGCAATACCCGGGACTCTATTGCGTACGTTGTTATGATTGTAAAACAGAGTCCCGTTGATTGCGACTCGGTCTCCGAATGTGATGAGATGCGTGCCTTGCACCTGGATCTCAGTGCCATTGTCTACCCGAATCCTGGCGGACCCGTCGTTGAGGATAATGATTCCGTCATCTACATGGGTGATTAGTTCCAGGTTGCTCGGCTGTATCTCACAGTGTGCCGTGCCACCTGCATGGAGCTCTTTGGCACATGAACTTCCCGATGCAAGACGACAAAATGTGGCTCCAGGTGAAGCGGCGCAACTCTGCAGTGTGTGGGTTTTTCCATCGCATTCGGCTATGACGTTGTCAATCAATCTCAATATAAAGTTCTTGTGAACGACGGGATAAATTGTGATTTTTCTGCAAGCTTCTTTAATCTTTGGGAACTTAATTAGAAAATGTATGGTGTTAATAGATTGCAGAACTTTAACGGACGCAACGGACATAAGATCCCCTATTGGGGTGTTGGTGGGTTCCTCTAGCCAAATTGATTTCAAATCTAAGTGGTCCAAAATGTTTGGGCTAACAATGTTAGCTTTCGCTAGAGTAATAGCGAGCATTAAATTTTGCAACTCCATCATTAGCATTCTGTTTCTGGATAGTAATGTTTCGAATTGTCAACTTGTGAGTTTTTGGCTATCTTGAGAATTTTATTGACGGTGTCTGTTAACTGGTTAAGCTGGTCTTGAACTCTAGTGTTTATCTCTATTTGTCTATTGTTGGCATTTACTAACTGCATTTCAGTGAACCTAGTCTGCTCTAAATCACCGGCATCCGGTGTACCCGCCACAACCTTCAATATGGACCCTAAGAAGTCTAAACTCCTGGCAACCCTATGGTGTGTGCCTAACGCTTCCAATAGGTCTTGTAAATGTGCCGTGTCCACATTCAAAAGTTTTTTCATGTGCGATTGCGGGAACATGTCAATTAATTTGACCGTTTCTTCCACCATTCGCACGTACTCTGAGAGGTTTGCCGAATGCCTAACATATGCGTACTCTTCCCATATCAGGATTTCACCGTCAACAATGGGAATGTACTTGGCTCGCGAATAGTCGGTGATATGTGCCGAGGCCACTGATAAGGAAAGGAGTAATATGGATCCGAACCTGTGAAATGAAGTTGTTTTCTTTTTCTTTAGCAATTTTTTCAATTTATTTTTAAAGAGGTTTGCCCACCACCAAAAAATGATTTGTAAAACTATGCCAAGTGGCTAATAATGAATTGAAAAACTATATTTAACTTATGCGAGTTCGCCTAGTGGCTTTAAAAAGGTGTACAAAAATGGGAAAAAAACAAGGAAGTCACTTTAGGTTGTCCTTGTGGACCACCCTCCCTTTAATGAGGACCTCGGTCCCCAGGTCTGCATCCACGGCCTTCTCATCACATAAAGGTGTGAGTTTGTTTCCGAGCCGACGGTTGGATTTGACCAAAACTTTGTCACCAACGTCGAAGACCCTATTCTGCCGCTTTGCGTTTTCCCTAGCTCTGAGATTCGTCTGCGCGTTTCTGATCTTCTCTTGTATTTTCGCTTGTGGCTCATCCGGGTGTGCCTGAACCACATCAACTGGTCTTTGGTCGATGACCGAATGGATTGACTTATTGTACTCAGTTGTAGCCAGTAAAATTACCTCTACGGTGTCACTTATGCCTTTATCGATCTTTAGACATCTGGCTAGCTCTAACAGAGTGCTGTGAAAGCGCTCAACCTGTCCATTAGAAACGCTATGCAATGGCGGTGCATTTGAAATGCTGACCCCATAGTTGTTTGCAAGCATCGCTACGATGGTCTCCGAATTCAGTGACGGTTCGTTGTCACAGTAAATGGATCTGGTTGTTGGGAAAAAATTCATTAGTTGCATTATGGCTGGCTTTAGATCCACAATGGTTCTTGAAGCGACCGGTTGGACAATAGCAAACTTAGAGAACTTGTCGATGCAAGTGAGAAAATATTTCCGGTCTGTGGAGAAAATGTCTATGTGTAACATCTCTCCTACATGTGAGGGGATCGGTGTCTCCCCGAGCTCTTGTTTTTTGGGGTGTCTATCATATTTAGCTCTGGCACATGTTTTGCAATTCTGCACTATTTCATTGGCCATTTTCGCCATCTTTGGAAAGTAGTACTCGGAGAGTACCTGCTTAACATTTTCTTGTGCAGCCCTATGGGCCCTATTGTGCTCGGCTGTGAGGATTTCCCTCCTTTCTCCAACTGCAAGCACGTCAACTACGCGATTTTTGCAGTGCCAGAACTTTGTGGCTGGGTATCTGCGGACCAATGTGTCTTGTATCATTGCAAGAGTGTGTAAGTTGCAGTGGAGAGCATTTACGCATTTGGGTGAAATTACATCTTCGAGCTCGTCGAGAAGCGATTCAATGCAAGTATAGTTGATCAAGTAGCGTTTCTTATTTCCAAATAAAATAAAACTCCGCTTTAATGGGAAACGTGCCTCTTCTAGCACTATTTGGTTTTGAAAACAGTTCAATGGTTTGTCTGTTGTTTCAATGGTGTTGGTGAGAGATACCTCACTGTGGATCGTTGCTGCGCAGGACTCCACTTCTTGTTCATTTACAGCGTTGAGCTGTTGTCTTGACAAGGCATCCGCAACCAGATTGTCCTTGCCGGGTTTATAGAAGATGCGCGCATTAGACTCGTCAATGCGCGCTTTCCATCTTTTGATCTTCGCATTCGGATTGGACTCCGAAACTGCGAATGTCAAGGGTTGATGGTCAGTGAAGATATTAATGTCTTTCACCCCATACAAATAGTGCCTTAACTTGGCAAGTGACCATACGATGGCCAATAACTCTCTCTCATTTGTGGCATAGTTGACCTCACAGTCCTTCAATGTTCTCGATATCATTGTTATAGGACGGCCCTCTTGGGCCAAAACTGCACCTATGCCGTGAGCTGAAGCATCGGTCGTTAGATCGAATGGCTTCTTAAAATCGGGGTACCTGAGCATTACATTCTCAGAAGCCAATATATCGCGCAACTTCTGAAACGCCTTTTGCTGCACTTCAAAAAATTGAACCTTTTTATTTCTTGACCTGTGTTTACTGACTGTTCCATTCTCGCCCTTTAGGATATTCGAGATGGGCCTTGCTATTGCGGCGAAGTCCCTAATGAAGCATCTGTAATAGCTTGCGAGGCCTAGAAATGATCTGACCTCGAACAGTGCGCCATTATTATTGTGCTGTTGCTGCTTCGCTGGTCAGACTGCACCGGGGTCTTGTTCTGCTTACTAAAGTACGGATTCTTTGTACCGCTAGCTTGTGTTTCGGCTTGTTGCGAATGCCTCTCATGTTGTTGACCCTGCGCTTTTGCATGCGGCTTACGCTCTTTGTCTTCTAGGCTTCTAGCGAAATTGGCCGCAAATGCGTACCTTTCATGATTTGACTCAACTTCTTGCGCGAGAGCTAGCGCTGAAGGCAAATCTTTTGGCTTTGCTGCAAAGAGCACGTCTGTAAGACTGCGCTTAAGACCCGATATGAACACACGCAACGCGTCGTCGCGGAATTTTTCACACATTCCCTTTGCTAAAGCTGGCTCATATGACATGTTAACTTTATTGGTAAGGAGAGTAAGTTTCTTTTCTACCTCATCATAATACTGAAG
Source organism: Drosophila neotestacea (assembly GCA_035044365.1). Lineage (NCBI taxonomy): Eukaryota > Metazoa > Arthropoda > Insecta > Diptera > Drosophilidae > Drosophila > Drosophila neotestacea. The sequence continues at coordinate 559,539 of JAWNMD010000660.1, forward strand.
TAGGGATAGGCCACCTTGCCTCAGGGTACCTAATTCTTGTTCAATAACATGAATTGGCCTCTTGTCACTGTATGTGAAATCTAGGCGATTTACTATCGCATCAAAATTCAATACAGTACCAAATGAGGCTAGCACTGCATCTGCGGGCCCCCTAATCTTGCTTCTTATGATAATAACAGCCTGATAATGACGAGAACTGCCATTATGTGGTCTGAAAATCTGGTACGCGGCTAATGCTGCCTGTCTCCAGGATACGTAGGATTCCTGTACTCCTGCAAACTCTGGTAAGCACTTGACGGCATCTAGCGGCTCGTCACAGTGAATGTTGTTTCTAATTTCTATAGCAGCATATGGTACCACCTGTGGGGCGGCAACGTTTGCCGCTGCTATTTGTTGAGCTAATTCGTCAATTCTTTGAGTCAATGCTTGCTCCCTTTGCTGGTTTACAATGGCCTGTTCGGCTAAAGCATTGCTGATAGCCGATGTTACTAATTCTCTAAGCTGTTCTGGATCCATTTTACTTGGTGGTGAGGGAACTACGGGGAGAAGTCTTGTAGCTGGCACTTTGATGCGATTGTCACAGTCGGAATCTGAGTCACTTAACTGCCTGTGAGGTTCTCTATATTGGTTGAACGACTGCATGCGCAAGCCAGCGGCCGCAAAAACAAAACGTCAGAAGACGGGTCGAATTACGTCACAGCTACGAACCACGAGAACTGTACGTATTGTTATAGCACAACAATAGCCACACAGAAAGTAACACAAAGTTATTTTATTAACGATCTGGATGATAAATAAACTCAACTAAAAATTCTCAAATTAGTCACTCTCACGTGTTTCATAAACTTGGTTTAGTTATTATTATTTTATTTATAAATGGGTTGCAAAATAAAATGCCCACTAGTACTAACTAGTTTTTTATATATTTTTTTTTTTTTAATTAAAATTGTATGTCAATAAACAATTTTGGCTAAAGTATCCACTTACATGGTTTAATTAACACAAAAGAAATTATTTAGTTTAACTGGTCACTTGCCGCTCCCGCGCTGCTGTCTTAGTTGTTTTTGTTGTTAGTTGTTTATCGTGGAATTCTTCCACTAGTTGGGCGCCAATTATTAAGTTTCCAATATTGATATCCAATATCTGAAGATTAGGTTGAGAGGTAAACTGTACCTCTTATTGCTGGCCTCGGGCTCAGTCAATAAAACAAAGCTATTTAACGGCTAAGTGCCGGAGTAGATCTTTATTAAGCGACTTACTGCAAGAGCGCTGTATTCAAAACTGAACTATAATTACAAAGAATATTTGACTTAAGCTAAGCCAAAACTCACATCACGCCACAATGTCATGGTCGGCAAGCCGACTCAGCAAAATCCTAGGCACTAACGGAAGCTCTTGCAGAAAAACAAAAGTGTCCAGTTACCGCCTCTGACCATTGCAGCTATAGCGCGCTGATACAAAGTATGCAACGCCGCAATTGCGAGGGCTGTTCGTTAACTTATAAATACGCGATAGCGAGGGTTGATTATGAACTTATAAAATATTGTGTGTTGGGCGTTGTGTGTTAACTTGCATATGAATATGAACAGATCTAAGAGTTTTGTGAAAATTATAACTTCTCAAACAGTGATGACCAAGCGCACATGCATATGTCGTCGAAAATAAATAATGGTTGCTAGTCTGCTTAATAGTGTTGACCATTTACAGTTGCAATACACATTCAAATGGATGGCATGCAAGAAAATACTTTAGCATTTAATGATAATATTAAAAAATGCAGTAAGCTACAGTGGAGCAAGCTCGACAGTAGGAGACCCAGTACTTTTTGAGTGCAAGGCGTTCACTAAAGATTGTTCTTCAATGTTGCGTACCATTCAATAGATGGCGCCACTTGATAAACATAGAGGTCGCCAGCGTTTCTTCTTCTTCCTTTTGCCTGTAACATTGTTAGTTAAATAACTTCCGCGTTTATCAACCGATTGGAATGAAATTTTCTGGACTGGTTTGGACCATAATGTTTATTATATGTACCAAAAATAAAGGCGCTAGCACTAAAGCGGCTCTTGTAATTCGACTTCAAAGTTTTGTATTTCAATTTCTAAGGGCGGAGGGGGGCGCGGCAAAAATCTAAAACAAACTTAATCAATGCAAGATATAGATGAACCTACATGCCAAATTTGGTGTCTCTAGCTCTTATAGTCTCCGAGACCTAGGAACTCAAAAAAGGGACAGACAGACAGACGGAATGACGGACATGGCTATATCGACTCGGCTGTTGATGCTGATCAAGAATATATATACTTTATGTGGTCTGCCACGCCTCCTTCTGCCTGTTACGCACATTTTTTTTTGCACAAACTTCATAGACCCATTTGTACTTTTTTAAAGTACTGTGTCCAAAAATTTCATTCCAATCGAATGATAAACGCGGAAGTTATTTAACTAAAAATGTTACAGGCAAAAGGAATAAGAAGAGACGCTAGCGACCTCTGTGTTTATTAACTTCGTAGTGGCGCCATCTATTGTTTGGTACGCATTATTGAAGAACAATCAATAGTGAACGCTTTGCACTCAAAAAGTACTGGGTCTCTTACTGTCGAGCTTGCTCTACTGTAGCTTACTGCATTTTTTTTTATTTATTTCAAAGTTGGTTCACACTTCTCGTTACGTTTTATAAAGTAAGGGCCTACCGTTCTGTTAAACTCAAATGGCACTGTTAGACTTAACATAGCAGAGTTTGCGGGCCTTTTCATTTTGACGTAATGAAATAAGCCTCCACCCCTTATTTCATCAGAGAATGATGAAATTATGACCTTTTGAATAGTTAAATTTGGGGAAAATGTGGTGTGAGGAAATTAACGACGTTTAATTGGAGGTCACTGCTTAAATACCGCAGATTTTCAAAGGTCATAAGGACCAAACAAGTTAACTAGACTTTATTTATTTAATTAAAATGATATGCCTAACAAAATAAATATATTATATAATTATAGTGCATCATCAGGCCAGAAAGCGGCTAAATTATTATTTTATTTAAAAGTGGCAGCATTAAATTTGTTTTGCTTATGTGCAGCAACAACAGGTGATTTATATAAAGCGTCCACAATAACAGCGTAGATAAACGTGGATCGATATCGAACACGTATATCGATAACAAAGTACTAATATTCTGTTAGCTGAGTGAAAAAACCAGATTTTTGACGATTTCTTTTTGATCTAAGTGTAAATACTGCTTAAATCGAAAAAGTTTCTGTCTTTATCGACTTGTTTTGACGACTTCTCCTAAAATTCCATTATCAGATATTTGCACCACGGAAACCGTAGTATTGACGGTAGGTATAATGCACACAGAAGAAAAGGCGGAGCTAAGGTTAAGTTCTTCGAATTAAGTATTTCGGATTCTTCTAGTCCATACTTGATTTAAGTACGAGTTTCTAATCATGAGCATACAAGTTCTTAGGCCAAGCACAAATAATCTTGAGTCAAGTAAAAGTCGAACTTTATCAAAAAAGAGTACGACAATTCTTTATGTAAGTTCGGAACCCGGGCTCAAACCAAACTAACTGCTTTATTTCAAACATTTTTTTTCGTTTAGATTTTTTAAAAATTATTTTCTGCTTGTTATATTACAATATAATTATTTTCTAAATTTAAAAATGTAATATTATATTATAATTCTCAAACGGTTCTAGCTTGTCTGCAATGACTACAAAACTTAGACTAAATTTAATAGAAAAATTTCTGCAGTTAATCGTCACTTACTTTTACACTAACTGAAAACGTTAAGCCCACACTAATGATGTAAATAATTTAGGCAGCATGTGGTGTTAGATCAAGCCAAAAATAATTATTTTTAGAATATTATTCACATACATTTATTTGAAGTAGACTAGAACTTAAATCGTGTACAAGAAATTTGGAATTTCTGGAACTAAGATGGAAAATTTTTATTTTTAAACTGATTTTGCTCTCAGTTGAAGAGTTTTCACTTTAAGCTTAAATTGTACTTAACTCAAGAACAAACAAATTTAAAAGATCGTATTTACAATAAAATCGGCATTCTGAACTATAGCAAATACGTACTTAGTAAGTTATTAAATTTAAATTGTTGGGTCTTAAGTACGAAACACATTTTCTCATAATGTGGTGCATTTATTATTAAATTAAGCGCAATTGATCACACTATGCAACAGCTTAAGCTCAGCATGGTCAAAAATCACATATTTTAAAACATATAGGCCCCAGATGCCGACAAACGACTTTAGCAAATTTAAGTAGGTGTAGTATATTTAAATTTTATTTTTAATGTAGCTAATGATTTTATCGTTTCTTTAAATTCAGACCCGATTTCAAAATGTCTTTCAGATTCCGGAAGCTAATGACAGCCAATTAACAAAATCTAGCTTTTTTAATAGTCCTCGGCCAAATATTGATTTTTATGATACATATGGACACAAACATTAAATATATCGACTTTAAAAATTTCTCTAAGGTGTAGTATTTTTAATCTCATTCCATCCAGCGACTAAAATTTTATGAATTTTTTAATTTGGAATAGATTCCAAATATTAACTTGAGTATAATTTAACATGAGTACCATCCGTATGTTTTCGTATCCGTTTTTCTAAGTGATCATTGAATTGAATTTAAATTGAATTCTTAATTTTTTTATTAATAATTATTGAACTGGATTTTGGAATTTTTGGCTTTTTTTGGAAACCGATGTCATACCGGTATTTCGAAACCGAAATTTAGGTGAAACGGTTAACCATTACGAAACCGATATAACAAAATTTTATATAACCGTTAACCGAAAACAAAAACCAGACCATAACCGTAACCGTAACTGAAACCTACATTCATTTCGGTTTGAATCCCTAATATATATTTATCATTAATACATGGCTTCAATTTAAATCAATGCTATTAAGAAATACTTATAGATTTTTAAACTTAAAAAACTATGAGTTTTTAATTTTTTTTTCCCATTTTTTTACATTTTACAAAGCTCAAAAAAATATATAAATGGCGTACTTAGCACAATTGATAATAGGTCTGAGTCCTCACAATAAATAATTTAATCGATTAATTGGAAGCGAAAACAAAACACCCTGTATATGTAAATGAAAGCTATATTTATTTCCAGCCATTTTAATTGTAACTTAGTAGATAATCTGCTGAACGCGCACTTCACTGTGCCGAGGGCAGTGTTGCCAGACTTCAAGCCAGATCTGGCATAATTAAAAATGGAATAGCTTTTAAAATTTGAAAATAGCTTATAGCCTGAAATCTAGCATATTTCAAAGTTCATATAGCCTATTTTAGCAACTAATGTGTTCGTGACGTCAACGAAATATTTCATAGTTTTAAAATTTTAAAAATATCGGAGCTTGTTCCTTTTTGCCAATTGTGACGTGAACTTTATTCGCATGATCGTGAAGCTGTTTTCTAATCGATGGTTTCATCGATATTTTGGCTGATATATGTGCTATATGCTATATGTTTAATTTAAATAAAAACCTAAGGATTTTGTGTGTTATTTGAACATAGCTTTTTTTCAGCAATTTAAAAAACAAATGTTTGTTAGCTTATTTTTACGTAGAATCCATCTTATGCGGGTGCTCAACATCTAGCAACACTGGCTGAGAGAGCACGCCTATCACTCTCTTTACTTCTCTCATTCTTTTGACTTAAGCCGATATTGTTGTTGAGCACAGCTGCTGGAACTGCTAAACGTTGGGCGAGCCGACAGTTTGAAATCAACTGTTGCCCCGGTCAAATATAAGACTTTTTGCGCCTCCTTATCACCATAGAAACTAAATGCTTTAGTTAACAATTTTTAGGGGTTTTTAGTGACCTTTTTAATGTTTTAAATTAAGAGTTTTAGCTGACTCGAGAGGTCTGAGTGTAATAATGTCGATATGACTTAATTAATACAAATCAACAACAACAATACAGCACTAGCACTTGCTAGTGTTTCAAGAGACGCCAATCTCTATCATCAGTACCGTTTTTGCTGACTATTCTTAGCGATCATTGACTATTTAAATGCAGTAACGAGAGAATATCCACTTGGGAATTCTAACGCGCGGGCATGTTTGCAGTAATACTATAAATAGAATAGCCTTATATGTGTGTATGTTGTTGTTGTTGTTACTGGCTTCACCGTCGGTGTAAGTGTCCAGAACAGTTAGACAAAGTTATTGTCTTTTGTTAGTTTTTAATTGATTCGCAAATTGTAAAGCGAAAGAGTATGTTGCTTTAGTTCGGTGTATAGGCTGTTTCAAAAGGCGCCAGCAAAACCGGTACTGATGATAGAGATTGGCGTCTCTTGAAACAGCCTGTATACCGAACCATTGCTCCTTGCTATTCAATTAGCAAGTGCTAGTGCTGTATTGTTGTTGTTGATTTGTGTTAATAATGTCATATCGACATTATTACACTCAGACCTCGAGTCAGCTAAAACTCTTAATTTAAAGGCTTTAATATTAATTTAATATTAACAATACATTTACATACTTCATAATACAATCTGGAATAGAATGATCAGATTATTATATTTAACGCTCTGCTTGCTTCTTTTTACAACTTATGGCAGATTCACGGAAGAAAATACAGGTAAAATATAGTTGAAACTGCATATGAACTAATAAATATACATATGTACATACATATGTGCATGCTTATATACATACATATATAATACATAGTGTGTATTACACAATTCCCTTGAAAGGCTGATATGGAATGTCTTATACATAAAGCAAGACGTTTCAATGGAAGCACCCATATTTGTTATCAATGTGAATATCAGCTATTTATATTTTTTGTAGGGGCTACCATCTTAATTCCAAATGGTAAAAAAACTCTAATTATTGTTTATAATTAGATTCAGGCAAAAGGAGTCATGGCAGGCCCCATAGAGTATAGACATTCTTGATCAGCAATAACAACCGAGTCGATATGTCCGTCTGGCTGTCTGTCTGTACAGACAACTAAAACACCTAGATCTGAGAAACTATAAGAGAGAAACCAAAAAGTGGGGCAAAAAGCTATTTGCCTTACACCACTGTTGGACTTTAAGCACCATTCGCTTTAAACCACTACTTGATCTTACCCATAAGTACGGGGTACTCCCAATGCCGAGCTTGCTCCCTTGAGTTTTATGGATATTTTTTCAATAAAAAAAAACCCAATTTCAGAGGCTCAAACGTCTTGTCGGTCCGGAAGAAGCTGCACCCCGCGCTGGAAATGCAATAATGAGGTACACAACAAATACGGACAGGGAGTCCTTCAACTTCGTGTAGGAGAATCATTCATCAGCAAACCTGTCGAAATGCCACTTCTTAATAAACGAATGAAAAAAACTTGATTAGTTTGGTCCAAAAAAATGTTTTTGTTTGGTGAATCTGAGTTGCCACGAATTATATTTTCGGATGAGTGCAAGTTTGACCTGATTGAGAAATGAGTCATGAGAATTTGAGGCTTGCGCCAGAATCGCCCGCTTACCTGTGCGCTAAGAACAAGACTTTTGCAACCTTCCAAAATTTTTTTCCCCCTTCTTTGAATTGTGTTTAGTAACATTGTGTATTACTTTTCTGCTTCTTCATATTTTTTTTTTAAATTTCAGTTACAGAAAGGTCACAATCAATATAGCTTTTTATTTTCATCCGTTCTTTGTTGCTTAGTGCTGATGCACGACCTTTATTTACAAAATATGGTCAAAACTATGTATATTTAGTATACACACATCAATTGAAAAAAGTTTTTCTTATAAACACCTTGGGAGCTGAATTAAAACTTAAACTCAATTCAAGTGAAACAAAAAAGTGCCAGTTATTGAAGCAAGTTTTAAAGGAACTAGCGTAAAATAAAACTGTAAATTTCCAGATGTCGAACTTTTCTTGGAAGAGAGTAAATACGGAGACGAAAAAAAACAACAACAATCATTAAATAAGAACAAGCGATTACTGGAAAATAAACAAATAATTATGAAAAAGTTTGTGTGTTATTCAAGTTAACGCAGTGTATTTAAGTTGAACTTTTATTTTTAATTGTTAAAATAAAAGTTACGTAATAACTCTTCTTTGGCTAGATTCACGATATTTTATTTAGTTAAAATTTGCAATTAAAACTCTTATATATGGTCTCTGACTTTAAGTAAGGAGTAACTTGCTTAAATGCAAATAAGTAGCAAATGTACTTGTATCCGAAAGGGAAAACCGAAATAGAATCTTTGACCAAAGTACTCGTTTGCGGTTATTGCAGTTATTTCGGTTTGATTCCCTGATTGAAATCAAATTACCATTAAAATATAATTAACATTACTTTATTCCAAAAAAATATGTCCAATATATTGTAATCTATATAACATTAATAATGTTGATTTAGTTTTAAAGCATAGTTTTTATAAAATACATCCTTTTACCAAATACTTACATGGTCAAATGCTGCGAGTATTTTTTAAAAGTATTGATTATATTCCAACAGTTCATAGACCGTTTAAAGGCATTCAAAAATGTATTTCTCTATTTGTTAAGCACCCACACATATATTTTACGCTTCCGTAGTGAAACACAAAAGTATGCCAAAAAATGCAGTAAGCTACAGTGGAGCAAGCTCGACAGTAGGAGACCCAGTACTTTTTGAGTGCAAAGCGTTCACTAAAGATAGTTCTTCAATGTTGCGTACCATCAATAGATGGCGCCACTTGATAAACATAGAGGACGCTAGCGTCTCTTCTTCTTCCTTTTACCTGTAACATTGTTAGTTAAATAACTTCCGCGTTTACCAACCGATTGGAATGAAATTTTCAGGACAGGTTTGGACTATAGCGAGTATTATATATACCAAAAAGGCGCTAGTCTTAAAGGTTCTCTTGTAATTCGTCTTTAAAATTTTGTTTTTCAATTTCTAGGGGCGGAGGGGGCGTGGAAAATATCTAAAACAAACTTGATCAATGGGACTTATAGATGAACCTACATGCCAAATTTGGTGTCTCTAGCTCTTATAGTCTCTGAGATCTAGGAACTCAAAAAAGGGACAGACAGACAGACAGACAGACAGACAGAGAGACGGACAGACGGACATGGCTATATCGACTCGGCTGTTGACGCTGATCAAGAATATATATACTTTATGGGGTCTGCCACGCCTCCTTCTGCCTGTTACGCACATTTTTTTTGCACAAACTTAATAGACCCATTTGTACTTTTTTAAAGTACTGGGTCTAAATATATACATATATATGTATACATACTATACATATAAATGTATATATATTTATTACAACAATTGTGTGAAGCGTTTCGATAAGAATCGGGGAAAAACTGTAGAGGAACAAAAACAAATTGCCTACAAATTTTTGACAGGCAATTTGCCTAGATATTTCAAACCTACTCTGCCACATGCCCAACGCCCAACGCCCAACGCCCCATGCCACACTTTAGCATATCGCACTGGTAACATTTCAAATGAGCAATTTTCACATATTTAGATGGCAACATTCATAGCAAATACACAGACAAGAGGCAACAGAAAAGTGGCAAAAGGGAAGTGTAAAGTGGCAAGAGGGATATGCCATGAGGCAGTCACAACTGTAGCTACATTATGTCATAAAAATAAATAGTTGGACACACATGAAGACCAAAGACCGAACTGACTGTAACGGTCCCAGGCAGTTATATCCGAGACATAGTCATAGCAACGCCCCCACCCCAAGCCCCTTGCCACGACCCCCGTCTGAACCTTGTCCGGGGGCAACATGGCGACACAAAACGGAAGTGAAATGAATGCGCACGTATGTATTTCCTTTCACCAAACACGAGCGCAGAGACAGCCCACAATTTGGTACCCGAAATCATAATGATGAGTACACCAATGTAAGACACCTCCTCTCCCTTTCAATTGTCACTGTCAGCATGTTTGAATACCTGTTCCAGCTTCTACTTAGCTGCTGACTTTTGCATACGTTTACGGGTCGTATACGCAACTTTAGTAGAGTTTCTACTTATTTTACCCTTTTAAGCTACTGTTACTTTTGTTTTATTGAGAAGATCTTGGAGAGGGGAATGGGCTGGAAAATGGCTGGAAAAAACTATTAATAGAGTTGTAACACTGAAAAACATATTTTTCTATTTTTACATATTTTTAACTTTTATAATGATTTTTTCTTACAGAAAAACTTAACAATATTTGCAAATTCAATTTGTTAAACTGTTTTTTTTTTTTGTTAAGTAAATTATTAAGATAGCAAACTTAACAAACAAACAATCAATAAAGGTGAACTTTAAAATTCCCTGTAATCGGTCGTGATTACAAACATGAGAAAATGTGAGATCGACAATTCGGACTTACCTTTGGCTTCTAGTAATCACTTTTCGGATATAGCAGCTTAGCATACCCTTCTTCTCATATCGACAGGGCATAGCAGCAAACTAATGCAATATTTATGTATTTATATTACTTCATCAATGCACAGCGTGCAAATCCAAAAATAAATAAAATCATAAAACAAGCTGCAGATATTTTCAGACCAATTAAAAGTACAACAAAGTTAAGCAGCAAAATAAAAAGAACGAATCTGGAATTAAATGCGAAGAGTTGCAAGTTTTGCTAAAGAAAAAAAACGAAGCCAACAAGTTTATGCAACTTTTGAAACAATCCTGTTAGCTGCAACATTAAGCGCCAGTTGAAATTGGCAGCGGAAGCGCCGAACGGCGACTAAGACAATTAATAATGGTCAAAATGAAAATGGCCAACAAAAATGATTGTTCGTTGCGCAGCTGAAAAATAAATGGACAGGCCATGTCAAAACTGTCAGGGAAGCTTCCAATCCTTAAATTGCAACCCGCACTCTGTGCATCAATTTTTGTAATCCCTGGTAAACAACGCAACTGCTGGCAGAGCGAAGAGCTTAGATGCCTCGTCCAGGATCAGGAGCAGTCGATGGTGCAGCCGATGGAGCAATGTCAGCAGCATAACTGGATAACTGTCGAATGAATTGATATTGTTTACTTTTAATTAAAAACAATTTGCTTCGCTGGCCTTCTTGCCACAGCATCGACAACTCGACAACCAGGCAACTTCCCCAGTCATGTCCACTTTATGATGATGCTTTACGTTACCTAATGATGATGACTTTGACTCCAACGCAGCTGACACTGCTGCTGCACTTGCTCTTTTCTTCTTATTCTCCTTTCATAACAGCTTCTCCTTGTTTGACAACAATAACAAAAAGGACAGCAACGAGAAATTAACCTCTCCGAAGGACTGTCCTTTGCTTCTTCCTGTTTGTTGACGCTGCTCATTTTTTGTAATGAAAATCAAACTATACATAAAGTATAGATTAGCTAACATTATTTATATTCATATAATATAATTTAAAAAAAAAAACAATTTCAAATATTCCTGAAACCAAGCAAACAATGGTTTCAGTTGTTAACTCTTTGTTGTTTATTATTATTAGATTTATTGACATACACTTTATTAATTTTTAAATTGATTTCATTTATAATATACCATAGTCATTAATAATTTTTTTAAATGTGTAATAAATGGGTGGCAGAAGATTTGGAGAATTCCGAAATTACGCAAGGAAAATAAAAGAAAGAAAGAAGATAACTAAAAGAAAATAAAATAAACAATAAATAAAAACACCTCTGCCGATTAACCTTAATCCGTCTTCCTGTCCTAATAAGAACGAGAGATTTATAAATTGGACTTTCGACTATCCGGCACTGACTAACAAACATAAGAAACTTCTTCAACAACTTGAAAATTAGAAAAAATAAAATAAAAATATAATGTAATGTACCGCTTAAAAAGCCGTAGTCTTGACTTCAACTTTAAAGACTTCATTGTCAGTGTTTATGAGCTTCGAGTTCTTGTTTGTAGGTAAAGTAAAGCTTTGATTACACTAGGCTACAGGAAAAACGACCCCTGGCCAAAAATCACATATTTTGATAAATTTGCGCCCCTTATGCCGTAAATCGACTTTACAAATTTTTCTGGGTGTAGTATTTAGACCCAGTACTTTGAAAAAGTACAAATGGGTCTATTACGTTTGTGCAAATGTGCGTAACAGGCAGAAGGAGGCGTGGCAGACCCCATAAAGTATATATATTCTTGATCAGCATCAACAGCCGAGTCGATATAGCCATGTCCGTCTGTCTGTCCGTCTGTCTGTCTGTCTGTCTGTCTGTCTGTCCCTTTTTGTGTCGCCTAGATCTCAGAGACTATAAGAGCTAGAGACACCAAATTTGGCATGTAGGTTCATCTATATCTCCCATTGATCAAGTTTGTTTTAGATTTTTGCCACGCCCCCCTCCGCCCCTGGAAATTGAAATACAAAATTTTGAAGTCGAATTACAAGAGCCCCTCGAATGCTAGCCTTTTGATTTTTGGTACAAATAATATACACTATAATCCAAACCTATCCAGAAAATTTCATTCCAATCGGATGATAAACGCGAAAGTTATTCAACAAACAATGTTACGGGCAAAAGGAAGAAGAAGAGACGCTAGCGACCTCTGTGTTAATTAACTTATTTCGTAGTGGCGCCATCTATTGCATGGTAGGGAACATTGAAGAACAATCTATAGTGAACGCTTTGCTCTCAAAAAGTACTGGGTCTCCTACTGTCGAGCTTGCTCCACTGTAGCTTACTGCATTTTTTTTTTCAATTTTTAAAATTTCTTTGAGATCTTACATTTTTCATCATTTCTCGATAGCGGAACATCTGGTTTTAAAAGGCTCTTCAGACACCAAAAGCTTACGAAAAGATCAACTCATCATAAATAAATAATTTTTAATTTAAATAAATGCTTAAACAAATATATATTTTTATACCCTTGCAGAGGGTATTATAATTTAGTCACGAAATGTGTAACGCATTGAAGGAGGCCTCACAGACCCCATAAAGTATAAATATTCTTGTCCATGTCCATGTCCACCTGTCCGTCTGTCTGTCTGTCCGTCTGTTTCTATGCAAACTAGTCTCTCATTTTTTAAGCTATCTTGATGAAACTTGGTACAGGTCCGTCTTTTTGCTGCACGCAGTACATATTTCGGAACCGGCCGGATCGGATCACTATATCATAAAGCTGCCATAGGAACAATCGGTTTGAAATCAATATGTATTTAGTATGATAAACTTTTTTGTTTCTCAAGATATCTCAACCAAACTCACAGATTGTCTGTCTGTCCCTTTTTTGAGTTCCTAGATCTCAGAGACTATAAGAGCTAGCGGCACCAAATTCGGCATGTACGTTCATCTATGTCTCCCATTGATCAAGTTTGTTTTATATTTTCGCCACGCCCCCTCCGCCTTCGGAAATTGAAATACAAAAGTTTGAAGTCGAATTACAAGAGCCCCTTCAGTGCTAACGCCTTTATTTTTGGTACATATAATAAACACTATAGTCCAAACCAGTCCAGAAAATTTCATTCCAATCGGATTATAAAAGCGGAAGTTATTCAACTAACAATGTTACGGGCAAAAGGAAGAAGAAGAAACGCCAGCGACCTCTATGTTTATGAAGTGGCGCCATCTATTGAATGGTACGCAACATTGAAGAGCAATCTAGTGAGCGCTTTGCACTCAAAAAGTACTGGGTCTCCTACTGTCGAGCTTGCTCCACTGTAGCTTAGTGCATTTTTTATTTCAAAGTTGGTTCACACTTCTCGCTACCGTTCTGTTAAACTCAAATGGCACTGTTAGACTTAACATAGCAGCGTTTGCGGGCCATTTCATTTTTACGTAATGAAATAACTCTCCATCCCTTATTTCATCAGAGAATGATGAAATTATGACCTTTTGAATAGTTAAATTTGGGGAAAATGTGGTGCGAGGAAATTTACGACGTTTAATTGGAGGTCACTGCTTAAATACCGCAGATTTTCAAAGGTCATAAGGACCAAACAAGTTAACTAGACTTTATTTATTTAATTAAAATGATATGCCTAACAAAATAAATATATTATATAATTATAATGTATCATCAGGCCAGAAAGCGGCTATATTATTATTTTATTTAAAAGTGGCAGCATTAAATTTGTTTTGCTTATGTGCAGCAACAACAGGTGATTTATATAAAGCGTCCACAATAACAGCTTAAATAACTAGTATATCGATATCGAACACGTATATCGATAACAAAATACTAATATTCTGTTAGCGGAGTGAAAAAACCAAATTTTTGACGATTTCTTTTTGATCGGAGTGTAAATACTGCTTAAATCGAAAAAGTTTCTGTCTTTATCGACTTGTTATGTCGACTTCTCCTAAAAATCCATTATCAGATATTTCCACCACGGAAACCGTAGTATTGACGGTAGGTATAATGCACACAGAAGAAAAGGCGGAGCTAAGGTTAAGTTCTTCGAATTAAGTATTTCGGATTCTTCTAGTCCATACTTGATTTAAGTACGAGTTTCTAATCATGAGCATACAAGTTCTTAGGCCAAGCACAAATAATCTTGAGTCAAGTAAAAGTCGAACTTTATCAAAAAAGAGTACGACAATTCTTTATGTAAGTTCGGAACCCGGGCTCAAACCAAACTAACTGCTTTATTTCAAACATTTTTTTTCGTTTAGATTTTTTAAAAATTATTTTCTGCTTGTTATATTACAATATAATTATTTTCTAAATTTAAAAATGTAATATTATATTATAATTCTCAAACGGTTCTAGCTTGTCTGCAATGACTACAAAACTTAGACTAAATTTAATAGAAAAATTTCTGCAGTTAATCGTCACTGACTTTTACACTAACTGAAAACGTTAAGCCCACACTAATGATGTAAATAATTTGGGCAGCATGTGGTGTTAGATCAAGCCAAAAATAATTATTTTTAGAATATTATTCACATACATTTATTTGAAGTAGACTAGAACTTAATCGAGTACAAGAAATTTGGAATTTCTGGAACTAAGATGGACAATTTTTATTTTTAAACTGATTTTGCTCTCAGTTGAAGAGTTTTCACTTTAAGCTTAAATTGTACTTAACTCAAGAACAAACAAATTTTAAAGATCGTATTTACAATAAAATCGGCATTCTGAACTATAGCAAATACGTACTTAGTAAGTTATTAAATTTAAATTGTTGGGTCTTAAGTACGAAACACATTTTCTCATAATGTGGTGCATTTATAATTAAATTAAGCGCAATTGATCACACTATGCAACAGCTTAAGCTCAGCATGGTCAAAAATCACATATTTTAAAACATATAGGCCCCAGATGCCGAAAAACGACTTTATAAAATTTTAGTAGGTGTAGTATATTTAAATTTTATTTTTAATGTAGCTAATGTTTTTATCGTTTCTTTAAATTCAGACCCGATTTCAAAATGTCTTTCAGATTCCGGAAGCTAATGACAACCAATTAACAAAATCTAGCTTTTTTAATAGTCCTCGGCCAAATATTGATTTTTATGATACATATGGACACAAACATTAAATATATCGACTTTAAAAATTTCTCTAAGGTGTAGTATTTTTAATCTCATTCCATCCAGCGACTAAAATTTTATGAATTTTTTAATTTGGAATAGATTCCAAATATTAACTTGAGTATAATTTAACATGAGTACCATCCGTATGTTTTCGTATCCGTTTTTCTAAGTGATCATTGAATTGAATTTAAATTGAATTCTTAATTTTTTTATTAATAATTATTGAACTGGATTTTGGAATTTTGGCTTTTTTTGGAAACCGATGTCATACCGGTATTTCGAAACCGAAATTTAGGTGAAACGGTTAACCATTACGAAACCGATATAACAAAATTTTATATAACCGTTAACCGAAAACAAAAACCAGACCATAACCGTAACCGTAACTGAAACCTACATTCATTTCGGTTTGAATCCCTAATATATATTTATCATTAATACATGGCTTCAATTTAAATCAATGGTATTAACAAATACTTATAGATTTTTAAACTTAAAAAACTATGAGTTTTTAATTTTTTTTCCCATATTTTTACATTTTACAAAGCTCAAAAAAATATATAAATGGCGTACTTAGCACAATTGATAATAGGTCTGAGTCCTCACAATAAATAATTTAATCGATTAATTGGAAGCGAAAACAAAACACCCTGTATATGTAAATAAAAGCTATATTTATTTCCAGCCGTTTTAATTGTAACTTAGTAGATAATCTGCTGAACGCGCACTTAACTGTGCCGAGGGCAGTGTTGCCAGACTTCAAGCTAGATCTGGCATAATTAAAAATGGAATAGCTTTTAAAATTTGAAAATAGCTTATAGCCTGAAATCTAGCATATTTCAAAGTTCATATAGCCTATTTTAGCAACTAATGTGTTCGTGACGTCAACGAAATATTTCATAGTTTTAAAATTTTAAAAATATCGGAGCTTGTTCCTTTTTGCCAATTGTGACGTGAACTTTATTCGCATGATCGTGAAGCTGTTTTCTAATCGATGGTTTCATCGATATTTTGGCTGATATATGTGCTATATGCTATATGTTTAATTTAAATAAAAACCTAAGGATTTTGTGTGTTATTTGAACATAGCTTTTTTTCAGCAATTTAAAAAACAAATGTTTGTTAGCTTATTTTTACGTAGAATCCATCTTATGCGGGTGCTCAACATCTAGCAACACTGGCTGAGAGAGCACGCCTATCACTCTCTTTACTTCTCTCATTCTTTTGACTTAAGCCGATATTGTTGTTGAGCACAGCTGCTGGAACTGCTAAACGTTGGGCGAGCCGACAGTTTGAAATCAACTGTTGCCCCGGTCAAATATAAGACTTTTTGCGCCTCCTTATCACCATAGAAACTAAATGCTTTAGTTAACAATTTTTAGGGGTTTTTAGTGACCTTTTTAATGTTTTAAATTAAGAGTTTTAGCTGACTCGAGAGGTCTGAGTGTAATAATGTCGATATGACTTAATTAATACAAATCAACAACAACAATACAGCACTAGCACTTGCTAGTGTTTCAAGAGACGCCAATCTCTATCATCAGTACCGTTTTTGCTGACTATTCTTAGCGATCATTGACTACTTAAATGCAGTAACGAGAGAATATCCACTTGGGAATTCTAACGCGCGGGCATGTTTGCAGTAATGCTATAAATAGAATAGCTTTATATGTGTGTATGTTGTTGTTGTTCTTACTGGCTTCACCGTCGGTGTAAGTGTCCAGAACAGTTAGACAAAGTTATTGTCTTTTGTTAGTTTTTAATTGATTCGCAAATTGTAAAGCGAAAGAGTATGTTGCTTTAGTTCGGTGTACAGGCTGTTTCAAGAGACGCCAGCAAAACCGGTACTGATGATAGAGATTGGCGTCTCTTGAAACAGCCTGTATACCGAACCATTGCTCCTTGCTATTCAATTAGCAAGTGCTAGTGCTGTATTGTTGTTGTTGATTTGTGTTAATAATGTCATATCGACATTATTACACTCAGACCTCGAGTCAGCTAAAACTCTTAATTTAAATGCTTTAATATTAATTTAATATTAACAATACATTTACATACTTCATAATACAATCTGGAATAGAATGATCAGATTATTATATTTAACGCTCTGCTTGCTTCTTTTTACAACTTATGGCAGCTTCACGGAAGAAAATACATGTAAAATATAGTTGAAATTGCATATGAACTACTAAATATACATAAGTACATACATATGTGCATGCTTATATACATACATATATAATACACAGTGTGTATTACACAATTCCCTTGAAAGGCTGATATGGAATGTCTTATACATAAAGCAAGACGTTTCAATGGAAGCACCCATATTTGTTATCAATGTGAATATCAGCTATTTATATTTTTTGTAGGGGCTACCATCTTAATTCCAAATGGTAAAAAAACTCTAATTATTGTTTATAATTATAATCAGGCAAAAGGAGTCATGGCAGGCCCCATAGAGTATAGATATTCTTGATCAGCAATAACAACCGAGTCGATATGTCCGTCTGGCTGTCTGTCTGTATAGACAACTAAAACACCTAGATCTGAGAAACTATAAGAGAGAAACCAAAAATTGGGGCAAAAAGATATTTGCCTTACACCACTGTTGGACTTTAAGCACCATTCGCTTTTA
The DNA here is from genome assembly GCA_035044365.1 of Drosophila neotestacea. Taxonomy (NCBI): domain Eukaryota; kingdom Metazoa; phylum Arthropoda; class Insecta; order Diptera; family Drosophilidae; genus Drosophila; species Drosophila neotestacea. Next base: position 577,637 of record JAWNMD010000660.1, read on the forward strand.
ACCACTACTTGATCTTACCCATAAGTACGGGGTATTCCCAATGCCGAGCTTGCTCCCTTGAGTTTTATGGATATTTTTTATTATTACTTGGCTTTTATTTATTGGATCTTCTCTTAAATTTGAGACTAACAATAATTTTGCAAATCTTATAAATAAGCAATAGTTAACAGTCTTCTTGGACTGTAAATTGACACGCGGCCCTAAAGTCTATCGTTGGGTTGGTAGGTCAATGCGACGAAAACGGGATCGGCTGCACAACCTTATTAGGCCTCTCGCGAGGTGGTTGGGGTGCGAGGAGAGCTTGGCAAAGTACTTTGTCTTCTGTTCTGTTATTACATCTTTGACCGGCTAGATATTCATTCGGTGAAGAAAGGGTGGGCTGAGCTCTCCATAGTGAGTGTTTTTAACAAAATGTTGATAATTTCTCTACATAACGGCTTGAGCATATGCTTCTTCCTGCTTTAAGGCTTTGGTGAGTTTACGTGTGGCGTCTTTTAAACTTTGCCGTGTGGAAGGCGATCTGTAAAATTGCCATTCTCGACGTAATCTTAGCTTTTCTTGGACGAGCTGTTCGATTTCTAGATTTGACTTCTTTTGGATGTGTAGTACTTGTGTAGTTTCAGGTGATGCAATACGAGCTGCGGTGACGAGGACGGACTCCAGTGTATTTACACAGTGTTCGATGTCAGCTTCAACATTAAGGAGAGGTTTTAGTTCAATATGTGAACTAATATATTTTTTGTATCGAAGCCAATTGATTTTAAATGAAGTCAGTCTAATCGGTTGATCTACGGACTCTGTTTGTCGAAGTAGTTTTATTAGAACAGGTGAGTGATCAGATGAGAGATCTGAAAGACATTCGGCGCTTAGCAGACTTCGAGGAATATTTTTAGTAATTGCAAAGTCAATTGAATCAGGTAGTTTCTTGGAATCTGTTGGCCAGTATGTTGGTCTACCGGGAGAAACGTGGTCTAGCTTATTGTTAGCTTTAATAACGGCATTGTAAAGCTGCTTTCCTTTTGGGTTAACGAGTCTAGATCCCCAGTGCGTGTGCTTGGCATTGTAGTCTCCTGCTGCTATAAAGTGTTCTCCAAGTGAGTTGAAAGACTGCGTAAACTCACCTTCAGTTATGGTAAATCGAGGGGGGCAGTATACGGCGGCTAGAGTAAGCTGGTTACCATTGTCCAGTTTTATGTTTATAGATGTGGCCTGTAGGTAGTTTTCAGCAAATTCTTTATGGCAGTGGTGCTTGATGCGGTTTCTAATCAGAATACCAGTACCTCCATATGCTTTACCATCAGGATGATTTGTTCCGTAGAACAAGAAGCCTCGTAGTTTAAAATAATACTTGTTTGTAAGGTATGTTTCTGAGAGTAGCATAACGTCGATATGATTGTCGAGAAGAAATTGAGCTAACTCAAGTTTACGTTGTGAAACGCCATTAGCGTTCCACATAGAAATACGTAGGGAAGCCATCGATTATTTTGATTGTTGTGATAGCAGCATTTGTATCAAAAGTTTTTGTTTTCGCATTAAGTCTTGCATGGTTGTTCGCATAAATGCCATGAAGTCCATAAGGCTTTGCTGCAGGTTAAATAATATTGCTTCAGAATTGCTTTGTTGCTGCTCCGTTGGTTGATACTGCTTTGCCGTGTTGGGTTCCAAATGTGCGGCTTTTAAAAACGGTATATTTGAGGCAGGAGGCTCCAGTCCTGATTTTAAGGCGTTTGCGAATGTCACGCTTTTTGTAAAGTTTTCGGGACCAAAAGAGGATCGGGCTGCAGTCGAAAAGAAGACATCTGGGTTTAATTTGGATGGGGTAAACGGTACGTTTTGGGGACGTACAGTGGTCACTCGCTGATGGAGTCGATTTTTCATCTTCTTATATATATGTTTATGTGGTTCTTCTACTGTGATTCTACGGTGCATTAAGAACTGAAGTTTATATATTGGGTGCACTTCGTTGTTCTTTAACGACTTTCTTTCAGGTTCAAGTTCTACCTGGAATAGCGGCTGCGGTTTCTTATCTCTGTTTAGGATGTTGAGAACTGTCTTAGCGCTAAATCCTTTATCTTGTAGGGCCGTAATTATTTCTTCAGGTGTAACGTCAGGCTCAATGCCCTTCAGTACGACTTGCAGTCCCTTGCTGCTTTTTAGTTGGTACGTGTAGAAGTTCTTTTTACTCTCGTTTAGAAACTTCGACACACTCTATAATTATCTTCCCCCTTTACAAGGGGGATTATATGAAAATTGTCCGCCCCAATAAGCTCTATAATTTTGTTTATGAGAGCATTGGAGCTTTTCTCTCGGATATATATAGGGGGTGGCTTTGGCTTTCCTTTATCACTTTCGCCAGCTTCAGAGGGCAGATCGTCAGAGTTGTCTGCCAGAATCTTAAACTTGTTATTGTAAATTGGATTTTCGTTTGTATCTAGGCTTGAGTCGCCACGGATAATTTTTGGCTTCGAGTTTAGGGGGCTTGATTGATTGTGTGTTTCATAGAGTTTCATACATCCTTACCGAATTTGGTTCAAATCGGACAACCATATCATATAGCTGCCATAAGAACGATCGGTTCGAAAACAATATTTAGTGTGAAAAACTTTTTTGTTTCTTAAAATAAAATAACTTAACACACAGATTGTGTGTTTGGTATAATTTCAAACAGCTGACCAAATTTGGTGCAAATCGGATTACTATATCATATAGCTGCCATAGGAACGATCGGTTCGAAAACAACATTTAGTAAGAAAAACTTTTTTGTTTCTCAAAATATCTCAACCAAATATACACATTGTGTGTTTGATTAAGTTCTAAACAGCCTGACCAAATTTGGGGCAAATCGGATTACTATATCATTTAGCTGCCATATGAACGATCGGCTCGAAATCAACATCTAACAAATTTTGTAAAAAAGCGGACGGCTTATGCAAATCTCTGCCAGGGTATTCAAACTTTGGCTCGCCAAAGTTAGCTTACGCTATATTCAAAAATAGAAAATTATGATTTGTTTTTTATTTACGATTTTTTAATTTTAAAATTCAAGGAAAATTAGAAAAAATGTAATACCTTTTAAATTTCAAACATTGATGGCTAGAGGCATTAATTGTTCTACGTTTAAGGTATTACTCAATAAAATCGTAGTAGAAAGCGAAGAAGCAAGCTTTTATGACTCCCTGTCAAATGACTCCTTCTATGCAAACTAATCTCATAGTTATGAAGCTATCTTGATAGAACTTGATACAATGTGTCGGAATCAACTGTATCGAATCACTATATCATATAGCTACTATTGCAACGGTCGGTTAAAAATCAACATTTAGTAAGATCAACTTTTTTCTCGCCTGCTTTCTGTTTGGTACAGATCTATATAAACTGACCAAATTTGGTTAGAATCGGATAACTATATCATTTAACTGCCAAAGGAACGATCGGCTAAAAATCCTTCTTTAGTATAAAAAACCTTTATTTGTTTCTTAAGATTTTTAAAAAACCTTTATTTGTTTCTTAAGATTTTTATCGAAACTCACAGGTCACGTGTTTGGTACAGTTTTCACATTCTGACCAAATTTAATCAGTTTCAGACTACTATATCATATAACTGCCTTATATCATTTTGACCGATCGGTCCGGTCGAAAGCCGACTTTCACTCTCTACACGGAGTATTATATAGTTTAAGTTGATCGTTTCTAAATTGTTTTCAAGGATCGATACTTCTCGTAAGTCTTGAATTACAAGCTTATGTGTTAACAAAATCAAACAACCAGAAAAATGAATTCGGTCGTTATATCTGGGACTTAAATTCGATTTGCTTAGACCATTCCGCTAATGAGTCATAAATTTTCACAAAAAAAATATCATAGATGTAAATCGTTGTTACTGCGCTTTTTCACCTTACTAAGTAATATCTCTATATCCATCAATATTAAAAATTAAAGACTAATTTTTTCTAATTTTGCTTGACTTTTAAAATCAAAAAATCTTAAAAAAAATAAAAAAAAACTATACTTTTTGAAGTTTAAAAATATATATTTGTTAAACCAATGCTTTAAATTAAAAACAATGTTAACAATGGTTAGTAGATATATGTATATGATTGTATATCATATCATTATATACAAACTTTAAAAATTAAAAAAAAAACTTCACCTAAGAACATTTTGATCTTTAGGTGCATATCTATCAAAAAAAGAAAAATTCAGCCGAGGACCATAAAAAAAGCTAAACATTGTTGCCAAGTGTTATTTTGTAGCAATGCTTTGACTGGTCGCAATACAGTTAACCATAAAACGCAGACACGCAGACATAACACATACACACGCATGGGTCACATTTAATCCGCTTTACGTTAGATAGCCACAAAAGGATACAGAGGAGAATAGGGAGAAAGGCAAGTTTTTGCTCCCCCACTCAATCACTGGTAGACGAAATATGGAGGCTAACTGCCATTAGCGACTGTAAAACGTACTTAGACTGACAAAACTTTCAGTGGCTCTCGTTAAGTTTGTGAAAAGCCGCCACAGACATAGTCTAAGAGATGAATATGAGGGATATTTCTCTAAAATATTTCTCCCCTTTTAACATCCTTTCAATTTATTTTGAACAATCGAGCACAGAGAAGGCTTAAGATCGATGATGTACCTGGAAATCTGAATTTCCGACAAAGGTTTTATATGCTCGTACAGGCAAAAGCCGCTTTGGCCAATTATTATTGGATTCGCAATTAAATAGTTGGCTTTCTTCTTCTTGTTGCTGTTGTAAGTTGGCGCAATCGAATCGGCAAGTTCACTTTTGTAACCTGCTCGAAAGTTCAAATTGAGACGGCGTTTCGCAGATAAGACATAGATTTAATTAATTTCGATATGAATGCAAAACTTTCTCTCAGCTTTATCAGGCCCAAAGCTGAAACTTTAAGGTGTCTTCTATGTGCGTGTGCGTATGAATGTAAGCCTACAAGTTTTCGGCTTACCTTGAGCCTAGAAACTTTCACGTTCAAAGTTAAGTCGCATAAATTTTGAACACGGGCCTTTTTTTCACAACTAAACAGTCGAGAGGTTGGCCCTAGCAGGAGTTATCTGCTTTTTGCTCTCTGCTCTTGGGTCTTAAGTGTTTATGCCATTTAAAGGATTTTCCTTGGATTTTAATTAAATATCTGCGAAACGGACATAAATATTGACCAAATAGGAAATTAGAAATGGTATCTATCTTATCAAAGGATAACCAAAGGCTATGTACACATTTTCATAGTGTAGGTTGAAAAGTTTACTTTTAAACTTGTATTTAAAAGTTTTAAATAATAAACAATAATATAAAGATAAACATTTTATTATATATAACCATTTACTTAATTAAAAACTGTCTTTCTTAAAAAGCGAACTAAGTATTAGACGCAGGCCACTGTTCTAAATTTTTACCTGCAATTGGACTTTAAAAATTCCTGATTCGTCAATTTTTCATACTAAGATATGATTGTTGTGTGAACTTTGACCACGAATTTGACCTCCTTTGAATACGACTTTCACAATACACTATTTAATTGAATTTACCTAAGCTATGTTATGAAAAAATACATAAAGCTACTTATGAGAAATATTTATATAGATAATTCGCTAGCGTCTCTCTTCTTCCTTTTACCCGATGCTGTGAAAAATCGTTTGTTAAATAACTTCCGACTTTATCGTCCGATCGAAAATCAGGACAGATTCGTATTATAGTGTATATTTTATGTATCAAATTTCAATTCATGATGGCGGAAAATTCATCTGGGAAAGATATAGTTGAACCCACATACCAAGTGTGTTGTCTGTAGCTCTGATAGTCTTTGAGATCTAAGTGTTCAAAAAAGAGGCAGCCAGACGGATAGACGTGCATGTTGATGGTGATTAAGAATACATATAATATATGTGGATAAAGAGTACTATGTGTAGACTATAGCTCCCCTTAAAATAGTGTACGGTTGATCTTCTAAGTAGGTTTCCTTTACAACAATGAATCGCACTTTAAAGAGAGAATTTACACTTTTTGGGAATTGTTCCCCAAGTACTTTTAGCTAATTAAGCGTATTTCGTTGTTGATTAAACAGAGTTAATAAACAACTATTATCCATAAAATGATTGGCATAATATGAATAACGAGCCCGAAGCAAAATGCAGCGTATCGAGAATGTGTTTGCCAAAATTAAACTGTTAACTCAACAAATGTAGTTCATGCATTTTGCATTCAAATTTTGATTGATTGGCGGGGGAAAGAAGAGGGAGAAGAAGGCTATCAAATGGTTATACGACTATATAATGAAGTGCGACCAATAAGCAAACTCTCGTTACAAATTGCAGCAAATCAAACAAACACACCTTCCACACATACAAACACAACAGGAATGTGTTCATATTGTGTACAAATGTGTGTGTAAATAGTTTGAACAGATTTTGGCAACAAAATAAATTGCAATAATTATGCTGCAAACGGTTGAGCGGAGGATTTTCGACGATGCCCCGCAGCATAAATGCCAACTATCGAAAACAGCACAAATACATAAATACAATGTAATTATTGAGGTATACAACGAACTATTCCACACAAATATGTACATATGTACATCTTTCTATGTATTGAAAATCTATTTGCCATTCCGTGAATTACAAAATACGCGAACTGTATGCAAATATTAGACACTGCGATCTAAATATAATGTGCATAAATCGCACCATGGGTATATTAAATATTTAGCACTGTTTGTTAGTGTTTGAAAACATGTTTTAATCAGCTGAGTGTATATTGAGTTGTTCCTGAGAACCATCAAATTTCATCTTTTATTTATCCTAGAAATGTATGAAGTAAATATTTTTATAAAATTATCTGTTAAAGTGTTAATTTATAACAGTAATTTTCAAAGCTTTTTGTTTTGTATAAATTTTCAGTGATCGAAACATTTAAAGCTGTCAGTGGGCTAAGCACGTCGGATTTTCAAACTCGAATGAATTGTATAACTTTAAACATATTTCACGTTTGATATTGAGTTTATTCAGTTTCTCAGCACTACAAGTATAAACTTAGAATCTCGTTCAGGTGCAAATTTGACGAACACCTTTTTAGTTTAAGATACGTAAGTGAAAAGAACGTACACATTTTATACCCGCATAAGTGTATTGAAAATGTGACTTGAACATCGTATCTGCACACACATATTATGTTTAGACCCTGTACTTTAAAAAAGTACAGAAAGGCCCATTTCGTTGGTTCAATAAAGCTATGCGTATCAGGCAGATGGAGGTGTTTTAGACCCCATAAAGTGTATAAATTCTTGATTATCATCAGCTCCGAGAAGATATAGCCATGTACGTTTGTCCGCCTGACTTTACATATGTCCCTTTTAGTGTCACCTAGATCTCAGAAACTATAGGAACTACAGACACCAAAATTGGTAGCTGATTAATTCGAATTTTGCCACGCCCCCTCCCGCCTCCGAAAAAAAACATATTTCGAAGTCTAATTACAAGAGCACCTTTTGGTACTTGAAATAGATTCAGAATCTGTCCTGAACACAACGTCGGGCAATAGGCAGAAGAAGAGACGCTACAACAACGGCTTGCGGTGCTTTTGCATTCACCACTATCGCCTTCTACTGTTTGTTTTTATTACTATTCGCTTATCACCATTTTCCCATAAGTACAGGGTCTCATACTGTCGAGCTTGATCCACGTTTAGCAGTTCATGAAGCAAAATTGCTGCAGACTTTCCAGGCTCATATTTGGGACAATTTGCGTATTGTCAATGGAAAATGCTTATTTTAGAAATTAACCCAATATGTTACAGATTTGCAGCAAAATGTAGTTAATTTATTAGTTTAACGCATTTACAGAAAAGCGGAAAACACTAACAACGTCCATTAAGTGATCGACGGCATATTGTTGAGTTCCGAATGCACACCTGAAAATGAAAAGTATGTTAATTATGTTGCCGCCTTTCAAGCGTGCTGTAAATATTGTTTATTATTTCTTTTTACTTTTATTATTGCTTATTCGGAGCAGCTGAAAGCTGTCAGCCACATGACAAAATTTATTGCCAAAAATTTTAATTAGAAAATCGCACAGCGTGGAAAATACGACGAGCTATTGTTCAGCTCTTGGCAAAATTATAAATTTGTTTGTTGATTTTTGGCCAAATGTCACTTCATGTCAGCCAAACAGTCCTCTTTTCCTCTGTTTTGTTGAAAAGCATTCAAAATACAGCCTCGCTCAGGTGTCCGTAGATTACAGTTGCAAACAGGATAACAAAATAGAATATTTCAAATTAAATGAACAAATAATTTGTAGAAAAAAATTACGTTTAGATTTTGCTCAAAAATCATGCTGTCAAAGAATATTTAAAGATAAAGAACCTCGGCGCACTTAATTTTTTTTACATCTGTAAGGTGAAACAATTTGGACTCTGTACAATGTACCTTGTCCATCTGTTTATTATCTATTTAGGGATAAAATCGTCTGTTTAAAAATAAGGATATTATTAAATGCTCGTAAAATAAATTTATATGTGCTACTAAATGTAGCGTCATCATGTTATATCAAGTAATATTCAAGTTAAAAATGATGCTCAAAATATCTCAAACTTTTAATAAAATTGTAAATTGAAAACTCGGACGATAACCTCTCTGAATTCTACTAATAACAATAGTTGCATAAATTCAATGCAATTTCTTACACAGCAACTGTAATGATTATTTAAATTGAGATTCTAATTAATTAAATTAAATAATCTTGTTAATTTACATTTTATTTAACAGGTTTGTTCTTTGCGCTATACATTTGGCAATGACATTGGAATCAGCATTATAATTTTAATTTGTGACATTTTTGTTTAAACGCCATGCGGATATTTATTTATTAAATGCTGACAGCCACAAACGTTCGACTAATTAAGTTTTTTAATTACACGGAAATCGTGATTTGCTCATTTAACAAATTAGTTATATTTATGCTAAAATTCATCATGTCTCTGCAAGCGACAACATATATTGGCACAATATAAATGTAAATGTTTCTATTTAATTATGTGCAACAATAGCACATCAATAAAAAAAAAACAGTAGTTATGTAAATAAACGGTAATTATCTGATATGCTTAACTCCAATATACATAGTAGTATTAATACTTGTAGTCTTAATTGAATGAAGTTAAAGTACCTGGGAAGTGTTTTTCTAGTTGAGCTTATCGAGTATAACAAAACGGCATTCTTCGAATTTAGGGAAAAAAAACTCTGCATTGACCACAGAAAAGAAATAGTTTTGAGTTCTTAACAGCCTATGCACAGTTGATTTTAAACCGATTTAAAATTTGTAGATAAAAGAAGAATATATTTTGTTTTCACTTTTTTCAATTTGACGGTGTAATAATGCACCACTTTCTATAAAGACCATACTATTTATGAACTGTTTTGGATAGATTGTTTAATTGTGAGTAAAACCCTTGTTTAATTAAACTAAAAATCGAATAAAAATTGAAAAACTTATTTACATTTTTTATTAACTGAAACAATTTCTAAAAACAAAGTTTCGAATTTCCTAACCATTTTATTTAGAGGTTTTCTGCCGTGATATATAAATGCAGGATAATTGGATTTTTATTTCATGATTGATAATAGTTTTTAGTTTTTACTTTCACTGCAACTATTGTAAACATTTCTCCCACACTCTTTAACTGTTTGAGGTCGAATTTCCATTTGTCTTTCCCTCTTAACAATACTCTCCCCTAACTATGCTCATATTTTGCAAGAGTTTTGAAAAAGGATTGAATGTTTTTCAAAGTCACAGCTGCAACGAACAAAACTTCTCTATGCCGGCGCCCAAAAATTACGGCAGGAAAAAGTTGAGTTGAGTTTTCAGGCGAGGAACATTTCAGTGACGCACTGAAAACTGAAAACAAAAAGTCCTGAATAGACGCCCACTCAAAGGCAAAATGACAAACTATGTGCTGTGCACCTCAAGGCGACCCAAAAGGTACACACAATTTTTGTGGTTGTTGTTATTGTAGGTTCGCTTGTGGCATCCACATATAAAACTCACACTCACGTAAGTTTTTAGAGGCTTAATTAAGTGCATAAACTTCTAAGCATAAATACTGTTTTCATCTCTTGCTCATACTCACTGTCATACTCTATCTTTCTCTCTCTCTTTCTATCTCTCTCTCTCTCTCTTACAATCGCTCTCTTTCATTCAGCCTTATGTGCTCGTCATCAGACGACGCTATACGTTGTTCCCCATGGGGCAACTTTTTTGAGGTTCACTTATAAATTTGAAACGCTTTACTTTGTTTACGTACTTTGTCATAGTTGTAGCTGTACATCGGTATGTGTGTGTGTGTGAGCGTGTGAGCGTATGAGCGTTGCGCTACCTCGACAAAAGTTCTTAACTAAAGTGTTGCAATTATATTGATTGAATTTTGCGGTTCCTGTGCCTTTGGCAACCAACACAAATGCTTGCTCTTCACACACATTACGTATACGTCCCGAACACCCCCATGGGCTACATGAAATGCAAAATGGCCCGGCGGGGAACTTGTCTGTCACTTGCTGAGCTAAGCATATTGCTGTTAAGCGCAACCGTTAAGCACTTCACACCTTAAGCGCAATTGAATTTAATTTATCAACAAAGACACTTGAAATTAAAACAATATACAAACTTGAAAAGATTTTTATAGCAAAAGTGATAACTATTAAAGAGATGTAGAAAATAACTATGTAGCTGATATATAATATTGTATTGATTTTGTGTCTCTGAAAAAACGAAAAACGATTTAAATCTGTGTTCAAGAACACAGTACTATTTAAACTGGTTCTTAGAACCTAAGCCTAAGATCCATAGCTGGGAATAGTGAATAAATTTTTATATTTAAACACCAGTTACCAAAAATTAATTTATTGTATAGGATGTGTGAATCGGAGTTTTTTCAGCAATAACAAACTATTAGATTTTACTAGTTGTATGCTTCAGTTATCATGAAATCCCAATTAAATTTCTTCACATCTTAGCTTCACAAACAGACCAGTACCAGACATTATTATTTAGAAACTTCCCCTTCATTTAGATTTTAGTTGTAAGAATATGGACTTTTCACATCCATCAAACATTAAATTGCATATTTTCACTACCAATAAATATTTTGTACAAATTTATTGTCAAAACGCACTTAATGGAAGTAAATATACGCAATTAAAAATTTACTAGTTGTGAATATTCAAAATGAAATATTTAATTGAAGTGAAAAATCCCAAGTAAATATTTAATAGAACGTAAAATCCCAGTTAACATTTAAGTAGTGGGTAAATAACAACTAATATTTTCTATAAGGAAATGGTTTTTGAATTTTATGAAGCTTTTAGAATCAGTTATCATTAACTATTTAAGATTTATTTAATAAATGCAATGAAATTCATCTTCAGTCATACGAATTTATTTCTTCCTCAGATTTGTTATTAACTTCTTAAGACAACATAATATACCCATTTCATAAATCGGTGAGGACTCTATCTAATGGCGATCCAATTTCATAATGAAGATTCATTATTCATGAAGATAGGCCTTCATCTTTAGATTTCTAATCTATCTATATATCAGATTTATAACTTAATATACGTTAGAATCTTTTTTTATTTATTCAAAAGACATTTAGTAGTGATGTAAATCCAAACTGAACATCCATTTAAAAATCGGATTCTTAAAATCGATTATTCAAATATCGCTTGATAGAAACATCTGAAATTTCGACATCGATTGATCGATTTTTCATATGCATATATATACACAGACATGAACACTTTAACACATAACACATTTTAACTTGGCTCGCGATTAATAACATAATCTTGTTATGTTATTTATATACATATACATATAACATATTTGTTAAATTTAATTTTCTATTAGTGAAATTTTGACACTGCGTGTGTACTTCGTAGCGTTTGCTAAGGATGTTCAAAGAGGACGATTTTTCATGAAAATCGATTTATTTAAATCGATTAATCGGCAAAAAACATATCGAGTTAAAAACCACAAAAATCGTTTACGCAAAAATCGATCAATCGATGTTTCGATGTTTTTTTACATCACTAACATTTAGTAAAACCGGTTTTTGAATCCACCCATCCTATAATTCTTAAAGATCTCTTTCTTTAAGCAAAATAACTCAAGTTGTAATCTTCTTTGCCTTCTACAGAGACCTTTTTGATACTCTTGAATCAACTTAGTTTATAAATCTGTTTGATTATGTTTAAAAGCGAAATCTTTACTTTCTTCAGTCTCTTTCAGTTATTACAGTCACTCGTAGATGTATTAGTTAAATTTTTAAACTATGATATGGCGACCTTTGTTGCAGCTGCATTTTGGTCTCATTGTTTTTTCGTTAGTTGAATTCCATTTGAAATGCAAGTTTTGCACTAACGCATAAATCTTTGGCACAAATGGCAAACAGCAGCCAATGGAGGAATGAAGAAAGAGATGAGGCATTGGGAGTGATAGTGGAGCAAGAGGGAAAAGGAAGCAGCAAGAAGATATCATGGCAAGGAGGATGCCAGGAGGCAGCAAAGCGTAGCTGCGAAACGGCTGTAGCATGTGTTGTGCTTTTCTATATATTGTCGCAACATCAGTCAGGATTAGTTGTAGAACTTTACCATACCTATCCCCATTCTCCTCCCCATCTCGATTTCTCTCTCGATTCCCATTGCAAGTCGTTCTCATCCATGTTTGCCATGCTGTAACCGTCTCGCTGCGTGCTCCTAGAATGACAGCAGTTGCCCTACGATTGCTGCTGCTCCTCCTCTATCCTTGTGCTTCCTGTCCATCTACCAGAGTTCTCCTCAGTCCTCTGTTTTCTCCTCTCCGCTTTTTGGCGGCATCCATTTTAGCTGTGTTTCAGCCTGTGTCTCACTGACTGTCGTATTGTTGTTAGCCTCCTGTTGTCCTTGTTGTCTTGTCAGCTGAAGTTTTCTGCCATTTGCTTTTGTTGTTGTCATTTTCGTTGTTGTTTTTGTTCTTGGTTTTCTGTTTGTGTTCCACGCCCGGCTGTGTGCATGAAAAGTTGCAGGCATATTTTGTTTGTTGCCCCATCTTGTTGCAAGTCTACTGTGTACTTCACGTTTATGTTAAAGGCCATGGGAATTAGTTGTATATAAATTCGACGAAATACTTTTAACCCACTTTTTAATGTAAGACATGATTTCGTTTAACCCATTAAGTCCCATCCCTTATCGATTTATGGTTTGTTAACATTCATAACAAAGTTAATTAACTAAGCCTCAATTTAAAATCATTAGAATCAAAAATATTAAGAGACGCATAAGTTTTTGAGTAAAGTGGATTTTTCATTTATGTGGTTACAATTTTATATCATAAATGATTCCAAACAAGCTTAAAGTAAACTATGTGGTGATGGAACTCTTTAATGCAGTCTATATTGAATATGGAAACGTATCGCCTCATATTGCCCTAAAGGGCATTTTACTCTTTCTAAATATGTAATTGCTAGTAGTTTCAAAATTCAATTAAAAACTAATACATTTTTCTGGATGGCTTTCATAATTGTTGGAATGATAGTTTGTAGCCCTGATAAGCTTAGCATCAGAAATAAGACAAAGAGAGAGAGAGAGAGAGAGAGAGAGAGCGAATTGGCGTAACAGCTTGAGAGCGAAATACCGCACAAGTAGTGTGAGAGTCGTGGAAGAGTTCATTTGAGCGCTCGTCCATTTTAAGAAATAAAAATAAAGAAAACTAAGAGAGAGATTGAAACGTGTATTTTGAAAGCTACTAATCATTTAATTAAACCATTATCATTTAAATTAACATTTTATACTCAAAATATAATTTGATCGAGAAAATTTAATAAAAACGGATCTCATACTACATAATTATGCAATCTGTTGTTCTATTTACCGTAAGGAAACTATTCTCATTTCCCTCAAAAGCATTTCCAGTCCTTGCAACGCTCTCCTCATCCATCTGTGATACATTTGCCATTTCTGTTGTGACAAGCCGTGGCAAGGATGACTCCACTTGAGGACTTTCAACACATAAACGCTTGGGTGGCAATGGAGACTCGGGAATTAAGCTGCTTTGTGGATCTGTTGAGGTCAAAGAAATCTCTCCACATACCTCACTGCAAAATCTATAAATGAAAAGGTTTCTTCAACGGATAAAAATCTATAACTTACACCTTTCTTTTAGTTGCTGTACTTGTTAGTCCCAACGAACGCCTGCGTGTTATTGGACGTAATCTAATATTCAAGCCATCTTTTTTATCAGTTTCTCTTTGGTCCGTTATTGGCGGAGATGAATTTCCCGCGTTCATTTCACTGCGATTTCAATTTTGAATGACTCCCTAATATTTAACGTATCATACTTTTTTATTTACTTACCCATTTCTTTCATGTGAAGTTGTGGAAAGTTGAAGCGATTCATTTGGGATTCTTACAGCTTTACTGGCATTAGGGGTTCTCGACTGCCTCGGTGAATGTAAAGGTCGTCGTCCCTTAATATGTCTATAAGTTGTACAATATCTACATGGTGTTCTAACAGGCTTTACCCGATTGCTGCGTCGAAGCCCTGGTGAATTCTGTTTATATTTCGGTGTTGATGTGGCTACAGGCGGTGCATTGCGATCGACCTGATTTTCCATTTCTTTTGTAAATTTTTGTGCTGATATACTCTTTTCGTTTTAAAATGATTGAGTGCTCTATATACTATTGACGTTATAGAGATCTAAAAAGCATCGCTCACTGTGTGAACTTTGATATTCATAAAATGTTAAATATTTATGTTTAAGGAAGATGCATTTTATGAGTTAAATCAAAAAGTAAGTGCTAAGAATTATCTTAAATGAGCCTCGACTATAAACAAATATGTTAGGATACCCTTTAAAGAAGAATATCTAGTAACTACACTCTAGTTACTTGATTGATTAAAGTTGAGTGATAATAATACTACTTCCCCTTAAACACTTAAATTTTAAGGGTATAATTGAATTGCAATAACATCGTTACAAGCGGTTTGCTCGTAGCCTGAAAGAAAAACCAAAGAAAAAATATTATATGTATATACACATATATATACTTATATTAATTAAATTTAATGCCTGTCTAGGGAGCGAGCGAAGACCCTTAAGATATAAGGTAAGGCGGGTAAACGACGGTGGAGGACAGTGTACCAGTTACCAGCCATGGAAATAACCGCTGCGAAAACTTTGCCATCTGTATTACATTACGCCTTTAATTTCATTACATGCCAACGAGCTGGGCGGCAACACTGAGAGGGATGGGGGAGGCGGTAGAGAGAGGTAGAAGGGTTGATGGTTGGGAAGGGATATAGCGAGGACCACACGCAGCGTCAGTAGCCCATAAAATAGAACAAAACACTTGTAAAGTCACTAAGAGAGACAGGGCGGAAAAGGGAAATTAAGAGAGAAGGAATGAGAGAACGAGAGAGTGAAAGAGAAAAAGAGAAGTAGGAGCTCATATTCCACGGCGCCGCCGTTGACGCCATTGCAACTCAACGGGATGCCTGCGTGTGGCAAGGGGCGACGAAAGAAGTGAAGGGAAGGTTGGACAGGGATCAGGATGCTTTTTCGTGGCAGGACGTCGCGTTAAGAGTTTATTATTTAATACTTTTAACGTCGTGCGTAGAAATTAGCAGCCATAAATCAATGAAACGACTCGCACAAGTCTACAATTAGCTGGCAGCCAGACTTCAGCTTCAAATTGCAAGAACTGCTCTGGGGTAATTAATTTTTATGTTGTATCATCCATGAGATACTCTACTTGTGGCTGTTGCTTCAATGTCCGAGCTTACAAATTAGTTATTATATTTATGCTTGCAGCAATCATGTTAATTTCACCTTAAGTTTAAATAACTGTGGAATATAAAGAACATCCAAATATTTCCTCTGTTTCCTTTAAAATCAGTTAAGTGCTTTATTTAAAGTTCTCTATTTCTGAAACTGTTGGATGATTTTCAATATAAATTACAGACAATCTAGCTAAGTTTCTATTAATATTATTTTAAAATGTTGACCCAAAGAGAAGAGAAGAATTCAAAGTAATTTTTAGTTATCTTTGACATTTTTTAATCTTAAATTTGCTTGTCACGATTCCTTATGATGTCACCTTTCTTACGGTATCAAACACTACTCATATTACTGCGTTTTTTATTTGTTTTTTAGACCCTATACTTTTAAAAAGTACAAATTGGTCTATTAAGTTTGTCCAAAAAAAAAATGGAGGAGAAGGAGGCGTGGCAGACCCCATAAAGTATATATATTCTTGATCAGCATCAACAGCCGAGTCGATGTAGCCATGTGCGTCTGTCTGTCTGTCCCTTTTTGTGTCACCTGGATCTCAGAGACCATAAGAGCTAGAGACACCAAATTTGGTATGTACGGTCATCTATATCTCCCACTGATCAAGCTTGTTTTAGATTTTTGCCACGCCCCCTCCGCCCCTAGAAATTGAAATACAAAATTTCAAATTCGAATTACAATGCCACCTTTAATGCCTTTAATGCTACCTTGATTTTTTGGTAAATATAATATACACTATTGTCCGAATCTGTCCTGAAAATTTCATTCAAATCGGATGATAATCGGGGAAGTTATTCAACTAACAATGTTACGGGCAAATTGAAGAAGAAGAGACGCTAGCGACCTCTGTGTCTATTAGTGGCGCTATCTATTGAATGGTACGCAACATTGAAGAACAATCTATAGTAAACGCTTTGCACTCAAAAAGTACAGGGTGTCCTACTGTCGAGCTTGCTCCGCCGTAGCTTACTGCATTTTTAAAATGTATATATAAAATGCATTTAGTTTTGATGGTTAATTCAATCTATTATTGCATTTTTTATTACATTTACTTTTATTAATTTTCGTTTAATTTATTGCAAACTCATTCTAAATTCAAGTATAAGTACAGTCTTCTATAATATAGAATCTATATGTATTTAAAAAAATGCAGTAAGCTACAGTGGAGCAAGCTCGACAGTAGGAGACCCAGTACTTTTTGAGTGCAGCTAGTTTTAAGGGTTCTCTTGTAATTCGTCTTAAAATTTTGTTTTTCAATTTCTAGGGGCGGAGGGGGGCGTGGCAAAAATATAAAACAAACTTGATCAATGCAAGATATAGATGAACCTACATGCCAAATTTGGTGTCTCTAGCTCTTATAGTCTCTGAGATCTAGGAACTCAAAAAAGGGACAGACAGACAGACAGACAGGCGGACAGACAGACATGGCTTTATCGACTCGGCTGTTGACGCTGATCAAGAATATATATACTTTATGTCTGCCACGCCTCCTTCTGCCTGTTATAATAGACCCATTTGTACTTTTTTAAAGTACTAGGTCTAAAAATGTTAGTAAATTAATGTGGATTTAATAAAACAATAAGCTTAGTTCAATAAAGATTCGCGACAATTTCAACTTAACGTTATCGTTGTCTACAAACAATATAAAATATAATAAACTCTCTAGTGATAACCTGACCAGGAATATGCTACGCTGCGACACAATTTCTCCTTTTGTCTCCACAATGATTATATAATCTGTGCAATTGCAGACAATAAACTTATTTTGCGCAAAAATTTCACAAAAAATTTTATTATCACATTGCCACATAGCTAATTTGAAACAGCCAGACAGAGAGAAGGATGATGATGAGGGACAAAGTGAACGGGCGAATGAAAGAGAACTACACTGAATTATATTTTCGCAATAACTTGGCAGACGCCGCTTTTCGTGTATATATGTGTGTGTGTACGCGTGTTTGTGTGTGTATCAGCACAGCTCTGTGGCAACAATAATAATAAGATGCAAACAAAATGATGCTGCTGCTGCTGCTGCTGCGCTACGTGCAGCTGCAACACGAAGGCGCACAAAAGTATGCCATAATAAAAATGGAGCAGATAGTGTGAAGAGGTGTTGCAGAAAGAGAAGCTGGTGGTGCAAGAAGATGTAAAGCAGGAAGAGGAGAATCAGAATTCTCCCATGGGCATATAAAGAAATTTACATAGATTTTTAACGCAATAAGCGAAATGTGACTGCGAAATCCAATTTGTAATGAGAAAAGTAGTGTGTGCGAATTGTGTGCGACCCTCTGCGACATCTTTGGTAGGCAGAGAGGCCGGGGCATAAATATATTGCTGCATATTTTCAGGCGTATTTATGGCATGCACTTTACATCGGAGCGTGCTAAAATTATGCAATACAATTATGGAAAAGGCCCGCAGCACACACACACACACACACACACACACACACACACACACACACTCGCACACATACACCCAGAGAGTATGATAGAACTTGTTTTCCCACTGTTGTTTGTTTGTTCGAGTGGTTAAAAACGTGACTTGTTTTCTGCGACTTAGCTGGGCTTTTGGCTGCTATTTTGTTTTCCCCCCCTTGGTTACAAATGCTGCCAGGATTTCGTATTTTTGTTAGTTTGTGCAACTTCGGATAGCGGCCTTGCAACTTATTCTTGAATTTGACTAAAGCTTTTTTGGGATTTAAGTTAAATATTATTAGAATAAAGCAAACATTTTACTGTCAGCTTTCATCCCTCGCTGCATTGGGCATACATTTTCGACACGCGCCTTGAAGTGTGATATAATTCACACGTTTCCTGCTAGTACGCGATTGTTCATATTGAGGCATTGTTTGCTTTGACAATTCATGCTCGAATTATGCAAGTGACAACTCAAAGTTTTCCTTCTCATGTATATGAAATAAAATCTTTAAGTTTCACAGCTGCATTAACTGACCTTTGCCTAAATAAACAGCTTGCTGTCTCTCTCTTTTCTTGTTTTCTTCCACTCACAACTTTAGCACATTAACTGTTATACTTGGTTGTTGTTTTTGTTTAACAGCCTCAAAATTTATTTGACTAGCAGTCAACTCGCCCTTACACACTGTTTCTCTTGCTTTCGCGTCCAGTTCTTTTGTGTAACTTGTGATTTTTTTTGTCATTTATTTCGTATACTCTTTCAGAGAGTAAGGGTACTACATATAACATATTATATAAAATTTATAAAAATATCTTACATAAACAACTGCTTTACATTACTTAAGCATATTGGTCGTCTTCTGCTTATTTTATTTTATCCTAGCCGTACATTGAGCTGCAGCGTTTTTATCTAAAGCACACTGTCGATCAGTAAGAAAGAACAACAGGAACAGCAGGTGTCCTTTCGGTATCCAATCAAAAAAGTAAAAACAAGCCTAAAAAATTAGACAAGAGTCATTTTCGTAACAAAAAAAGGAGAGAATTTTCACTCATCACTAAAACAAATAAAAGTTAATATAACTTGACTAATATGTACCTTTACGATGTTCCTTTACAGTATTTTAAATATCAGTTTAAGTCCAAATATTTTTTTCAGAATAACTTTATATTTTAGTGTGTCTCTAGGAAAATTTTTACACTTTCAGTGTTTTTACATATTATTACACATAATTTCAATAGTGTTCTATTAATGTAAAAACCGTATTTTTTAATAATCGAAGCCAATCAATCGGTTGACTGTAGTGCAGTACTCATAGCGAGCAAAAGGTGAAGATTAAGAGAGAGCAAGCTGATATTTTCTGTTAAAAGTTGAAAGAGTATCAGCTCTTCGATAACTCTGCCACAATAATGATTTCTTGTTTTAGCATTTCTTTTTGGGTTCGCTCTACTGCATTTTTACGGTTTATGTTAATTTTGTTGTACATTTTGGTTAGCATTCTGTTGTTGTTATTTTTGCTGTTGTTATCGTTCTTATTGTTGGTGTTGTACTCTGTTTAAATTATAAAAGAGCCGCTGACCAGTGTCCGAAAACGACAGTTTTTCCAGCACTGTTGTGTGTGTTTTTCCAGCTGGCTTTCAAAGGTGTCGTTAAATGAAAATTCATAAATATTTAGCGCACGTTTTATTAGTTGCCAGGACGATGAGGACAACGATGCCGTTGGCATTTGTTAGCCTTGGGGAAATGTTTTCTTGCTGCTCTTGTTTCCATTTTTGTTATTTTTCTGTTAATGCTTCTTCTCCCTGCCATATTTATTTAACCTTTTGCAAATTTCATTTGACATTTAACGCAATTTGACAGCTGTTGGCCATTTAAAGCTTTGGCTATAATCCTGCATTCAATTGGGGTTCAGCTTCAAATCTAGAATATATTAGAATAATAATTTAAATAAATTTATGTATTAGAACTGAGGTTAACCTTAATAAATATTTTCTTAAATTATCTTATTTGCTTAATTATCTTAAATTGAAATTTCCATCTCATACTCTCACTTAAGCTAATTAACCTTTGCTATGGCTCTAGCTTCAACTGCAGTTATCTGTAAAGAGCTGTCAAATCAAATTAATCATACGCAACGTATGCAACTCAACAGTCTTGACACTTGTGCCCTTGACAACTTGGCCATATCAATGGAGTCCTACTGGAAGCCCATTGAACCGCAAATGCAGTGTTAAGCAATTTAATTCAACGGAAATCTTTCAAAGTTAATTTTCAACACTCGAAGAGGCAAAGAGTGGAGAAAAAAAGTGATGAGAGGGGATGGATAAGGAAACTGAAGAGAGAGGAAGGGTGCTATCTCCCAACGCTATAATGCCTATCTTCTGACTGTCCACTCAGCTGGGGCGACAAAATTGTACAAATTCAACAGACTTCAAAGCGTCAATAAGCACACAAATCGAAGTAGTGGGCGTTTTGAAGGCGTTTTATGTTTGTGTGTGGGCGTGGCAATGTTTACCAGGCCGTCTGTCCGAGAGTCTGTCTCTCTTTTGTCTGTCTGGCGGGTAAACAAGCTGACTGACTGATAACGGAAGCAGGCAATGCACGTATTTACCTTTGGATATTTGCTCTCCTGCTCAACTGCCTCATGATGATAATGATGATACTGATGATGATGATGATGATGATGATGATGATGATGATGATGATGATGATGATGATGATGATGATGATGATGATGATGATGATGATGATTATAATGATGATGATGGGCATCGCTTGCCGCTGGTCCCTCTTTTGAGCATTGCTGATGTCACACATTCATGGTCATTTTGCTGAGTCAATCGTTTGAAAAATTTATGTTGCCTTCAAAAGCAAAATTTGCCATCGACAACGACATCGACAACGCCATCGTCGTGGCGAGATAGTCAATAGATGCGGTTCATTTAACCTGACTAAATGTGCATTGCTGGCTAGCTAGCTGTCTCTGTGTGGGTGTGTGACCTCTGACCTGTGCACCTGCTATTGAATCTGTGACACGCCCCGCTTTCCAATTTTGGCTTTGCCTAGCGACTGTTGAATCACAGTCTTCCACACTCTCTGTGTCCCTATATCTTTCTCTTTCTTGCACTAATTCCCCTCTCTCTTCCCTCTCTCTTTGTCTCTCGTTTTCTCCCGCTCATGTGTTTATGATGGGTTGATCTCTGTCTCATGTAATTGAATTTTGATGCACTTTTCGTTGCCGCATCATGTTTGAAAGCGTTCAACTCAGCAGATTTAGGTCTTTTGCAAAGTTAAATTGCTTAATTGTGAGTGTCGCCTGTCGAAAAACTGCCTAACAAATTAAGACCAATTACTTATGCAGATATGTTATTATTAATGAATATTAATGAATATCTAAAAATCGTAATTTAAAATTAGTTTCAAATAAACATTTGATTCCCTATTATTAATTGTCAACTTAGAACTACATTACACTTTATAAAACTTTATAAAAATTGTCATCGAGACTAGCACAATAATTTACTAGTTTAGGTTTCAGGGCTAGGACGCCAAATTAAATTAAAAAATATAGCGCAAGCTAACTTTGGCGCGCCAAAGTTTGGATACCCTTGCAGTGCCCTGTGTAAGCCGACAGATTTTTTACAAAATTTGTTAAATGTTGATTTTGAACCGATCGTTCCTATGGCAGCTATATGATATAGTAGTCCGATTTAAACCAAATTTGGTCAGCCTGTTTAAAATTTATTCAAACACACAATGTGTATATTTGGTTGAGACATTTTGAGAAACAAAAAAGTTTTTCATAGTAAATATTGTTTTCGAACCGATCGTTCCTATGGCAGCTATATGATATAGTAGTCCGATTTACACCAAATTTGGTCAGCCTGTTTAAAACTTAATCAAACACACAATGTGTATATTTGGTTGAGATATCTTGAGAAACAAAAAAGTTTTTCATACTAAATGTTGTTTTCGAACCGATCGTTCCTATGGCAGCTATATGATATAGTAGTCCGATTTAAACCAAATTTGGTCAGCCTGTTTAGAACTTAATCAAACACACAATGTGTATATTTGGTTGAGACATTTTGAGAAACAAAAAAGTTTTTCATAGTAAATATTGTTTTCGAACCGATCGTTCCTATGGCAGCTATATGATATAGTAGTCCGATTTACACCAAATTTGGTCAGCCTGTTTAAAACTTAATCAAACACACAATGTGTACATTTGGTTGAGATATCTTGAGAAACAAAAAAGTTTTTCATACTAAATGTTTATTTCAAACCGATCGTTCCTATGGCAGCTATATGATATAGTTATCCGATCCGGCCGGTTTCGACATATGTACTGCGTGCAGCAAAAAGACGGACCTGTACCAAGTTTCATCAAGATAGCTTCAAAACTGAGAGACTAGTTTGCTTAGAAACAGACGGACAGACGGACATGGCTATATCGACTCAGCTCGTCGCCCTGATCAAGAATATATATACTTTATGGGGTCTGTGAGGCTTCCTTCAATGCGTTACACATTTCGTGACAAAAATATAATACCCTCTGCAAGGGTATAAAAAACAAAAAGTGGTAATACACTTTTGTTCCTTAACATTTTAAAAGTTGCTTTACCGGTATTTTTAATGCTTTAATATTAAGTTAACTTTATGTTTAAAACAAAAGCTGGCATTGATTTCAAGTTATAGGTAGTTCTGTTTTGTTATTTGTTCCGTTTGATTTTGTAATTTGCTTTCGTAATTGTTCTACTGGTTGAGTATTTACCCATCCGTGGATGTATTTATGTTTGAAAATTGTCCAAACTTTGTAGCTCAGTGCAATCATTTCAAAAAGTTTTTTAGTGGCATCATTTTAAATTCCATTTACAGAGTTTTGCTTTCATCGCAGTCGCATTTAATGCGCTTAAAGCTGCGCTTGAGCACCGTGGAACAAGAAGTAAAAAGGAGGAGAAAAAAGGAGCAAAAATTGTGCACCAAAGTGTCAAAGACAGCCGCAGGGACGTCAGTCCCAATCCGACCCGACCATACCCATACCCTAACTCCGAGCCCTCCAAATGCCACGCCCCCTTCCTATCCACTTGCAGTCATAATAAAAGCGGCGGCAAGGGCAACAACAAAAGCGGCGAAGAGACTGCAAAACTTAACAAGTTCACTTAGCAGAAATTAAGTTTTCAGCATTTATGTAACGAAAACTATAAAGAAAAACTTTCTTAATGAAGCGACGACAATGTGGTGGGCATTGCTCGAATTCTATAAAATTTAAAACCATACCGGATAGACCCACTAGAGAAAGAAAAATGGAACCGAGAAACAAGCGAGTCCAATATAAAAATGCAACTTAAAGCAAATGTAAGACAAGGAACAATAACTAACAACTTAAATCATGCTGAGAATTATAGTATCTGAGAATTTATCCGATATAAACCAGTCTTTCTAACTAAATTTTCGGTCCAAATCGGTTCAATTTACTTCTGGAGTCCCACAAGTAACTTATCTTGGCCCCTTGTTATTAACGCTTTTCATAGAATTTTCTGACTTCTGACATAATAACCTCTGTATGCCGTAATTGTTAAACTTTATTTATGGGCTATCTTGACATTTTTCAAGCCTTGTATAAAGTAAACCAAGGATGCCATACTTTGAGAGATTCGGAGTGACAAAATTAGGCTGTCATTACCTTAATTTAAGGGTCAGAAAAATTTCTAATTAGAAGTATATTCTAAAATATAGTTTATGCCTTTTTTTAATCATTAACTTTTGTTCAATAAATGAATAGTATTATTAAATCTCTAAACAAATATTTTGAGATTTGAGTTTTGAGTTTTGTGTCACCTAAATCCAGCTTGCTTTGGTTTTTTTCGGTTGTATTTCTGATGGCTTTCTTTTCTGTTGCTCCTCTCATAAACTTAAAATAAACGTTTAAAACAAAATTAAACTATATGAGGCATAAAAAAGGTCGTCAATTAACGTTTAAAACAAGCGCCATGAGATTTGGTAAACAAAATAGAAATAGAGACACCAATCTAGGCATGTAGCTTACGCTATATCTTGCCCAGATCATGTTTATTTTTTAAGAATTTCAAGGTACGTTCAATACTAGCGCATATTTTAGTCATCTGGATCGGACAATAAACTCGAAAGTTAGTTATTTGATATCAATTTTGCATGTCGTCGGGCAAAGAAAAGAAAGAGCGACCCCTTATTACAATTGTTTCCGTGTTTATTTTTTCTTTCACTTCAATACAAACTGCAAACGGTAGTCAAATGTAGTCTCACACTGAAGCTTAGTTACATAGGCGGCCTTGTGGGCCGCAACCTTGATCTTGCGCTCCTCATTCGTCAGTTTCTTGGCGTTCCACCTCTTCTTTGCGGGAGCTGTCTTCTTTGGAACAGCCTTCTTCTGGGTAGGATTCCTACGAATGGCCTGGTGGGCTTTCTTGTAGATATCCTCAATATCGTCAGCACGGATGCCCAACTTAATGTAACGACTGAACTGACGCTTGAAAGCCTCCTTATCCTCTTCCTCCAAGGTGCGCATATAATCGGGAACGTGTTGGCCGAAGATATGAGCACGCTGGACATCAGCGTTAAGGCTCTTGGCCTTAGCAGAATAGCCTGGAAAACGCTTCACAGAGTGGGGGATGTTCAGACCACCGTCTACTTGGACTCCTTTATAGATATTCTTACATTAAACCTATAGATTAAATTTAAGTTGAAATTTAAGACTCTGCCAACATTTCCTCTCACTTTAAAGACAGATGCACCTTTTTAATTCGACAACTGGCTGAGTTGATCACCTGAGGCATTTCCCGCTTTAAATCTCGCTTTCAGCCGCAACAGAATTTTATTAATTATTTGCAAAGTGTTTTTGGATTGGAGCCCATCAATTGCTGGCACAGCAAATTAACCTAATTTTTTTGCAGCCCAACAAACTGAGGAGGCTGATTGAGACTAAGTGTAGACTCGCAAACACACATATACATAGCTTTACATGGCATGCTTTTAAATGCCGCGCCATTTTTTAGTAAACACACATACACACATACTTTTTCCGAGCCCCTTGAGCATTTTTGTTGCAGAGTCGAAGGAAACTTTTAGTACGCACGATGAGGAGGAGAAGAGAGAGCTCTTCTATAAGCTGTGAGCTGTTTTGCCTTCTTTGAAAATTTACTTTCTTGAAGATAAATTATATGAGCATTTCCCAAAGGTTAACGTGATAAATTTCCCACCCACGTAAGCAAAATATTCACAAAACCCACCGAATAAAATAAAAATAAGTAGAGGAAAATGCAAGTCTGATGCCGACCAAAACTTTGACTTCGATCTTGCGGGCAAATTACAGAAAGGACTCACTCACTCTACATCTGTATCCTTCTTTCCGTCTCTCTTTTCCTCTATATGTGTGTGTGGCAGATAAATTGTTTATGTGTCTGTGGGGAAGCGATTAGTGTTAATGGGTTTTTCTCTGTAAGAATGTGTGATTTCTGCCTTTGGTATTTGGTATTTGATTCAACTTTTGTGCACATTTTCATTGCTTTTCCATTCCCTGTTCATTTTTTCATTTTCTTTTTTTTTCTGTGTTTTTCAACACTTTGGGACAACGCGACGTATGAGCAATCGATAAGTGCACACAGACAGTGGAGGCAGAGTGCGCCCAAGACATATAGACAGTTAGATAGACAGTCATACGGGGAATACCTACAATGATACATAGATATGTGCTTATGTAGAAGAAGAGAGAGCGGCAGAGGCTGGAGGAGAGGGGGCACAATTTTCAATTTCTTTTTCAACTGCAGCCATATAAAGTTTTGGTCGAAATGCTTGCAATGCTGAGATTGCAGTCGTGCAGGGATTTGCTCTGCAAGGCCACTAGTGGACATCAGAAGGACAAGGATGGAAGAGGTGGCTGCGAGAGAGGGTTGGTTATACAATTTTCAGACATATAGCCCAAAAGTGGCCTGGGCCCATTGTTGTTGCCGGTCGACTTTGTTCGGGAATTTCATGTTTAAATGTCAATTTCTCAACGACCAAAAGTGACCAACATTGCCAGTTATTATTGTTGTTTTTTCGTTTTGTTGTTGTTACTATTGTTGTTGTTGTTGTTGTACTGCTGGATTGGCATTTGTGTTTGCTGCTTGCGCCAAAAAAAAAAAAAAAAAAAAAATACAGTCCCTGGGAGGGGTACAGTGGCGTCCACGGCAACGTTACTTCTGCTGCATAGAGCAGTTACTTTTTCAATTACTTCATTGTAGAGATTTGTGCGTCTGTGTGTGACAGTGAGAGTCTGATTTGTGTTGGGCTTGATACATACAAGCCCAGATTGGTTTGTTTGCTGGGCGCTATTAGGTGTTATGATTTGTTAAGTGACATATTTGGATTCGTAATAGATATAGATATAGATATATGTATATATAGATATAGATATAGATATATATATAGATATAGATATAGATATAGATATAGATATAGATAAAGATATAGATATAGATATAGATATAGATATAGATATAGATATAGATATAGATATAGATATAGATATAGATATAGATATAGATATAGATATAGATATAGATATAGATATAGATATAGATATAGATATAGATATAGATATAGATATAGATATAGATATAGATATAGATATAGATATAGATATAGATATAGATATAGATATAGATATAGATATAGATATAGATATAGATATAGATATAGATATAGATATAGATATAGATATAGATATAGATATAGATATAGATAGCTTCAATAGTTTCGCAGACATCGTATGTCTTTAATATTTCTATGACCTTTATAATTTTACCAAATATCTCCTAGGAAATGATATTTAAGCCATTCAGGTAAAATATGAACTTTAAGGACTCACTAGGCTTATCAGCAGATTCCCTTTATTTCTCCATCACCATAGCCTATAGATCGGAAAAGGGCTCGACATCTCAATAAATCAAATGTCCACTGATTGCAAAAGCTATTCAGAAATTCAAAAAAAAAAAAAATTAAGCTGAAACATTTGCCAGCTTCTGGCCGTAGTACCATAAAATCCCATTGACATGACAATGGAAAATGCTTGCTTTGGTTTGGAATGGAAGGAGAGGGGAAGGGGTTGCCAATTAGCGGAACCAAAGCCAGCCGCAACACAACAACCCTTTCCCCTGCCAGTTGATGCTGATGCCGATGCTCTTGTTCTGTGCTAATTTTCAATTTTCATGGCACGCTGCCTGCAATTGATAGGCAGTTGATGTTGATCCCCATGACGGCATTTAAATTGAGCTAAAAAGGGAGACAAATAAATATATATGTACTTTGTTGAACCCGTTTGGACATAAGTCGGCATTTTAATTGAAATGGGGGCGAAATCAAATTGATGGCAAAGCTCACGGAAATGACTATTTTGAATAAATTAAATGGGCTCTGGTGAAAATCTTTATTTATAACAGCTGCCACGAGCTGTTGATTTAAGTTGTAAGACCCCCGTTCACCTGATCATCCCTCCCAAAAATATTAAATGAAACGCATCAAATCCCATTGTCACCGGGGCCAATGAAATTGCCAAATAATTGACAAGCTATTTGGGGCGTGTTGATTGGCAAAACTAATGCCAAGAGCATGGCACAAGAAGAAATCGATATACATTTGACTGATGGACAACGTGCTGGGGCCAGTTCAACAACGAATATACCAAAAAATAAAACAAAACTGAAGAGAAATAGTCGAGAAAAAAGCGCAGACAGACGTGACAAGACCGCATGAAATAAAGTGACATTAAGCCATTTCAACGCAAAGGGGATTTTCACGTTCCAGGATCTCTGCTCTCCCTTTTTATTTGTCATCTATAAAATACAATATATATAAATAGAGAGAGACGCTGACAGTGAGTGTGAGTGAGAGGCAGCATCGCATACTTCATGTAGATAAAGCAAATGGCTGACACATTGTATAAATTTACTCCCATGTTAACCACACAAATCTATCTGAGCCCCTCTTCCCTCTCTCCTCTCCCAACATCCATTTCCCTCTTTCCACTCACAATCTACCCCCGAAATCAAACCGAGCCCATGAGCTCCATTGATGCGTTTTGTCTTGTTAAAATAATTGACAGGTGACCAGCCAGTTGGAGTTTTGTGGCAGCAGCGATAGGGGTCAGGAGAGGGTGTGCCAGCAGTCTCGGCATCCCTGGCATTAGTGCAATTTATGACAATGCCCGACAAATTTCGAACATTGAAATTGATTGGCAGACAGAGCCGTCGACTTGCTGTGAAATCATATTAATATGACAAAGCTATTTTTTGTTTAATATTATTCATAGTGTATAGTTTAATTAAAGTATGCTTACTTAGACAATCTTTCTATCTTTTTATTTCAAAAACTTAAGGTATTTCGATAACCTGTTGGGTTATTCCTGTTTAGAATATAAATGAAAGTGATTGAGCACAGCTTTGTATACTAAATCTTAAGTTCCATTTAGTATTAAGAATCAATAAACGGCAAAGTGGGAGCTTATTTAAAATACATAAACCTGTCCTAAGGGTTATATTAAACATACGAAACGTCAAACATGGATTGAACATAATTTCGCATTAAATCGAATGCAGTAGTTAAATCATAAACGAATTACTGCTAATATATTGTATTGATAACATTGATAGTTTCTTTTCTAAATTATTGTATTTAAAACAAAAAATTATATTGATTAACTCATCTTACAGCTGCAACAGAGAGATTATTGAATTTATTATTATTTTCGAATGATTTTAGCAACACTTATTTTTCTAAATTATGAGCAATAACTATTAATTCAACTTATAAAAAACAGTTCTTGCAATCGCTTACAAACTTGATGCCAGAGCGTTTAAGAGCCTACAATAAATTAAAGTTCTAACTTTATATAGTAAGTTAATTTTGAGAATAATCAATTAAAATTAAATTATTCCAACATCTCTCTATAAATACTCAAGACTTAATATATATAGCAGCTGGTTTAATATCCAGTCAGCATAACAAGCTGAAAACATTTGGAAATAGAAATAAAATATTTATCTACATAATATTAAAAGATCATGTCGTCAGAATCTTAATGAATTGAAAGCCAACAGGATGTCGCCCTTGGGGCAAGGCGAACGAATACCAGCCACAACAATTATATCAAATGTTTTCATTAAATTTTATTCGAGACATGTTCATGAAATTTTAATTAGTTGCCCGAACCATAAATTATTCATTTACAAAACAGTTCTCGTAGCTCATATTGTGATTTCTATCGCAGCTTTTTCTATTTCTTCCCACATAAAACACTTGTGAGGGGATTTGAACTGCAGAGAATGAGATTGTGAAAATCAAATAATTTGCTAGCACTGAAAGAAAAACTAGATTTGAGCCCACAAAACTAGAAACCTTATATTACAGCTTCACACTCAAATAAGGCTAGAGTAAACCATTACTTTTAAGGACTTGGTAATGGATTTGTTAATTTGTTTCCAAAAGTTATACACTCCCACAAATCAATTCACATCGTGAAACCAAGTGGAACCATTTCCTACCTTTAAAACCTTTTACTTAAAATGGGAGAAGTAGGCGAAACACAAATCGGGCCTTTACCACAGTTCTTCCTAAAAAATACTATACTTTCTAAAAATTTTACTCGACGGTATCGGCAGGCTGACGACGATGTTGATTAGAATTTTATTATTACAAACGTCGATGTAATGCAAATGTTACACCTTTAAAATAGGGTTGTAACATAGTCACTGTATATAAAAAAGGAATACATGTTTTAATAATGTTAGTTTTATTATCATTTAGTATGACAGTAAATAGGTTTGTAATGCAGTTGCTGTAAAAAGAATGCAAAAAATGATTTTTGGTTAAATTATGTTAACTTTACGATCGTATAAATTTGCATTCATGTTTTTTCGATTGTTTAAATTAATCCCAGAATCTCAAGCGCTAGATTCAGGTGCAATATGCAAAAGTATTTCCTTAACATAGACACACAGCCGGACATGAACGAGTAACTCACTAGTTTGCACTTGCCTTTTCCTTCTTGAATTTCTAATGTGAAACAATGATAAAATTTGTGAATACTATTAATATTAATATAGAATATTTTTGCCTACAATTGCTTTTGTAATCAACTGTTCTAAATGTTGGTGTTCCTGAAATGTCGGAGATTTTATTTTTTCGTACAGTTCTTCGAAGTAAGAAAATCTGCTACTGTTCATTTTATTTGAGTATTTACAAAACTATCATAAAGTGTATATATATTGTTAATCAGCATCAGAAAAAAAATCGATATAGCCCTGTCTGTCTGTCCGAATGTCCGTCGGTCCGTATGAACAAAAGGAACTCAGAGATGGTAAGACTACCAAATTAGATATGACGACTTCTTAAATTTGCAAGCAGATCAAGTTTATTTCGAATTTTCCGTAAATATTTCGAATATTTCGTAAACAACGGCATAAACAACGGTAATTTCAAATTTTGGATGAGCCATACCCTTCTGCCACAATTCGCAAAAAACCCTACCCAGAGAATGAAACCGAAACGAATTTCGCTTCCGGTATCGGAACGTACCAAAACGAGTACTTCGGTAAAAGGTTCTAGGCCAAATTTTGCTTTTTATGATAGATATGAACCAAAGATAAAATTTATCGACCTTAAAAAAATTTTCTGGTGGTAGTTTTTTTTTTACTTTAAAAATTTGACAGTTTTTTTGAAATTTTTTCATGAGGCGCTCTTACATATCGAATTTTTTTCGAGAACGGCACAACCGATCTAAATAAAAACTTTACAGATTCCAAAAGATAATGAATGTATCTATTAATCATTCCTGTATTGCTTTTAATTTAAATAAATATATATTTTTGAATTATAAAAATTATGTTTTTGTTGTTGTTTTTTTTACGATTTTTTGACTTTAAAATTCAAGGAAAACTAAACAGTTTTGTATTTAAAATTTAGTGGCTACAAGCATTAATTAATCATCAAAATCGTAGGTAAGATTGTAAACTAAGAGCCTTTTATAGGCAGACATGTTTTTTCACAAAATTTGTAATTTCCTTGCGGAATCCTGACTTTAAGTCCAGAAAATCCGTCCCGAATTCATTTTTCTGGATTTTGACTTTAAAAGCACATGCATTATTGATTCAAGACTCTCAAAGTATTGATCATTAAAATAAATTCAGAAACGACCAATTTATACGATATCAAACTCCGTGCTGAGGGTAAAATTCGACTTTTGACCGATCGACCCTATGTCAGCTATATGCTATAGTAGTACGATTTTGTTCTAATTTGTTCAGTTAGTATAAATCTATATCGAAAACACAATCTGTGAGTTGGGTTGAGTTACCTATGGCAGCTATATGATAAAGTATTCTGATTCGAGTTTCGTGAGTTTCGTTAAAAAATCAGCAGAAACAAAAAAGTTTTTCCTACTAAGGAATCATTTTTAACCGATCGTTCATATGACAGCTATATGAATGTTGATTTATAACCGACCGTTCCTATCGCTGCTATATGATATACTAATCCGATTTGCACCAAATTAATTCAGACTATTTGAAACTGTACCAAACACACAATGTGTGAGTAGTAGTCTGATTTGAGTTAAATTTGGTCAGAATGTGTGGAACTATGTCAAACACATAATCTGTGAGCTTCGTTACAAAATCTGCAGAAACAAAAAAGTTTTGCATACTAAGGAATGATGACAGCTATATGGTATAGTGATCCTACTCTAACCAAATTTGGTCAGCCAATGTAGAGCTATACCAAACAGGCGAGTTTGGTTTGTAAATACTAAGGAACCAAAAAGTTTCTCCAACTAAATGTTGATTTATAACCGATCGTTCCATGACATGATATAGTGAATCGATCCGGTTGATTCCGACATAGGTACTGCATGCAATAATAAAACGGACTTGTACCAAGTTTCATTAAGATAGCTTAAAAACTAAGAGTCATAAATTTTAACAAAAAACATACCTAGCTAAAAAATTTTGTGACTTCACTATCTTACCTACGATTTTAATGAATAATACCTTAAACGACGCCTAAATAATGCTTCTAGCCAATTAACTTTAAAAACAATAGAAGCTAATTTTTTTTTAACTTTCCTCGAATTTTAAAGTAAAAAAATAAAAAAAAACAACAAAAAAATCATAATTTTCGTAATTTAAAAATATATATTTGTAAAACTATTATTGATTTAAATTAAAAACAGTGCATGAATGGTAATTAAGTATATTAATTATTTTTTGGAATTTGTAAAGCTTTTTAAAAATGTAAAATGTAAGAGCACCAAGAGCTGGAATAAAACCGCTAAATTTAAAAAAAAATGTTAAAAAAAAACTACTTCGGGAGAATTTTTTAAAGTAGATTTTCGGCATCAAGGGATCCATATGTATCAGAAAATGTGTTTTTTGGCCAGGGGGAGTTTTGGCTGTTGCATAGTGTAATCGGATAATAAGCACGGAAGATATTCAAAGATAATTTGTCCATATCGAATATGGCCCATTAAACATTTGGCAAATTTATACGATCAAGGAATGGAGATAACCGTTGAAATAGCCTTCTACGCACTTATTATCACTGTTTCTCGTTCTTGCCAAATTGGCGGATGTTTTTCGCTATATGTACGACCACACATTTTCTAAGCCTTTTATATTTGTGCTGAAATCTACACATTAAGGTAGATAGACCCAATAGACCCAATTCTTTCAAGAATCGGTTTTTTCGTTATGGTCATTTGACAAGGAACGACATCAATGCTTCCTTGATTAACATATTTATGTGGCATTATGCACAATCATTTAATTTTCATAATAATTGCTGTTTTCGAACGAAATGGACAAGGAATACCCACACAGTACACTAATTGGATGACCCTATACTTATAGAAAAGAGCAAATAGTTTTGGAAAGCGAATAGTGGTTAAAAGCCAATAGTGTGTTGAACAGCAAACATACCGCTAGCTTTTGTACGTTGTAGCGCCAGCGACTCTTCCTTATTTGGCCGGACGCTGTAAAAAATTTATTGTTGAATCTCTTCCGAGCTTACTACTTCCGATCAAATTTTTAGGCATCCATGAAGTATCCAGTAAACCCTGACTTTTGGGCAAGCTAAAAGTATAATATATTTCGAGCATCGCTATCGAAATGTCAGTGTGACTGCATAATACTAAAAATTCCCAAAAATCATGGAATATCCCAAAAAAATTGAGTGGTCACACTGTGGCACCAAAGTGTAAAAATAATGAAAAATATAGACACAGTTGAAAATGAAGAGAGCAGAGGCAGCGACAAATATCCTTGTTAATTATAAATAATTACTTACCAATTATGCAGTGCTGAAGGGAATTGTTATTAATACTCGCCTTTGCTGACATCTCAGATAAGAAGAATCTTATCCTAATTGTCGAAGATTGTCGATGATTTTAATTTGGTTTTCTCTTGTTGGGCGCAATTTCACTAGAAAAAAATATTTTGATATGCGAAACACTGAAAATTGTATGCACAACTAATCAATATCAGTTCATTTTTAGTTTTTGCAGCTTTTGCCCTATAAATATTCGAATTCCAAGCTAGTATAATATAGTATTCAACTACCAACATCTGTAAGAAACAAAACGAAAGAAGAATAACTTTTAATTGACTTGCTACACGCTAACATTCCTTTACTCGGAACGCCAAACTTCATACCTGAATCTGGTTAGACCCCCTCTCTCTCTCTCTCTCTCTGTTTGTCTCTCTCTCTCTCTCTCTCTCTCTCTCTGTTTGTCTCTCTCTATCTCTCACTCTCTCTCCCTCTTACCTCTTCGTCTCTGCCCCCTACACCATGTCCCAGACGAGGAAAGGCTTCCGGAATCCAAATGGCCAAGTAAATTTCTTATCTCGCACACAACGGAAGTGGATCACCCAAGTGTGTGTGTAAAACTAGAAAAAGGGAGATGTGGAGGTGACCGAGAGAAGGCTATTGCGGTTCTTAACTCTATGTGTGCGAGTGTGTATGCCGGCATGTGGTGTGTTGTTGTGCGTGTTTTATGCTTTTGCGCCCTGCGCCAAGTTAAATGCTAACTTATGTTTAGATTTTGGCCAAGCTCACAAAAAGGCTATACCAACAACTGAGCCGAGGCCACATTATGTATGTGTGTGTGCGTGTGTGTGTGTATGTGTGCCACAAAATTTTCCAGCTTTTGGCTGCTGCAAGTGCAACGGCAGCAGTCAAATTGCAAAAGTTTTTTACTTTAAGCATAAAATATTTATGTCTGCATTTAGTTTAGTTTTAGCATCGTTTTGTTACTTTTGAGTTGAAGATTTCTACGGGTTATTGTTGTTGCAGTTGTTATATTTTTGTTGACGTTGTCTCTTAATATTGCCAGCTGCAAGTTTGTCTAGGCTGCAATTTTGTTAAAACGCCATTTACTTAAGCCGAACCCAAGCACATATCTCAAGAGCTCTTTAAAGCAAATTGATTGCACTTCCTTTATAACTATGCAAATGCATTTTGATCAAAATAATTGTTGCAATTGCTTCAAATAAATGTTTTGACTAATTGTTTGATTTGGTCCTCAAGTACACTTTAATAAACATAAGAACAGCCAATAAATGTATTTAGTTTTGTTAATAATTAAATTAAGTAACTAACTGTTTTTCTTATTGGTTTAAATCTTTTGCTAATATTTTTTTGATTTGAAAAGGCTTGGCAGCACAGCAGTATTTGGATAATTTTTTTGAATACAACAACTACATAGTTTTAACATGTCATTAAAAACAACTAGACACTAAATTCCAATAAAGGAATTGATTTATTTTTCTTTACCCCACTTCACAAAACTTAATTTTCTTTAATTTAAGTAAACTATTTTGCTAGCACACACATTTAATGCGCTTAATACTCTTGCATATATTATTAATTAATAAGTGTCTTTAACAGCATTGAAAATACATGATATTAATATATATATATATGTATTGGATTATAACGTATATATAAGCAAGCAGCATTCGATATTACACGTATTGCTAATTAATTAAAACAAATGTGGTCTGTTAATTAATAACTAATGGCGCTGATATGTCTGTTTCACGTTTTGTATAATCGCCATAAGGAATTGCTGGGATAACAAAAAAAATATTGACAGTTTGATATGGAATTTGCCGGACAGCATGGAATTAGTCAGTTCTTTTCACAATTTGTATCATTTTTTGCATGAGCAAACCATGTGTAATCAAATTGAGTAATGAAAAAAATTTTAAATTCACATCAAAGATTAATATAGTTTATTGGTTAAACTTGTTGTCAATTGAGGTGCGCGGTATGAGGCATGTGTCAATCTCACTGCTTAAAAATGACTTTTAAATTGTCAGTTGTCATTTATCTGCACTATAAATAGCTAATAGCGTTTTCATTAATCTATATTTAATAATATAATTTAATACCTATCTCTTTAAACTTATAATTATTCAGTATCTTCTAAATTTTGCGGATTTTCCCCTTTTTACTAAATTGTCAATGTATTGGAAAAAATCGAAGCCAACAAAAATCACAGTATCGAAACATGCGAATCAGAGTTTTTGGTAGGAATGGGATTGAAATTGTCCTTAAAAATACATAGTTCTAAAAGTGACCATCTCTTGTAGTAGCGGCGCTAGTAAACAAGAGAATGACTAAAATGGAGCCAAGCTTCAATTGTAAATTTGGACTATCGTTGTAATCTAATCGCCACACCTACCTACAAGAGATCAATTGGCGTCGATTTTGTTTGAAAATTTTGTGATTGAAAAACCCCAAGCAAAGTTAAAAGTGAAGAAAAGCAAAAAAAAAAAACAGTGCATTTCGAAAAAAAAAGTTTCTATAGCAAGTTTGATGCTAACGAGATGCTGGGATGGCTTGGTTTAGCATTGCCTAAGCTAGCGATGTAGTTGGCAAATTGAAAACCAAATAAAAATTGCTTTCATTGAAATATTTAGTGCATTGCAAACTAAATTCCAAAATCCCTTTGCACCATCTCTTTAGAATGTCTCACACAAAATTATAAATCTTATGTTCCATTTTTTTAGACTTCCTTTGTCGTGTTTTTTCTCTCATTGTTATGCAACATTGCCGTAAACAAATGATTTCTGTTTATACACTCATTTCTCAGCATGCTACCTATTAAACTTTTGTGGACAGGAAAATTTAATTAAAACCAAAGCACAGCTGCTCCTTCAAGGGGAACATACACAACAACAACAACAACGACTGACACCCACAACAACAGCAATAAAAACAACAACAATATTTTCAATTATAACTCAAGTTTATAACGGAAAACTTGCAAAAGCGAAAGAGATGGCGATAGAGAAAGTGAAAGGGATGGCTGATTGAAACGCCTTTTAGCTTAGACAAAAGAAGTAAACGGAAAAACAACACAAATTTTCATATATAGATACGTGGGGAAAACAACAATAAAGTGAAACAAAGTGCAGAGAGATATTGGAAAAAATAAAAATTACTTCAATTTCAGTTAATTCGGAAAAGCAGTTTGAATTTTTCCGACCAGAATTCGAAATGCTTTCGCTTTGGCTTTGGCTTTAGCTTTGGCATTGTGAAATAAATGTACTAAACAAATCAAAACTTTTCGCATAACTTTCACATCAATGAAGGGATGGAGAAGATGTGGGGGATACATGTATGCGAACTAAATCAAAATGGAAGGGCAACAAACTGGGGATTTATTGTGGGTTTTATAATGGCAAATAGTTAAGCAGGAAACGCTTATAGTACAACAACAACAAAGGCTGAAGCAAAAGCTAAAGCTGAAGCAAATTTCAAGCTCAAGTTTAAGCAGTCTTGATATGCTTGCTCTAGGGAGGACTTTCCATTGTCCTCTTTGTGTTGTTTATCATGTGACTTGCCGCTTTCTGCGTTACATTTTCAATAGAACAATTTCGGTAGCTTTGTCCTGATGACGTGTCAACTCGCTAGAGCTGCAAACTTTGCACAAAATGAAGCGCCAAAGCAAAACCTTAATACAAAAAAATAAAACGAAAAAAAAAAAAGGAACTGCCAACAAAGTTTCTTTTTATTCTTGCTTTAAATTGAATTAACTTAAGAGCAGTTCGGAGTAAAAAAAGCACTGGTCAGTCGCTAAGAGGAGAAAAAGAAGGGGCTGCCGTGTGCCCTTTGCACCGGCTGGAAACTGAAAACTTGCGATGATTTATTTGCTTCACATGGCAAAGTTGAGTGTCACTTTTGTAAGTTTAACGCAAAAAGAAAAAAATGAATGAAAGGCAAAAGTATTACAGTAGATTGAAAGAGGAAAAGAGATCAGATATGCTTTCAAGTTTGCTGTAAGTAAATTGCAACTAAATGTGACCCACGAGTGGACAGCACTTTCCGCCATCAACTTCCTCTCAGTAAGGCCTATGGTTTTGTGGTATGACTGCTGGATTTAAATTACAGTTAACTTTGTCTGAATATTGCCATTTATTCACTTAACAGATGTTATCAACTGTTAACTACATGGAACTCTTTCTATCACTTTAAAAAGATTAAATTTCCAGCTCTGTAAGTAAACAACATCAAACTCAAAACGATTGAGCGAGAGAACGAGAGAGAAGCAGAAAACTTCCATTTAATGTCAAATATTCTGTTCCGGGTTATAGACCGGAAGTGCAGTGACTGCAACATAACAACTAACTAAATCATGGCGACACCTCATTGAGCTTTAACCACCGTATCCCTAACAGTGCCTGCTGTCAGTAGTCTGTCGTTAGTCGACTGTCGTCTGCCGTGTGCAATGCTCCATGATCCATTAAAGAGGCAATCATGTTGTGGCTGTTCTTGGGGTGACTCTGGTGGTTTGCAGGTGGTTTCAATGCCACCGAAGAAGCGTCAGCCACTTAAAATTTAATATATAACGGGCCGATTGCCTTGGCATTAAAATGAAAAGCGACATCG
Organism: Drosophila neotestacea; assembly: GCA_035044365.1. Lineage (NCBI taxonomy): Eukaryota > Metazoa > Arthropoda > Insecta > Diptera > Drosophilidae > Drosophila > Drosophila neotestacea. Next base: position 615,852 of record JAWNMD010000660.1, read on the forward strand.
TTTTTCTGAAGATGTCTGAAAGACAGCAAATAAGCCTCTGTACAAAAAAGCTTAACGAGCACACAAAGCATAAGCACAGAGCCAAAAGGAAACTGCCAAAGAAGATGAGACACGAGATATGAAACAGAAAGAAAGAGATGAAGAGAGAGAAAGATTTAGAGAGGGGAAGCCAAAAAGGCGCACAAAGCATTCTACTTGCAGTTTACTTGACTTGAAAGTCAAGTTGATGTCGCGCATACAAAAAAAAAAGTGCCTGGTACATGAATTTATATCTCCTCACTTATTTCTCATCACAAAATGTCATTGAGGCGACAAGAGCATCGCCAAAAAGTCGCAATCACAGTCGCAGTCGCAGTCGCAGTTGCCATTCCTGCAGACTTTTGCCCACACTTTGCCACCAACTTTACTGTGGCTCTGTGGCACACAGTCGGTGGCAGCATCACGAAGATAGCAGTGGCCCATCAGGCGTATGATGGATGCTTGAGATTTCAGTTCAGCGCATTTCCTGCAGCTCCCACAACATCATCCTGGGCAGCGCTCCGCCTCCTCCTTCATCATCCTTCACGACAAATAAGTCAAGCAACATTTTAACAAATTAGTTTTCTCTGATAAGCCGAAAACTGACTGAAACCGAAAAGCAGGCAACAGCGAAAACTAAATTTGAAACTGATTCCAAAACTCTGAAAATAGAAGCTATTCAATGCTAAAAATTTCTGTATTTTGCGATATTTTACATATTTAAGAAGTGTAGTGTAAAAAACAATTAAAATAAACCTGCTTTGACCATAAATGGTAAAATATATAAAAACAATTAAATCTAAATTATAGCTTTTCTAAATTTTAGTGGAATTCTTGACAATGAAAATTTTAATATTTGATAAATTATTTTGTGATATTTGGTTGGGCCAGTGTTAATATCTTTAAATATATCAGGGATGCCGAAAATATGCCAGTCAACCGAAAATCAAACAAAAATTCATAGTTTTTGAGTATGAGCATTGAGGGCATTCAGTTCAATTCAATCAGTAATCGCTCCTTTACTTGTGATGGATTACTATTTAGTACCTGCTGAATGGACATGATACATTTTGTACAAATCCTACTAAATGACAATTTTGTATTAAATCTGCTTACTACTTCTTTTAAAAGTACATGAAAAATCTAGAATAATCAGTAATCAGAATCAGGTAGCACTCTATTTGTACGACACATATTTTGTGATACCAACACCAAAATGTGACGTTTCTGATTGTCGAAAATTTCCTCCTGAAAGTAAAGGTATCATGATTGCTGATCAGAATTACCTTCTGAAAGCCCTCATTGAATACGTGATCAAGAAAACGTGAAACCGTTGTAAAAATGCTCCTATGTAATGTTTGAAGTATGAGAGTATAAAGAAATGTATTTATAATAACGAACTTAGGTATTTTTCTTATAGCGTTGTTACACTGCCGCCCGTGTAGAGCCTTACCGAAATTAGGGCGAAAGTTGCTTACACTGCACAAAAAGCCCGTAACATAAGTAGGCTTTGGAATATATCGATAAATTGTCATATAAAATGATTTTTACTTTTGAAGTGCAACATCAAATAAATACACACAAAACAATAAAGCATGACATATACGAGAAGTCACTTCTGAAGTCCTACATTGAGACGAGTGATCTTTTCGATTCAAAAGCAAAAAATATTGGAGGTATTGAAGTTCCAGTGATGTTGATAGGGACTGCTATGTTCGTTGCTCGCTTGGCTGGGATCTACAAGCTTCGTAAAATTTGCAGAACGATCTGGGATCTATAAGCAGCAAAAAAAAGCGTAGCACGAAAATCGCTGTTTGACACATCTATGTATTTATTAGTTAGTATTCGAAAGTTTTGCTGATGGAGCTGACGTTGAGGAGATACTTGACTGGCTGGAGTCTAAATAATCCTCCTCCAAATGTTTATAAAATAATTAACAAATAAGCGTACTTGCTGTGGCGCTCATTTCTGATATTGTGATATTTTCATATCAGCTGTTTTTGACGTCGATTTTTTTATTTTTAATCAACTCACCCTGTGCATTTTCCTTCAAAAACTTCGCCCATATTCAATAAGGGCGCGCCCGAGAGCCTAACTAACTGTCAAATTTTTGAATGGATAAGGCCTACTTCCGGGCCTCATATGGGCATTACAGTGCAGTGTAACGACGCTATTAAAGTGTATCAAATGATGAAATTTGGCATGAATAATTCAAGCAATCAATCACATACAAAAATTAAAATATTAAAAATTAAAAACACAAATACGATGACAAATCCGTCAAAGTTAGCTGTAAATCAATTAAGTTTTGTCAAAATAAAGGATGCCTTAAAATGCTAATTAAATTTATGGCGAGCGTACCAATAAAATTTCGAAATGAAAATACACATGCTGGACAGCAAAATTTAATCAAGACAAAAGCTTATTAAATATTAATGAATACAATATGGAGAATTATAATAAATGGAATAAAATAAAAGTTTTCAACGCCATGCTTCAACAAATCTAAAACAACAGCTCCAATTTTTAACTACTTTGACCTTCGGACCACAGATGGACAAGTTCCCCGTATACACCCCTAGCCTTGCCTTCAGTTGGTCATAATAAATTTTGGTAGCATGAGAAGTTTACGCTTGTCAGTGAGCTTACAAAATGAATGTAGAGGAGAGTTTTGTTGTTGGACGCGTTGAAAACTGGAAACGAAAAATGAAAAACTCGACCGAAACTTTTCTCCATACATGTGCAGACATATCATTCTTTATGTCGCTGTCTCTGTCACTGACTCTATGTACATATATCTATCTCTGTCTCGATGCTTGGAAGTTTTGTTGTAATATATTATGGTCAGTGGCGAGTGAAGCAGCTCGGCAACTCACAGTCTTCATCCGTGCAACCCCGCACCGCAAAAGTTTGCAAACAATGCCACATTAACACATTTGTTGAACGTATAATCAATTTGTAATTTGTTGCCGCAGCAAATTCGTGGATATAAGTCCACTATAAGCGACGGAGAGACGTTGCAACAAAGAAAAAGTTGCCCCTTTCCCCTCTACACACCCTCAAGGGGCGTCCAAAAAAGCGAAAACTTGTATGTCAACAAGAAACTTACACACAGTACTCGTATGAGGAGACAAGCTCTCCTTGGGTCCTCGAGGGGAAATGGGGATAGAGAATCTGAACCTTACATATGCGACGGGGGCTTCAACAAAATAACAAACAAACTGCACAACCAATGAAAAAGTTACAACTTTATGCTACACTTTTGTCACGGCATGATGGCAGCGCTGACAGAGGGGGATAGGTGCACTTTTAAGAGGGTGTTTATGTGCGTAATGGCACCAAAAAGATTGACAGAAAGTTACAAAATTAAGAACAACTTCAGCCAGTTTTAACATTCAGCTCCAAACAGAGTAATAGAAATAAAAATAAGTATTTATAAATTAATTTAAGAATAAAGATTTATTTCAATGGTGTATTTATTTTGGCATGTGCATATTAAAAAATATATATTTCAAACATTTTATTTTGAGATATTCAAGTAACTACAACAATATTTAAGTTATTTGTCCTGACTGACTGTTATACTCACTCATCATTACGCAGCCCCTATGATAAAAGCTACAAGGCAGAAATTGCTACACAACATGGCAGTGAAAAATATAGCGCAAGCTAACTTTGGCGCGCCAAAGTTTGTATACCCTTGCAGTCCCCTGTGTAAGCAGTCAGATATTTTACAAAATTTGTTAAATGTTGATTTTGAACCGATCGTTCCTATGGCAGCTATATGATATAGTAGTCCGATTTACACCAAATTTGATCAGCCTGTTTAGAACTTAATCAAACACACAATGTGTATATTTGGTTGAGATATTTTGAGAAACAAAAAAGTTTTTCATACTAAATGTTGTTTTCGAACCGATCATTCCTATGACAGCTATATGATATAGTAGTCCGAATTACACCAAATTTGGTCAGCCTGTTTAGAACTTAATCAAACACACAATGTGTATATTTGGTTGAGATATTTTGAGAAACAAAAAAGTTTTTCATACTAAATGTTGTTTTCGAGCCGATCGTTCCTATGGCAGCTATATGATATAGTAGTCCGATTTTCACCAAATTTCGTCAGCCTGTTTAGAACTTAATCAAACACACAATGTGTATATTTGGCTGAGATATCTTGAGAAACAAAAAAGTTTATCATACTAATTGTTTATTTCCAACCGAGCGTTCCTATGGGAGCTATATGATATAGTGATCCGATCCGGCCGGTTCCGACAAAAAGACGGACCTGTACCAAGTTTCATCAAGATAGCTTCAAAACTGAGAGACTAGTTTGCATAGAAACAGACGGACAGACGGACAGACGGACATGGCTATATCGACTCAGCTCGTCGCCCTGATCAAGAATATATATACTTTATGGGGTATGTGAGGCTTCCTTCAATGCGTTACACATTTCGTGACAAAAATATAATACCCTCTGCAAGGGTATAAAAATGCAGTAAACTAGAGTGGATACCATACAATGTTACCATACAATAGATGTCGCCACTGCGAAGTTAAGTAAATGAACACAGAGTCGCTAGCGTCTCTTCTTCTTCCTTTTGCCCGTAACATTGCTAGTTGAATAACTTCCACGTTTATCATCCGATCTGGACAGGTTTGGACCATAGTGTATATTATATGTTTCAAAAATCAAAGGGCTAGCACTAAAGGGGCTCTTGTAATTCGACTTCGAAATTTTCTATTTCAATTTACAGGGGCGGAGGGGGGCATGGCAAAAATCTAAAACAAACTTGATCAATGGGAGATATAGATGTACCTACATGCCAAATTTGGTGTCTCTAGCTCTTATGGTCTCTGAGATCTAGGTGACACAAAAGTGGACAGACAGACGGACATGGCTCCATCGACTCGGCTGTTGATGCTGATCAAGAATATATATACTTTATGGGGCCTGCCACGCCTCCTTCTGCCTGTTACTCACATTTTTTTGCACAAACTTAATAGACCCATTTGTACTTTTTTAAAGTACTGGGTCTAAAAACTATCGTGCAATAAGACGCCGCGGCGTCTTGTGAAATTCCAACTAGGCTTAAATTTGGTTGAGATCGGGTGACAAGTTAACCTTTAGTATGAAGAGCTTATCTCAACCAAATATACACATTATGTGTTTAATTAAGTTTTAAACAGGCTGACCAATTTTGGTGTAAATCGGACTACTATAACTTATAGCTGCCATAGGAACGATCGGTTCGAAAACAACATTTAGTATGAAAAACTTTTTTGTTTCTCAAAATATCTCAACCAAATATACACATTGTGTGTTTGATTTAGTTTTAAATAGGCTGACCAATTTTGGTGTAAATCGGACTACTATATCTTATAGCTGCCATAGGAACGATCGGTTCGAAAACAACATTTAGTATGAAAAACTTTTTTGTTTCTCAAAATGTCTCAACCAAATATACACATTGTGTGTTTGATTTAGTTTTAAACAGGCTGGCCAAATTTGTTGTAAATCGGACTACTATATCTTATAGCTGCCATAGGAACGATTGGTTCGAAAACAACATTTAGTATGAATAACTTTTTTGGTTCTCAAAATATCTCAACCAAATATACACATTGTGTGTTTGATTTAGTTTTAAACAGGCTGACCAAATTTGGTGTAAATCGGACAACTATATCATATAGCTGCCATAGGAACGATCGGTTCAAAATCAACCTTTAACAAATTTTGTAAAAAATCTGACGGCTTACGCAGGGCACTGCAAGGGTATCCAAACTTTGGCGCGCCAAAGTTAGCTTGCGATATATTTTTTTTAAGTTTTCTCAACCAAATTCGCAGATTATTTTTATCTCGCCATGACAAATCTGGCCTTCTCCAACTAAATCTGTCGTTTTTTCGACCAAATTATAAAGAATAGTATTTAAAATTCTGTCTATCAAATGGTGTGCTTAAGAATATATGGATAATCAGCTAATTGATGTCAGTCTCTTTTGATAACATGAATATTACCAATTATCATTCAAAAGTTATACCATTAAGCTTAACTTTTCATAAAATTTCGTTGACTTCATAGTCAATTTCAACTTATTGAAATGATGTTTTGTGATAGAAGAGAAATAAAACAAAGAACATTAAAAAAAATAGAAAGTTTAATTTCTTTTGTGCGATTGTAGATTATTTTCAATTTTCTTGTCAATATGACAAAGTATTGACAGATTTATTGAAAAAACATGTTGACAATATGCAAACGAAACTCAGATAAGAAAACTTTCATAATTTATATGATTTGCATGCAAAGTTTGTAGTAAGTATATAAATTTGAGAGACACACACTCACACACACAGACACACACATTTCATTTCACACTTTTGCACACACGCGCCATGCAAATTGAGTGCAGCTGTTATCAGAAAGAGTCCAAAAAGGGAATATAACGTAAAGAAGAAGAGCAAACAGATAATGCTTGATAAATGTGTGTACAATGTGTAGAGGCCACACACTAAAGGACGAAGAGTTAACAACATAAAGCGCCTTTTAACAGCACCAGAAAGCGGCTCGTAACCCGCACTTTGACCTTCCTTCTCCCCTCCCACTCCGTCGCTTTGTGCGGCTTTTTATATGCAAATTTGTTAAGGGTTAACATTTGGCTGAAGGTCAGTTGGCAATGGTTTGTATTTGGTATTGCCACAATATATATTGTATATCATTTTTTTAAGCGACAAAATTGATTGACATTTTGCACCCTTGAGGCTGTTTTCAATATACCAAACGACTACCAATAACTCCTCCCAACACATTCAAGAGATGATTTTCTGCTGATAAACCCTTTAAGCCATTTTTAGTTTATTGTTATACAACAGAGAAAAAAAGTAGAAGAATAAAAAAAAAAATAAATAAATTTTCATATAAATTGAATGTGAGCAGTGGATGAAATGTGAAATGTGTTGCCTCCGGGCCATTTCATTGTGCGTGTTGAAGTTTGACAATGCGAATTTGACAAGGGAGGAGGAAAGCCCCAGCTGATAGAGGGCTCTGTCAAAGGTGGGATAGAGTTGACTTGACTTAAAGCTTTACAATCATTTTGTGATGTGACGATGTAAATTTAATGCTGACTTTTGAATTTGTTTACTTAGTGAAACAAGGATCGTTATAAGAGTGATAATACGATGGATAAATATTATATTAATGTTAATTGACTGAATGAAAGTTCTTTGACAAGTTTTTCAGTTTATTACTACACATTAATAAAAGTAGAAGGTTGTATATTAAACATTAAACTTACATGAAGAAAGCATATACTTCTCACTCAGTAGAATTATTCTGTGATATTAACCTTATAGTAATAGCACTTCAACTTGCTTCCAGACATCGGGAACGTTTGCTAGAAATTCGAAATAAAAAATATTTACAAATTAAAAATAAGTAATTGCCATCTGTCGCACACGTTTTCATTATTTTCACGAGCTTGTGTAATTTTCCAGTAATTTTTCAGCCAGCATGCATGTCTGCTTCTTCAAGTTCATCACTCGAGCCTAAAAGTATTTTCAGTTGTTTCCATTTACATTTGCTAAAGTCCTTGTGAACTTTTTTTGACATCATGTGAAGCGACGCAATCTGGCAGCTCATTTATTTTTTGTCTAACTGACATATGCCATGTTTTTGAATTCTTAAATGCTGTATATAATTTTGTGATGTGAATATTATTTTGTTATTTTGTAAATGCATAAAATTCTGATACTTTGAAAAATATTTGCAGTACACCAATCAAATTGCTCATTAATTGAACGTAGCGAAACGCATCGAATTGAAGGGCGAAACAGCATACCAAATATATCAGAGAGAGAGAGAGAGAGAGACAGAGATAGAATGAGAGAAACATAGTCCAAATCTAAAACGAAATGTAATGGAAATGCAATAAAAACAAAACCGAGAACCAATTCAAAGTTCTGCACTGCGATAATTCATTAGAAAGTTCAACGGCGCGTAAAATTGAATTATGCATTTTGTAGATGATTTCGTTTTCGATATTTTTGAAATTTTCGGCACAGCGTGCTTTTCCGAATTTCTAATTAAACATATATATATATATACATATGTACAACAGAACGCGAATTCGTCACAAGCTAAGCAAAAATTTGTAATTCTCATTCGTTGTTAGAGTTTCCCTTTTGAGCGGCTAATCACTTTAATATTAGATATTAATTGAATAGCTGGATTTGCACTCTCAATGATTTTTAAGCCAATTAAGCTGTGGGCTGAGAAGTATAAAATACAAATGGCTTAATATAGTTAATAATCGATATACCAAATAGTATCAAAAAAATATATATTTATTGAGATCATAGAAACAGTTCTTAACATTACTTTAAAGCTTTTCAATAATTATCTACATACATATTTGTATGTACAGTACATTAGTACTGTAAACATTTGGTTATTTATTAGCTGCAATAATAAGCAGTCAATATATATTATTGAAATTTTTTTCAAATTACTAGATTAATTTTGCAATATTGCGAATAAACCAGTTTGGACTGCAGAACTTAATTCATTGAAAAATAAACAATTTCTAATCACAACCTAGTTAAAATACATTTAAAGTTGGAAAAAATTTAATTTCAATTATGATTATAAAAACCTTAACTCCTTTTTAAAGTTCCGACTCAAATGATTACATATAAAATCTTTAGCTGGTAGCATAAGCCAACGATTCTGTTACTCTTTTTGCACCAGCTTTCTACTTTCAGGTTTTTCTCACATTTCGCTAATGCAATAAAATGCAGTTACATATCTAATAGAGAGATGGCAAATGGCTAGGGCCATTATTTAGTGTGAGATTCATTTGCTGTTTAAGCGCATAAACTATGGAGCCACCTGTAAGCCGCATGCCAAACGCTGACAGGCAACGCTTAACGCGAAAATCTTTTAAATCGCTTTCTCGTCCACCTCGTCCTGTTTGTCCTGCTGCTCCGATAGCCAAGCTAGCTGAGCACTTGAGTCTGTTGTGGCTTTTTCCCTCTATTCACCAAGAATGGTAAACAAAAATGTTTTTTGTACGGCATTTCTACGGGTTTCTATGTTGCCAGCTTAAATCTGAATCCTGTGGCAAAAGCAAAAAGGACGTTCGCCTTGATAACCAAAAAGCAAATAGGTTTCCCTGACTTTTCCCAGGGTTATCATTGAGGGGCAATCTATAAAGGCTGATTGACTGCTTGATATAGAGCTGCAATGTCCCTGGACTACCTTTAATCTTTAAGCACTTGAACCAACTTATTTTGGAGTTGTAGAATTTATCTTTGTCTACGCTTTCCCTCTCCTCTCTTTAGCATGAAATTCGACAGGAATCGCGTGGTAACCTTTATAAGTATATTCAAAGGCTGCCATCAAAGAAGATTCTCGTCTCTTATAAGAAAATAACATACATTTATTAATCTCATCAGAAAGCTGACAATCGAAAACGCAACATAAAAAGCAACGTGAGAACCGAAATTGTTTTCATAGAGGGTGGAGGGAGAATCATTTATCACTCAATTGTTTTGAGTTTATATGTAAATCATGTTTAATTTAGAAACCAATTTTCAAATATAGCACACGTGGCGTATGCTTAATTAAAGACAGGCTTTCAATTTTAAATAAAGTTTCGAATTGCTGCAAATTTATAACAAATTTTTTGCAAACAAAATTAAAGTCAAACACATTTTTAATAGCATTCGCAATAACAACAAACAAAATGAAGGAGACACGGCACAAAATGATTTTCTACGCAACATTTAACAGATGCGCATACACACTCACACGCCCATCACGCCCACATTTCCGGCCCTTGAACTCGCCCATCAACACAGAAAAAAGGCCAATTGGTTAGGCACAGCAAAAAAAAAAGCAATAATGGAAAAAGGGTAGCAAAAAAGGCAAAAGCGGCTTTGATGTTATTGCCGCAAATTAGCTAGAAATCTTTTTGACTGTTTTTGGTTGCACCTTTCCCATATACCTTTTGCCAGCTTATTTTCCACCACCTTCCCTGCCCCCTTTACCTAATTATCTACCTACAGCTGTGCATAGAATCGCTCAGATAAAAATTGCTGAAAAATAATTTAACTTAAATTGAGTGCGAGCATGTGCAGAATTTCAAATCAATTTCGCTGCCCTCAGACTGAAAACGGAGAAACTACACAAAAATTGTTCGTAATATTTTCGTCGTTCTCCTTTGCTGTATTCTTTGGGCAACTTACCAAGTCCAACGTGTAAGCGGATTTTTTCTTGAAATATATACCCTGTAATTATCAAAATTTAAGTTGCGGTGTTATCATTAAGTGGACAGAACTTTTTTATAAGTTTTTATTACACATGCAATGTATGTACATATGAATATTTTATTTAATTGTTTATTTTGTTTATCAAAACATGGTATTTGATCAATATTATGCAAGAACAAATGTATTTTCTATTCATTTTATGTTCACTCTAGTTATACTTCGTTTACTTCATTCATTATATTTGCTTAATTAATAGTAGGGTTAGCTTATAATAATCCAATTAATTGTATTTTTATAATGTCTCCATATGTATACACTGATTGTATAAAACTGTCAACATAATATAGTATAGTCGATCATTATAGAACGATAAAAATAAAAAATATTATATGTTGAATATAACTTAGTATATTTATGGCTAATCTCCAGGTTAAACCTGCATATTATCATATTATATTATACAAATATAATAACCTTCAAAAGACTAATACCAATTATTTGAAAAATAGTTTTTATCATAACTATATGAAGAATTCACATCTGCTTACCAGATATTATCTAGTCGATCATTTTTACTAATATCTTTTATACATGATTATTTAACGGCACTGCAATATTGTTTACAGGGTACATTCTAGTCGATGACTTCTCCTTTTTTGAGCTGCTTTCCTGGCAGCAGCAACAAATTTTTGCTGCTTCAATAGCTCAAATACTATTTTATGCTTAGTTGATTATTGACTGCAAGTGGAAATTTACTTTTGCTCCATCTTCCCTGTTCGAACTACAAACCTAGACGATGCTCAATAGACGAGTAGACGGTGCTCGGGTTGTTGGTACTCGGTGCTCAGTTCTTCATTCTTGATTTTGAACTCAACTAGCACTCGATTGCATTCAGCTCGTTGTTGGGTTAAGTCTGGCAGAACGTTAAAAATTGGCAGACAGTTTGTTTGTTTTTCAACTTAACACGGAAATTGTATTTTTGCTTTAGTAGAAAAAACTTGTAAACAAATTGCTAAAAACTATGCACACAATTTGTGAAGCTTGTCAGCTTGGATTTCCTCGCCTTGTCTTTCATTTATTTTACTTACGATTCATTAAAAGTTGTTGTACCGATTATTGTATTATTTATTGAAGACTTTTATGAAAACAACTTTTAACACTTTTAAAATTTCATTAAGATTTTTGTTTTGTCAGAAAGTTTAGCTTCTGAAGATATTATAATTTGTGTTTTCTCTTTCTGGCTCTTTCTTTTCTTATGGTCTCAAGCAAAAAATCGAATGAAATTGCCAAATTTGGTGTCTCTAGCTCTCATGGTCTCTGAGATCCAGGTGACACAAAAAGGGACAGACAGACAGACGGACATGGCTATATCAACTCGGCTGTTGATGCTGATCAAGAATATATATACTTTATGGGGTTTGCCACGCCTTCTTCTGCCTGTTACACACATTTGCACAAACGTAATAGACCCATTTGTACTTTTTCAAAGTACTGGGTCTAAAAATCTTTGATATTAGCAATCGAATCGAATAAGAAGAAAAATCTTGAAGGTAAAAAAGTAAGTCAAGACTGGAAGATACCCTGTGTCGAAGTCTCATATAACTACAAAAGAGATCACTTGTCTATCATCTTTTCTGTAACCCATTGCTACTTATTTGATTATGAGAAGGGATTCAAGATATGAAAAATCAACATTTTGACAGGGAGAACAAAAAGAAATTATGCTGCAATTGTTAAAGTCAGGCCCAATACTGGTGCAGAGTATGTAAATATTTCCGACAACCAACAAATATTAAAGAAAAACACACACGCAGAGTGAAGCCACAAAAACATATGCAAACAAGATGAAAACTGTCTGACGGACGACGAATGAGGAAACGAGCCAAAATGGAAGAGATAAAAGTGGAGCAGCTGGAAAACGCACTCGGATGGTCTTCAGGGTTCTTCACTTGTTGTTTCTTATATTAAAATTGGAGTTGCTTTTTCTCCTTCCTCTTTATTGTTGTCGGCCATCTGTTGTCGCGTGGGCAATCAAAAAAAATAAAGCACCAAAAAAAGGAAAATATTTTAGTTGGCTGTGGAAATCAAATTCTCAGTTGGACTTCAATTTGTCGTCTCGTCGTGTCCCTTTTGGTCGATTGTCATTGCGGTGTCTGCCGCTGTCAGTTTCAGTTCCGTTAACTGCCAACTTTTCTGACTTTCTGTCAATGGCGACAGCTGCAACGATCTCCTGTCTCTCCCTCTCTCTGCCCTGAGTATGTAAATACGTCTTGGGCAAAAAATCAAAATCAAATGCCATTCAAACTGAATTTAAAAAGCACTCCCAGAGTCTGCCTCTGTCTCTGCCACTTTTGATTAATTTTTTGTTGTTTTTTCAACAGCAGCAAGGTCACTACTAGGCTGGTAAAATGAGCAGCATACCAGTTCTTCTATGTTTGCATGTTTTTTATTTTCTCATGTTTTTTGTTTGACTTGCATAACGAACGCAATGCATCTAAGGAATGCGAACTGTGGCTTCGTTAACCCAGTTTCCATATATGTATTTCTCATATGTAACCCTCTTTTTGGTTGCCATGAAAGCGCATTGAAAGCGAAAGTTTCAAGTGGATGAAGTGGCGGCAGAGTAGGCGGCATCTAACGGTAACTAGACGCACAAAAGTGCAAGAGCAAGCAAGCACACAAAGTGTAACATACATTTGAGAGCTTCGCGTCATACTACGGTTCATACGTCTATTTCGATTGTGTTAAAGTTGTTCATGAACTATGCCAAAAAGTTGACAGTACATGAAACAAATTTGTTTTATTATAATAATTAAGGTAAGCCAAATCTAGTTATATTATTGTTTTAACTTGGTGTAAACCCTTCTTCTGGTTTACCTAAATTAGAGTGCAAGTTCTTCTGGCCATTGTTAGCCGAGTTCTTGTTGACTGCCACAAAAAGCAGGCAAACAAAGCCGAAAACAAACAACATTCTCGATGGGCAAACAAAATTTAATGCTGGCCAAATTTAACAGCAACTATAAACAAATAAAAAATAAAAAAAAAAATAGGGAAAAGACCATATAATACGAGTAGTTCTGCAGTGCAATTTACACTTTTTTATGTGCAACTTTGTTGCACAATATTTCACAGTCAACAAAAAAGTTTTTCAACACTTTTCTTTTTTTTAATTTGTTTTTGAAAAATGTGAGAGCAAAGTTTTTAAATTGTAATATTTATATGGCTCATGGTCAAGCTCGAAAAGTTTTTGTGTTGCCAGCGACATGTAATTTATTTTCTAAATGTGGTAGATTTTTTTCTCTCAAAATTCATCAATGGCAGACGAAAAACGCAACGTAAAATGTCAAATAATTTTTTAAAGATTTATATAGTGAAAAATTTGCAAAGCTAATCAATAAATTCTTATAATGTCTTTGTAAAATATATTAACATTTCGTTGTATCCTTTTTTTCTTGTTTTTTAATACTTTTCTTTCCTTTTAAACATGATTAACTGCCCAAAACAATCGTTGAAGTCAACTTCCTTCTTATAGCCGAAGATAATGGTATTTGTTCTTATTCCTTGTACATAAGCCAGGAGAGAATCTTAACTCACACTCAATTAAATCAACTTATTTTTGGTCAAATAATTTTACATAATACCAGCCAACATTGGAGCTCATTAATTTAACTTAAGAGTTCAAGCAAAAAAGCGAAAAAACTGGCGCCAACGCACAGGACTATAGACCCAAAGGAACTGGATGCCAGGTGGAGGGATACGAGTAAAGAGAACAAGAAGAAGATGAAGAAAGTATACAAAAAGTAGCACAAAAGCGGATTTTCATTCAAGGTGAAAGCAATCAATCAATATTCATGAAATCAGATTTAATTTTAAGCGCATTTAAGTTACGCCCAATGTCGACCGCTCGAAACTCCTCGCCTCTTTTGGGAGGTAATGATTCTGGCAGAAAATTTTGGGTGACAGTGTGAGACAGTCAGATGGTGGGGTTGGTTAAGGAAAAACAACAATCACTGGTAGGGCAAACGACGATGTCGAACCAAATGAAACTGTTGAGACAAGGCAAAGTTGGAGGAACATCATTAGAAGCTCGTGGGCTTTTGTGGGGATTTCTGTCCGGAAGGAACGCAGCAAAAAAGGGGGGTTGACGTTGGGGGTGTTGGTTTGCCGTGTAGATCTTTGAGACCACGCTAATTGTATGGCAACTGGGAATTGTTGGCGAGATGCCTACCCCACCTGGCCATTGGGTTCTTAGAATTGTAGGAGAGAGAAAATGCGGGAGAAAATGAGGAATGGTTGCTGCCAAGTAGCTGACGCGCATAAAACTAAGCTGTCAATTCAATTTTGTAATCAGAGTGGCATGAAAAATTAAATAAAACATGCAAATAAAATTATTACGCGTAATTTGTGTACAGGGTCGAAGGATCGAGAAAAAACCATTGGCAAAATTTAAATTTGAAACGGAAGGAAAATTTACAGAGAGTACAAAAATTAAAGTAGAGGTTAAAATTGTTGAGAATAGTTAAATCAAAAAAGTATCCACTTATTTACTTACGAACTTTTCTCATTTACTTTTTCCAACTAATTATTATGTACAACTATGTATGTATGTTTATATAGAAAGAAAGGAAATTAACTTAATGGAATATTAATTAAATTAAAAATACTTGTTAAACATAAAAGTAACTTAAATATACATTAAAATCAGCTAAATAAATCATTCGTCTTTCAAAGGAATTGTTTTATTTTATTAACTCTACATTTAAAAATTGCTTTTAAAAAAATAAAATCGGTACATTACAAAATCCATAAGATGAAAGCATTTTTTATTAATTTCTGCAAAATTATATATATCCTGCAAAGCTACTTTACCTGTACCTTTTCTCCCTCGGTAAATTACTTTAGGAACTCCCATGAATATTGGAGTAAATATTTTGTTAATTCGCATTTTTTAAGTTTATTTATATAATGTTTCTGTTATTTTAAAGCTTAATTAAAAGGTAATGAAATGAAAATAACTCATAATAAAATAAAACAACAGTTTAAAGTGTACACAATCACTGGCCTTTGGGCAGGCACTTAATGGCCTCGTGAATATAAATATGTAGAGTAAATGAGAATGCGAGAGAGAGATGAAGAGAAAGATCTATAGCTTTCGGCTCAAACAACACCATAACAAAAGCAAAGTTAATGAAGTCTTTAATTAAGTTTTTATCTGTCTGTGTGGTGGTTAGTTTACGGTAATTCTTTTTTTATTCCACAGTTTTAGTTTTTTTTTTTTTTGACCGCCGAGAACTAGTAGGAAAAGTGTGCTACCCATGATGAAAAGCAGCTTGACCCAAAAAATAAATCTAAAAGCGGGGAAAACCCCAAAACTAACACTGAATTAAGCAAAGCATTGAGGGGTTGCCCAACCGGCTAATTTAATATGTGTGGCAACCCCTATTCTCAACTGAGCTCATTTTTCATATGATGATCCTTTTTTTCTCCCCCCATAGTTGCTGACCTTTTTTGTTGTTTCGTCTTCACGAAGAGATTTGTAAATTTGTGAAGCATTTTTTAATGTGCTTAATTTTATTTCAGCTTTGTGCTTTTGTTTTATATGGATGAGGCGAGTCATTGCTCGTTTTGGCCATCGGTCATTTGAGTTCAGGACATGGACATGTGTTGCTGGTAAAACTTTGTCGTTGTCGTTGTCCTTGTTTATCACAAGAGCGGCTTTATTGGTCAGCAGGGGTTAACACAGTCAACAACAACAAGAACAACAAGAAGACTAACACAGTTAGTTTTGTCAGTGACCCAGCATTAAATACTCTCCCC
Organism: Drosophila neotestacea; assembly: GCA_035044365.1. NCBI lineage: Eukaryota > Metazoa > Arthropoda > Insecta > Diptera > Drosophilidae > Drosophila > Drosophila neotestacea. Next base: position 631,960 of record JAWNMD010000660.1, read on the forward strand.
CGTTTTCCATTTCCAATTTCCATTTCTCCTTTATTCCCCCTCATTGTATCGTTGAGCGCGTCTCTCGCCGCGGGTTATTTGTTGGTTTTGTTTTTGGCTCATGCATCGCTCTTGCCGTTGGTTCGGTTTGGTTTGGTTTGGGATTCGGTTACTGGTTTTTCTATAGGAAATGAGGTAGAGGGAGGGTGAGGGACAGTGTCCGGTGGCGGGTGCGATTCCCATTTTGCGCTTATTTAGTGCGCTAATGGGGCGTAAGTGTGATTTGGCAAGTGTTTAATGAGCTTTTCACCTTCCACCTTTATCTTTTGCCTTCCATCAGGTATATTATGGCCATAGAGGGGTTTAAGGGGAAGAAGAAGAGTATGTATGGGGTTCAGGCATATCATATAGATAGAAAAAGAGAAAAATAAACTACAATATGGATAACTACAACTAAACTAGACTGATGCAGATAAATGGGTATCTAAAATATATTTTCGATGATGCTATAATAATTCAAGAGCTAATAATCCACTTGTACGTATTATAACTAAAACATAAATAATATTTATAATATTTTGAATGATCGAACAGTAAACTGAGCTATTTACAGATACAGTTAAGCAGTGTCAACTTATTTTATCTTTTACAGTCTTTTGCATATTTGAGAACTATAAGTAGTGACAACTCAACTTATTTCTTCACTTTGTACTTCAATGATTTAATATAATAAGATCGTTATCAAATTATAAGACACCTCGTTTTTCTTTAATATTTTTCGTGATATGACATTTAGCTAAAGAAAAAACATGTCAACATTCTTTATAAGCAACTGTTAGGTATTATTACTAAAACATTAATAATATTTATAATATTCTAAATGATCGAACAGTTAACTGAATTATTTACAGATACATTTAAGCAGTGTCACCTTTTTTTCTCTTTTACAGTCTTCAGCCTATTTGAGAACTATGTGGCCACTAAGAAGTGCCAACTCAATTTATTTCATCACATTGTAGTTTCCATGAATTAATACAATACATATATTCTTTAACGTTTCATGTATTAAGAAGATCATTTAAAGGTTTTAACTATCAATTCAACGCGAATTCAATTACTTTGAATAACTTTTCTGAACTGAAGTTAGAACATCTAAAAAAATTCCACGTGGAAAAATCTTGCCGAATGTAAATGCCTGAACAGACCTGTATTTTTTTCTTATCAAGCCCTTTCCGGCTCTTACCTTTTTTATATTTATTTAGATTTAAATACATATATATATAAATGCATGAACACGTTCGCTCACTAAATAAATACATAACAAGCCTATAAACTTTAAACTTTGTGGCGGTCGGCCAAAGCATTTCGTTATTTCGTAGAAAACGTTGTTTTCACAGAAACAGATAATTTTTCAACAAATCTTTAAGAACGCGTTATTGTTTTATTAAAAGTTCTTTTAGCAATTCTGCGTATATATGTTTTTGATACTCACACTTGACTTTTAGAATTTGGGTAAATTAAGAGACACATACACTTACATATTTAAAGAACTTATAAAATATGCAACTAGCAAAAATTAAGCAATAATAAAAGCAATACAAATTCATATAAAAATTTATACAAATTTAGGTTCGGACTCGAACCTTGGTTCAGGGGCTCCACAAACCGGTCCGCGAACCGAACCTTAATATTACTCTATGGCTCGAACCACCGAACCGAGCCTGCCCCTAAATTAAAACGAAAACAAAATACAAATATTAAGAATAATATTTCCGATATATGTATATACATACATCTGTATGTCTTTCTCATATGCCCTCATAGGGATATCGATATTATATAGTAGCAGAGAAGATATGTTTACGTGCACTTTAAGGGAATTCGATGCTTTCCATAAAAATTCAATGGTTTGTCCTAATTGCACTTGCTTGTTAAAGTAATTTACAACGCTTTTATCAAATTACTTCAATATACCAATGAGGATATGTAAATTGCTTTTCTAATTATAATATTATAACCATTTAGAAATTTACTTTATAAATTAGAACGAAATTTTCTTGTTTTCTAAACTGTAACTATTTCTAATTTAGATTTTCTTAGCTTAGAAACATATTTTTCCAATGAATACATTAGCTCATAGTTATGTCTACAAGTTTAAGTTGTATGTATGTATCTCTCTATCGTTGAAACGGCAGAGAAATCTCTTTAATTTAATTTTCCAATAACTTTTATGGTCTATTAGCCTTAACCATTTGTAAATTCTGGTGAAATGAAGAAAGCTTATTTGACAAAAATGTAATTGCTAAACTTGTTATACATGGCTATCATTTATTTACATAACTCTCGAGCTACTTAAAAGAGTTTTACAAGAACATTGCAATAGCTTAAAATGAGTTTATATCATGAAAGGCTTTAAAACAGCCTAGTTAAATAGACTCAACTATATAGTATTTTGGTAGTAACTTAGCGAAAGCGCCTTCAAAACTATTATCTACCTGTCCCAAACGAATAGAAAGTCCGCAACCTATCACAACATTCGCAAAGTAACTCCATGCGTGACCTGACAGTTACAAACTGTTATAGGTCAGTAGATAAAAGACGAAGTCAAGAGAAAAAAATGAGAAACTCTCGGGATATGCTCTGAACAGTCAACTGGGAGAGCAAAACGAGCCAGAGAGCGTGTGAACGAGAGAGAGAAATGGAGAGAGAGTATGGGCTGTTGGAGAGCATCCAACACTGAGAGAGCAAAAGCTTTTTCGAACTTCAAACATTATTTAGCTAAAAAGGGAACTTGTCCCAAAAATGGGAAATTTTAACATGGGTATGTTGCTAAGGGTAATTTTACAACTCGAATAGATTGAAGGTTATGGAAACTAGAAATGTAATACAATTTGTTGATAGCAATCTACTTTGTTAATCATTAAAAAGTTCCGTCAGTTAAATAGATTTTAGATAAGCAAAATTTGTGGAATAAGTAAAAAAAAAAAAGGAATTCATTGTTTTGTAATGGGTTGCCTGTCTAATTGGAAAATCATTGTTATTTATTGCCTATAACTATCTGCATTATTCAATTGAAAATGTAATGAGAGGCCTGCAATATTATTGTGAACTGCATTATGTGGTCCGCAATTTTGAACGTCTTGCCCCTTTTGCACTTGCCCTTATTCTGACTTAATTCTGCTTAATCATGTACTTGCCACTTCAGTCTCAATCTCTCCCCTTGGCCATACATTAAATGCGCTAATATTTACATTAATTTGATTAAAAGCATTTTAACAACATTTGGGCGCATCACAGTAAAATTTACAGCATGTATGCCTTTTGGGCCTGGCCCAAACCCAGGCACACACTCTTGCCACAGTCTTACCACAACTGCAGCTCTCAGGTGGCATCTCAGGTGCCGTCAGTCAGTCAGCATCGAGCGGAAGTTTAGCCTGCATAGCGGAAGTGCACGTAACAAAATGGCCGCCCATTTAACGCATGTGTTTGCACGTGCGGCTACCCTTCTCTCCCTCTCCACCAGCTACTACAAGTTATAACTGGAGAAGGGATGGAAGGAGGGGAGAAATAGGGAGATGTACGTCTTTTCTTCGTTTTCCAGCCATTTCAGCAGAAAACTCAGCACTGTGAAAGGCGAAAAGTTCAACAGCAGCCGCTCAGCAATTTTTACCTGACTGTAAGAAAGTTTTTCATTTGATTTCTGCTTCTCTGTCTGTGTGTGTGTGTGCGTGTGTTTGAGTTTCTGTAGAAAACATTTTTCTGGTCTTTTAGATATCCAGAATATCTGGGGTCTGTTGCAGGTCTGCCAGCTGCGGGCATTTCTGCTTTCTGCTTATCGCTTGCCCCCAAAAACTGCAAATGTTCGAACTGCAAACGGTGAACTGCGGATTACTTGCGGATTTGTCCTTGTCCTCGCTGGCCAGTTAAGAATTTAAGCTTTGACTATCCCTCTCTCTCTCTTTCTCTATCTGACTGACATTACCAACCAAGGGGCCATACCCCCGGGGTTCTATCAGCCACCCACTTTATTTGTTTTTCACGCTAAGCGGCCAAGTTGGGACCATCAAGGAAAACTTCAACTGCAGTGCAAGTCAAATTTTGACCAGAAAAGCGTCAAAGTTTTCTCTGACGCTTTGCACTTTTGCATATTTCAAGCCAAAAACTGAAGCACCTGCGAAAGGATACTGACAAAGAAAAAACTGCGAAACAAAGCTGACGGACAAATACTCTAACCAAGGTAGACGATGTCAGTATATAGAAAAGAATAGAAGAATGATATTAAAGGTAGTCCGTAAACCTTTTTAAAATCTCTTTAACCCATTTTGAGTATTAAGATTAGAAAAAATAAAACCATTTCAAAATGCTAGACTACTACTACTACTTGTCTATGATATCTTGACCAAACTACCAACTTCATAGGATGTTACTTTTAATTTTGTATAAAAGAGTGTGCTCTGATAAACTCCAACAAAATGATACAGACTCTGGAGGTTAATCATGCTGTTAGGGTATCAAAGAGTTTAATCTAGACTTATGTAAAGTTCAACTAAATAATAAAGTTAAATCGAACATTTTTTAGAACTACTATATTATTTCAATGTTACCAATTAAATATTAAATTCATTAGACTCGCTGTGAGGGTATCAGAACCTATTGTTGGTACCTTGGCAGCATTACAACAACTGTGCATCGTTTATCAGAAACTACATTCCCTCTACAGTCGGCTACATCTTGCTTTTAAACACTTACTTAACTAGAAATTTATGTTGTTTTTGTGCCTCAGTTGGGTTACACTTCTTTTCGTTTCTTTTAGCTTCTGTTTTCTTCACTTCGCTTCTTCTCTTTACTCGTATCTTCTCCTGGGGTCTTAGGGTTTGGGACTATTGGCCCAAAATGTTGCGTTTGATATGTTCCAGACAAACGCCAAGCCAAAAGCAGTCGAGCCATTTGTTGATGTGCAACGACAACTGGGGAGAGAGGGAGAGATAGAGAGAGAGAGGGAGATAGTGGGAGAAAGATAGTAAGCGACGGAGTGGCAGATATATCTATGTAAAGGCGAGTTGGCAAAGTTGAAGTTTTGCTTTAACAAGATAACACGCACCAGCATGAAAAACTGTGGCCAAACTTTTTTACACGGCAAAAGACAGAAGCAAAAAAAAAATCACACGCACAGAGTAAAAAATAGAGATGCAAAAGGAGCAAGAGAAAGAGAAGACCTGAAAATGCTAGAAAGTGGCAGCTACAAAAGGCAAGGCCAAAGAAACGCCGAGAGAATCTATAGCATTTACTATTTGAATAGGTAAGAAATTAATTTTGTTCATTCATCTGATTTATTCATTCATTCACGTACTCATCATGTGAATGCACTTAAGTAATTTACTTTTACATGCCCACATTTTATCTTTCATTTTTCGACTCAATTTCACAAACATGTACATGTATATTTCTAAACAGCTCACTATTTGGGGTAACAGGAAATGATAGGAAATGATGACAAACGATAGGGTGGAGAAGTCAGAGGCTAGGGTGACATGGATGTTATTCGTCCGCTATTCTTTACCCTCCCGACCACAGTAACACATAGTATATTTTGCGGTTACCCCTTAACAAATTTATTTAATTCATTACTTAAATTTGTACGACATGTGGATTCCTTCGTTCAGCGATCGACCAATAGTTATTATTCTACTCAAACATTATACTTATTTCTATTACAATCTTCCGATATTTAAAACATGATTCAAATATGAAATCATGACGCTTCCGCGATTTCAAAAGCAAGAAATACTATTAAATGCCTGACTTTGTTTTTTACATTTACAAAACAGGGAGCGATAACCGTTTAAATCTTTACAAATGTACCAAAATATCTTACCATACGCAAGCTGTACTCACAATTAGAGTGTTATTTACTCACGAATTTATCCATCGATGCAGGTTCGGTGGGCCCATCGAAGAAGCAGATGATGTGATCTGTGTGTTGTTGTTGCTGTTTGCTGTTAATGTAGACATGCAAAGATTATGAAACGGTGATTCGCTGCTGCTTCTTACGATGGTATTTTCAAATAATTTATATGCTTAATGCAAATTAATTTGCCGAACAACAGCTGATTGCGCTCTCCCGTCACTACTGAAGGCAATGCACTGCGTTGGCAATACCGTGCTCTCACAGTACGATGATTTGCCCTTTCGCTCTTGCTGCTTCCTTTTCGCTAAGTGCGATCTGCAGAGCTCTGCTATACCCTGTCGTTTCCTCAGACGGGTATGCAGACTCGTACGCTGATGCCTCAGAATTAAGAACAATATGCTTTCCCTGCTGCCCACTTTCTTTCTTGCTGCCAGCCGACTTTCTGTGCCGCTAAAGTATAGCACCCTACGTCGCGCTGTGCCCAGCAAGTTACAAGTGCCGACACTTCTGCGAAGGTGGGCCAAGGGACAGTACAGGTTATGTCCGGCTGCAAGTTATGTACGGCTGCAGGTTATGTGACCGTTGCAGGGTATGTTGCAGTCTCTGGCCAAAGTTGGGTTACAGACAAGAATTCTCCTGGCAAGGCAAAACACAGCCGACCGATGCTAGATTATTATAAAGATGAGAGCGCGAAAGCGCCAAGACGCAGATCGGCCGGCTGTCCCACTGCAGAATTCCTGCTGCTGCTGCGGACACAAACCGAAATTAGAATAACGCACTTAAACAATGCCACAAAATATCACCTTTTCTCTTGATTCCAGTTGCACTATATACATAAATATTAGCTTCCACTTATATATGTATATGTATATGTATATTTATTTATTTTATAATATTTTAAAATCACTTTGCGCTAAATGCGTGTGGTCTTTAAATCAAGTGAACGAGCGTACTTAGAACAAAAGCCTACGTGCCAAAATTACTTCGAGTGAAAAAGTAGTAACTGTTCTTTTGCGAGTGCGTGCAAGTGATCGATGGCTCGCCCACTGCAAGTGCAACCGAGACGACTATACTAACTGACAGCCGCGTAGCGCTGCCAGAATGTTATAAACAGAATTAAATACAATAATGTTATTCCTTTTAAACTGGACACTACAACCTCCAAAATTTTTGGGAGGTACGTTTCGATGGTTCGAACCCTTAAGTAAGATTTAGGTTCGGTTCGCGGACCGGTTTAAGGAGCCCCTGAGCCCAAGGTTCGGGTTCGAGCCCTGGTTCAATGTTATATATATTTCTTGCTTTTATTATTGCTTACCTTTTTACTTGTTGCATATTTTATAATCTCTTTTTATATCAAAATCTAAAATTTTAAAGTGCAAATTAAAGACCACTTACGCACAGAACTGGTCAAAAGAAGTTTAAGTACAACGAGAACGCCTTTCTTGAAGATGTCTTGAAAATGTATCGATTTCTATGCAATCATCTTTCTCCAGAAAATTTACTCCATTAGAAAAAACCCGATGAAGTAATAAAAAACTAAATTTGTGTCGAAATTGTTGCCAGGGCAATCGATTTAATTTTTTTTAGTTTTAATTCCGAACAGAACCTTTTTTTTATAAAAGTGCTCCGGTTTTGGTTCGGGTTCAGTGCTAGAAACATTAAAGGGTACGGTTTGGGGTCCGGTTCGGGCTGCCCAAAAAGCCCGAACCGGTTCCACGAGGTTCGGTTCCGAACCGGTTTACAGCCTTGGTATCAATACTTATCTATTTATTATATCTAATATATATTTACTATTTTATAATATTTAGTTACTTTAAATTGAATGGGAAAATGCTAGCCAGGATATTCTCAACTATATTAAATAAATATAATTTTTTATATCTTCGAATCTCTTACAAATCCATAAACATCTTTTATTAAACCTTCTGTCTAAGCGCTCCTCCAACACTTAAGTTGAATTGTTCAGAAAATGTCATATCAAACCCTTTTACAAAGTCTGATTAACTTAAATGACTTTTTTTTGGTAGAACATAGACGTTGTTCCTTCGTGGCAGTTCATCAAAACGAAAACCTCAATTTACCACAGTTTTTAGCACGTAGTTTGCAACGCAACCCAAAAGTGTGCTTCAAAAATTAACAAAACTCGATCAGAAGTCATTGAAACAAGCCCCAAAATTGCTCTGGTTTCCCCTTCACCCCCATTATTTAAAAACTCTAAACTCGCAAAAAAAAAAATCAGAGAGCTTTACACAAAAAGCACTCAAAATATTGTTGATTATGCCGGCATAGTCACACACACACACACGCACACTCATGGAACGATTGCAACTCTGTCAGATGATGCTCAACAAAGCCTCTTTCCCATGTCCCTTGGACAAGCGAAAAAAACACATCTCAAAAGAAGAGAAAACAGTTTTTTGGTCGCGAGTTTTTTGCCCATGCTTCTCTTTTGGCATTTTTGTACCCTGTAGTCATTAAGAAAGGCGACAATGGGTATGATAAATACATAGTCATTTTACTGAGCGTGAGCATGAAGATTAAATATAAGTATTATAATGTAGGATCAGTATTAACATTTGTATACCCTCCTATAATTAGAAACTGCAAAAACCAGATAGTAATTGTAAGTACATTAAAGGCGACAATGTGTATGATAAATTAGTAGTCATTTTACTTGACGTGGATATGAAAATTAAATCAAAGTTATAATCAAGGCTCATTTATATACCCTGTAATAATTACGAAATTCAAAAAGCAGAGAGTAATTGTAAATTCATAATGAGCTTTAGGATCCTTTTCCTGCTGCTATATTGAACTGGAATATTACAGCTACCTATAGAGTATTCTTCAGTTGTTCTCCGTATAACAACCGCTTCTTGTTCGGTGTCTGTTTTTTCGTTCGGTGTTTAGTTTTGGGTCATTGCGTATTGTTATTGTTTTGCAACCATAGACTGCATATTTGTTTTGCAGCTTGCCTGCCACGGCCTCTTCCCTCTCAATCACAAACCCACGCACACCATAAAATCCGATCTAATAGGTCGTAGACTCATGACTCATTGCCAAAAACCCTGGCAGTCTTTAACTTTTGCATGGGACCCAAATTGGTCAGAAAGAGTAAACGAACTGTAAGGATATGAATGTATTTGGAATCTTGAGTAGATATAAACAGCCAAATCTGAATTAATATAAACTTATTTAGCTGAAGGCTACGAAGGAGCCGTGCTAAAATTTAGGTTAGGTTTTTAGTTTATAACTCTAACCTTACTGTTTATAATAATAATAATAAAATTATTACACATAAGACTATTGCTCAACATTTTTGAAAAACATTCAAAATAATATGTAATTGAGCTAAAAATTAAATACTAAATTGTGTGATGTTTCCTAAAATAAATGGATAACAGGGGTATAGGAAGAGAACAAAAGCCGTATCTGCTGCTCAAAAGATACTCAAAACTTCAACTTTTGGTATTGATGTATTCCCAAAACTTGTAATTTGGAACATTTAAAACAACTTTTCTAAAGAAAGCTTGACAAATAAGGGGATACCCGGCTCAAAAACTTCCCGAAAAAATTTGTATGAAACCATCAAAATACTTACTAACTTAACTGCCAAAAATAAGGATGCAGTTCGATTTCTAAGACTTTAAATAGGAGGAAGCCGTTGAGTCCGGTCATGTCTTTTTTTTCGACTTGCACAGTGTAATGTTATGATATTAAATCAGATAAAAGAGCATTCAAAGTGTTTCGAAGATGAAAATATGATAACAGCGATTCCAATGGGGTAAAAAAGTATCCTGAGTTGACTATAAGTGCTCAAATTCTTTAGCATTGCATTTAAAAATAGTTGCTGACTTGAGCTGGCACAAAACTTTTACTTTATATTAAGTTAAGTCGCTAATCAGATCTCTGAAAATAAACTGTACTTTACAACCATTTAAGAGAAAGAAGTCTAGGGAGAACTTTCTATTTAATTCAATTTATCGCTCACCTGAAAATAATCTTTACAATTTTTAGCACTTCACACTTTGTCCAGATTAATTTTCGTTAAAGTCCGACTACTTAATGCAAAACTACATCCGCATTAAAAGCTTTTAAAGTTTCACGCAAAGTTAGATGCACAGTTAAAAATAACATTACTTATGCTTCTTCTGGCGGAAAGAGTTTTCCCCCAAATTTAACAACAAAATGTCAAGCTGCCAAAAAGTCTGCAATGCACTTTACAAAAGCCCAAAATGCCGCCTGAGGGCTGCGTTTTTAATGCGGCCAAATCAGTTTTTGTTAATGAAACTTTAACTAATGGTTCGCAAAATAGTTAGAAAGTTACTTTGTGTGATGTAAACAAAGCATTAAAGCATTAGAACGATTTAAGTAAAGTCAACACTGTCTTTAATCGGATTTAAGCCGTAAGAAACATTGCGTACTCTGTTAATATAATATAAAATAATTTATATTATGAGACCTACATTATCATTAATCATTCTTGGAGTATTCACATAACTTACTATCTGTCAAAATTGTAATAGCAAAGAATGCATTGAATGGTTTGTTTTTGAATATTGGTTTCTAATTGTTGCTTTGCTATTTTTTCGAAATTGGGTCGAATAATATTGACCGCAAAATCAAGCTGTTTCTTATTTTAAGATATCATATCAAGCATAATATAGCTGTGTTCTCTGAAAATTTTATTTGTTTAGTACTTTTGTAGTCAGGGTCTGGGTCTAGCATTTGGTGCGATCACCGGCACAAATCAATCATTTATCATCACAAGTCAAAAAATGTTATGGTAAACGTTTTTGAAGGAATTGTAGGCAAAATAAAAGGTATCATGTCATATATTCCCATTGTTTTCAAAAAAAAAAAAAAAAAAAAACAATCTATCGCCAAACATAATTAAAAATAAAAGAGATAAATTAAATAAAAATGTATTAATGCACTTTTACATGACATATTTAGATTTTAAATAGGCAGAATTTACTCTAGACCCCCTCCTCTTTTCTAACGTTTTTCAATGTGCTCTCAAATGGATTTTAGTGAACGGATAATTTGCATACTTAAGTGTTTATAAATACATTGTTGTCAACTTTTATATATGATTTGATTAATAATCTTAATTTATTTTACATTTTAAAAGGAACTCTCTTCCTATAAAATGCTCCCAACTCCACTCATAATTTTAACTCCAACTCTGAATAAAAAAATAATGCTAATTTAGTAGAGCTCGTTTTAATTAAACGCATAAATATCGCATACGTTGAACTGCTGCGTGTTGTCGTTTTGTCTCTCTGTCTGACTGTCTGTCTGATGGTCTAATTAAATGAACACCTCCCTTAAACTCCCACATGTGACAACCTCACGCACCTCAGACAATAATATGCAGTGGCATCATCTTTTTCACATACCTCATGTTTCTCCCCCGTCGCTCACTCACTTTCGCTTAATCAGCCAGCTTGTCAGCCAGGTTACCAGGCAGGTGTGCAAACAATCAGCAGCAACCCCATTCAACCATTTCCTCCCTACCTTTCCCGTACCCCTTACAACCCTTATAAGCCTATAGCCGCTAATAAAAACGCCAACTGGAGGGTACAAAAATTTGAAACCACAGCGGTGCAGACGGGCAAACAAAAGTTGATTGCTTAATAATATTTTGTGATGATGTGAATTTACTTTTATTTCTCATTTGGGAAAAGTGCCACACCCCCTCTCTAAACAGCAACACCTGACATACACACACACTCAAACACACACACACACACACACACACACCAAGCTGAACAACAGTCACAGCCTCCCATTCATTGGCTTTTTGGCAAAGTCAGATCTGACTCCCCCAAAAACCGGTTGACACTTTAGAATACCTAAGAATACGAAGAAGGGCATATTGAACTTACAGTAAAATGTATCGTTATTTGTTTGTGTGCTCTTTAAGCAGATACTCTTGTCACTTGGAAGAAGAGCAGCTATTTAATGCGTTTTAAAAGTTTTTTTGCCCCTTTTAATTTCTCTATCCTAATAGATACTAAAATAAAACCGTGAATACTCTTCTTTTATGTGTGTATTAACAGAAGTGTTAAGAATATAGTATAGCACTTGAAAAATCTCGTAAGCGCTTTATTACATCTTAATATTCTATTCAACATCTTAATCTATAAATTCATATGGCTCATCATCGATGATTTGCCTTATTTATATACTACGCTAAGTGTCAACAGTATCTATCAAATTGGACTTGATTTACTTTTAGCCATATGATGAGATTATTTATAGTTCTTTTGGTCTTAATAAATTAAGTTTCGGATTGTTTTTTTATTTCATATTTGCAATATGCTTACAATATCAGCTAGCGCTATATTAATTTCTTTACCTTTTGTTAGTTTTAGTTTTATAAACTTAACTATCAACGTTAATAAACAAATAAAAAATCCTTGCAAAATGTTAAAACTCTAATATAACAGATTTGGCTTGCTTGAAATGACATACATGTATAACAATTTACGTGGAATCTCTTAGTCTATCCGCTGCCTTATTTTTATAGCTTATAGAAACTCGCTTCAGTTTGACTTTAGTAATTACACCACCTTTATTATGTTAACTAGAATTACAAGGTATATTCAAGTCCATCATTTCCTTTAGCCTCCACTTTTGTTTCAATACCTCAAAAGGCTCGACTGAACCAAAAATGATGTTGAATTGAGCGAAACTGTGGCGCCAAAACATGTGTAAATATTCATAACTGTGTGTGCGTGTGTTTAGGTGTTTGTGGAGGTGTACATACGTGTGTTTTCCGTTGTTTTCTTGCAGTTCGCTTTTGCATGTTTATTTTCTATCGTTGTTTTGTTTGGGCCCTTTTGGCATTTGTTTGGCTCAGCGATAAAAATGTAAATTTATGAAGTTTTAATCAATTTGGGGAATTCGCTGGTTCACAATTCCTTTTTTCTTTGTTTCTCTGTCCTCTGTTTTCGCCTTCGTTTTGTTTTGCTTTTTGCTGCCTAAAGGCAAATAAACAAACAAACATAGAAATAAATGTGAATTTTCCTTATGTTGTTGCTGCCTTTTTCCGTTTTATGTTGAGTGCGAAACATTTAAAACATATTCCATTTATTTGTCTTGTTTGCTTCGTTCTTCTATTTTTGCCTTTCTCTCTTTGGTATGTTTCATTCGTCTTTGTTTTGTGGCTGCGCCGTGCAAAGCGACGCCCAATAAAGACCCTAATAAAATTTTAATTTAGTGTTATTTGTCACCAGAGAGACGGGAGAGAGAGGGTGAGTGGAGAGGAGAAATATATATATACATTTATATGATTATATATATCTCATTTAGTTTGTTGCGTGTAAATTGAGTTTTATATTGGATGCTCTTAAGTTTGCCAAAAAGTTTCTATCTAAATTGTGAAACTGTAGCAAAACTTGTCCATTCTTTGCAGACTATAAAAGTTTATCCTCTGGGCATAATAGGCCAGCCTAGAAGGCGGAACTTCACTTAAGTGGGGTTGATTTACACAACTCACACTATATAAAGAAGGCTACTTATTGTTAGTTAGAACTGGACAGTGGGCATATTCTATTTGTTTTCCAAATCAAAAATCAATTTAATGGTTATACTTGATCTGCTTAACCAAATCATATCTTAACTATCTTAATGTTAAAGAAAATATATCACAAATGTTTAATAAAATTATCTGAAAGAAAGTTACACCCCCGTTCATTACATCTATAGTATAACATACATCGACATACTGATTTTACAACACACTCGAAAGTATTTATCGGAAATTACTTTTTTACTATTCAAAAGTTTGTCTGGTACTAATATGACTATGGATTGGAGCAAAAGTGTACTCTGCTGATAATACTTTTATTTAGACGAGTTTCTAATATTTTGAAAGGCATAAATATATCGACAATGTTAATAGATTAACACAGTAGTTCTTGTCAATGTATTTTCAATACAGTCATTACTATTTTCATATGTCACCTGTTATTTTAATTGGTCAATAGACTTTTTCAAATTACTACTACTTTTTCAACTAGTACTACCAAAATAGTTTTTTGATCAAAACTTACATTATCGATAGAACGATCAACTAATTACCATCATGATTATAAATGCTTCGCATTATCTATAGTTTCCACGTATTTATGTGTTTATCGAAACACAAAGAAGGTGTTTAAGCTTTGCTTATTTTAACCTCGACACTTGACTTTGATTTATTTCAAGTGTCACATATTTTACGAAACTAATTGACACCCACATTAGGCACATAAACATGTGTGTCCCAACCTTAAGCACAAACTTTATTTATCATTTAATTAACATAAAGCAAAAACAGAAAATAGCGATTGGAAAAAAATATAGAAATAAATACGACAAACCTCTAACAAATTGATTGTTTATTGTGGACACATTAACACACACTCATACACACAGCACATAAACAAACACACACGCACAGCATCACAGATTTACGATTACTTTTGCACCAGAAGCCGTGGCACATGCGGCGTATTCGCAATGTGATATACAGGGTCGCCACAAAGGTTATGAAACATGACCGCAGGCCAAGGCAAATTATGGCCGCACAAACTGTGACAACTGCGTAACGGTAATTTCCCAATGTCCAGTTGAAGCTGACTCGCAATGCTGCCTCTTCTTTTTTTTATATTTATGTGTTTGTGGGGCAGGGGAATAATGTGGGGGCTGTAAGTGTTTCACCAAAGCACGGCATAAAACTACATTACTCAGAACATAATTTTAATGTGCACCGCAGGGCAATGGCCAACTAAACAACAGGCATAAAACAGCTAGAAAAATGTGACCCAAAATAGAACGAAGAGCACATACACTTACATTATGATAATAGCTAAGTCAAGCTACTTTGAAGTTCCTTTGAAATAAGTTTTCCTATATTTTTTAAATGTTAAAAATTTCTTAAAATTAAACTAAACAATTATTTTATTAAAATAACATTATATTTATGCTGGAATATGTATTTATTTCTGCATTTTATTTTCAAAGTTAGTTAACACTTATCAAATAACAAATTGTTATTGTGTTAAAACGAAGATGAAATTAAATGGAAAAACTCAATTTACTATACACATACATAAATACTATGAATTTGTATTTTATATAAATACATATATACATTTCAAATATATCAGCAAAGTAACAATACAACTTAAGAATTAAAATAATTTCCAAACACCTGTTAAACATATTATAAAAAAAAGTATTTTTTAACATTGCTCTATATTTAATTAGCGATTTTGTCAACTTATTCCTTAATTTGTTTAAAATTTAAAAATAAAAAGCCGCATGTAAGAAGTGCGGGTGAGCGAGCTAGAGTATTTTTGGAGATGTTGCCACTGTTTAGTTAGAAGCTGTTAGTTAGTAGCTGTAATTTATGTTGCCATTAGTGGGAGCACAACGCACTTAGTCGGACCACAAGCTATCCTGTTATACAGAGAGAGATAGAGGAACTCGATTTATGCTTGCAAACTAAAACACAAAAGGGACATAAATAACGCGTCCCGCCGAAATGAATGCAACTGGTTTTTCATATTCTAGAGTTGACGCTCGCTTCTCATTATCAGACATCATTTGTGCTCCCGCTCTGGCTTTCGCTCTCTTGCTCACGCAGACACACATACACTTACCCAGAGTCACAGAACTGAGCTAAGCTCTTCAGCTTGGAGGCCTGTTTTATCGGCGTTTGTTTTACTTCCGACAGCGGAACCAGAAACGGAAATTTCTCATTTCACTACATTTCCGCCTCGCGAACACACACTTACACACACATACGCTCATACACACAATTTGCAGCTCATATGCATAACATGTGAAGGGAAGTCGGTTGAAGGACCGCCTCGAAATGAAAAATAAACAAAGATTTGTGTGGCCTGAAATCAAAAGGCAATGGCAGCATTCATTCTAACAAATATACGAATAATAGGGCGATAAAACAGACAAACAAGCTAAAGCAAGGAAACGGCAAAAACAACAACAGCAACAGCAATAGAACACGAACAAGAACAAGAAACAGGCAAAACGACTGAATATCGCACAAATGTTAAAAACTGCCGCAAGGCATAATTTTGCCAGCTTTTTGCGTTTTGCTTTTTTACTTAGGAATTTTACAAGTCTACAGGACCACAGGCAGACTTTAGAGTCAGGGCAGGACAGTGCTGCAAGGAGAGAGCAAAGCAATGTGAACAGTTGACAGCAGTTTGTTGTCATTGTTTTTGTTGTTGATTTTATTGTAACCCTTAGTCGTTGTACCACTTGTTCCTTGTTATCTATTTTTGTCATGCTACAGAACTCTGAGATTTGTTCAATTGTGTGTTTTGTTTGTTCCAAAAAGCATTTCAAATTCCAAGTGGAGCAAATGAGCTTTGATGCTCAGCAGGGTTAAGGTCTTTTGATAATACATAATTATCACATATTTAAATCGAAATTGATAAGCATTTCAAGTATGTAAGAGAAGGTGGAGAGAATGAAATTAAGCTCTTAATTCTAATATTTTAGATAGTATGTAGTAGAAGTAGTAAATACGCTCAAAACTTAAGTGTCAATCTCATCTGCCTACTATCATATATTACTTTAATGTTACCTATGCATTCAAGAAATCTTTCCGAAAAATATTAAATAAAATAAACTAAAATATAAATAACTCCACAAATATCGTACTTCAGTTAGGATTCAATATGTACGTACTTTAAAAAGGACATTACCGCTTACCTGATTAACTTTTTATTCAATAGGTTTAATCTTAGTTGTTGCCTTGAATTACCACTTCAGTGAGTTTTTTATGAAAGAAAAAGAAAAAAAAATTCAATTTGCATTTCGTGACAGCTGTGTGAACAAAACTTCGAAAATTTCGAACCAATTCAAAAGAAAAATGCGCCTGTCGCTAATTACGAAAATTTATTGAAATCAAAAGTGTCGCCCAGGGTGGTAGGTGGCAGAGGGAGGGTAGGGTAAAAAAAAATTGGCTCTGCCGCTTGAGCTGCCAGCGGGTCGCTACTTATTGACACTTGACCAAACGACCAGTGGCTAAAATGGTAATTTCTATTAAAAGTTTACAAAAAATTTTTGTTGAAAAGAATTTTCCTTCTGCGCTCTGTTTTTGGGTTACTCTGCATCATTTTTGGTCATTTTGTTTGAACCCATGAAAAGAAAGTGCTAGAGAAAAAGTTTTCGATTTCAGAGCTTACAAATTGGCATTAATTAATTTTCAATGTTGTTTTTTTTTTTCATTAGAAGCCGAAAACACTTGGAAATGGGTGGTTTTTTTTTGTAAATTAAATAATTTTAGCAATTTGTAGGAGGTCTGTAACTGTGAATTGGCTTAGAAATGGGTATGAATGCAAAAAAAAAGAAGATAATACAATTTTCCAGGAATTCTTAAAGCTCCCAGTATACATCACAATATACACCTAATCCTAATTAATAATAACCCCTTCTTGAGGAGTTTGTTTTAGGCTAAGGCCAGCATTAATGATTCAATTAAAAACAAAGTAAAACTCAATTAGGCCAACTTGCGGCTAAATTTTGTTGGCACAATGCCTAAAACAAGTAAGCTGGCATCAGGTGAGATTTTGATTGACTAATAATTACCCTGTGCTTTTCTTCTTTTATCCGGCTAAATTAGTTTTATATTTATGATATATTGCCTCCCAAAGCGCAATTGTAGCACGATTTCCATGATATAAAAATGGAACCTGAAATATCTTGAAGACCTCTTATACCTCTCTCATTCTGTTACAGTTTGCAGGATATAAAAAGAGAAAGACCAAATACATAATACTCGACCACAGTTTGCATACTTTTTCAATTAAACCAAGCCATAAAATACTACCTACATAAAAAAAAGACGAGTTGAAAGCTGGCCCAAAATTATATACATATAATTATTCTATTTTTTTTATTCTTTTTAGCGTTACAAATACAAGCTTTCATTTGCCAGTCGTCGCTCGTCAGAAAACCCTATACCAACCTGAGTCATATAAATAATTCCTTTTCATTACATTTTTTTTATACAAAATTTCGCGCGTGCTCATTTTGTGTGTTTTTTTTTAACTCGCTTTTATTTATTGTATCTTCTCCCATATAATAAACGAGGGCGAGCGGTCTTGTGCCTAATATGAATTTTATGTGAAGGGCTTGAAATACATGCAGGGTTCCGTATTTCAGACTTTGGTCATAATACTTACCCTGATTTTCCTCTGGTTGTGTGGGTGTTTGGTATTAAAAAAATTTAATGTGGTCATGATGTGTGGGCCAAGGGAAGTAACCTGGCAAACAAGAACTTACAGGCTGAAAAAATTTACTAAAAATTTGTCTGATACCAGCGGTCCTTAATAAGATGGAATAATTATCATCTTGTTTCGACAATTGCATATAGTTAAATATTAAATACTATGTATTTGCTTGCAATATCATCTCATTTAAGGCAATCTTAGTAGTTTGTAAAAATTTCTTCTATTTTAAATTGATTGTTTCGCTGAAAACTTTCCTTATCATGCCAAGCATTAGCAAATTTACAAATAGCAAGAAATCTTTTCATACCCTGCATGCAGTAAGGGGAATGTACACTGTACAATGCATAAAGAAACACAAATTTCAATATTATTCCCAAAACTGTTAATAAACTAATAAAGTTCTAAGAAATACCGAAGCAAATAAATTACGAATTACCTTAATAAAAACGCCTGTAGGGTATTCGTAAGTTGTTCATTTACAACTATATTTATTTTTATTACTTGTACAAAACATAAAAACTTTTAAAAATATTGCGAGAAAAACCGAAAATGTCCAGTCCAAGTCCAAAGTCGTATGTGAAAAAGTTTTGGCCAAAGCTATAAACTTGCTTTACGGAGTGGTTTTTCTTTTTCTTTCGGCGTGGTCAAGTTTACGCACTAAAGGAAATAAATGTCGAACTGGGAAAGCGTGAAAAGAGTTGAAAGCGTGGAAAACTAAGACAAATGGGGTGATACTGCGATGGGAATGAGTTCCAGTTACAGTCACTGGGCTCTGTCTTTCTTTACCATTATCAAAGGGAAAATACAGGGTATACTTGTTGCACTCTCTAGTTGTCGCAAGTGACATTTCGATCAACCAATAATATCTGGCGAGGCAATAAATCACTGAAACAGTTCATTCAGTAAATCATATCGTATAAAAAAGGAATTGAATATTCTTTCGCGCCGAATACAAAAGGCAACGCCAAACTGATAAGTAGCAATCATTTCGGGAGCGGCAGTTCCAACAAACACAAAACACAACTATAAATAATAAGCGATTGTATTGTATTTCATTTGAAAAGACGACCCAGTTTCATCTCTACAGTCAGAAACAGAAACAGAAACAGAATCTGAAGCATAACGAACATCAATAAGCAAAGGCTCTTCGTTTCTTTTGTTTAGCCTACGTTCGGACGGAACAAAGGATTCCTCCTTCAGTTCCTTGAAATTTTTCGGAATGCTTAAGCACGTGTATTGGCCAAGTTTATTGATGAGCTCAGACATTGTTGACGACGACAATGCGCAAATGGCGAAATGACTTATTGACACTTCAACCTCATCCGCTATAGAGGGATATTAACAGAAAGGTTCCTTAAAGACGAAGCCTTGGACGGAAGTGGAATTTTAAAGACGTGAAACGAAAGTTTGTAGAATTAACTCTAAAACAACAAGTCTTTAGCAAGTCTATTTGATTTTAATCATTATCATATTTGTTAGTTCGGCTATCACTTGCTCATTTCTTTATAAAGCTTTATCCGTTGAACGTCTTGTTAAGATCTGCGAACAGGTAAAAGTCACACAGAGCTAGATCTGATGAATACGGTATTCGAGATCAAGTTTGCTTTAGAATTTTTCCAGGCATTTCACCCCCGCAAATAGAAGAAACAAGTTTCACAGTCGAATTACATGAACACGTTATGTAGGGTACAGAGTATATACGTTAGGGTGCATCGATTTGTATGGGCCCGAAAAATAAAACTTGATATCAAAACTCTTGTTTGGACCAAGACTTTTAAATCCCATAAGATCATAATTGTATTTCAATTTCCGGGGGCGGAGGGGGGCGTGGCAAAAATCCAAAACAAACTCGTTCAATGGGAGATATAGATGAACCTACGTGCCAAATTTGGTGTCTCTAGCTCTTAGTATTATCTAAATTTGTCTTGAAATTTTCATCTCGATCGGACAATAATGTCGAAGTTTTTCATCAAACAACTTTGCACAGCTTTGGTTCAAGTAAAGAAGAAGAGACACTGACGCTACAATAAACATATCAAGTTACAGAATTAGTACAGGATCTTTGGCAGTGGAGCATGCTCCTCTTTATTTTCTCTTATTACCTGATTGTTTTTGCCCCACTCATACAGTAATTGAATCATCCCATAATCCTTTAGCGTTACACGAGCTGTAACTTATAACACGGCCTAGATTCTTGCTCTGCCTTTTTTCATTTCTTAGTTGCCACGCCCACACAAAAAAGCCACATATTTTTGGAACATAAATTTAAGACAGCAAAAGCTGGTAAAAAAAAATGTACTTTTGTAAAAAGGACGCAATGCAATGCAACGTTGTTTTTTATGGCATTTCATAACGGGCCCTGGGCATTATGTATTTCCAACATGCTAATGCCAAGCCACTAAAACACACATTTCGTTGCTGCAACAACAACAGCAACAAAAACAGGAATAGCAACAACAACAACAAGAAGACCATAAAGCCAAAAGAGGCAAAAATCGCCAGCAAATTGAAAAGTGCGCAGAGATTTCACAAGTTTTTCATATAAATTTGAAACAGCTGGCACCTAGAATGGGTTTACTCCTATACCTCCTACCAATCCCTCTTCACCTCGCCTGTATTTGGAGGTCGCTAAGAAATTGAAAGTATGCGACCAAAGGTACAAAAAAATGTTCGCCTACAACAAAGTGCTAAAAGTGTGCAAAAAAAGTAAAAAAAAAAATATTACGACAAAACTTTATTATACCCTGTAATGCTGGATGTGGACAAGTTAACATTTTCATTAGCAAACATATGCCCTTTTTTCAATTAAAAATGTTTTATTGACAGCTTAGAAAACCATTTCTTTGTAGTTGGTAATATATTAATATTTATTTTAAAAATTGACAGTGCTCTGATTAGGCTACAGATTATAATCTAAGATTTCAGTGAGTTAAGTTTTAGCTACTTTCCTAGAAAAACAGTTGATATTTGCTTCTTGTATGTGTACAGTTTTGAATTGTCATTAAAAATGACTTGAAGTTACTTCAGTAAAGTTTGTTAACGATCAAATACATAATTGCATACGGCATGTACAATGTACATTGTAAATATCTGAAAAACATTTCAGTGCCTTCACGATTTAAAATTAAAGAAAATACGCATTGTTCTAGCATTAGGAACGGCTGCCAAGGCAAAATATATCATTTTATTCTAACGTAACGGAATCAAAACCAGAACCCATATTTGTTTCCGTATTATTTCCGGCTTATAAGATTTTAAAATGGATCTTTTTACTCGATAAAAATTTTGTTTCAAGGTTGTCATACCTTTTAATCTTTTCCAGTTTACAGGGTATTAAAAAAAGTTTATATGAAAGCAAATATTACAGAAGAATCCAAATCGTAATATCCAAGCTGATTTCTTACAAACAGGGAATGAAACCGAAACGAATTTCGGTTACGGTTCCGGTTCCGGTACGTACCGAAACGAGTATTTCGGTAAAAGGTTCTATTTCGGTGTTGTCCTTTCGGTTCCGGTTCTCGTATCGGTCCATACCGGTACAGTAAAGTAATTTTTAAAAAAATTTAAAAGTAAAGAAAATCGAATTTTGTCAACAAATATTTGTGTATGTATAAACGTACAAATGCATGCATTTTAGCATGTTAAGTCTTACATATAATTCGATAAATTTTTGTATAGTGGCAAAACCATGTTCGTACGAAAAATAACTATCAAATTTTTTTAAATGTACCGAAACCGTACCGGTACGAACGTTTCGGTTTTTGGTTCTTGAAAAATATTTTATTTCGGTTCCGGTTACGGTTACGGTATTTCATTTGAAACGGTTAATTTCGGTTAACGGTTCCGGTTCCGGTTACGGTTTCATTCCTTGCTTACAAAGCAATTGTAATGTGTGGAAACAAAATAAAAACTAAGTGTATGGGTATTTATTTCATCTTTCTTCAGTCTGGTCGACTCCTTAAAAAAGAAATTGTCAGTATAAGAGATCATACGGTAACAATTTAGCTTTGAAGCTGAGTGGGGTGTATATATTTCAATTATCTACACACTTTTCAGTTTGAAGTGCCAGCCTTAAGGACTTTACACATTGCTGAACTTTCAAGCAATATTTTCGCAAGTTGCGAAAGAAATCCCCTCAATTATGCGCACATTACAAGCTAATAATATATAAACTAAAGGATTACGTTCTCAGGAGGTTGCTGCAAATAATACATATGAAATAGACCCGGGCACTTGAACCAAATACCATCAAATTGCGCTGCCAAGGCAAAAACCTCGCCCTGACAGAGTGTGTCGTCCTCCTTTTAGAGCTCAGAAGCGGCTTTAAGCCAAAGAGGACTTTGCTTGTAATTCAATGCCTGTCGTGGGAGAAAAAAAAAGAAATGAATTTAAGCGCATTTCAAATACGCACACACCGCCTAAAAGCGCGCCTCTATACGTTGTGCTTAACGCATTTATGTTGGAAACGTGATATAATAAAGAGAAACACACAAAAAAAAAAGAAAAAAAACGAACCAAAAAAAAAAGGAACTACCCCAATCCAATTTTTTCGAAACGAAACGAAAATCCAAAATCCTACAGAGGCAGGCGGAGTCTTCTTTTGATATCAGTATCAGCGCAACTTATGCCAAGCACAACCCTTTGCAAAAAAAAATATATATATTACTCATACGCAGCATTGATCCATTCCCTTTTTCCTATCAGCGCTTTATTGCGGCGCAAATCAAGTCAAAGCGGCGCACAAAAATATGCTATAGAATTTTTTCGCACCCTTGGCACTTGCTAGAGCCGAGGGGCTGTAAATTGAATTGAAATTCGATGGCACTTAGCCCCCATGTCTGTCTGGCTGTCCCTCTGTCTCTGAGAGTCTCAATGATGTTCTATAGGTCTTTGGGTCTTGCTGTCTATATTAAGGTCGCCTCAACTTTCGCCTCAACTCAGCTCAGCTGCCATCATCATCATGCTGGAGCATTAGGCGCGCATTTTCGAGTGCCTTTTCCATGGATAAACGTAAATTTTATTAGTTTTCTTCTTCATTTTTTCTTTGCTTCTGCGTCTTCTTTGCATTAGCGAAAATTAGTCAAGCAACAACAGCAACTACAACAACTCAAAGGTTATTTGATTATTTGAAGAGCCAATCGACGAATTTATTGATACACATACACAGACCCGTATACACACGCACATATAATTAAGCTTGTATAGGAGATGTTCTATTTTATGAGTTTCTATTTTAGGTCAAAAGTTTCTTTTTGAAAAGAGTCAAAGCAAAGAGCAAGCAAATAAAAAACGCTGGAAAATAAAACGATATAAATAAATAACAGAAAGCTTATTTCTTACTATTCAATTAAAATAATTAATATGTTTAACAAAAGGCAGAAAGCACAGTCTACACACCATTCAGTTTTTACTGCAGTTCGATGTAACGACTTTAATAATTGAAAATAACCAAATGCCAATAAGAACTTATTCTACATTCACTTCAATTCAATACAATTTCATCAATCATTCTGCAACAATTTTATCAAAAAGTAGCCCTTTGATACAAATAAAATTGATAATTCCTATATTTAATATAAGTAATATATGATATTTGCAATCCAATTATAAGTATATGAAATACATCATATGTTGCAAAATCAGAACAACTAAATACAATAAAATGCGCATTTGAAATTTAAAATAAAGTGGCATGCAGACAGATTTTGTCCAAGTTGAACTGATAACTAAACAATAATAAAAATTTAATTCTTTTGACTAGCAGTAATTACAATCAAATTCGAGAAATACAAACAATTTAAATCTGTTTAAAAAGTTGAAGCCTGCTTTGATAAGGCATGAACATGTACAACATTATTTACTTGGTTTGCATGCAAGAAAATAAAGTGTGCTCCAGATTTCATTTTTGTATCAATTTTACATAATTACTCAAAAAATGATCATTGAAAAATATTTATAAATTATTAAATACCATGCTTTCTATAAACTTTCTGTAATTTTAAACGCTTTTAAAAGTGTACACTATTTTCTCCATTAATTTATACAGATTTTCTCAGAATCTCACATACACTTGGATCTACGCATTTTCATTGAATCACACACATTTTCATCTTGGGCATTTGGCATATTTGCTGAGTCAACAAAAAGTGTTGACAGTTAAGCAGAAAATTGTTGAAAATTGCGAGAAAATAAAAAGAATGTAAATTAACGTAATATAATTTGACATTTGGACTTGTCAAATTAATCTCAAACTTTTTCATTATTTTCCACTTACATTTGGGGGATGGAGATGGCAAACATGTCGTTAGGGGTTGGATGTATTTGCCGAATTGCATTCAAGCACTTTGTTTTCGCCCTTTTTATGAATTTGAATTTGCCTAGAGACAAGCATCGCTGTCGTTTTCTTATTAGAAGTACTTACGATAGGATTCCAGAATAAACGAATAGATCTGACATTTATTGGACATCCCAGAAAAAAAGTTCAAAGGCGGCGTAAAATAGCAACGAATGCTATGAAATTTAATAGCAATTGGCACATAAGCTGGCCAAAATCATATAATATATTTAATTTAGAAATTTAAATTTAAAAAATGTAATCTGAACGCGCTTTGAAATAAAGTACCCATTGGCGATGGCTGCCCAGGAAAACGAAACTAAACTTGCAATTGGAAAAACTAACATACCTCCACACACACTTTCACACTCTATCACCTGCTTAAACTGCACTGAAAGTTGTTGCTTAGCTTAAGAAGCTATCCGCTTACGTGGGAAAGGATATTCCAAGTTAAGCACTTCTCAAATACAGAAAATTCTGTCCAATCGCAAAACTTAAACTAAGCACACGCATTGAGTAAATATTACAATTACACTTGGCGGACACTTTTCGCCACGTATACGTATACGTATACGTATACTTTATTACTTACACGCAATGTGCAACCAGTTGAAAAAGGGAGGACGAGTCCCACCTTCAACTGTCAGTTGGCAAATTGTGTTAGGATTTACTTAGTTTATACGGTATTGAAAGGGTTGTTCAACTATATATCAAATCTAAACTGATCTGAAAATATAAAGAGCTGCACTCTGGACGCCTTAGGTCAATAAACTTTTAGTAGATTTTACTTTAGATAAACACAATTTTGAATTCAAATTTATGACACAAAGGGCGCACAGCTCTGTAACCTTTTTATTTGAAGTGGAAAATTGGAAATTTGAACTTTAAAACTATTAAACTTTTAAGGTTATAACTAAAGAATTAAATAGGTTTATTGCAAGCAAAATTGAAAAGTTTTTTTAAAGAATATGTAACAACTTCCCATTTATAAAAATAATTAAAATCCTTACTCTGAGTCAGCGCATTAACTCCCTGCGGTTCTGAGACTATTGTTGCTCGAAAATCTTGCAGGTCTCATTAAAGTTAACCGCACATTAATGAAATCTCCAAAGGCAAATGTGAACTTGTATATGTGTGTCTCAAGCCAGATAGTAGCTTCAATTTATATGCCATAAGATGCATAGACGCATAAGGCGCATGTGATAAGCATAAGCGATAAGCAAGAAAGAGATAGATAGAGCAGAGGAGAGATATAGAAGAGTATATGTGGGAGGACAAAGTGCTGCTTCGACTGACGCTGATTGATTTGAATAAATGCGCGCATATTTATCAAATTAGCCACAAGACTCGCTGAGAGCAAAAGCAAGGGAAAACCAACATTTCGAGTTAGCTCAGGCAGTGGCGTGGTTAAAGAAGGATACAGAAATCTTAGCAATGGCTTTAAAAGTTTACTCTATAAACAAATGTAAATGAACATTATTTTGAATGTCCTACAAATATTTAATTATTATTATTAGGTAGCTATGTGCATTCTTTTATATCACATTCAATCTCACTTATTTCTATTTTTAAATGTCCCATAAATATATGAGAATGCTATTATTAAGTATATAAATATAATTATATACTATTCAATCTCAATTGTTTCCATTCTGAACATAAAATATATATAATTATTGCCCATTCATTAATTCATTTGCCAATTTCATAAACATGTTCAATATTACGTTACAGGCTCTGAACAATTTATCTTTTATTGAAGTAATATAATTATTCCATCAATACTAACGATTGTTTTATCAGCTTATTTTTAATTAAAATAATGCCATGTAATTGCACCCCATCCACATTCTACTTTAAAAAGAAAATGATCATACGATTTTAATAAATATCAAATACATTGGAATATTTCTCAATAAATAGAATGTCAACAATCGAGTGTTTTAATAGGCTGCATCAGGAAAATTCAACAGAACTATTGAGCAACGTTGGTAAAAAAAGGAATTTTATGTGCACATAGTATCTAAAAAAAATGTGGATACTTAAACCCCCTCTATGACTAGGTCACTGACCCTTTATACCACTGCTTGTGGTATACACACACCAATGTACACATAGACATATGCGTACACGTAGTTGTGCTCACACAAAGTGTCATCAACTAATCAAGCGGCATTTGTAGAAAGAGAAACAAAAGTGGAAAGAGCTGGAGCGAAAACACGTCCAGGGATAGGGGTAGTGTAGGGTCAGGGCAGGGTTACAAGCCAGAGTGGGCCTAAGATATGAAGATGAATCTCTTGTGGTCAGTGGTATAATAAATTTTCAGAAATAAATAGCGAGTGGGAGAAAAATGAAAAGAAAAATAAATAATAATGAATAGGCGCATCAAATTGATAAAATGCGAAAAGACGTAGCGTTGATTTTGATTTAAATGCAGCTGGGCGATAAATCAATAAATGAAATGAATAAATATTACAATGCTAGCAAATAATAATAATAATAAATAATATTGCGTGGCAAGTTTGCAGTTCTTTTTTATTTCAGCGCTGTCCATTAGCGTCACATAAATAAAAGGCTAACCGACTACCAGGATATTTGGCAGGACGACAGGCAGACAGGCAAACAAAAGGCCTCAGTCTGATGGCAGGAGTTGAAAACCATTAACATACTTTGTTTGGCCAACAAGAAGAAAATTATAATAATAATCATAATAATAATAATCATAAAAATGGGTTAAGCCTGTGCGATGTCTTTACATTTTCCTTTCGCCGTAACTGGAAAACTGACACAAGATTTTAATATTTATTTACTTAGCGGCTTTTTATGCATTTTCTAAGATTTAACAACCGACGCGAAATCATCGTTGGCGCTTTTTAATATAAAAGCTTGGCCACATATTAAACGCTTCAAGGGTTAAATCTCGTTTTTTCTTCCCTTCTTCCTCTAAAAGACGGTTCATAATTTTGAATAATTTCGTTATTTAGATTTCCCTTTCCTTACCCGACCCTACGACCCCGTTTGCTGTCCATAATTCGCTCGGCTTGACCAACCTCAAATACGAGCCGAACAATGAAAGTAGAGGCAAAAGGCCAAGGGCCAAAGAGGAATTGCACGGGGAAGATCATAATATATTTTCATTAAATTACATACAATTTTATGGTCCTTCGGGGAAGTCTTAAAAGTATTATACGAGTATGCATATTATTAAATGAGTGTATAAATCATTTCAACTGTTTATTAAACAGAAAAGCTGCCTTTAGAGCGTTTCATCCAAAACTTGAAAGAAACTTGGTCTATATATATAAAAAAGAAGTCTATATGAACAAATACATTCGACAATTTTTTTCACATTTTTTAATTTGCTCAGAGTAAAAAGGATATTTGTCAATGAATATATAAACGTTACTTAACTATGTTAAAACTGAACCGATAAAAAAAAGTTATTCAATTTTTTACACAGCAACTTTTACGTTTACAGTCAGTGTAATGTCATTTGCCAATACTGGTCGCGTCAACAGCTTTTTGCACTTTTTAACAATAACAATAACACGGAAAATTAAATAAAATAATGGCAAATGCCAAAACAACGGAGAAAACAAGACAAAAATATAGCGCAAGCTTACTTTGGCGAGCCAAAATTTGAATACCCTTGCAGAGATTTACATATGCCGTCCGATTTTTTACAAAATTTGTTAAATGTTGATTTCGAACCGATCGTTCATATGGCAGCTACATCATACAGTAGTCCGACTTACCCAAATTTGGTCAGGCTATATAAATCTATATCAGACACACAATCTGTGACTTTCGTTGAGATATCTCAAGAAACAAAAAAGTTTTTCATAATAAATATTGATTTCTAACCGATCGTTCCTATGGCGGCTTTATGATATAGAAGTCCGATTTGAACCAAATTTGGTAAAGATGTATGCAACTATATCAAACACACAATCTGTGACATTCGTTGAGATATCTTAAGAAACAAAAAAGTATTTCCGGCTAAATGTTGATTTCGAACCGATCGTTCCTGTGGCAGCTATATAATATAGTTCCGATTTGAACCAAATTTGGTGGGGATGTATGAAACTATATTTTGAGAAACAAAAAAGTTTTCATAATAAATATTGATTTCGAACCGATCGTTCCTATGGCAGCTATATGATATAGTGATCCGATCCGGCCGGTTCCGACATACATATGTACTTATGTACTGCGTGCAGCAAAAAGACAGACCTGTACCAAGTTTCAAGGGTATAAAAAGAAAAAAGAGAGAGCTAGAGAGAGAGAGAGAGAGAGAGAGATGAAAAAACATAATGTAAAGTTATGCTGCAAAAGAGGAGCGAAATCATCGAGAAGATGCTTCTGTGAACGGGGTCACGTGGCGTATACGCAGTGCCAATAAAATCACAAATAATAGCCACGCACACAAGCACACCATGCAACAACATATAAAACAAAACACCCAAGAATGCCTTTCATTGAAATTTATGGCACAAGTTACTTCGCGCCAGTTATGAAATCTGTGCAAAGCATTGCCACACCTCCGTACCGTACCGAACCAACCCGCCACCCACCCCTTGAGAGTTTTAGCACATTTCAATTAGTTTCAATTTTGTAAAAAGCCAAAAATTCAATTGGTTTGCAGCATAGATTTTGATTGCGGCATATAAAATGTGAAAATGCGTGTAAATGTTTAGGTTAAGGCCAGAAAAATCATAATAACATAAATATATTTACAATAACAATTGAATATTACGCATACGCAGCATGGCACAGCATTAGTCGACATATGTGTGCATATGTTGGACAACCCTTTTTGACCCATTGTTTATGGCCAACTAGTGGGGCTATCTATGACTGTGGCAACATCCGTCGCCAACATTTGTCGCCAGCTGCGCTGCCCATTGAAACGGAAATGAGAACTCAACGCAGCGGAAATTTAATAACGACCAGCAATTTAGCAAAGAGGGAGGAGTAGGGAGTGGACTGGGCAGAAAAGGGCCAGGGCTTTATATGAGACCATGCAAGCACGACATATTTATGCGGCCATTTGACTGACCGCACCAGCCACACAACCACCGCATCAACCAAACCACCCCATGACCAACGTCAATTGTTGTGTTCATTGACAAATGACCATTTCATATGTGAAATGGCAATTCAATTGATTTCTGCGCCCTGCCATCAGCTCGGCAACTGTTGTGTTTGCAATTGAAATGAAAATAGTTCAAATATGTTTGCCTCGCAGCAATAATGAGAAGTATTTCATAAAGCTACCATCGCAAAAACGCCCCCAAATAAATTGTTTTCCCCCTCTATTTCTCTCACACTGACTCTCTTTCGCTCTATCTCTCTCTCTCTCTGTCGCTCTCTCTTTCTGTCTTTCGCGACTGCAAAAAACCTGACAACAAATTGTCAATAACAATGGCAAAATGTTAAATGGCCAAGCACGCAACGGGGCTGAATTTATGGCTAGAACAGATCAAGCACTCGTATGTCATGGTCATAATAATAAATTTTATAGTTTCATTTCGCAGTTCACAATTGCTTGCTAGGTTGAGTATTACATAATAACAATATTACAAATAACAAGGACTGCACATATACGGAGACTAACATTTCATTAACAATGCAATAAGTAATTACCATGCTCTCATTTTGTATTTAAGTGACTTTATTTTGGATGTTATTAATTAATTAATTTATAGTTATTTACATATACCTTAAGCTCATTTAAATTACTTTATTTAATGTTTCTTAGTATATGTCCAATTCTATATGTTCAATTATATGTACATATGTCTATAAATCTAGTACACCACTATAGAAGGATATCCCTTTATTTTTTCTCAATAATTACAAAATACATACATAGCTTAGAGCCGTGCTTGAACTGTGACATACAATCGTTAACAAAATCGTTTTATTTTTATCAGAGTTACACATTATTGAATAGAGTATGTAGTATACACTGTATACATCATTTTAGCCAGAGAATAGCAAATGAGTATTTTAGAAAAAAATATGTGTAGTTTTCTGTATGTATCTATTAAATACATTATACTACGAAATTACTCGAAACATAAGATAGATTAATCAGGATATATATATATAAATATATCTTACACATATGTACACTTATCTGTCAATCCATTTTAGCAAAGCTGCAAACCGGTTCCGAACCGGTTTATTTCCTAGAGAACGATGTTGAAATCTATAAATTTTTTAACAAATCCTTAAGAGCTTTATCGTTGTATTAAAATTTAATTTGACCAATTGTGTGCATAAATGTTTTTGACTTTACACGTTAAAATTGAAGAATTTGGCATAACTATTCATGTTAATTGACACATAAAGATAAGCAAGCAAAAGCAAAAAAAAAAAGTATAACATTGAACTAAGGTTCGAGCCCGAAACTGGTGATCAAGGGCTCCATACAGAAGTCCGCGAACAGAACCGTAATCTTACTCTTTGGCTCGAACCACCCAACCGAGCCTTCTCCAAAATGTTGGAGGTTTGCACACTTGATTTTAAGACTCTGTTTCCCATAACATTCTAAAATGTTTTAAATAGTATCTTTATACATAAAACTCCTTGTCCTAATTGCTCAACATACCTGACATAAAATTATCATGCAATAAGACGGGCTTTTGCGATATTCCAACTGGAAGGGGTAAAAGGTCAAAATTGCTTAGTATTGCTTTGTTTTTTGAGCTATCGAAACCAAACTAACAGATTATGTATTTTGTACCATATGTAACATTCTGACAAATTTTCGTCAAGATCGGACGACTAAATAATTTAGCTGCCGTAGGAACATTAAATTTAAATTTTTGAGCTATCTCAATAAAACACACAAAAAAAATAGGTAGAAGGCCATAGTGGTGAAAAGCAACACACCGCAGGCTTTGCGTCTCTTCTTCTTCCGTTTGCCCGACGCTGTGTTACATTGTTAGTTGAATAACTTTCTAGGACAGATTCGGAGTAAAGTGTATACTATATGTATTATATGTTAGCCAATACATTACTTAATAGACCCTTTTGTACTTATTTAAAGCACATTTTCTAAAAACCGGAAAGCGAATTAAAATAATAATAATAATAATAAATTAATTTTTTTTAAATAAATTGAATTTAGTACGCAGTATTAGTACTGCTAATTTTAAAAGGCATTAAAAACTTTATAATATAAGATACCATCTATTTCTACCCACTTGAAAGTTGCTTCCAAATGTGAAATAACGTCTAGGTAATTAATATCATTTTGATGAGCTTTAATTTAATAAATTGCCGGAAGCGAGCTTATTTCACATTTTCCTTAACATAAAAATCTATATAATGACATTTTTAAGATAGGCACACACACCCAAACACCCACCGGGTGGCATTTATCAACAAAGGCGATGAAAAATTTTAATTTTCTATGAAATTAATTTTCCTAATCAGCGAATGAAAAGTCACTCACTTGACATTTGTTTGCCTTTGCCGTCTAAAGCACACATGCCAAAAGGGAAAGCTCTTCCTCTGTTTCTCCCCCCTTGTTGCAGTCCCGTGCAATTTAAGGTTAAATGAAATGCCTGGCTCAATTATCTTCTTGACATTCTTTTTGCAGGCAGCTGGCTTAGAAATATTCGTATGTGGCCCAAAGAGAGGGCCAAAAAGGAAAAGAGGCAAAAAGGCTGGCGGAAAGACGTCAGCAGCTGCTCGTGTCAGATAACAAAGAGTTTTCTGACTTACAAGCTCGTAGCATTACCATTGTGAAATTTTCTTTTTGGCCATAAAATATTTTGCAATCAGATATTTTTCCCTATATGAAATTTTTGCTATGATTATTATATAAATTAATTCAACTTTTCATTTAAATTTAATTATATGTTGGAATAATTAAAATTTGACACGAACTCGTTCAGAAAATCTAAACTCGACAGAGTGAGTGCGAAAGAGAAACTTGAATACATTTCAACATTTCCAACGCTTAAGCCAAAAAGTAATTATCCATTATTTACTTTATTTTACAGCTCACACACAGACTCACACAGATACTCATACATTCAGAGCGAGCTGCCTGAATCTATTCATTCGAGTACTCAAAGCAGACCCAGAAATTAGCATAACAAAAGGCTGCTGCACAATCCAAACATTGCTAAGTCGATTCTTAATTTTCAATTAAAATCCAATTTGTGCACAAAAACGCCAAAGAGTTTTTACCCATTCTTTTGCATTTGAAATGAATTATAACTTGCACCAAAAAACCCAATGTTTATCCTAAACCCTATCACAATCACAATCCCTATTCTCAACTCGAATTCAAAAAAATATTTTTTGTACAAATCCATTGTCAATTGCAAACGGTTACGCAGCATGTGAATCAGATTGTTTTGGTTTGAATAACTTGGCTCGAATTTGGAACTTTTGTTTTTTTCTCTAACATGCTCTGTGTAGTTGCTAAAAGATAAGATAAGATTTTAGCATCAAAATTAATTTTTATTGTTCGTTTTGACTCACTAAGAATATGTATAAATTTAGCCATTATTTCCAACGAGTGAGTCAAAATCACAAGTTCACAGTTAGATTTGATCGAAAAAAAATAAAACTCAGAGAATAATCATTCTTTTGTGAGCTATATTTTTTGATCAAAAATAATGATTATTGTTTGAGCTTTGAAGTATAAATCAAAGGTAATCAATAATTGTGAGTGAAACAGAAAAAATCAAGAAGTAATGACTTTTGTGTAATTTTTATAATAATACTTATAATGATTAAAGTCCCTGATTGATTTTATTTCAACGTTTACGTATTATTTATTAAGGCATAACTTTTCTTCTGCTTCAAGTATAGACTGAATTCCAATTTACATGTATACTTTTTATGAGAGTACATTTTATTTAGGAAATTTCAGAAACATTCCAATCAACTGTCATAAAAAATAAGAACTATGTTATGTTAATCTCTTTTAACGTATTTTCAACTTGTCATCGTATAATTGACTCATAAATCAAGGAAAACAAAACTAACGTATTCAGCACAAAATGCCTTGCTTTTCCATCTTTCACACCTTTTGCAACTTTTCATTCATTACGAGTTGAGAACGCTCTCAGTCTCAAAATGTATGACGCTACTTTTAACCTCAGACTATAAAAAGTTTTTGCCACCTCCAAAAAGGAAACTATGCAAAGATAAGTGAAAAAGATTATATATGCATTGTACTAAAATTTACCGCCAACATCAGCGACAAAAAGAAACCTCATAAAAACCCAAAAAGAACCACATAAAATATTTAACCCAGTGACTGAAATGGCACACAATTTACGTGCAGACAAGTCAAACGTAACGGAAACGAAAGCGGAAGCAGCCATTTAAAAACACGACACTAGATATAAAGGATAGGGACGGATAGCTCTTTCTATCTAGGAGGCAAGACTGCCAACTAAAGCTTTCAAAAGTGTTGCTAAAATTATCCACGTGATTTTTGGCAAAACGCCTTTCAGCTACATTCTTTTGGCTAACCAGGAAACGGATACAGGTATTAAATACGCTAAATGTTAGAATAACGCTTACTTAGGAAATATATCAGAAACCTTTTTATAGTAATATATAATCTTTACAATATATAACCTTCTTAAAATTAGACAACTTAGCTAATAATAATAATATAATATTATACGTTAATACTCCCACCGATGGTTTTATATTATTATGCCAAATGCAAATATTATATAATAGAACAGATGATCCTATATTCTAGTAAACATCAGAGTAAACTTTATCATGCTAAAGTAAGCCCCCTAGCTCTTCGCATCTATAATTCATGTCTTATTTGATCGATCTCAGCTTTAGATTCTAAGCTTTCACTATCATACCACATAATTTTATACCTCTACGCTAGGTTAAGTTATTCCAAAGGTATACAAATTACATTCACAATCCCAAGTATTTGACATCATCAAATACACACCTACTTCTTAAGCAAGTACTTACTCGTTTATAACCAGATAACTAGAAGGGAGTCGGGGTAAGTGGATCTAACTAAGCAACTAGCTGATTCTTAATCTATAGACACTCAAGTTGTAGTTACCGATTCATGTGAATGTTTAACAAACGACTCACTGAACAATGCAAATAATTGTCAAATTTAACGTGGTACAAAAGGTACATAACGAGTAAGAAAAAAGGACGAAAAAAATAAGCTGAAAGCCAAGCAAAGAATGAAAGCGTATGATTTTTATAGTGCACAGCCAACAGGCATTGTGTTAAACTAAAGGAAATGACAAAAAACCGAGCATGGAAAAGTGAGAAAACTTTGGATGCTGATTGTTGATTGTCTATGGCATAGACTCTATGCTATTGGTTCCAGTTCCCGTTCCCGATCCCGCTGCAGTTCAGCTTCAGTTCTGGCGGACAGACGTGCTTACCGGCGCTTTAATAGCGCAGAAATCGAGGAGGATTCGCTTTGCAAAGAGGTGCACATTATACGGGTGATATCTGTCCTTACCTATGTATTCTTCTATCTCCTCCCTGTGTTCCCCAATTGTCATTGGCTTTGAACATTTGAGTGAACGCAAAACAGTCGATGAATTGCGGGTTAGTCGTTAGACTCATAGTGTCATCCCCTTAACTACCCGACATTACAATGAAAGTCAATATATTTGATTTGACATTTGCCATGCACCCTCTTCATATCCCCGACATGACATGCGAAATTTCCTTGCACTGATTCAGCACATTTGCTTTCTACTTGTCGTCGAGACTTCAATTGTAATTTTATTATCCCGCCTATCTTCAGTCTCCCCCAAACTGTCACGCATACCGTTTTTTAATGAGCAAAAAGAAGCAAGAAGCTTCGGCTTTTGAAAGTATTGTCAGAGATGAGAAAGAGTGTAAATATCGCAATTTATTTTAATTCAATTTATTTATTCCTAGCGCTCAAGTAAGTTAAAACTTATAAGTTAAGGCGCTATTCATAATATTCCATTTATGATAACAGGAATTACCCAATGGTAATTATATAGAAATAAATATAGAAGTTATTAATTCATAGGTAAGTAAATAATGAACAGTCTTATTTGGATTTCTATTTATGGGCTACTTCCACTGGCCGGATGTCGAATTCGGACAGTATAAATTCCCATAAAGCCCCAATGATAGTGCTCGTGTAAATAGCCTATTAGTCAACCTTTAAACGGCCTTGAATATAATTTTAATAGAAATTTTGCTTTAAGTTTCACTCTGTATGTGGCTACATAATTTCAATATGATATTTCAAAAACTCTCTAAAAACCACTTCTTTCGACAGCGCATTGGGCCTTCGTCTGTTTGACCAACTTGAAAACAATCTATTATACGGACCACTTTAACACACTATTATCCGGTTTGGCAAATCTATATAAAATTGCACAGGCCAATGAAACCAGAACTGTACAATCGTAGCTCAAGTATACTTTCTTGTAATACATTCTGAACCATTTTGAAACCATTTATCCTCATACTTTCATGTTGAATAAACATCCAAAGATATACAGGATTAAATCGATAGCTTACGTTTATTAAAACAACTTTGGACAATCATATCAAAGATTCTTTTTCATGTACGACTATTAGCCACTTTTAAGTTCGCACGAGCCAGCTCACCGAAGGTAATGTCTAAAGAAAATTATAACTTCAGCGATGTATTTGGGCCAATAAATAATATTTAACGTAGCACAATCAACACGAAAGCAATCAAGCTAATTGTAATTTCGATTGTATCAAATTGCAGTCAGTGGTCAACTGTGCTGTGTCTATTAGCCATATGAGCTAACAGGGGGGAAATTCCCCAAGCAAACATATTTTAAGCCAACTTGCTTACTTGCTACCAATTAGAAATTGACCAACGCGCCACATATAATTAATGATTGGGACTCCCGACTTGGCTCTGTGGCTGTGATGCTTTTGCTACTGCAGTTGGAAATTTATGCAATGCAGCAAGTTGCAGAGTTGTACATAATTGCAGAATCTCGCTTGAGACGCATCATTGCCGAATCGAACTACTGAATTGGTTACCCATCCGCCATGTGGTACGATACCGAGTTATTAATTCAGAATTGACACTAACTTTGGATTATTTAAAGTCGTCTTCGATTACCCAGAGGGAGGTGTGTCGGAAGTTCTATTAGCCACTTCACTTAAATTACAAAATGCTGCGCTTAAATTCCTAAACCAATTATAAAATCATACAAGCTATGATACGAGCATTTGCGGCAATTAGGCAAACTCACAAATAGACATAGAGAGAGATAGAGAGAGATAGAGAGAGAGAGAGATAGAGAGAGAGAGAGTGGGAGAGTTGGAGAGATTACAAAGGACACGGCAATTACGTGCAACATTTGAAATGTAATTTTATTACACACAGACAGACACTCAGACCTCTTCAACTCAAATCATATAACTATGTCACAAGCTTGCTCCTTGAACGAGTAGTTTATCCCACGTCCAGCTGCAAGTCCTTGGCTTAATCCTTTTGGGCCTTACACATTACATTAAGTACTCAGACAGACAAAATTTAAAACGTTTTCATCTCTAATTACATATGAATTGCAAGTGCTGCCTGTCATCTTTCTAATAATAAGCGCAATCCCGCAGCAAGACTTGCAATTTAAATTAAAAGCTTATTATCTACCAAATCTAATGTGATAAGGCTCAAGTATTATAACATACAATAATTATATTCTGAAATATAACAAGAAGATTTTTTTGCTGTACATTAAGCTTTCATCTCGATAAAGGTTTTGATATTTGTATATCGCAACTTCTTTTTTAAAACATTTTAATATAATGCATTAATCAATATAAACATTTATTAAGTTACTTAAACAATCTTTGCATTAAGAATAAATGTTAATAGTTTTTGTGTTTTTGCTAACACTATAAAGTTTCTAAGAAGCAAAGTAAAAGTCGTATTAAAAAATGACAACAACGATTTCAAACCAAACTGATTATTCCGTAAAAACACTTCGTATGATATCTTCTAGAAATCGCTTACGAAACCTTATAAAGATATTAATAAACTTTGAATTTTCAGCTACAATTTTATTTATTTTTTTATTTTATTTTATTTTATTTTATTTTATTAAATTAGATATAATATGAAATATTAAATCTAAGAGAGGGGAAACTCTTCAGTAACCATTTTATATATTTCTTAGAGTCCAAAATTAATACAAAACACTATCAAAGCATGCATCTCTTAAAGGGGATCTTCTATGCAGTGCGACCAAAGTAAAGATATTCATTTGTCGCCTTGCAGTGCCGTCAGCAATTGCTTTTGAAATTAGGCTTATTACAAGGCCTAAGAATATTATTGCTTTATATTATAATATTTATTCACATACTCGACACACACACACTCTCACAAAGAGGATATCCATACAAATACAAATGGCTATTTGCTGGACTGAACATAAATTTCAATTGGAATTCAGCTAAAGGTCGAGTTGGCCAATTAACATAAGGCTGAAATTGAAGTTTGTTTTGTTTTGTGGCAACTTGAATTATTATTATGACATTATTTATCTAAGAAATGCATATATGAGAGTGCGTATGAGTATTTATATATACATATATATGTGTGTGTGTGTTTGTGTTTGTATGTGTCGGTGCTTGTGGGTTAATTTGCGTAAATTGTGTGGTTATTTGTGGGTAATTGAATGCATAAATCTGCATTCAAAATTTGCACAATTGTGGTGTAATTTTAATTTAATTGGCCTAAGTATGCAAAATTAAATAAGCCTGGTCAAAGCTTAATTCATAAGAAACCAAGTATATTTCTAACTTGGCTAGAACAACAAGCAAATCCATTAGTCCATTTTAGATTAAAATTCACATTCTTTAAAATGTTGGTTTCTTTCATCCACAATTTTGTTCAGCGTCATGCAGCAAATTAAAAAATTGTGCAACAATTGGAAGCACAAAAAAGCAATGGCCACTAAAAGAAATTGTCAGGAAAATGTAGCAATAACAAAAAGCAAAAAAAAAAGAGAAACATTTAAAATATACAAGATAGAAAGAAACGTAAGAGAATCAAATGCCAAGTAGCTCCACACAATAAGAAATAAGTTGAGAAATCTGTAGAGAACAGGCGGTGGCATGTTGCAACTTTCCAGTTGTAACAATTACTGGGTGTTCTCATGGCACGTGCAACACTTGCCACAGTAATTGATAGCACGCTAGACTTATTCGTACTGCAATTTATCCAAGCTTGTCTCCTTTCTCTCCTTGTCCTGCACAACACTTTTCCATTGATGCCAACGTCATTAAAGTGTCAAGTAACGCGGGGGATCTACCTTAAAAACTACAAATATAGAACTGCTTCAAATTTACATGTATTCGTACTCATTTAATTAAGTAATACCTTATTGTTCACATTGCCAACGAGTATGAATAATTTCCCAAGTAAATCTGTTGTGAACACATTCCCAATGGCAGTATCCTCTTCTCATTTCCTATTTTTCATGACTTCATAAAAAAAGCGAAAGGCACAACACAAAATTTGGCTGTGATTTAGTGTCAACATCTTGAAAGTGTTGAAATCATCAGCTCTTCAGCAAAAAGTACGATGTTTTTCCTCCGCGATAAACTGCAAAAAATGATTGTGGAAGTTAAGAAGAATAAATCAGTAGCAAACAGTAAAACTTAAAGTAACAGAAAGTATTAAAATATTCGGAGAAAATTTAATATTAATTCGAATATCCTCACTTGATTTTAAAGATAAATTATCATCTGAAAAGCATTTCAACAAAAAAATTTAAAAAAAAATTTAGCAAAAAATAAAAGAAGAAAAATAATAGTAAATTATATAATCAGGCATGTTCTTCAAATCTCTAACAAACCAAAAGCAACACAAGGCAAACTATGTCAAAAATTTTTTATACGTTTTAAATAAGAAGGGAATAACATATTTAAAAAGCACCTTTTTTATTTTATTATCATTTTTATGTTTAAGAAAATTTACAATAAATGATAGATTTCTTTAAATTCGAAAAAATTTAATGGCAACCGATTTTTGTGAATTCGAAAATATGTAAGCAAAATTAGATCTTTGAGATGTCAAGAACACCAAACTTTATCCAGAGATTTTTGGTGCACATTAATGTTAATGTTAATCAGTTAATTGACACAAGATATAAGCAAACCTTACCCTTTTTCTTGAATTTATTGACGAGCAATGCGGTATGAAAAAGAAATTGTACCTTTCTACCTTTTTTTCACTCTCTCTCTCTCTATGTCTCACACACTATCTCGTTTCCGTCCTATTATTATTAGTTTTTCCACTTATATAACAATATATCGCAACCAAATTCTTCATGATTTGACATGCAATCAGAGCAAAGCTTCTTCAGTTTTGTATCTCTAATCTGTTTTATCATAATCTTTCGCAGTGTACTCATGTCCGTTGTCTTTTTGCAGTGCACAAATCTATTTTAATATTTTCTTATTTGCCACTGATGCACATAGTCATTTTGTCTTGCCATTGTCAAGACTTGGCCTGAGACTGAAGACCCCGAGGCCCGAGACCCGAGACCCCGAAGTAGTGCCTGCTCCTGCACAACACACAAACAGTGATGAGCCAGAAGCTAGAATCCTGATTCCCCATTTACCTTACTGACTACAGTCATCAGCAAGGGGAAGAGAGAAAGGGAGTGCGGGAGAAAGAGCGACTACACCACACAAAAGCTTCATTTTTTTCTTTACTATTATTCCCACGTACTTAAATGTATATTCCCTGTAAAATGACATAAAGTGTTGTATGTTGAAAAATGTCAAATCAGAGATGTGAAAATTAAGAATAGGTAATAATTAATTAATGGATGTAAAAGATTCTCTAAAAAATATTGTAATAGTTTATACACAGGAATAAAATAACCAAAATATTTAGCCTGAAATCCATTTAAACGATGCCAGAAGTTCGGTAATCTCGGTTTTTCTTAAATTAAGATTAAAATACTTGGTTCAAATACAGGTTTTATTTCGTTTTTAGAAAATATTCTGTTAATAGGGATACCTATAAAAATGTTTAGGATTGATTTTAAAAACGGGTTTTATTTTCTGTGTACTTGTATTAACTAGATGTAGGGTATGGCTCAGTTGTATATCACGTCGCTTTCTATAAGTTGTTGTGTTTGTGCACACACGACGAACGTTGGCAACTGAAGAGAGATATGCAGAGATATAAAGCAATTTTCTACGTAAATACTTTGTAATGGATTTAGTAAGTAGTAAAGTATGACGCGTTTGCCATCTAGAGCATGTCTGTGCAAATGTATGTGTGTGTGTGAGTTAGGAGCTCAATAAGAGAGAATAAAGTACTGCCTGTCTATTTGGTTGTGTGTAAGTATGTATGTGTGTATATATGTATATATGCCATGTTTGATATTGTAAATCTCAGCATAGATATATATTTTTGCGCATCATATAATTGATGAAAAAGTATTACAGCGATTTTCAACGGCATTTTTTCTCGTTGGCCCATTGCATACTTATGTGTGCTGACAGAAGACTTATGTGTGTGCGTATATATGTGAGTGTGTGTTTGTTGCTTTATATGGCCTAAGTAAATGGAGCGTAGTGAGTGAATTATATTTAATGCTTTGTGTAATTTAAATATAATAAAACCTCGTACATCTTGCAAAAAAAATGAGATGGGAAGGTAGATATATAAAGTAGGTGTGTGAGACCGAGTGAGAGCGATATGTATATACACAGCAAAAGAATATTATTTTGCTGCTTTCGCAGTCATAAATGTTCATATGGTCGACGGCA
The DNA here is from genome assembly GCA_035044365.1 of Drosophila neotestacea. Taxonomy (NCBI): domain Eukaryota; kingdom Metazoa; phylum Arthropoda; class Insecta; order Diptera; family Drosophilidae; genus Drosophila; species Drosophila neotestacea. The sequence goes on from JAWNMD010000660.1 coordinate 673,235, forward strand.
CATACAAAAAAATGTCTCCAAAAAATAAGCAATAATTTTTAAACGCCACAACAACATTTTTAACTTGCTAAATGACACATAATCCCAATTTATGTGCCCGAACTTTACAATAGAATTTCAAAAAAATGTCTAATTGCTTTGTGGTTAAGTAATTTTGCCCAGTTTTTTGAAGGTAACTTTACCAAAGGCGTACATTAATATTATGAATATTTATTTCTCAAATGTATTTGGCAAGTCTAATCATATGCTAAATATACTTTTGCTTTAAAAGGTATGCCTCAATCACTTAAGTTTCTTCTCATGTTATGAAGTTTTTCTGTAGACTTTGGTTTTTATTGTTTTATGGACAACCTGCAAGCCAAAATATAAACAACAAAATTTGTGCGCAAACATCTTGATTAAAAAAACAAATATAGAAGGCAACCTTAAACTCATTCCATGAACCATCGAACCCAAACCGATCTGAGTATTGTTGACCATTCAAAAAGGGAACTCATTGAGCATTCGTATTCGGATTAAATTGTGAACTCGACGGTGGATTCCAACTGTTTCAATATGGTGCACACCCATTTTCTGACAAGGAGGTCAGCCACAGGGTAATTTAAATGAAATGAACAACAAATGCACTCACACTCGCACTCGTAAAATAAAAAAAATAAAAAGAGAAATGAATGGGAAAAAAAGAACACTCCCAAGCATCCGTTGAATACTCGAAGCATGTGACATGTGCCGCAAATGTTACCCCAAAAATAAATAGCAAGTTGTAAATTGAGAAGAGTAGCTGGTTGAGCTGCTGATTGTAGTCTGGTTGTCCGGTAGTGGGCGTGGGCGTGGCTGTGGACATGGTCCATGTCCTGGCCGTGTCCGAACTGTGTCCGCATATTGCTTTTCAAATTGGTCATCGAGCATAATAAAAAGCATGCGGGTATCGAGTTTTTATGGCGTTAACAAATTGCATTTTATAACACAATTTTGATATGTGGCTAAAAAAAAGGGCAATAATACTTGACTATTTGTTTGTGGCTCCCGTCAGAATTGTTTGTACAAATTTCACAAACAATATTGACAATCACAGCTTATAAAATATGTAAAATATTTCGATTACGTCTTAGTTTCCAATTCTAAATGATATTGTAATTTGAAATAGCTCTGTGTAAAGTGAAAAACTAATAATACATTGCCTTTAACAATTTATTTGCGTTAACAAAAAAACGAAATCCTTTGTTACAATATTGAAAGGTCAGCAAATAAAATCCATACATTTTCAATTTCTATTTCACAAAAACGTTCGCTTTTATTTTCGAATTGTTGTTAAGTTGAAGGAAAAAAAGCCAACTTCTGGTTTTTGTATTTTCTGCTCGCATCGGAATTGTATCATCGCTATCTATTGTTCTGTCTCGCTTTCTGTCTCTCGCCTGCTCTCTGTCTCTGTCTTCCTCTGTTTCTCTCTCTCTCGCTCTCTGTGGTCTTTCTATTAAAAATAACAAATCCCTAAATACGCCACTCAAAATTCAATTAAAACTCTCGACGCACAAGCGCTGACAGATTTATAAACCTCACACACACACACACACACACACACACACACACACACAGAGTTACAGACAAAACCATGGCTAAAACGATAGCCAAGTGGTGGTGTAGAGAGATGGAACACATTGGCATTTGAAATGCCAACAATTGAGTGCTTTCGACTGAATTTTCAAATATTTATACGACTCGACAGCTGCAGAGGTAGTTCGGCGCCTATAAATGAGCTCAGCGCCTATAATTATGCAACACAATTGGTTTTTGGCACTTGCACTTATTATAAATTCCCGTTATCATTTGGCACATTCGATACATTTATCGAGCCAGTCTAATGCCAATGGCATTAAAAATAAAGCAAAAGTTCTCTGATGCACCTACCATTTTTCCAGTTAACACTTGAAAATAGCCAAACCTGCAGGTTGACGTGATTATGAGCTACGAACCAGGGCTCCCAAACTTTCAATGGTTGCACAAATTTGCAGTGACATACAAATGTCATTAGGGGCGGTCACAAGTAGAATAAGAAATGGATATTGCCTGCTTTAAGCAAGAACAAGTGATGAGTTGGTCATGATATGTTGTCCCTGAAAATAAGAACTTATTTAGAAGCAATTATTTGGAAATGTTGTTTATAAATTTAATTGAAATAATTAAATCAAAATGCACTTCTAATACCAAAAGAAAACCTATTTAAGAAGCAAAGTGTGCTCGCATCAGTGTTGCCAAAGCGGGTTTTCCTGTCAAATCTAGGTTTTTTTTTTTTAATTTCAATTGATGGAAAAATTCAAAACAGCAAACAAAAATTTAAAATTGATAAACATTTATTTTTATGTACAAAGCATGAATGCAATCTAATTTTTTTATATGACGGACATAAATACAAAAATTTTTGTCGAGTAAGCGTTAGGCATTGAGGAATTGCATATAAAACATAATTAATAAATCGAACTATTATTTAACGGGCATAAAAAAGTCGTTCTTAAGCTTAAACTTTTTCTTACACTTTTTACTTTGCATGAAAGCGCAAAAATATTTTTTTTTCTTTACATTTTTAGGGAAATTTTTTACTTTAAAAATTATTCAGCTTCGCATAACCTGTCAACATTGAAAGGCATATGCGTATTTTTATACCCTGTGGTGGTATATTAAGATTCTTAGAAGTTAAATAAATAATTTTTTGAGGAGGCGGTATTAATATAATTGTATTCAATTGTAAACTACAATTAAAGAGTCTTAATGAGATGCAACATAATTCCACTCATGTTTGCAATAAAACCTAATCCACAAATTCAGCGTGAGAAAGTATGTATATTTATATGGCAAATTCACGGCTCACGTGTCCATCTCTATCGATGTGAATGACCAACAAGCAGCGACGTTGTTTGAGCCATTTTGAACAGCTGTTTCGCCTGCTGGCTTTTTGTGTGCCTGTTAAGTATGCACTTTTTTCTGGGTTTTCTTCCTTAACGTGTGCATGTGTGTGTGCTTATATATGTGTGTGTTAAATGTGTGCGATTTGTCGTGGTAGCTCTATAATGGCCAGTGGAGGTCGGTAGAGCCGTTATGCTTATGGTTTTGCATGGCGGCACGTGTGAGGCATGCAGATGGTGCCAGAGAGTGGGGAGTAGTTGAAGCAATGGCGAACCCAGCGAACCGCCCAGCGAACCGCCCAGCAAAGCAGAACTGAAATTGAACAAATTCCTGACAAATTGGAATTTGGTTTAGTTTTTTTTTTCTTTTGTTTTGCTTTTTTTCCTCGTTGTTGTGTCTCTTTTTATTTCTTTTGCGCTGCCAGCGAAATTTGCTCACATTTTTCTTACTGTTGTTTTTTTTCCGCTTTTTGTGCTGTTGTTTCTGCAACATTTCCACGCAAGATTTCGTCTCAAATATGCGCTGGGCCATTATGATTATTTCTACATTGTGTTTTATCCCAACTCCAATAGCCGCTTGCTCCGCCTGCTCTTTTTCCTACTCCACCACAGATGGTATTGGTCCCTCACTTTGAAAAATTGCACTTTACAACAGTTGTAATTTGTTTTTGTTTACTCCCTTCATCTGCTTGTCCTCCGCATTCCCTCCATTTCTACGATTGTCCGAATGTGTGGGTTGCCACTACCTACAACTATCAAGGCATGGGTGTGTAAATTGTGGGTGCCAATGTTATTTGTTGTTACTTCCAATGATATGGGCGTGGTGAACAATTTGATGGCATTTTGTAAGGAAACTAGTTGTAAAAATACATAAATACATAACAGTATAATACCCAGTGCCGTTGTCTATGTATAAAAATAAGATTCTTTAATACCCTAATACACACTGTCCAAATTATTTTTTTTTCTATTATTCATTAATTTCTCGTCTTCGTATATCAATAATATATAAATATGTAATAAAATTTTAAATGCAAAAATATAAAAATTGTCAGAATAAACCTTAACGTGATTTTAAACCACTTAAGAAGGTAGAAAATGTTAAAATTGATTGTGAAGATCAAAGTGAAATAACTACATTAAATTTCCTCACTTCTTCGCATAGCCTTGCAAGCTTTTCAATTGTTACAATTACAATTTAAGATAGCTCACAATTTGAATGATTAATTAAGTAATTTGTGCTAGTAAATGATAAAATTAAAGCAGGGCTCACTGACAGACTTGTTTCACACAATGGCTGATTATTGTCATCTAAAGTTGTCATTTTAGCCAATCCATTTGACCACTTGACTAGTTAACCGCAATTTAATCATTCGAGCCAACTGACAAATAAGCGTAACTGCCAAACTAACCACAAAAACCAATGTTTATTATTTTAGCATACAAACTAAATACAATATTTATAGATTTTAATTTGTTGAATAATTACCGTATCGTACACTCGCACATCGCACATTTCCCTGCCGATTTTATTGTACCCATTTCAATTATAAACAAAAATGCTTAAAATCACATAGACAGCTAGCTTTGTGGTCATTCTGCCCATCAGATTCAAAGGGGACGGGACATCTGTGGTAATGCCCACTGAAAACTCTGATGCTCTGAATTATTGAAATGCATGCAAATTAGTTTCCAGTTGAACAAATTGGTGCATTTTCCTAACCCAAATCAAGGCTTTCACTTTATATATGTTTATACAAACTTACAAACATATATATTTTTCCCCTGATCATGATTTGTTATTTATTGAAAACATTTGGTCGCGCTGAATAGTAATTTATATATTTAAATTTAGTTAGTAGTAATTATTCGTATTGTATGTAATTTCAATAAACAAATTAGAAATTAGTCAAACAAGTAGTCAATTTATTGAATATACTTATGATGGAGTTGATTAAAGTCGTAGTCAATCCCATTCAGAATCGTACAATGTTTTAAGGCGTCCAACTCCAACTCCAACTTTATCCCCCAACATCTTACCAATTAAAACTGCATAGCTGGTTATTATGGTTAGCAAAAACTGGTGTCAACTTTTGTGCCTGTGAAGCAGAGTCGTAAACTTAATGATATGAAATGGTCAATGACAAGAAAACTCACCAAAGGACTGCTTCAAGCTGCAGAAGAGAGCAACACGTTGCGACCGTTATTATGGCTCACAAGGGGCATTATTAAGTCACGTACCATCGTGTGTAGCTGACATTTTCTTCAATTATTGTACTTATGGTTTCCCTTCGCGTTTTCTTCACTGTATTTGTTGCAGTTTCTTTTTTGTTTTTGCGCGCCGTCGTGTGGAGAAGTATCTGTCTGGGCTCTAAATGAGTTGTGGCTTTCAAGCGTGCTGCTTACTAAGATAATTTAAAGAGTTGGCCAATGTTTGATCTTGACACATAATAATAAGCAGTTAAGTAAAGGCATTTCAGGAAATCCCAAATGACTGCAATATTTAATATAAGTAATCTTATATTGCATTGCTCCTACCATGTTGTTAAATTCTATGGTTTATTTATAATTATTTAACTATTTAATTAATCTTACTAGGGCATACCAACATATATTTTTCCATCCATTCAGATCAGTTACAATTGCCCTTTTTTTTAATGTCCTTTTTAAACTTGAAAGCTTTTGATGCTATTAACAGAGTCTGTTAATTTACATAGATGTATTCTGTTACTGACATCAAAAGCCGCTAAAATAATCGATTACTTTAGATACACATTTATCGTTTCGTTCTGCGCATCAAAGAAGAGGCAACAGTTATTTGCCGCAACGTAAACATTTGAAAGAAAGTTTTTTAAATAGAAGAAAACTGAAATTAATATACAATATCGAATGGAGTATGATTTCACGTAAAGTTATGCAGCTTAGAACCCGTCTTAATTATATTCGAATGTCTTTTAAGAGTCATGTAGGCGTCTGTTTATTTGGTAAGCAATTCCAATGGTTGTGTGAAATTTAAATTGTTATAATTGCTAGTTTTGTGAGACATATGCACGTCGCAGCGCACGTCTCTTGCGTTTGCCCACAACGGGACCCAATCCACCGCCCACACCTGAGACCGTGCCCAATTGTAGCAGGAGAGGATTACTGACCAGGGCAGCAGCGATGCCCAAGACGGCAGCACTGGCCAAGGGAATGAGAAAACTCTTGGCTAGGAGCGCTTTATGCGATAGCTCTGGCGGACCCTTATGGGAGGCTATGTCATGTGGATCTAGATATGCATACTCTCCTCCCGTGCTCCCGTAATGGGCATGATGTGAACCATGACTTGGACGTGCGCCATACACATCGAAGGGCACACCAGTTTCCGCACTGTTGCCGCCATAGTAGCCACCATGGTGACCACCGCCTGCATATTCATAGGGATGTCCTTCGTAGGCGTAGCCGGCAGGACCATGAGTGCTGGGAACATGCGATGTAATACCACCGCCTACACCGCCACCATAGTGACCTGTTTAAAAGTCTTTTAGATGTTGTCTGCATCATCATGAAGTAACGTAGCTTACCTACACTGATGCGCTGTTGCAACCCAGCTCCATTTCGCCACTTGTTGTAGGTCTCACTGAGACTCTCACCCACGCTTCCCAGCTCTGATCCTCCACTTCCACTGATACCACCGCTTGTGGAGCCCACGTAGCTGCTGCTGGCAGAGGAGCTGGATCCTGGTCCTCTGTAGAATTCCGGTGGAGGATCATAGCTTTTGGCTATGTTAGTGCCAGCATAATCCAGTCCAGTGCTGCTGCCAACCTCACGCTTACTGGTATTCCCGTTAGATGGTTCCCACACCACTGTGCTAGCATTTTGTGCCCAGCTCAACTGTACACAACCCAATAACAAACACATCCAAAGGCTCCGCATTGCGAGTAGTTCACGTTTGAATTCGAACATTGCAACTAACTTGCTTCCAAGCGATGTCAACGGCTTTATAAAAACATTGCTCAAAGCATTATTGCGACATTAAAGGGGAATTGGAATACAAATACTGGCGACAAATTACGCTTTGGCAATTTAAGCCTGAAATTGTAAGCGTCTACGGCGACTTCAGTGGAGACGCTTCGTTGCCTGCCGCTTGGAGGCGACACCCTCTGCAAGCGTTGAGACAATTAGTGTCGCCATACGGCAAGTTCTTTCGCCAGACAACGCATTGTGGCATCTAAAAAGATCAGTCTATGTGGTTTCACTTTTCCACAAAGGTTTCATTAACTTGGCCAACACGCGTGTAGTTGCCAATTTGACGTCAAATGGTTAATGAAATAAAATGCAAATAAATAAATACCTGTTGTAATTGCCTTGATAAGGGTGAGATCATAATACGATAGCTCAGAATTTGTAAATATTAAAAATAATAAATAATTATAAATATAAATATAAATATAAATATAAATATAAATATAAATATAAATATAAATATAAATATAAATATAAATATAAATATAAATATAAATATAAATATAAATATAAATATAAATATAAATATAAATATAAATATAAATATAAATATAAATATAAATATAAATATAAATATAAATATAAATATAAATATAAATATAAATATAAATATAAATATAAATATAAATATAAATATAAATATAAATATAAATATAAATATAAATATAAATATAAATATAAATATAAATATAAATATAAATATAAATATAAATATAAATATAAATATAAATATAAATATAAATATAAATATAAATATAAATATAAATATAAATATAAATATAAATATAAATATAAATATAAATATAAATATAAATATAAATATAAATATAAATATAAATATAAATATAAATATAAATATAAATATAAATATAAATATAAATATAAATATAAATATAAATATAAATATAAATATAAATATAAATATAAATATAAATATAAATATAAATATAAATATAAATATAAATATAAATATAAATATAAATATAAATATAAATATAAATATAAATATAAATATAAATATAAATATAAATATAAATATAAATATAAATATAAATATAAATATAAATATAAATATAAATATAAATATAAATATAAATATAAATATAAATATAAATATAAATATAAATATAAATATAAATATAAATATAAATATAAATATAAATATAAATATAAATATAAATATAAATATAAATATAAATATAAATATAAATATAAATATAAATATAAATATAAATATAAATATAAATATAAATATAAATATAAATATAAATATAAATATAAATATAAATATAAATATAAATATAAATATAAATATAAATATAAATATAAATATAAATATAAATATAAATATAAATATAAATATAAATATAAATATAAATATAAATATAAATATAAATATAAATATAAATATAAATATAAATATAAATATAAATATAAATATAAATATAAATATAAATATAAATATAAATATAAATATAAATATAAATATAAATATAAATATAAATATAAATATAAATATAAATATAAATATAAATATAAATATAAATATAAATATAAATATAAATATAAATATAAATATAAATATAAATATAAATATAAATATAAATATAAATATAAATATAAATATAAATATAAATATAAATATAAATATAAATATAAATATAAATATAAATATAAATATAAATATAAATATAAATATAAATATAAATATAAATATAAATATAAATATAAATATAAATATAAATATAAATATAAATATAAATATAAATATAAATATAAATATAAATATAAATATAAATATAAATATAAATATAAATATAAATATAAATATAAATATAAATATAAATATAAATATAAATATAAATATAAATATAAATATAAATATAAATATAAATATAAATATAAATATAAATATAAATATAAATATAAATATAAATATAAATATAAATATAAATATAAATATAAATATAAATATAAATATAAATATAAATATAAATATAAATATAAATATAAATATAAATATAAATATAAATATAAATATAAATATAAATATAAATATAAATATAAATATAAATATAAATATAAATATAAATATAAATATAAATATAAATATAAATATAAATATAAATATAAATATAAATATAAATATAAATATAAATATAAATATAAATATAAATATAAATATAAATATAAATATAAATATAAATATAAATATAAATATAAATATAAATATAAATATAAATATAAATATAAATATAAATATAAATATAAATATAAATATAAATATAAATATAAATATAAATATAAATATAAATATAAATATAAATATAAATATAAATATAAATATAAATATAAATATAAATATAAATATAAATATAAATATAAATATAAATATAAATATAAATATAAATATAAATATAAATATAAATATAAATATAAATATAAATATAAATATAAATATAAATATAAATATAAATATAAATATAAATATAAATATAAATATAAATATAAATATAAATATAAATATAAATATAAATATAAATATAAATATAAATATAAATATAAATATAAATATAAATATAAATATAAATATAAATATAAATATAAATATAAATATAAATATAAATATAAATATAAATATAAATATAAATATAAATATAAATATAAATATAAATATAAATATAAATATAAATATAAATATAAATATAAATATAAATATAAATATAAATATAAATATAAATATAAATATAAATATAAATATAAATATAAATATAAATATAAATATAAATATAAATATAAATATAAATATAAATATAAATATAAATATAAATATAAATATAAATATAAATATAAATATAAATATAAATATAAATATAAATATAAATATAAATATAAATATAAATATAAATATAAATATAAATATAAATATAAATATAAATATAAATATAAATATAAATATAAATATAAATATAAATATAAATATAAATATAAATATAAATATAAATATAAATATAAATATAAATATAAATATAAATATAAATATAAATATAAATATAAATATAAATATAAATATAAATATAAATATAAATATAAATATAAATATAAATATAAATATAAATATAAATATAAATATAAATATAAATATAAATATAAATATAAATATAAATATAAATATAAATATAAATATAAATATAAATATAAATATAAATATAAATATAAATATAAATATAAATATAAATATAAATATAAATATAAATATAAATATAAATATAAATATAAATATAAATATAAATATAAATATAAATATAAATATAAATATAAATATAAATATAAATATAAATATAAATATAAATATAAATATAAATATAAATATAAATATATACATATATAAATATTAGTTAATTTCGTGTCGTAACAGACTCTAACCTCAAAAATTTAACTTAACTTACCAAATTAGTGGGCGGTAACTAGAAATATCGCCTTCACTGCGCCTGAACTTATCAATACACCCTCGCAACAACTTCATAAATGCTTTGCCTCTTAAAGTTAGTTAAGAAATTATAGCCGTTCGTCTTCGTTGCATTCACTAAAAAGAGAGATAGGGAAGAAAGCAATGTTGAAAACTTGCCAATTTGTTTGAATTTAAAGCGTATGTTATTTTTAGCTGTGAAAATGCAAAATTTGTTGACCTTGTCAGTTTTGACATTTCTCACCTAACAGTTGCCAGCCGTCAATTTTGTAGTTGCCAATTTTGGCACACACCTCCAAACTGTGCACTTCGGTTGCTCCCAGAAGGTCGTCTACCGTTTGACGTTTTTATTATCAAAACCAAAACGACTCGAAGGTATCAGTGTTTTTAGAATTTATATACTATTTCGTCGAATCACTATCAGAAAGCGATACACGGTGTGAGTTTCAGGGAAATGAAACATTTTCGGTAGCTCTTATCATAGATGCTGACAACAGATTGATTAAAATTTATAAAATGACGCGGACTGCACATGGGTCGCTGATTAACTATCTATGTTTAGCGTGTGAAGTATTACAATCTTTAGACAACCTTAACTCAAAGTTACGAAATACAAAAATTAAGATGTGATTGAGCCTCGAATCCATTAACTACACTTGATACCTAATTTTAAGTTAATACATTTAATATGTAGTCCTATATAAATATACCAAAAATTATATTACTAGATTAGTTCTGTATCCAGAAGATTATTTTATTTTTAAGGTTGAAGCCTAAAATTGTCAGGCCTAATCAAACTAACGCGTGAAATAGCTTTATTCGCTTTATTATAAGTTTTTGTCTTTCAAAGTAAATTGTAGAAAAAAAATTAAAGAAAAAACTGTACAACCTTGCGGAGACCTACATTCAAACTTCGACATATAAGTGGATAAGATAGTAGTCCGATTTTATCCAAATTTGGTCAGACAATCTTTGAGTTTGGTTAAGATATCTTAAGAAACAAAAACGAATCCGAACGCTCCTATGACCTATGTTCTGATTAAGTAGTGCGTGCATCACAAAGACGGATCTGTAGCCAGTTTTACCAATATAGCGTTAAAACTGAGAGAGCTTGCATAAAAACACGTAGAAAAGCTATTTACTTTATGGGATCCTTCAGTGCGTTACACAATTCGTGACAAAATTATAATACCCTCTGCAAGGGTATAAAGATCCATAAAGACCATGTACTTATGGGAAAGAGCAAATAGTGTTGAAAAGCAAATAGTGGTGTAAAACAAACACTGGTTAAAAGCAAATACTCCAGACATTTTAGATGTCACGTTAGCGTCTCGAATGCCTTTCAGCTATTATATATATCAGTTTTAAAGGTTCTCTTGTAATTCATCTTTAAAATTTTGTTTCTCAATTTCTAGGGGCGGAGGAGGGCGTGGCAAAAATCTAAAACAAACTTGATCAATGCAAGATATAGATGAACCTATTTTGGTGTATCTAGCTCTTATAGTCTCTGAGATCTAGGAACAGAATCGGACAGACGGACAGACAGACAGACGGGTATCGACTCGGCTGTTAATGCTGATCAAGAATTTATATACTTTATGGGGTCTGCCACGCCGAAGAAGTTATTCAACTAACAATGTTACGTTCAAAAGGAAGAAGAAGAGACGCTAGCGACCTCTGTGTTTATTAACTTATCTTCTTAGTGGCGCCATCTATTGAATGGTAAGCAACATTGATGAAAAGTCTAAATTGAACGGTTTGCAATCAAAAAGTACTGGGTCTCCTACTGTCGAGCATGCTCTACTGTAGCTTACTGCATTTTTAATTTTTTATTTGTACTTTTTTAAAGTACTGGGTCTAAAAAAATAAACATTTGAAACAGTTATTTACAAAAGGAATTGTCGGCAAAAGCGCTAGAACTTTGTGGAACAATCCTGATAGTGTTATTAATTGGAATAACAAAATATTAACGAGTGCTGGCAACCCTGTTTTGGCATGTTTGAGCTTCAACAACAGGAGATTTTGTGACACTCCCGATAAAATGTTTTATAGAAATTACAGAGTTAACTATTTTAAGCAGGAATCACAAATAAAAACTATGAGTTAAAAAAAAAAACCTGAAAACAATTATCTAAAATCTAGACGAAAGGTATTGAGCCACTAATCATGAATGTTTTTCAATTTTTGAGTTAGACCATTTGCTTAAAAGATATTTCCATTCAATTTTTATTTTTGAATTTGATAATAAGCATTTTTATTTAAATTACTGAATAAGTTTTATTTTTGATTTTAATTTTAAATATTGTTGAATAATTTTTATACCCTTGCAGAGGATATTAAAATTTTGTGACGAAATGTGTAACGCATTAAAGAAGGCCTCACAGACCCCATAAAGTATATATATTCTTGATCAGAGCGCCGAGCTGAGTGGATATAGCCTTGTCCGTCTGTCTGTCCGTCTGTCTGTCTGTTTCTATGCAAACTACTCTATCAGTTTTTAAGCTATCTTGATGAAACTTTGTACAGGTCCGTCTTTTTGCTGCACGCAGTAAATATGTCGGAACCGGCCGGATCGGATCACAATATCATATAGCTGCCATAGGAACGATCGGTTTGAAATCAATATTTATTATAAAAACTTGTTTGTTTCTCAAGATATCTTAACCAAACTCACAGATTGTGTGCATCATAGAGTTTAATACATCCTTACCAAATTTGATTCAAATCGGACAACTATAGCTGCCATAGGAACGATCGGCTCGAAATCAATATTTAGTATAAAAACTTTTTGGTTTCTTAAAATAACATAACTTAACTCACAGATTGTGTGTTTGGTAAAGTATCAAACAGCCTGACCAAATTTGCTACAAATCGGATTACTATATCATATAGCTGCCATATGAATGATCGGTTCGAAATCAACATCTGACAAATTTTGTAAAAAATCGGACGGCTTATGCAAATCTCTGCAAGGGTATCCAAACTTTGGTTCGCCAAAGTTAGCTTGTGCTATATTTATTTTTAAATTTTATAATAAGAATTGATGAATCATTTTTATTATTGATTTTTATAATACAAATTTTTTTGAATAGTTTTTGTGTCTTTTGATGTATATATAATCTTAGAAAACTAAATTCTTAACGATAAAACACAGCACTTTGCTATCTCAGCAAACTGAAATCATTTGGCCTTTGAAATCGAGAGGTGTCACTCTCATGACTTCACTTTTATAATTACATCATGATCCAGACCATACTAAAATGCTTATAGTTATTCAATTTATTGTCCGAAATTGATTTTTTTGATAAAAGATATTGAATTGAATTTTTGGTATAGATTTTCAAAACAAAATAAATACAGTTGAACTTGTGTATTAAGTAATGTTAATTTTGTTTAAACTCTTATCATGACATTTTTATTAGTGTTTTTATAATTTAAATTATTGATTTATTATTATTATATATCTATCATATGTCTCAAAAGCTTTTTTCAACTGATAATAACTTACATTATTTTTAACATTTATAGTCATAGCTCAACAAAACATTAAAATATTTAAGAATTTACCTTCGGAATTATTACAAAGAATTGGTTTTAATGTAGGTATGTTTTATTATAAGATTGTTAGTTTTGATCAATCTACTTAATCTAAAGCAGAATTTACATACACAGATTCCGTGGATAATATGTGATTTTATGTGACTTGTGCTTACAATGTCGCGTGCATCATTAAATATTTTTTTTATTTATTGATGCAATCGACAATGCAAGTACAAGTATATTCACAACTATATTTTTTCGCGATACTTTCGACGACTGGAGGCCATGTCACGAAAGTCTCGGGAATCCCAGAGATGATGTCGTACGAAGTCCAACTCCTTAGCTGGCAAATAAGCAAAGTAGGTATCCGTAATAGATCCTGCAAGATTGGAGTAACCATGCATAGCTAACCAAATTAAACGCGACTCTTCCAATGCCATTTTGTTGAGTCTCCTGTGATATTCGTCACTCGATTTGCCGACCTGGCAGACGTATTCATTGTATTTATTATACGACTCGATGCATTTGTAACCCTTAACGAAATTCCTATTCGGAAATGGAACTCGCTGACTGATGACAGCCGTTCGATTAAGGCGATCGTAGACAAGGCTCATGCTTTTGGCCAGATCTCTCATCTGATGATAGGAATAGGTCTTACCATATCGCTCAGCGACCCAATCAACCAAAATGGGCATCATGTGAGCATTGGGTAATGTTACCAATACATATTTAGGATCATGTTGCATGATATCCACAGCAATCTTAAGCAACTTAATAAGCATCGAGGTATCATCGGGATCTATGGAGCCTAAGTACTTAAATCTTTCAGCCGAAACCATATTACAAATACTTTTCTTTCTTTCCGATATATTTTTTTCCATGTCAGCTGTTAAACTCTTGCTTTTTATTGCCTTTGCAAATAGATCCTTGGCAGACTTATCAGCTGTTTTCAGTGAGGTATCAAATTGTATATCTCTAGTTACCGCAATGGGCGTCTCGTTTTTTTTCTTCTGTTCAGCTCCTCCAGTTGATCTCCTCATCGCCTGGTTGAGTGCTGCAATGCAATAGCTTCTGATAATCGGTCGAGTATCGTGAAGTTGTTCCCCCGACTTTGATTTCGATGGTGGTTGATATATCTTGAAGTAATCCCAGTGGAGCACTCCATTCTTCATCGTTTTCCTTGAAAAAAATTTGTCTACCGAAGCATCGGAAGACTTTCGAGTTGGTGGACAAAAAACTAATTTGGAATGCCCCACCTGTTTTACACTTTTTCCCTTCTCATTTAAGACTTTGATTACCCCTTCGGTAAGAAGACATCGAAAAGAACTCTTTTGCTTTTTCCCAGCATTTGAGCAATGAGCACTCGAGCCCAAAGTATTCCTTAGACTTAGATCCTCCTCGAGAGTTACAAATTTCATTAGTCGTTGGCTACCCAGCTCATAGACTTTCACGGGAGTATTCTTCTCAATGTCCTTTGGTATTGGATGTCTGAGAATAAGATCGAAGTCCAAGAGAAACGCAAAATCTGCTTTCCTCTCTGGTCGATCCATAATTCCTGCCGACGACTCGAGCTTAGCACACATTTGACAACCTGTTCCGACGTTGCAGGTTCCACCGATAAGCTGTTGCAATTGCGTCAGCTGACGCCTTGCGTCTTGTTCCAGCTTAAGGGCGACACATTCAACATCTTCCTCCAGCTGGCGTATAATACGCCGACGTCTTTTATCTTCATTTTGGCCATGGAGCAATCTTATGCAACGTCGCATCGTCTCGCAGGTTAGATCTTGTTCCTTCCGCACTGCCGAGAATTCCAACATGCGATGAACATTGCAGACTGAATCTTTCAAGGGCATGCGGGAGCCACCAAAAAGTGGGGCGAGTGCATTCGATAGACATCTCTTGATTTCTCGTTTAACAGGCGATAATTCATAGAGGGAAAACCAGCGGGAACTCTCATTGGGAATGTGATAATGTTTTTCCTTATACGTTTCATATGTCGGAAATACCATTTTCCGATCACTTGGTGATGCAACCATCGACATTGGTGCGTATAATTTGGGTCGCAGTTGTGGCATCAAATAGGGAAAAGCTTTATCATCTGATACCTGAGGAGGCTCCCGTTTTTTTCTAATTTTTCTAGCCTCTTTTAGCTGCTCAGATCGCTGATTATATGGCAAATCTTTATCGATAGTGAACGATGTCTGACGCCTTTCCCCTCGCAGTTTTCTTCTTTTATTTTCTTTATTCAACTTTTCTGCACATTGCATGTCCTGATACTTCTTGGAATAATCCGCAGTGGGAAGTATGTGATCCAAGGCGCGCATTGTCGTCATCATATCGAGATGAGCAATGGAAGACAAGATCAACTGCTCATTAATCGAATAATGTTCAGTATCGCCGTTACAGTCGTGCGACGTCTTGTAGAACGCTTCCCAAATAAACCACAAAAAGGCCAAATCATTATCCTGGCTAATTGCCATTATGGACTTTATCTGCTTTGATGTAAGCATGGGCGTAAGACCCAACAAAGTTAGGCATTCACGTACTCGGTATGTTGACTCCTGTTCAATGTCATCACGCAGTGCGTGCAACAATTTGTTGCATCCGTTAACCTGCTTCACAGACATGCCACGCAACCAACGCAACGATCTTTCCAAGGTCAGAAATGTATTGTACTCATTTTTAACCATTTTAATCTCTTACTTCAAAACTAGTTTCTGAAATTTAAATTGTTCACTTTGAAATTTTGTTATCTACTTTGTTTAGTTCCAAATTCATCTAATTTACTTCCTTCTAAAGGTAAATAATTGAAATTATACTCAGTACAGAAAAGTACAAATGGGTCTATTAAGTTTGTGCAAAAAAAATGTGCGTAACAGGCAGAAGGAGGCGTGGCAGACCCCATAAAGTGTATATATTCTTGATCAGCATCAACAGCCGAGTCGATATAGCCATGTCCGTCTGTCCGTCTGTCTGTCTGTCTGTCCCATTTTGTGTCACCTAGATCTCAGAGCCTATAAAAGCTAGAGCCACCAAACTTGGCAGCTATTTCATTTATGATCTCACTGGGTCTAGTGCAATTGGGATTAAAAAATTAACTAATTAAGTAACTAATAAGTTTGTCAAGATAGTGCGTCTGATTTAAGGCCCCAGCAAGATTATTGAAAAAAGTTTTCATGTTTCGGCCAAAATAGAAATTATCAATGCACGAAGAACAGAAGTACAATAACATGAACACGACATGGCCAGATAAGTTAGTATATTAATAAAGAACTAGTATTACCGATATCAAGCGACGGAGACGAGTATAAAAGGTTCGGCATTTGGTTTGGAAAGGCACATTCAGTAGCATTCACTTGTCTGATTCTTAGCAACATGAAAATCGGTGAGTGGGATTTAATTAATTGCAAATAGTAAGTCTAATATTATCGTTTCCATTTCGGATCTGTTTTTGAAGTAATTGCCATTTTCTGCCTGGCCGTGTGTGTGGCTGCCGCTTCCGATTGCAACCCTGATGGCAAAGGTGTTCCAGACTGCGGAGGTGTCGCCGATGGCACCAAATTTCGCAACAACTGGGATCCCACTCACTACTTTGTGTGCAATGGAGGTAACTTTGCAGAACTTCCCTGCGAAATGAATTCGGATAATAAAACTACCGGCTATGAGCCCACACTTAAGGATTGTGTAGAATGGGCCAAATGGCAATGGTATCCAGTTTGCCCAGAAGCATAAGATTTGAAATAAATGAACATTCTTATCGATTATTGCAAAATTTACGAACTTCATTTATAAACAGCTAAGACTACTCGATTAAGAGATTGACGGGCAATATTTTATTTCAGCGGTGAGCATAATTACAAAAACAAAATATATCGCAAGCTATCTTTGACCGATCCGTCCGGTTCCGACATATGCACTCCGAGAATCAAAAAGACGGTTTTGTAAAACTGAGCGACTAGTTTACATAGAAACAGGCAGACAAGGCGGACAGATTACATTTTTTGACACATTGACCCAAAAGACACCCGAAACTTCAATTTTGGGTATTGGTGCGCTCATAAAACTTATATCTTGGAACATTCTGGGCAACTTTGCTGAAGAAAGTTTGTCAAAAAATCCAACATTGAAGTACACGCATTCTAGTGGCAAAAATCTAAAACAAACTTGATTAATGCAAGATATAGATGAACGTACATGCCAAATTTGGTGTCTCCAGCTCTAATAGTCTCTGAGATCTAGGAACTTAAAAATCGGACAGACAGACAGACGGACATGGCTGTATCGACTCGGCTGTTGACTCTGCGTGGCGTGGCAGACCCCATAAAGTATATATATTCTTGATCAGCGTCAACAGCCGAGTCGATATAGCCATGTCCGTCTGTCTGTCTGTCTGTCTCTTTTTTGAACACCTAGATCTCAGAGACTATAAGAGCTAGAGACACCAAATTTGGCATGTAGGTTCATCTATATCTTGCATTGATCAAGTTTGTTTTATATTTTTGCCACGCCCTCCTCCGCCCCTAGAAATTGAAAAACAAAATTTTAAAAAGGAATTACAAGAGAACCTTTAAAACTAGCGCCTTGATTATTGGTATACATAATATACACTATGGTCCAAACCTGTCCTAAAAGTTTCCTGTTTCATTCCAATCGGTTGATAAACGCGGAAGTTATTTAACTAACAACGTTACAGGCAAAAGGAAGAAAAAGAGACGCTAGCGGCCTCTATGTTTATCAAGTGGCGCCATCTATTGAATTGTACGCAAAATTAAAGAACAATCTTTAGTGAACGCTTTGCACTCAAAAAGTACTGGGTCGCCTACTGTCGAGCTTGCTCCACTGTAGCTTACTGCATTTTTTTTTGCACAAACTTAATAGACCCATTTGTACTTTTTTAAAGTACTGGGTCTAAATATCTTCCGTGTTTAATATATGACCCTAATTGAATAACATCTGAAGTTTCAAATAAACTGCAACTAGTATTAAAAGTCGTTTCTGAGATGCTTCTGTACATAAGGATAAGTAGATTGAACGAAGGACGGACGAACAGAACGACATGCGGACATGGCTATATCAACTCGGCTGTTAATGCTGAACAAGAACATACATATGTATATATGATTCAAGGGGTCTTCAACATCGCATTCTGCCTACTACAAATATAATTTTTAGTAAGCCTATTACAATAGTTTACAAATGAATTATTTGTGTCTGCCTTTCAGACCTTAGTATTTATCCCGTATAGATTTTGACCTCCTAAACTTGAAAAAGTATCTTAAAAATTTGTCTATGGAGTAGTTTTTGAGATTTTTTTTTTAATTTTTTCATAGGTGACTCAGCTTATTAGAGTATAAATCGTAAACGCGATTACCGTTTTCAACAAAATTAGGCTTTATCTAAAGGTAATAAAATTTTCTAAAACTTTTCTATTCAAAGTTTTGAAATCAGCTCGATCTTTATATTGTTAGAGCCTCTTAAAGTTAAAATTTAAATCTTTTTGCGAAAAAAAACACAAAAAGGGGTACAAGCAAAAATTCAAAATGTATATTAATCGCAAAAATACTTAGGGCTAAAAGGAAAAATGGCTGTAAACTGGTGTTATATCCGCACAATGTATAATAAAAAAAAATACAGTAAGCTACAGTGGAGCAAGCTCGACAGTAGGAGACCCAGTACTTTTTGAGTGCAAACCGTTCACTATTGATTGTTCTTCAATAATGCGTACCAAACAATAGATGGCGCCACTACGAAGTTAATAAACACAGAGGTCGCTAACGTCTCTTCTTCTTCCTTTTGCCTTTAACATTGTTAGTTGAATAACTTCCGTGTTTATCATCCGATTGGAATGAAATTTTCTGGACAGGTTTGGACCATAGTGTATATTATATATACCAATAATGAAGTCGCTAACATTAAAGGGGCTCCTTCAGTTCGAATTCGAAATTTTGTATTTCAATTTCCGGGGGCGGAGGGAGGCGTGGCAAAAATCTAAAACAAACTTGATCAATGGGAGATATATATGAACCTAGATACCAAATTTGATGTCTCTAGCTGTTATAGTCTCTGAGATCTAGGTGTTCATATTTTCGAAATTTCGATCAGCCGTATACTATCCGTTTATTATCCGATCCGGATAAAACTTTCAGGACAGGATTGGACTATAAAGTTTATCATGTGTGAAAAAAATCATATCGCTAGCATTAAAGGTGCTTTCGTTATTCGACTTTGAAATTTTGTTTCAAATTTACGGGGGCGGAGGGGGCGTGGCAAAATTCTAAAACAAACTTCATCAATGCGATATACAGATGAACCTTCATGCCAAATTTGGTGGCTCTAGCTCTTATAGTCTCTGAGATATAGGTGTTCAAAAAAGGGACAGACAGACGGACAGACGGACAGACGGACGGACGGACAGACGGACAGACGGACATTGCTATATCGACTCGGCTGTTGATGCTGATCAAGAATATATATACTTTATGGGGTCTGCCACGCCTCCTTCTGCCTGTTACGCACATTTTTTTTTGCACAAACTTAATAGACCCATTTGTACTTTTTTAAAGTACTGGGTCTAAAAACTTGTGAACGGCTTCGTCTTGTGCCCCGCCATTCGTTTATGTGTTCCATCCTTGTCTAGGGGAGTGCTAACTTGCTCTCCTTCCAAACAACACAAACAAGTAACAGCAACGCCCGCCTTTTATATGCAGAAGATGCCGAATAACAACTTGTGAATTTTAAGCGCAAACATTCGTAACTTGTCAGTTCGCTGCACTGAATGCCGCTTTTGATTTTGCTTTTCGTTTATCAAATTATTATTATATCTACTCATAGATCTAGGTTGACATTTAAGTAAGTCTTTGTTGTTTTCTGGTTAAAGTTGCTTTAAATGTTTTGATCGAAAATTGAGGCTTTCATTTATTATAAAATAATAAATAAACTGTAAATTTAGGTGCTCTCTATTTTCAGTTGCTTACTGTAATATAACTGCTGCTCGTGATTACATTTCGACTTTAAACACTTTAATATTTTATGATATTTGTAAATAAAATTTAAATGGTGTTTATTTATTATATAAATTTTATATAATGCTCAATTTCTAATAAAAATCAATGTTTAATTTATAATTTTCTTAAATTGTCGCGTACTTATTTATGCAGATGATATACAAATTATATTATCATATAAAGAGGTTCATAACTATAAAGTACTCCAAGTTTATATCTTTTAACAGGGTTTCTCCTTACTTGGGTAATGATTATATGTAATAAGTTTTAACTTAAATATTTATAAATGTCTGTCAATGTCAGAGAGGGTTTTCCTTATTTAGATAATAATAGTGGGGAAAAAACAATTCCTGTTAATCTTCATTAGTATAGCTAGAGAAACACGAACGGATTTTTAAAAATATTGATTTTTGTAAATTTGGCGAAGGTTTGAACAAAACACCCAAAAAATTGTCAGTTTTTAGTTTTTCGAAAAATCCGTACGTTTTTCTCTGCGTACTCGCTTTCTGTAGATATGGTTAAGATGTAAGGCAAAAATTTTGAAAATTGTTCGAGTTGTGCTGCGTGCCGGAGACTCCCGCAATGAAATTCGAAATAAGGGTCAAGGAAAATGTTTGTTTCTTATTCTAAAATTTAAAACTATTTTTCAAGCCAACAAAATTTAGGTTTTTTTAAAAGCTACCTTAACCTACGTTTATTTGTACTATTTATTATCAGTTTTTTTGTTTTTATAGTTTCGATTAATTTGACAGTTAAGTTATTATTTCAAATGCATAATTACTGTAAGTAATTGCCGGAAAAAAATCCAAGCTAGATGTATCTTCTCATATAAGATATCAATATGATATTACAGAATGATCAACAACCAGTTGTCCCTATCGTACGGACTGGAAGTAAGTACTTGTATGCTCTAGATAGCATAAATAAAAAATGCAGTAAGCTACAGTGGAGCAAGCTCGACAGTAGGAGACCCAGTACTTTTTGAGTGCAAAGCGTTCAACTAAAGTTTGTTCTTCAATGTTGCGTACCATCAATAGATGGCGCCACTTGATAAACATAGAGGCCGCTAGCGTCTCTTTTTCTTCCTTTTGCCTGTAACATTGTTAGTTAAATAACTTTCGCGTTTATCAACCGATTGGAATGAAACTTTTAGGACAGGTTTGGACTATAGCGAGTATTATATATACCATTAAGGAGCTAGTCTTAAAGGTTCTCTTGTAATTCGTCTTTAAAATTTTGTTTTTCAATTTCCGGGGGCGGAGGAGGACGTGGCAAAAATCTAAAACAAACTTGATCAATGCAAGATATAGATGAACCAATATGCCAAATTTGGTGTCTCTAGCTCTTATAGTCTCTGACATCTAGGATCTCATAAAAGTGACAGACAGACAGACGGACAGACAGACGGACATGGCTATATCGACTCGGCTGTTGATGCTGATCAAGAATATATATACTTTATGGGGTCTGCCTTGCCTCCTTCTGCCTGTTACACACATTTTTTTTTGCACAAACGTAATAGACCCATTTGTACTTTTTTAAAGTACTGGGTCTAAAAATGTTCTAAGTGATTAATAGAACTTACTGATATAGAATCTTGAACCCCAGCTGACATTATCAAATCGAAGAGGCTGTTTTGATAAACTCGACGAATTCTGAGAATTATGAATGGAGGCGATTCGCGGCTGCTTTATCAACATCAGAGGCCATAGTTTAATTAAAGAAAAGGAAATTAGAGAATAGATTAAGAAATAAAAGAACATTTAAAATTGCTTTTACAAACTTTTAACTCAATTTATTATTGTCATTAGTTACGGTCGTAAAATCGAATTGAAATTACATGAATCTTTTTGTAGTCACAGTTCACAGAGATTGAAAAAGCAAATCTCTGGCAAACATATACTTTAGCATATCTGCTGTACAGTACTTATATATATTTCTGTAAAATATGCCTATCTGCCGTACTCAACTAATATCATTATTCCTTTTCAACGTAAGCATATTTTACAGTATATATAATATGTATGTATGTGTATATAATTAGGTTGTATATAATATATAGAGTATACATAGAGAATAATAATGTCATCCGAAAGACATACACAAAGTAAAAAAAAAAACAACTAGGCTACATTTAGTTAATGTCTTTAATACAACAAGATGTATTCCATCTAGGGAAATTGGCCGTGGCATTTGGAATGAGTTGCACTTGACCTAAAACTAGCACCCTAACAACAAATAAATCTAAACAATAATTGTTTAGCAATACTATGCGAAATCACTTTTTTGGCATTGTGCGATTCTCGTTTAAAAACATATTGTACATTTTAACACAGAAACAATTTTGGGGATTAACATAAAAAAACTCTCTTTCACTTTACGTTGAACATAAACATAAACAAATTATGGAAGCAGCCAAAGGGTGCTTAAAATGCTAATTATTGTCTGGTACTGAATTGTGCTAAAAAAGAATAATAAATAAAATCTATTTAAAACAAATAAAATCGAAGCACTTGCGGCAGCTGAGCACCTGGTAAACATATAACAAAAGCTAAACAAGTACACTACATAAACTTATCGATAGAGTTTGTAGAAAAAACTACATAAAGCCTTCGTCGTAAATTCGCACACGATCAATGAATATTTGAGGCATTGCAGCTCGGGGAGTAGACTCTTAGTCTACGCTGGGATTCAAGATTTGCGCCAGACTCGCCCAAGTGCCAAAGACAAAACCGCAAAGTCCAAATATCAGAATGAGGAAATCTTTCCACAGCATCCAGTTATAGCGACCATAGCCAACATTGTAGAATGTTATGATCTCAATGATCGGTGGCGCAATTAAAGCCAGGGCCGAGCTGCTGACAGCACCCACCAGGGAAATAATAGATCCCAGATTGGGTATAACAGCGGCCAGCAAAACTATTAAAAAGGCAAAGAATTTATAAATAAAGGAATCGATTTAGAGACACGTGAGACTTACAGGTAAATGTGACCAGCACTGTACGAAGCACGGTGGATGCCAGTTCTTTGGCGCGTGTCGTATCAAAGTGGCTACAAACAAAGGGCTCCACCATATTGACGGGCACATAGAACTGTAGAGTATAGGAGAGGAAAATAGCCACCGCCATGGTGATGCGTACCAGCTGCGATAGACTATAGGGAACAGAAAATAGCTCAGATAAAATATATCTTTCAAAGATAACAACTAAGTATACTTACATATCGCCCTGTGGCAAGTTGAGCGTAATGCTCCCCTTGACACTCTCGCCATACTTAAGATATCCAAAGAAGCCCACGGATGTGTAGAGACAGGCAACAATAACCATGCCTGTGTTAAGGACGCCCGTGGTACCCCCAAAGTCCTCTGGAGTGCGCATGTTGTTCTCCAGTGGCAGGACAACGCCAATGCCCTCAAATGCATAGATCGCAGTGCCAAAATAAAGGGGGAGTGTAGCCCAGGTAGCCACCGGCTTTACAGTGTGCACATCAGGCAAATCGTGAAGCATGTAAGAAAAGCTAATGGCCAATCCGGCAACGGTCAACACAGCGGCAATGAGAGAAACGGGCGTCAGGTACTTGAGGTTGCGCACCAGATTCAGCACGATCATGGGCAACAGCATTAACAAGAGATAGATTCGCACATCCATTTTAAAATAATGATCCATCACATCCTTAACGTTGAGGGCCACGAATAGGAAATAAACGCAGCAGAAACCAATCTGTGTGATGAACAGGAATGTGGTAACAACACGTCTGGCTAAATGGGAATAACGTCGCAATCCCAACGGTCCTGTTTCAAAGCTACAAAATGCCACCTCCGAGAAGTTCAACGAAGGCTGCTGCAGTCGACGGCACAATTCATGGGAACAATTGACCAACATGTGCATGCAGTGCGTACAAATGGCTCCCATTATCAATGTGCCAAAGAGACCGACATAGAGGCCGGCATTTTTAAAGGCTTCCGGCATGGCCAGAATGCCCGTGCCAATGTTGCCCTTTAGCAAATGCACCAAAGTATCAAAGTTCGATGTGGGATGCTCCAGTGTACGATGGTGTGTGGGATTGTAGCTCGATTTGAGATTCTCATCACCTGCCTGGGAACTCTGCTCGTCATCATCTCCAGCAGCTGCGGCGTGTACTGTGTTAACAAATTATTAGGTATACTCTTGTTATGTTATGATGGCAATTATTTAAAGTGACACTTAAATAGATTAATCAAACTACATATTCAAAGATTAGGGGCAAATAATAACAAATTCTACACTTTTTATGGTATCATTTGAAAAGTTGAGCTTATATACTAGTATGTTATAATATAAATTATCAACTGATTGTTAGCTCTAATTAAAGAATATTTTCTCTTTTGATTAGTTATATTGAAATTCTGGCATAACTACTTAATAGAAAGATTGAATAGCCACAAATCCTTTTTTTTAGAATTTTGTTTAAAGCTTGCTGAAAGTAACTATTTGGAAACTTAGAAAGTTTTGAACTAGGATGGTTACATACAAATATTATAAAATATTTTTAGAATTATGAATAAAAGGCATTTTATCCTATTAAATGAATTCAAATTAGTGCAAAAAAAGATTTTTAACGAAATTGACTATGTCTATTGACAAAAAATGTTTAAAATAACCAATTAAAAATTAAAATCTCAATTATTCACATACATATTATGTTTGATCAATTGCTGCAATTTTATGATCATTTGGATAAGATGATTTTGCAGAACTCTTATGATTTAAATATATTTTATTTAAAAATGTACAAAGTTTCTCTAGATTATACAGGTTTTTAAATTTTTAATATTATAAATTAAAACTAAGTGGAACTTTGTTTATCTGCTCAAAAAAAAAAGGGAAGAGCAGATTTTAGAACTTTCTCCCTAATTAACAGCTCTGAAATCAATGATTTATCGTAAATTCTTGTCACCTTCCGCAAATACCATCTTAACATAAGACGATCAATTTATATGCTTACCTGCAATGCTGTCCTCGCTGTGTACATTAACCAGCGTAGTGTCCGGCGGAGAGCTGCGTATAGGCGGCCTGATTAATCCGTTGCCACTGCGATTACCTTCATAGTCAGAGGCGTCGCCTTGAAGCAACAACGGTTGACGTTCTGACATCTTTGGTTTACGCTTCGCGGAATCGCTGAGCTGAAAGATCGATTGAGCAGCCCAAATATACCAATGACTGGCTATGAACTCGTGCTTCTATATAAGTGTGTGTATGTATATTTTTTTTTTTGTGAGAGTATGAGTGTGCCTATGTGCGGGTGTAAATGATGTGCTCGCCTCGATAGCAGAAGTCATACTAAAAATACAAAACCATGCAGAGCCGCTTTTGTGTATGGAAATTTTAAGGAAACTGCAACTCGGACAACGAAGTCGGATAATGATAAGAAAAGGCACGCCCGAGGAGTGGAAAGTTTTTGCGTGTGCCGCTGTTTGTAACTGATATGATCGAGCCTTGGACTTGGACTATATTTTTCCAAACTGCTCTTCAGTTGCAAATTGCAAGTTCAAATTCATTACATTCGAATTTACATATATATATTTATGTATGCGCATTATTCAATCATTCATTCATTCAATATCAAATCGAGGAGTCCAGTGACTCAGTATGAGCTGTACCAGAAGCTCAGATTCGAAAACAAGCTACATGTGATAACTAACACCCATGAGTTTATAAATCGTATATTTGTATACAAAAGAAAAAAAAAAAAAACATATTTGTGTTAAAATCATGCTATAATTTGGCAAATCACACTTAGTAAACGCCCACAATATTGTAAATAAACGTTTAGAATCACACTAAATTGGTGGTTGAGCTCAATAAATTACGTAGTTAATAAGTATTCTAATACAAATAGTACACGTAAATATGTATGTATGTACTAGAAATCTTGAGTTAAATAAAAATACTAACAAATATCCCATAACGCATGGTATCCAAATTTTTAGGGTGATATCATTCTAATCTAATGAGGGCAATTATAGAGATAATTCATAAAAGCTATGTGATATGTTTAAACTTTAAATCAAGCCCCGAGCGAACATCTACATATCTCCTAAATCTTTTAGCAAATTTCAGAGCAATATAAAAAAAAGGTTAGAGATAATTCGTTTAAGTTAAGAGTTATGATAAAAGGTCCGTCTGGCATAGATTGTTTTATTCCCAAGCAGATTAAATACGAGTTTGTATGTATATAGAACAAAAAAACATGCTTTCCTAGTGTGATAAACTTTATAATAAATTAAATTGTTCACTCACAAAAGAAAAAACTGTAGATAATATGTCTTTTTTTGGAATCAAATTAAGAAAACAGGCAGTGTCGATGGTTGCGTCGATAGATAACGAATAAGATATCTTTAAACTAAAACTGTAAGAAAACATATTGAAATTAACATAAGGTACGCAAGCGATGCTTTCTTTCTTTTAAATACCTGTTGAAGGTTTGTCAAAGGTGTCAAGTCTTCCATTGATTTTTTCTGCTTCCTAATGCTGACACTGACAATGAAAGGCCAACAAAGCTAGTGAAGGTCACGACGTCGACGCAAGCGTATAAATTTATCAATTCCTGTTGAACAAAGACATAAGTTGTTTAGGATACGGGTTAAAAACATTAAGTAACTTTACAATTCATATGAGTGTGTGTATGGTACATGAACAAAAGTGTAACGTTGCAATTGTTCTTAATTGCGACTAGTTTATATTGCACAATACACAAAACAAATACAGACGCATAGCACAATTTAAATGTTAGCTATATTTGTAATAAATACACATAAAAACAGCTTTTGCTATTTGATATGTTATTTCAATTTGATTTCATCGATGGAAATACCTCTTAAAAAGAAATGACGACGAGACCACAATCAAAACAAAACCAAATTATTGGTCTTCTTCTTCCTCCTGCTTAGTCATTCACTGGCAACCGCAAATAGTGTTGTTAAATGCAGCGAATACCTAATTTTTTTGCCTTACAGCACTGTGTTCCACCCCATATGTATTAAGTGACGTGTCTGCCGTGCAATAAATAACAACATAAATTTAAACTGTAAATTCTGTAACAATTACAATTAAAAAATTGCAAAATGGTTGAAATCGGTGGCGTCGTTTCCAAATTCTACAACGACTATGTGCAAAACACGCCGAAGAAGCTAAAAATGGTCGATATCTACTTGGGCTACATTCTGCTGACCGGCATCATACAATTTGTTTACTGCTGCCTTGTGGGCACATTTCCCTTCAACTCATTTCTGTCGGGCTTCATAAGCACAGTGAGCTGCTTCGTCTTAGCCGTTTGTCTGCGTCTGCAGGCAAATCCACAGAACAAGGCTGTATTTGCAGGCATCTCACCGGAACGTGGATTCGCCGACTTTATATTTGCCCATGTAATTCTGCATTTGGTCGTCATGAACTTCATTGGCTAACTCATAAGGAATGATACATCCCATTTACATTTATTTGCTACGATAAAATGTATGATTAAAATAAAAATACGCATTAGATGTTATTCATATTGATAGACTTCCTTATAAGCATTCAGAAAATCAAAATCTTCAGGTGGAAAGTCAAAGTCTAGCTCTGGTTCCGGTACAATAACGTGTAAAGGGTCGATCTTCTCAAGAAATTCTGATAATTGTGGCTCCTTTGGCAAATCCTGTACGACATACTCCTTGGATTTGGATGAACCAGCTTTAGGCAGATATAATGAGTCGTTAACATTAAGTGGCGTCAGATCCTTGAAAACTGCAACATTTGGCGCAAAGTTCATCTTCTTAGTAACCTAGGGTCAAATGTTTATTAGTATTTTATTAGTTAAATGCCACATAATTCATACATTCGGTGCTATGACCGCCTTCGAACGGGGTGTAAGATCAGGGCCAACTGCAACACGCATATTCTGCAATGCGTTAACTTCACCATGCGTTCGTATAGTTGTATTGAGATGCGGCACAGCAAATTGGTTGGATGACGAGGAAACTGTTATCAATTGCGGCAGATTAATTGGAAGGGTGTTCTCCAATTCCGAGCCATGATTAGACCTTACGCTAACCTTTGGTGCTTTCGCAACATTTGTTCGTTGCACGCGACTGGTCATCATCCAAATTATTAGATTAAAATGAAATGTAAGTTTTTGTGGCGGGTTTTAACTAAACGACGCTTTTGCTGTTTTAGAGCACTGTCTATACGTATTGGTGTTGGCAAACGTATATGCTACCGCTTTGCTTTCGTGTGGATGTACGAAGAACAGCTGTATATTTTGATTGTTAGTACTTGGGATACCTAATTCTGCTTTTATTTTGTTTTATTAATTAAAAAATGGCCTTGTCGCGTGGCAAACCAGAGCAACTGCCAAAGGATGCAGTGTTGATTACGGAGGATCAGGCACTGCGATATCAATGGAAGATCATTACAGCCTGGGACAAGACAGGAGAAGTGTATGTACACACTTGACACTGCTTATCTAACCATTATTAATATTTTTTATTCGATTTGTTTAGTTGGTCCCTGCGATACACACCAGGCATTCTCAGTGCAATGGCGGCCGCAACGGGAGCCTACGTCAATAACCATTATCGCACACGGTTACGGCTCGGTAGCCATGGTCGCCTCTCCAGCTATTTGCCAATTGTTGCAGTGCCCGCGATATTCACAATGTTGAGTCACAAGTTCTTCATACAGCGGCCAATCCTTCTAGATCCTTTATCCGAGTGCCCTGTCTGTACACAAGTACGTAGTGCCGCCTTCCAAACTGCAATGGGCGTCGTCTATCCCACGATATTGGCGCCGTTTGCGGCATTTATGTTCGCCACGAGATGCTTCACCTATCGACTGCCATCAATAACAGAAAATCCCAAGGAAGTTCTCATGCTGTATAGAAAATTCACACGACCTATTGTGCCTGCACTTAGTACAATAATCGCTATTCAGGCTTTTATCACAATGTATCTAACTGGTCAGGAGGAGAAGCAGAACTTTAGCTTAATGCTGCGTATGAAGGAAATTGAGCATCAACTTGAAGAGCAGCATATGACCCAGCGAATGGACATCTAGAGTTAATAAGTTGTTATCTTGTTCTAATTATCTAGACTTTTGTATTTCAGCGCCAAGATTTTAATTAACGATATAGAAAGTTCTCGATGATCGATAAACAGTCTGATTGCATCAACCGCTAAGTGTCGAACTAGTTCATAGTTGAACTTGCGGCCAATGTTGCCAATTCCTATGTTTTATAGCTAGCTCTGGCTTTTAATGTTCGAATTGAAAATGTATATTAACTGCAAATCTGGCTATTTGGAATTATATTAAAACATTTTTTTGCTAAAACTACAGTTTTAAATTTGCGCCATTCTTTTGCTTATTGTCTTTTAGTAAAATGCAGAAATACTTACATAAGATTATTACAATGAGTACCTATAAGTCTGATACTAATGACGAATTGGTCAAAATAGTAAAATGTTTGTTAAATATATAAAAAAGGAACTTATTGTAAATATTTTTGCTAAGGGTGCTTTTCTTTTTTAGATTCAGCTATTTATTTTGCATGTCTTCCCATTAAAAACGACTAAATTTTACTTAAAAGAGTTGGCAATACTGTTCGCGTCATCAAAATCGGTTCACTTTACACGTTGCTGCAGTCGGTCGGTTGACGAAATTGTTTTGTATTTGCATTAAATTCTTGAAAAGGTGAGTAATAAATGCAGAATAACTAACACAACTACAACTTAAATTTAACTGCTGCCAGATTAAAAAGTAAACAACATTGTGAAAGTGTATGCAATCAGTTTGCGCCTATTTAGTTGTATCACGTTTTACTGTGTGAATTTGTGCACTTTCACAAAAAACCTTAACTTGCATTGACTTATAGTAGCTAATTTACGTATGTAAATGTACATAAAGTTTGTCGCGTGGCAACTGGCAAATCTAACCTTTCGTTCGCACCTGTAATTTGATTCTGCAGGTAAAAGCAGTAAACAATATCATCATGAAGTACCTCACCGCAAAGGAAGTGCGCGATGCCTATTTAACCTTCTTCAAGGACCAAAAGCACACCTATGTCCACTCGTCCAGCACGATACCTCTGGATGATCCTACTCTGTTATTTACCAACGCCGGCATGAATCAGTTTAAGCCTATTTTTCTGGGCACCGTCGATCCCAACAGCGAAATGTCGAAATGGATGCGTGTAGTCAACACCCAGAAGTGCATCCGTGCTGGCGGCAAGCACAACGACTTAGATGATGTGGGCAAGGATGTGTATCATCACACGTTCTTCGAAATGTTGGGAAATTGGTCGTTTGGCGATTACTTCAAGAAGGAAATTTGCGCCTGGGCATGGCAATTCCTCACGGAACGTCTTAACTTGCCCAAAGATCGCCTATATGTCACATACTTTGGTGGCGACGCTGCCAGCGGCCTGAAACCCGACTTGGAGTGCAAGCAAATTTGGATGGACTTGGGCTTGAAGCCTGAACATATCATGCCGGGCAGCATGAAAGACAATTTCTGGGAGATGGGAGAAACTGGACCTTGTGGGCCCTGTTCTGAACTGCATTTCGATCGCATCGGTGGACGCAGTGTGCCCGAGTTGGTCAACATGGATGATCCCGATGTGCTTGAAATCTGGAATCTGGTGTTCATCCAGTTCAATCGTGAATCCGATGGTAGCCTTAAGCAGTTGCCCAAAAAGCATATCGATTGCGGCTTGGGATTTGAACGCTTGGTCTCCGTCATCCAAAACAAACGCTCCAACTATGATACGGATTTGTTTAGGCCACTCTTTGATGCCATACAGGCTGGCACTGGAGCCCCTGGCTATCAGGGACGCGTTGGCGCCGATGATGTCGATGGCATTGATATGGCCTATCGTGTGCTAGCCGATCATGCTCGCACCATCACAATTGCCCTGGCCGATGGAGGTAATCCCGACAACACTGGACGTGGATATGTCCTCCGTCGCATTCTCAGACGTGCAGTGCGGTAAGTGAACAAATCTGTCTATCAAAAAATCAACTGTAAATTATGTTTACATTCACTAACAGATATGCCACGGAGAAACTGAATGCCAAACCTGGTTTCTTTGCCACTTTGGTCAACACCGTCGTCGACTTGCTGGGAGATGCCTTCCCCGAGGTCAAAAAGGATCCCCAACATATTATGGACATTATAAATGAAGAGGAACAGCAGTTCTTAAAGACCCTCACACGTGGCCGCAATCTACTTAATCGCACTATCGACAAACTGGGTGCAGACCAGACCACCATTCCCGGAGATGTGGCCTGGCGTCTATATGACACTTATGGTTTCCCAGTGGATCTCACACAATTGATGGCCGAGGAGAAGTCTCTGAAGATTGACATGGATGGCTATGATGCCGCCAAACAGAATTCCTACATTCTCTCACAGGGCAAGGGAGCCAGCAAGATTGAGGAGATCAATTTGGATGTACATGCCATTTCGCAGCTACAGGATCAGGGCGTTCCACCCACAAACGATTCTTTTAAATACAAATATGAGGCAGTCTCCGAGGAACTTGACTCCGCCTACAACTTCAGTGACTGCACTAGCAAAATTGTCGCCCTGCGTTACGAAAATCAATTTGTGCAGGCGATAAGCAGTGGTCAGAAGGCGGGAATTGTGCTGGATAGGACAAACTTCTATGCTGAGAGTGGTGGCCAAATCTTTGATCAGGGCGCCCTAGTCAAGCTGAACGATGAGGCCAATGAATTCCTAGTCGATCGCGTCTATAATCGTGGTGGTTACATTCTTCACATTGGCGTGGTCGAGGGCGATTTGGCTGTGGGAGATGAGGTGCAGCTCCACATCGACTCGGAGCGTCGCTGGTTGACAATGAAGAATCATTCAGCTACGCATGCCCTTAACCACTGCCTGCTCCAGGTCCTGGGCAAGGATACGGAGCAGAAGGGCTCCCTTGTAGTTCCAGAGAAACTACGCTTTGATTTTAATAGCAAGGCAGCCATGACCATCGAACAAGTGGCCAAGACGGAGCAACTGACCCGTGATATGGTCTACAAGAATGTCCCCATCTATGCTAAGGAATCGCAGCTGGCTATGGCCAAAAGCATTCGGGGCCTGCGTTCCGTATTCGATGAAGTCTATCCGGATCCCGTGCGTGTCATTTCATTTGGCGTGCCAGTAGACCAACTGGAGACGCAGCCAGAAGCTGAAGCTGGAGAACAAACCTCTGTAGAATTCTGCGGTGGAACTCATCTCAGACGCTCGGGGCACATCATGGACTTTGTTATTAGCAGTGAAGAGGCCATTGCCAAGGGAATTCGTCGTATTGTGGCACTAACTGGTCCCGAGGCATTGAAAGCCATTAAGAAATCCGAAGCATTTGAGCAGGAAATCGCAAAGCTACATGCTATTATTGAAGCCGATAAAACAGGCAAGGACTCTAAGCTGTATGTTAAGCAAATCGTCGAGCTGACTGAACAAATTTCCCATGCAACCATCCCTTATGTAAAGAAGGATGAGATGCGTAACCTCCTCAAGTCACTGAAGAAGACCCTCGACGACAAGGAGCGTGCCCTGCGTGCAGCCGTATCCGTGACTGTTGTTGAAAGCGCCAAGGCATTGTGTGAGGAGAATCCCAAGGCCAATGTCTTGGTGAGGCAACTGGAGGCATACAACAATACAAAGGCGCTGGATGCTGCACTCAAGCAAGTGCGTTCCCAGCTGCCCGATGCTGCAGCTATGTTTATATCCGTTGATGCCGACTCCAAGAAGATATTTTGCCTCTGCTCTGTGCCCAAGAGTGCTGTCGAGAAGGGCTTGAAAGCCAACGAATGGGTGCAGCACCTCTCTCCTTTGCTTGGTGGAAAAGGCGGCGGCAAACCGGAGTCCGCCCAGGCGTCTGGAACCAACTTCGAACGCGTCAACGAAATTGTCGAGTTGGCCAACAAATTCGCTCAGACAAAACTAAACTAGATTGCACTTGAAGAAAAAAAGCATTTACATACTCAAAAAACATTACACAGGCTTGCGGAATATTATTGGCTGTTCGAAACGGTCAGAATTGCTGCATTTTCAAATCAATTTTTGCTTATTTATAAAATAAATTAAACATTTGTAAACATTTTAAGATCGTTGAGTTTTTTATTCCACATATCCATTAGATGTAGGCATTTTCAGGATTGCAAACGCAGTATTCCTACCCCCTTAAGTGGTATTTACACTGTGCGCGGAAAAAAATTTGAAAAATCGTAATTTTTCGCTGTATTAACAGAATATTCATTTTTTGCTAAACGATATTGACATACGTGTTATCTGCACTTGTTTTATGGCCTGACGATACATTATAAAAATGCATATCAATTAATTAAAAAAAAAAATTAATTAATTTGTTGGGTCATTTTGACCTTTGAAAATCTGCAGTATCGACGTAGTGACATATAATTAAACGTACGTAATTAACTCGAACCACATTTTTCCCAAAATTGTTTATTCTAATGGTCATAATTTCATTATTCACTATAGAAATAAGGGCTGGATTCATTAGACCCAGTACTTTAAAAAAGTACAAATGGGTCTATTACGTTTGTGCAAAAAAAAAGTGCGTAACAGGCAGAAGGAGGCGTGGCAGACCCCATAAAGTATATATATTCTTGATCAGCATCAACAGCCGAGTCGATATAGCCATGTCCGTCTGTCTGTCCGTCTGTCCCTTTTTTGAACACCTATATCTCAGAGACTATAAGAGCTAGAGCTACCAAATTTGGCATGTACGTTCATCTGCATCTTGCATTAAACGAGTTTGTTTTAGATTTTTGCCACGCCCCCCTCCGCCCACGTAAATTTGA
This sequence comes from Drosophila neotestacea, assembly GCA_035044365.1. Lineage (NCBI taxonomy): Eukaryota > Metazoa > Arthropoda > Insecta > Diptera > Drosophilidae > Drosophila > Drosophila neotestacea. Next base: position 707,990 of record JAWNMD010000660.1, read on the forward strand.
AACAAAATTTCAAAGTCGAATAACGAAAGCTCCTTTAATGCTAGCGATATGATTTTTGGCATACACGATAAACTCTATAGTCCAATCCTGTCCTGAAAGTTTTATCCGGATCGGATAATAAACGGATAGTATACGGCTGTTCAAAATTTCGAAAATATGAACACCTAGATCTCAGAGACTATAAGAGCTACAGACACCAAATTTGGCATGAAGGTTTATCTATATCTTGCATTGATCAAGTTTGTTTTAGATATTTGCCACGCCCCCCTCCGCCCCTAGAAATTGAAAAACAAAATTTTAAAGACGAATTACAAGAGAACCTTTAAGACTAGCGCCTTGATTTTTGGTATATATAATACTCGCTATAGTCCAAACCTGTCCTAAAAATTTTATTCCAATCGGTTGGTAAACGCGGAAGTTATTTAACTAACAATGTTACAGGCAAAAGGAAGAAGAAGAGACGCTAGCGGCCTCTATGTTTATCAAGTGGCGCCATCTATTGATGGTACGCAACATTGAAGAACTATCTTTAGTGAACGCTTTGCACTCAAAAAGTACTGGGTCTCCTACTGTCGAGCTTGCTCCACTGTAGCTTACTGCATTTTTTTCCATTAAATCTGCGTGAATATCATGCTAACAGTGCCATGTTAGTTTAGACAGTGCCATTTAAGTTTTAAGGTTTAAAATTAAAAAAAAAATAGTTTATGATCAATTTTAATATGTTATATACATTACATTAGACAGCATTTCTTTGACACAATATCCATTCAACGGCCTCGGCAAAATTCTCCACAACAACTGTGGGTGGTGTTGAGATTGCTTCCAAGGCATCGGGCAGAAATTTTCCAGTTTTCACAAGAATTCCCTGAAGACCAACATTCATTGCACCGGCAATATCATCATTGGCATCCTGTAATAACAAAATAATGAAAATTCGATGAAATCATAAAACCAACTTACATCGCCAATCATCACGCACTGTTCGGGACTCAAGCCTCCAGGCAAGGCACTTTGAAAGAAATACGGATTTGGCTTGCCTATTAGAGTAGCCGTAGATCCCGTTGCATATTCCAAACCCTTGACAAAGCAACCAGGTCCCAACGCCAGTCCATCTGATCGCTTATAGTATTTACCTTGATGCACTGCAACAAGTTTGTGCGTTTTTTGCTGTAGAAGCACGCTGATAAGAAAACCTCGTAAGGTTGTTCTGGAGATATTACATAAATGCTCACCTAAAGGCCTTGTTCATGTGCTCGTAGTTAAATGCATTGGGCGCCAGACCCACAACAACCGAGTCAAGTGCTCGATTCTTGTCTTCTTCAGGGAAATCTTGACGTGCATCATCTGTTAGCAGATAGAAGGGATTTAATTTCTCATTCGTTACGAATGAGGCAGCTGCACTCAGTGAGCTGTATATTTCTGATGGTTCCAATTTAAAGCCAATTTTGGTAAGCCTCTGATGAAGTGTCTTCTTTGAATCCTTGGTGGTGTTGGTCACAAATTTAACGGACACTCTGCTGTCGCGCAATCTGCATGTGGTAATAAATATTACATAAAGGTAGAAACTTGCATATATTTGTTATTTGGTACCTCTGTAACGCAGCAACTGCGTTTGGTGTGGGATCATCCTCTACATGCAGAGTACCGCTCAAGTCTATGAGTGCAGCTTTTACGGACATCTTTCTGAATTGCGAGCAAAAACATCTTTGGCACAACATAGCCACCGATAACAACAATAAATGCAGACACGACTTATCGATATATGGCAATAATAAAATGATTTTTTTTATTAATTTTTTTGGAACTTATTGGTAGACTGTCATGTTATAATTATTTAAATTAAATTTTTTTAATTATTTCTAGTTTATTTTGACATAACAATTATTATCCATATATCGAAGAGCCGCCGATATTTGGCCGGTCCAAAAACATCGGACCACAACGATAGCAAAACAATTCGCTGTTTTTTGCACATGGAATATGTCATTGCTTTCGCTTTCAAGCCGTTTGGCGATATCCAAATGGCTAACTAAAGACCGTATTAACTACTGTCAGATTGCCACTGCACTGCGTCCGAAAAAGGCAAAGTCAACTCGTAAGGAGGTGGGCTACAAATCATATATGTATGTTTATATAACAATAATTATGGTACTATTTACCAGGCACAATATTTTTCCGATGCAAAAAAGGTAAGAGCTGTTGGAGGAAAGGGAGGCGACGGTTGCGTATCCTTCCTTCAACTGTGGTGTAATGAGCGCGCCGGTCCCGATGGTGGAGATGGTGGCAATGGAGGGCATATCATTTTCCAGGCCTCTAATGATGTACGTAATTTTAACCATGTTGGCAGCGTGTTACGTGCCCCAGAAGGTGGCATTGGCACCGCCAAGGACTGTCATGGCAAGAATGCCAAACACACTGTGGTTAAAGTGCCAATCGGGACGGTTGTACGGAATGCCAAAGGAGTAATTGTCGCTGACTTGGGAAATGCGAATTTAATGTTTGTGGCAGCACGTGGCGGATCAGGCGGCAAGGGTAATCGCTTTTTTACCACCGACAAGGAGACGACTCCAAGAGTATGCGAATATGGGCCGCCAGGCGAGGATTGCAGCTACACGTTGGAGTTACGTAGCATGGCAGAAGTCGGATTGATTGGATTTCCTAACGCCGGCAAGAGCACGTTGTTGAATGCCTTGACAAGAGCTAAACCAAAGGTGGCACCTTATGCGTTCACCACATTGCGACCACATCTAGGTACAGTTCAGTACGATGACCATGTACAGCTGACCATTGCAGATTTACCCGGTCTTGTGCCGGATGCACATCGTAAGAAGGGATTAGGTATTCAGTTCCTCAAGCATGCCGAGCGTTGCACTCTGTTGTTGTTTGTACTGGATGCAAGTGCGCCAGAGCCCTGGAATCAGTATCAACAGCTGATGCACGAGCTGGAGCAGTTTGGTGGCAGCCTGGCAAGTCGCCCACAACTGATAGTGGCTAATAAAATGGATATGGCGGCAAGTGCATCCAATTATGAGCAAATACAGAAGCAGTTAAATCAACCTGGCATAATGGGTATCAGTGCCAAAATGGGTCACAATCTGGCGCAACTACTGAGCACCATACGAGAAGCTTACGAACGCCACAAGGCAAAGGAGCAGACAGAGACTTAGCTAATTGTTAAAAGTAAAGTCAGTTTATTTATTTAATTAAATGTACAAAATAAGCTTAACTAGAGAGACTTATAGACCTTCCTCAGAGGTGGGCAACCAGAACGCCATGTTGGTACACGCGGAAGCTAGCATCATGTATTTGGGATTAAATTGCACACATTGCACGGGTCCAGGATGATCTCCATTGAGTACAGAGACTTTGTTGCCCGTGTCGGCGTTCCAAATATGCACACGTCCATCGGTGCTGCCGGAAAAGATGAATTGAGAGTCCGGGCTAAAGCTGGCTTCAATTGCGATGCCTTTATTATTGGGATAGCCAGTGAATGTTTGCAACGGTGTGCCATGAAAAGCATCTACAAGTCGAATAACCGAACCATTTGTGCTGATCAATATTGTTTTGCCGTCTCTCGAGAATTTCAGGCCTGTCCAATCGCATTCCTTCTCCTGATTAAGTTTGAATGTGACGAATGGTCCCTTGTCAAATGAACGCAGATCGTAAAGTTTAATACTTTCCGAATTAACGCCAGCTGCAAAGATTAATCCCTCGGGATCGTATGCGGCAATGGGGCGACCCGACAGATGCATCAATCCCTGGCAATTCGGTGAACGTAAATCCCATAGACGCAAGGTCTTGTCCAACGAGCCTGATAGAAATGTGTCCTCTACTGGTGAAATGCACAAGGATATCACTTTCTTAGTGTGCCCCGGAAAGTAACGCAAGTATTTATTATCGTGCAGACTTAAATATCTGATGGTGTCATCAACTTTTGTTGAACTGTGAATAGCTGTGTTGTTGGCATGTGTGAAGTGTATCAAATCAACACCATACTTTTTCGAATTAACCGTGCGAGATTGTGTTCCCTTTTCGCAATCGTATATAACAATTTGGTCGTCTTCGCTGCAGGAAATTAGATGCTCACCGTTTGGTGCAAAGTCAATCGCATTTATTTTGTCTGTATTTTCACGAAATATTTTGGCAACTTTGAAGCTGCGCACAACGGAATCAATTAGTTTTATCTTCATTTTGAATTGCACTCACTTTTAACCACAAAAATTCTATTCTGATATTTGGAATGAAATTGTTGCTTTAATGTGAGAAGCTACTAAATAAGCGCAATATGTTGAATCGATATTTTTATTATCGAAAACTATACAATAGTGGTAGTCCCGCAATTATCGCACGTCTTTATCGAAGACTCAAGCCCTTGGGATATTTTCAACATCGATAACCTACTAAATATAGCATTGATCTGATTGGAATAAACATTTTTAAAATAGCAGCGCCAAAACGTCAAAATTTAAAACTGATATGCAGTTAACAGAAGCAAGCAACATTGTATATATTTATTCCTTTCTCACATAATAGATAATGCTTAAACAGTAACGAAATTTCATTGCTCAACCTTCACGGGTGCCGTAATTTCATAGGTATTGTTATTGCCTAAAAGTTCCTTTGGATCCACATAGATAGTACCCTCTTTGCCACGTGCAAAGGGTGTCACCCCATTGGTTTGTAAGTAAAAGTCGCCATGAACACTGAAAATTAATAGTAGAGCTTTAAAGTTACTGGTTCAAATGAATTTTCGGTCATGCTTTAACTTACTTAGTGGGACAATTGTGACCCATTACTACAGTTTGTTCAGTTTCAATAGTTTTCTTTTGCTTAAAGTCATCCCAGCTTTTCGAAGCAACAGCATCAAATCGGATGGGAAAACGATCGGATACGCTCTCGGCCCAAAACCACCAACTACGTCTGTGGCTAGACAGATCATTATCGCTAAGCATTTTATAGTTGCGCTTCGGACATCCAGGCTGAAGTGTTTTGCCGCCATTGGGCCAGAAATCCGCCGTTCCTGTGGTGCTAGGTGCTCCATAAAGCCACGCATCTGTGTGTATGACATCTACGAACTCAGCATCATTTTTATTCAGATGATTACACAGTCCAGCTGTGAGGTAGAAAAGTGGAAATGCCGGATCCAGGCCAGTAATTCTAGTAGAAAAAAAATATTAACAGTGCATTGCTTGTAAAGATTACAACTTACCTTTTAATTTTCTTAGCACCTTTGGTGCGTTTATAGATTTCGCGTCCTAAAATACCAGCCATCTGACCACCCAATGAATGGCCAACGATATGGAATTTCTCAATATCCAAACCATGATCGAACATTTCAAGCAAAACTTTGGCTAATTCCGGGCCAAGTTGCCTTGCATTTACCACAGCATCAAACATATAATTACCATCCGCCAATTCTCCCCAATCCAAAACGATCAGATTTGTGTCATTACGCTCCAAATAAGCCTCGGCAATAACGTGAATACTCTCCACGTCGGGATCCTCTAAATAACCATGCAAATACAGTACAGTGTTTTTGCTCAAATCTAAATGCTCATCCTCCAACAGATTTTTCGAGTCGTGTAGATCATAGATATCGCTGTCTGCTACGCTGGGTCTGTGAAAGACACATTAAATGAGTATTAAAGACTGGCTAACATGGGGTTACGAAATGAATAAATACCCATAGTAAAGTATAAACTTGGCTGTTGTAAGATCTGCCTTGGAATTTTTGAGGCCACACAATAACCCTGAAAAACGCAACGATGTTATATGAAAATGGGTTGGCATAGATAATATAAGCATATCGGGTGATATAAGATATGTATATAGTCAAAGGTAATGGAAGTTCCCACTTTTTGTATTTAAGTATCTATAATATTATCATATACATATATATAATTTGGTATCTATAATAGTTACGGTTTCAAATTGAAGTATATAAACTTTAGCTATACATCAAGCTAAAATTGATTGTATTTAATTAAATTTTATTTCTACGAACACATGTTATGTTTATGATTAAATTTCCCTTTCTATATACCATAACAAACATCATTGATTTTAATTTTTGGTTTTACTTACTGGATTTATTTTTTACCGCTTTGTGCATGTTTGTGCTGTAAGAAATATTTATAAAACGATATGTTATTATTTACACTTTTGAAGTGTTTCAAGTAGTTATTGGTAATACAAATTGATGTTTCTACTCAATAAAAAATAAAACTGAAACACTTCCAGCCGCTTGCCTTGATTAAATAAAACTAAGCGAAAATCCATAGAATAAATCACATTTAATTAAATCTCATTAAATTCGGACGTTTCGAATAGGATTTGCGATAAGATAGGGGCACGGAATATTAAGTTCTGTGTAAGTAGTACTTATATAAAAAAAATATATATATATATATACATGTACATATGGTGCTACTTGTCATGTACATATTTTGTCTGCCGATTTCTAAATCGCAGTCAATCAAGCTTTAGTTGAGCACCCGTCATAATTTTTGTAACTGTAATACCTGTGCAATAGATGTGTCCGGTACCGATATAAGCAAAGAACAGACTGATTGACTAGCATATACCCTGCACATATGTATATATTTATAATAAGAGGCGTTGCAGACCTACTAAAGTATGTACATATGTATGTAAGTATATACATTTATTTTTGATCAGCATCAGCAGCCTAGTCGACGGATAATAAACAAGGAAGATATTCAAGATGCAATTTTCTATACTTTATACTTAATTCTTTGGTCATCGCCCTCATTTATATTTGATTTTGAGAAGTGGAAAAAGAATTTTTTTTTTTTAAACATGCGGAAAAATATATTTGGCTATTTTTTTAACACTTGTTAATCTGAAATATGTACATACATACATATTAGACTTTTGGTGACTAACGAGTCCTCTTTAAGGATGTATAAAAATGACTTTTATGATGGGACTTAAAAAATAATAATCAGTCAAAGAATTTTTGCAGAATCAGATTTTAATGATTTCTTTTTAGATTTTTTAAAGTCAAACTAATAACTATTTGTAGATTTACATATTTAATAGACGTCAAAGAATAATTCTTGAGTACGTATTTTTAAAATATAAGTTATAAACTTTTAAAATAATCGAGTAGACAGCTTGATACTTTTGGGGGTACAGGGTATGGGAAAGCACTTCAATTTACATCCATGACTATCAACTAAATTAACCAACTGCAAGAGACACCACTCTCGAGAGCTTCAAGCTAATGGGGCAGGTAGAGCGACGGGGCGCACGGTTTAATAAAACGCGCCACTTGAGCTCAAAGTGCGATAACGGTCTAAGCATATCCGCGTAATTAATGAATGAAATAATTTCGATAATAAATAATGAACTTTTCAAAGTTACAACCATAAATCTGTAATATTGAATGTGACCCTAATTGCATTTTCAGAAATAAATCACAACAAAACGTTGTACATGTGTGTATGTAAATACACATTTACTTTAAATTGTATGCAGATGTGCGGCGAATCATAAAATTATTTATTGGCTTTCTCTTTCTATGAACAAACAAACACAGATGTATACACACACCCATACATCCATTCACTGGCACTTATTTGCGCAATAAAAACTTAAATTGTTCATCAATAGCACCCAGTAATATTTACCGTGTAATTTATTTTAAATATTAGCTAAGCACACATAACATAGGCGCAATGAATATAATTCGATAGCTTAGTAATCTTCACTAACCTGCGCACTCCTCGAGGTGCGACGATTCAAAACGCAATGAAAACCAACACTGATCTGCGTCAGTAATTACTCGGGATCTCTCTCTCTTTCATGCTCTCTAGCCACACATTCGTTGGCTCTCTGCAAAGCACGCATACAACAAAACATCCATATCGTACACAACCACTTTTGGCTTTGCAATCGACTTCGTTGTCGATTGCATTCGAAGCTTGCATTCATATATCGATAATTTATTAATTTCTTTATTCAAAACAGCGCAAACTTTAATAAAACCCCAATTACTTTGTAAAATTAGATATTTTAATTAACAAGCTCAATATTTTTTACTTCTTTTACAATAAATTTTATTTTGCATTCAGATGCGATTAACCAATACATTTGTTTTTCAAAGTCTACACATTTTTTTGTTGTTTTAATAATGAATGTTTACTTATGTGGTAAATTATGTAATTTATAAGTATGTAAGTAATAGATATTCTTATGTGTCGCGAATTGTTGCAGCTCTTCCTTTGCCTTTGCTCCATTTATGCATTTTAAAAATGTTAATCATGTTGGGTTCGAGTGTTCTCAGTGATCATGTTGCGGGTTTCGGCTCCATTTCTACACGTAAGTAGGTTCCGTTTAACTACAAGTTTCCGTTCTTAAGTGTTGCTACACAATAATTATATATTTTTGTTGCCAGCGTGTGAAATACATACATTTTAAAAATAGAATAAAAAATTATAAAGTTGATTACGCTGCAAATCGATGTAAAAACATTTTAACACATTAACGAATGGAGGCGATTTTCGTGATACCGGGAAAGAGACAGAAAAAAAGAATAAACAACAATTAGTATTAGTGCATACTTCCAGATGAATTTTTATACATAACGCACACACAATTTTCAAAATTTGCGAATTTTTGAAACATTGGGAAACATTAGGTTTGCTTTCTTTTTTATTGCAACTTGCAAGTGATTGTGGATTAGTCAATAAACTGCACAGGGAAAAGAAGTGAGCCACACACGAGGCGTTTACATATCTGGTTGGGCTACTCATCCTCTAACATTCCGTAACACTTTTCTGCTCCTCGTTGGAGTCATTATCAGAATTAGCATTTGGTTCAATTGCAACGGCTTCAGTTTCCTCAGATTGTTTAGGCGGTTCAACAACAAGCCTCGAGGTCATTGCCGCTTCAATCTTGTGACCCATACAGGGAGGCACTGCGGTTCTAAAGACATTCAGCTCCATTTCTATGGGATCGTGGTAAAATTACTTGTATAGGTCAATTACAGCATCAAGCTAGTTAAGTCATGTTTTCGCTGTAGTTTCGGTTTGTGCGTGGATAATAAAAAGTTTATTAAAGAAAACTTTTCTTACCGGCGGCAATGCCCGCAATCGCCTGTGCAGCGAAATGTTTAACATCCACGTCGGTATCTGCATTCAGTTTATCTAGCGTAGGCTTCACTTGCGCATCAATGACGCTGGCTTCCAAGAAAGGTGAAATCTTTTGCAATGTTTTGGCCACATTGAAACGCACATTGGCCACGGGATCAGCGGCCAGCAACAAAACCGTAGGCAGCAAAAGTTTTGTGGTAATATCTGTGCCGCATACCTCAGCCAATACATTGAGGCAGAAGAGGCAGGTCATTCCTAAATAGAAAATATAATTAGTGGATAAACATTGAAGTGAACACTTTGTATTATCGTGCACTTACTGTGCAAGTAGTTCTTGTTGCGTGACATCACTAATATCATTGGAATAATGGCCTGCTCGGCCCAAGGTGCACCGAATTGTTCCACCAGCTTCTTCATGTTGAGCGTAGCTGCCTCACGGATTGCGTAAACATGATCATTGAGCCAGCCCATGCAGAGACCACGCAGCTTTTGATCGAAGAACTCTTGGCCCAGCTGGCCAGCCAGCGCTGGCATGTACTCAATGATGGCCAAACGAACTCGCCATTTGGAATCCTCAGCCAATTCCACAATGGCGGGAAGTAGGGACTAAGAGTAATATAGAATTTATAAAATAAAAAATTGTAAAAAAATTTTTTTTGATTTTAATTTAACTTTCAAATTACAATTACATATAAATTTTTATTAAGAATTTCAAAAATGCCTCCAATAATTGTAAATGCTTAGGCATAAACTCACCTGTGACAATTGTTGAATGCCAATGACATCGTTGACACAATCCAAATTGGAGATGATATTTAGACGCACTTCTGGGCACTCGTCCTTCAGCTGAATGAGGAAAAGAGGAAGCAGTTGCTCGACCGTTTGATAAGCCCCGAGCATTGGACTTAGGCCCATTATAACAGAGGCCAGAGCCGACTTGACGTGGGGATTGGGATCGGAAACCAAATCGCGGACATAGGGCAATATTGAGCTCAAGATTATTTGCACCTGATTAGCCTTGTCTAGGCTGGCACAAAAGTCCTTTACTTTGGTGGCCACAGCTGCGCGTACTTCGGCCTCGGCATCCTTCAGCAAATATTGGAAAGCGGGCACTAGATCAACGCGTGTTATCTCAGGACCCACGGCCTTCTGTAAGTCGACAAACTTCTCTGCGACCATGTAACGTACGCGCCAGGATGAATCGCTGGCGCACTGTCGCAGCGTGGGCAACACCAACTGCAAATAAATAATAGATATATTGAATTTCAAACTCCTATAGAAGCGCAAATAGTTGACTTACGTGTTCAACATCATCCTGAGGTAGTAATTGTGCAATACTGACACAAGCCTCCACGGCTAAAAGCCGCACAGAGTCCTGATCATCTTGCGCCAATTGAACAAAGTTCGGTATCAAGTCTGACTTCAGATATTCGGTCTCAACCACTTTGGCGAATTCACCGAGCTTGTTAGCCGCTGCACGCCGCACCATGGGTGTCTCGTCCTGGCACAATTTTCGAAAATTGGCACGCAACTCTGCCTTGACCGGCTGTGTGACGCGTGGATAGCACACTGAGAAAAGTCCGCATGCCGAGGTGCGTGAGGTAAACCAATCGCCGGATACCAAACGCTGCAACGTTGGTACCACATGAATCTCCAAATCAAGGGCGCTGTGCTCCGCGGCAACGGTACGAAGAGATTCAACGGCCTTGTCACGTACCACGGTCTCTTCAACCGTGGCCAAACTCTCTAAAGGCGGTAACAAGTACATGGCATATTCTGGGCCGCCCACGAGACCTAATTTGTAGAGCGGGCGCAAATTGAATTAAATGACGCAAAATTATAAACTTCAATACCATATTTACATTGGCTGCATCTTTACAGTTGAATCATGCGGCAGCGCATGATTTAAGACGTGGCGCATTAGGTGACCGCATGTGTATTATTTCATTTAAATTTGCAATTTTTCGGGGTATCGATAAGCAATAGCAATATAATTGGATCTCGTAAATAATAATTTCAAAATAAATAGCACAAAAATTTCAAGCATTTTGGTAAATGCACTGCAATTACCAATTGTACCATGTGCAACAATTAACAGGTTATCACTTATAATGAATTGTCTTTGTATCAATAAATAATGTATGTAACTTTATTCTTGGGTGTGTTTGGCAGGCCGAACAGCTGTTTTTAATAATGCGACTTCATTATAATAGCTCCATCAATTTTCCGCACCTTCGACAAAGAAGCGGCCAATGTAAATACGGTATTAACAAGTTCTCTTACTTGTAAAATTTCCCAATTGATCGGCGAGTGCAAGTAACACCTCATCCTCATCATATATTGTTTCAGTCAGGAACGGTATCAACTCGGAGCGCGTGCGCTCTTCGCCCAAAGCAAGAGCAATGGTTGACAGTTTTTTGATCGAGTTGAGACGTAACTGAAATGCAAGTTGTTGTTAATTTTTATCAATTTCAAAGAGTTAATTAAACAATATTTAAGATTAAGATAGCAGAGCCATCGAGTAAAATACATATACACACACGCACACGTACACATACTTAAATTGCTATTCACACAATGACGCATTTTTTTGCACAGGCATACATACTTTTACATACATACACACACATGAATGTATGTATATAGATATGTACCCAGCCTAGTTATTTGCACAAACTAAGGTTGTACATTTTGATTAACCCAATCACAAACAACTAAGAAGAGCTACTAACCTGCACATCCTCATTTTTCAATTCATCAATTAATACCGCAATGGGATAAAGGGAATCATCGACAGATTTGTCGCTTGCTGCCATTTTTCTTTTCTCTCACACACACTCGTACAGAAAATCGGTATTTTTCTATTCCGCACGAATTACAATTGGCCAAGTTTTGATATTACGGTTTATAATATAATTAAATGCTTTCGCACAGTTTCTTAATGCAATCTGTTGTACTGTCCACGATTACAAACTGCTCTCCGATTGATTTTCCAGTGAAAATGCGATGCCGTTTCCGTGCAATTTTTTTTATTCTTCGAAAAATGACACAACGAGACAAGAACGATACTACTCGATACCTAAGCTAACAGCATTGCTCCAGTCTAGCCCCATCCATTGTTTTTTTTAGAGGAACTAAGTAAAATAGCGCCATAGCGTCTGTTATCGGAACTAAAAATTATCCAGTTTTGAGTGAATTCCGCCAGGTGGCGTCACTTTCAGTTTCACTTTCAAGTGGATTTCAAAAACGAATGGGCGAAAAATTTTTCGACTCGAAAGCGGTGAAAGCGGATCGGATTGAAAATCTACGTGAATTTTCTGTGCATTTTTCTAAGCTTTTCAGGAAAAGCGCACACTTAGCAAAAGCCTACGAACGAAACTTGGCCTCCAGTTGAGCTAAAAAATCGGGATGTATTTTAAAAGAAGCGAAATAATTTTGTCTAATTTCGAATTTTAAAATTTAGTTGAAAAAAATCGTTTTCTTGGTTAAAAATAAATTTTAGTTTAGACTCAAATTTGAGTGGACGATTGTTTTTGTTAGCGCCGCCACAGGTAACATTGGGAACTAAAAAGCGCCACTTGGTTACATTGGGAACTACAAAGCGCCACTCTTTGGGAACTACAAGTGTAACTGTAACTAACTTAACTGAAAGTGTGGGGCGGGGTTGATGGATCCTTTGAATAACTGTTGTTTTTCAATTGGCTCGGTGAAGAAAAGAAGAAGATCAGCAGCAAAAAGCAAGAGAAAAGGTGAAAATTGTATAAAAAATTGAGCAATTTAACAATCAGCAAGAACACAAGGAATCTGATACCGAGGAGGAGGTGGATTTAAGAACACCGTACATTTTTCGATGTGGAATTCTATAAATTGTGCATCAGCAGATCAACGGTAGAGTGCTTGTTGAATGTATGTACTGACTGCCCCCCGCACCACCGGTTGCTGGGCAATATAAAGGCTACATGCAACTTCCACCAACACATTAAGGTAAAAAAGGTTGCAATTATATGAATTTGTATTTGATTAAACTGACTTAATTTTATTTGTTGTAAGCATAAACATGCACATTTGCTGCCAAAGGCGCACTACGTCAAGGAAGAGAGCAAGACGCTAAGAAAAATTGCAAGAAATCGGAGACGGGATGCCAAGCACGTGAAAAAAAGACTCTTAAAAAAAATAAAGACGGAAGCAAAGAGACAAGCTGCGGCAGCTAGCGCGGCCGCTCAAAAAATTGATGCAACTCCTCCTCCTTCTTCCATTGTTGTAGTAGCAGTGGTAAGTAAAGCTTAATGAATGACTGACTCCTTCTGATTTTTATACTGAATAAATATCGTTTTAGCCTGAAAAAGATGATGATGAGTCCAACAAAAAAATCATCTTTCATTACAAAATAATATTCCGTCATTAATTAACTTAACTCTATTTATACATATATATCTTTAAGATCTCATTAATTTCACATATTTTATTTCATTGAAGAGCATCCTGTCCCCACAACTGTTTCAACTGATTTGCAGCTTCTTGCAGGGCAGAAGATTCAAAGTCGTTGTTGATGGAGCAGAATCTTTGCAGCGTTCGATATGTGCAGGCGTGCTTGGCCCTACGCTATACACCTTATTTACAGCAGATATGCCAACCGCTAGAGCGATAGCAGGAATAAATGAGGAAGACATGTTAATTGCAACGTTTGCTGATGACACTGCCGTGCTGACAAGAAGTCCTTGCATAGACATAGCTTCGCAAGCTCTGCAAAGATGTGTATGCTGCTTTGAAAACTGGGCAAATAAATGGAACATTAGTATCAACAGCAGTAAATGCGCAAATGTAACATTTACAACAAGAACTATGTCATGCAAGGTCATCACTATGTCAGGCTCTACACTTGCGCACAAGGAATCGCACAAATACCTCGGTGTGATACTGGACAGGCTTCTAAATTTGAAAGATCACACGACGAAGATCAAGCATTCAGTACTGTAGAAGGCCAAGAAAATGGAGTGGCTGCTCTTGCCCCAGAATAAGCTGACCTTGCACAACAAGGTAACCATATACAAGTCTATTATATCCCCCATATGGAAATACGCACTCCAAATATATGGCACTGCAGCAAAATCGAGTCTATATAAGATAAGGGTAGCCCAAGCCAAAATCTTACGCAAAATCTCCGGCGTTCCGTGGTACATCCGCAACAGGGACATAGAAAAAAACCTAAAGGTCCCGATGGTTGGAGACGTACTCCAAAATTTGGCAACCAGCTATGCGCACCGTCTCTGTGAGCACTGGCCAGACAACTTACAGCGCGACCAAGGAAGAGACGCCTCAAAAGATGCCACCCAATTGACCTCCCTAAAAGGGTCATCTCATAACGTCTGATTAATGTATATATTTAAAATTGTAGCTTAATGTATTATATCGTCTAGTTAGTTTATGTACGACCCATGTGATCTACCTCTTATTGTTTACCTTACATGTAACTATATTAAGTTGCCTAAGCGGTAACAGAAAGCTTGTTTAAACCAAATAAAAATGAACAAAATTGAAAAAAAAAATAAAAAAAAAAAAAACATTCTTATTCTTATTCCGTTTTCGAGTGACCGAAAATTTTTTTCACTTTTTCAGGCGTGCTCGCGGATCGGATTGAAAATTTGCATGATTTTTTTTCTTTTTTTTTCTAAGCTTTTCAGTAAAAACCGCAGCTTGCTGAATAAGCTGTGAACGGAACTTGGCCCCCAGTGCATCTAGAAAATCGAGACAGATTTAAAAAAAAGCGGCTTAATTTGGTCGAATTTCGGATTTACTTGTTTTGTTGATTAAAAATCGTTTAAAATTAATTTTAGTTTTACAAATTTTCTTTCGTTTTATTAGCGCCCGACGGCAATGTTAAGAACTATAAAATGAAAGTGGTGGGAGGACCTTTGAAATAATTCTCTTCTTTCTTTCTTATTGGCGCGGAAAGAAGAAGAGAATTTGTGACAAAATTGCAAATCAGATGTAAAATTAGTGAAAATTTCAGAGAAAATGGGAATCATTGCACAATAATAATCAGTAAGTATCACACCGAGGAGAAAGTGGATTTAAGTATCCCCTACATATTTCGGTGTGGGATACTAAAGATTGTGCACCGGCAGAAGAATGGGAACTTGCTGGTAGAATGTATGTACTCCCCCTCGTACCATCGAAAGTCGCACTGGAAGACCAAATGGCAAACTTAAATTTAAATAAAAAAAAAATCAAAATAAATTAAAACATTTAAACAATAGATTAAATAAGATATACCATATTAAAGCCACGCCTCCTTCTGCTTATTACGCACATTTTTTTTGGACAAACTTAATAGACCCTTTTGTACTTTTTTAAAGTACTGGGTCTAAATAAACAATTGCTGTCTGTCAGTCTGCTCTACTAGCATAGATAGTCATGTCTCACGTGCTGAGTAATTTAATTCGAAGAAAACGTTTCCTTTCTTGGCTTCTTGTATTTTGGGTGGTGGCCTTAGTTGTAATTATGACGACTAAATGGAGCCCATATATTGTTGGTCAATTGAGCCCACAAATTGTGGCCTATATGTACATATTTGCTATGTGGAAACAGAACTTTTCGAGTCAGATTACTCAAGGGATGGTCCTCAAAGACTTGAAGACATACAATTCTCCGACATAATACCTCCTCCTGGACGTTCCATACTTTTCCACGAAGTAAGAAAAAAAGAGAGATCTGTTCCGCTCAAAGTATGAAGGAATCCTTTATTTTAATTATCACATATTTTTACAAACACCGAACTCAGATTTCTTACAGAGCACACCGCTGATCTGCTTCGTTGAATAACTCTGTATTGATTTGTAGGTATGTATATACTTGGATTTAGACGTGGTTGTGTTACGTAGCTTGGAGAATGTGCCATTGAACTACGTAGGTGCCCACGATAATGTCACTTTAGGCAATGCCGTGATCAGTCTGGAGCCCAGAGGCAAAATTATAATGGAAATGTCCATGTAGGTAATGGGCCTAGTTTATTTAGTCGAGTGATACCGAAATATTGAGCCAACTGTGAAAAAAATGCTAAATTTCCGTAACCGTAACCGTTGTCGTGGAATCCAAGTATTCAATTCAAGTGCGTTTTTCCCACTGGAATGAAGAGAATGGAAGCATTTCATTTTCCAGAATTTCTTAACGGTACCTTGGCAAGGATACATTTATGGAATAAGGCATCATTTCGAAAACTTTTCAAAGTCGGCAGCAATAATGTTTATGGAAAGTATGCGGAACTACATTGTCCAAAGACCTATGCGGCAGCTGGGGAATATTTCTAAATATTTAACTTTTCTTAATAATAAAGCATTTAAAGCAGGGGTGCGCAGCGCCTATGCACACGACGCACATTTGTTTTTGTATTGCACATAGCATATGGAAGTGTGTGAGGCTTGCACACTGATTAGGTTCTGTCGCACTTTGCAAATTACAATTTTTCGTTCTTTACCCTCCCCCATTATTCGTTGCAGCAAAGCAACAACAATTTTTTACTGATCGTTTTCGCCTAACCTTCGCAATTTTATTGCTTTGTTTTGCCGTCGATATTCCGAATGTATTTTGTTGTTGTCGTTTCGTTTGCTGTACACTGAAAAGTTTTTTCCCACAGCTCCTTAAAATGTGTGATCAACTGGCAAGTGTTTTCTTCGCAGGAAACTTTAAATATGAATTGCAATGTTCCAATTTTCCAGTGTACACATTGAACTAAAAAGAAAAGTTCGTTACATGTGTGCGATCGAATTCCTTTATTTGTATTGGTGCGTGCACATCCATAAGGCAGCTTGGTGCACCCCTGATTTAAAGTATTTATATCAAGTTATATTGTGTTACTGAGTAACTCCTAGTCGAGAATTCTCTAAAACTAACATTTTCGCTTACGTATTGTAGTATAACAATTAAATTTAAAAAAAAATATGTTCAATATTGACTCTGTTCTTGATTTTCACTGACTTGGGGGGGAGACAAAGCGGTATCTCTAGTATGATACCCAAAAACAGTTGTCTAACATATAATAATACACTTTAATTGTGACAAATTTGAACTGATCCTTTTTTAAAGAGCAAACAACTCTCAATTGTTTTTTGACGGAGATCTTTAAAATTGAGTTGGATATCAGCTTCCAATGTGTTTCTCTTTCATGTGGATTCTATCTAGTTTTTATACCCTTGTAGAGGGTATTATAATTTTGTCACGAAATGTGTAACGCATTGAAGGAGGCCTCACAGACCCCATTAAGTATATATATTCTTGATCAGGGCGACGAGCTGAGTCGATATAGCCATGTCTGTCTGTCCGTCTGTCTGTCCGTCTGTTTCTATGCAAAACTAGTCTCTCACTTTTAAGCTATCTTGATGAAACTTGGTACAGGTCCGTCTTTTTGCTGCACGCACTTCATATGTCGGAACCGGCCGGATCGGATAACTATATCGTATAGCTGCCATAGGAATGATCGGTTGGAAATAAACATTTAGTATGAAAAACTTTTTTGTTTCTCAAGATATCTAAACCAAATATACACATTGTGTGTTTGATTAAGTTTTAAACAGGCTAATCAAATTTGGTGTAAATCGGATTACTATATCATATAGCTGCCATAGGAACGATCGGTTCGAAAACAACATTTAGTTTTTAAAATTTTTTTGTTTCTCAAAATATCTCAACCAAATATACACATTGTGTGTTTGATAAAGTTTTAAACAGGCCGACCCAATTTGGTGTAAATCGGACTACTATGTCATATAGCTGCCATAGGAATGATCGGTTCGAAAACAACATTTAGTATGAAAAACTTTTTTGTTTGTCAAAATATCTTTGAAAACTTTGGCGCGCCAAAGTTAGCTTGCGCTATATTTACTCATTGAGCTTTGTGCAACCAGGTAGATAGTGAACATGCTTTTAGGTGAAACATGAAAAATTTGAACCTAAAGCAGATATGTAAACTTCCATACTGTAGTGATTATACTATACTGAACGCCAGAATGTCTGAAGTATTGAAGTATTGAAGTAGTTTCAAGTATTGTTTCCACATTCACTTAACTTCGTCATGATACACCCAACGACTAATTTCCTATGCTGTTTTATGAACTTGGGACGACGATTATTTTTCTTGTTTCTAACTTTTTGTATTCTGATGCTAATTATAACATACACAAATCTTAACCTTAATCGCGAAGTGAAGTTATACTACTGTCATATGGATATAGATACGGTGAATCAAGAATCAGAGAACTGGAGCTCAGCAGAAGATAAAGACTCAAGAATTTTAGGAGATGTCTTATTGTCTAAAGTAAAACCTGTACTAGGACAAACCATATTCTTCCTGGAGACAAAATGCAACTGTATAGATTCTCAATATAATATTTCTAACTTAACGGCACATCAAGCTTGTGGCATCGAATCTGCAGCATTGCATCATACAAACTATGAAGTCTTTGTTCTCTTTGCCTGTCCAACGATTCGTCAAGAATCTGATCCCATACTTGATGCCCTTCTCAGCTATAAGAATGTGAAGCTTCGTTACGTCAATCTATGGCGTTTTGCGGCAGGAACTCCTATCGAGGATTGGATCAAAAAGGACGATCTGTTTCGCACCAGGTCTTAAGTTACATGTTCTGATTATTACAATTGTTAACTTAATTACTGTAATTTACATTCAGGTTTTTGATGTTTAACATATCCAACCTCCTATGGGGGCATCAACATGGACATGGATGTGGTCGTAATGCGTAGCCTTGAGGATGAATCGCCCAAATTTATGGGTGCTGAGACACAGACAAGTCTTGGAACTAGTGTCATTGGCCTGGAACCCAACGGATTTGGTCATGAGATCGCAAAGCAAATTTCAATTAGTTTTAATAAAAACTACTTGGGAGATGTATGGGCCCATAATGGACCAAATTGTTTAGTACGAGTGATGACTGTAGTTTGTGGAACAAACCATTTTAACAACATCCTGAAGTTGGATCCTGAAAGTTGTCACGGTATACAGGTGTTTAGTATGAATGCCTGGTCGGAACGGAACCATTTATTTGATCCGAGATTCGCTAATCAAACTCTGAGGCGCCTAAGAAAATCTTATTTGATACATACTTGGAATCATTTTGATACCAAATGGCCATTAAGCGTTGATTCTAAAGCCGCTTACATCCAGTTGGCGGCAAAACATTTTCCCAGAGTCTTTGCAGCGACAGGGAAGTTTTTTTATCTAGTTTCGAATATTGAAAAATGTAGTAAGCTACAGTGGAGCAAGCTCGACAGTAGGAGACCCAGTACTTTTTGAGTGCAAACCGTTCACTATAGATTGTTCTTTAATGTTGCGTACCATTCAATAGATGGCGCCACTTGATAAACATAGAGGTCGCTAGCGTCTCTTCTTGTTCCTTTTGACTGTAACATTGTTAGTTGAATAACTTCCGCGTTTATCAACCGATTGGAATGAAATTTTCTGGACAGGTTTGGACCATAGTCTATATTATAAGTACCAATAATCAAGGCGCTAGCATTAAAGGGGCTCTTGTAATTCGGGCGGAGAGGGGCGTGGCAAAAATCTAAAGCAAACTCGTTTAATGCAAGATATAGATGAACGTACATGCCAAATTTGGTCTCTCTAGCTCTTATAGTCTCTGAGATCTAGGTGACACAAAATCGGACAGACAGACAGACGGACATCGCTATATCGACTCGGCTGTTGATGCTGATCAACAATATATATACTTTATGGGGCCTGCCACGCCTCCTTCTGCCTCTTACGCACATTTGCACAAACGTAATAGACCCATTTGTACTTTTTTAAAGTACTGGGTCTAAAAATGCACTCAGGAAAATTGGTATTGTCGTCTCCAAGTATTATTAATAAGCTTATTCTCCGGGTACCAAAAAAAGTATATGTTCTGTACACAATTAATTTGTTTTTATTTTTTATTAGATTATTTTTTAAAAATTCTGACTCTTTATTTTTTAAATGAATAAAATTGATTTTTTAGAAATGAGTTTAAATTTAATAAAAAACATAAAGCGCAAGCTAACTTTGGCGCGCCAAAGTTTGGATACCCTTGCAGTGCCCTGTGTAAGCCGACAGATTTTTTTTACAAAATTTGTTAAATGTTGAATTTTAACCGATCGTTCCTATGGCAGCTATATGATATAGTAGTCCGACTTACACCAAATTTGTTCAGCCTGTTTAAAACTTATTCAAACACACAATGTGTATATTTGGTTGAGATATTTTGAGAAACAAAAAAGTTTTTCATACTAAATGTTGTTTTCGAACCGATCGTTCCTATGGCAGCTAGATGATATAGTAGTCCGATTTAAACCAAATTTGGTCAGCCTGTTTAAAACTTATTCAAACACACAATCTGTATATTTGGTTGAGATATGTTGAGAAACAAAAAAGTTTTTCATACTAAATGTTGTTTTCGAACCGATCGTTCCTATGGCAGCTATATCATATAGTAGTCCGACTTACACCAAATTTGTTCAGCCTGTTTAAAACTTATTCAAACACACAATGTGTATATTTGGTTGAGATATTTTGAGAAACAAAAAAGTTTTTCATACTAAATGTTGTTTTCGAACCGATCGTTCCTATGGCAGCTATATGATATAGTAGTCCGATTTACACCAAATTTGGTCAGCCTGTTTAAAACTTATTCAAACACACAATGTGTATATTTGGTTGAGATATGTTGAGAAACAAAAAAGTTTTTCATACTAAATGTTTATTTTCAACCGATCGTTCCTATGGCAGCTATATGATATAGTTATCCGATCCGGCCGGTTTCGACATATGTACTGCGTGCAGCAAAAAGACGGACCTGTACCAAATTTCATCAAGATATCTTAAAAACTGAGAGACTAGTTTACATAGAAACAGACAGACAGACAGACAGACGGACGGACAGACGGACAGACGGACATGGCTATATCGACTCAGCTCGTCGCCCTGATCAAGAATATATATACTTTATGGGGTCTGTGAGGCTTCCTTCAATGCGTTACACATTTCGTGACAAAAATATAATACCCTCTGCAAGGGTATAAAAAATGAATTGTAAATTAAATAAATTAAACCGGATTCATTTTATTTACGCACTAGTTTCGCACTTTCGAGTAAGAAAACCAATTAAAATTAGTGTTAAATGAAAATATAAATTAATTTTTTTTATTCTTGCGATTTTACACAATAAAATAAGTAAATACGCCATTTTCTTGTCGAACAGGATTAGTCCAACACATAGCGCTCTTTCTTTGGAGACAAACGCGATTTGATTTGGACGGAAGAGGGAATGTATTGTTTATTGTGTAGAGAGCTGAATAGAGCGAATGGACCCGAGTACGTTTTACCAGCTAGGTATTTGGACTGTCCTCCTAATTAAATAGATGATTTCAAATTTCTTAAGATTTCGCTTGCCACTTTCCAGAGGCATTTCAACTCCTTAATGTCATCAATAAGATTGCACTCTTCGATCGAACGCGCCTAAAGTTTATTATTGTTTTTGTGGAACTTGCTGTTTGTTTTGCGGCGTTGTGCGAAAATGACAAAGTAGTGTTGACATTGAGGGCTGCCAAAGAGCCTGGCACAGTTCTTTGAAGCACACTTTATGCGCCCAAACAATGTAAATCTCGCACGCGAAACAGAATACACGCCGTATAAAATTATGGAAACTCGACAAAATCTAACAAAAATTAATGCAAAGTCCCAATTTTTCACTCTTAAAAGTAGATTCTTATTGAATGTCTGGCGTAAAGGTATTGTTTTAACCATGATAGGTTCAAACTAAGACTTTTGGCAGCTGACCTAATTTATGAGTAGTGAAGTATATGTAATGGGAAGGCTAAAATTTATAGGACTTATAGCTTGAGCACCTTGAACCGACTTCTCTTTGAAAAGTTAACAATTGAAATTTTAAGTGGCCTTCCGAAAATGCTAGAAAAAATAAATTTGTCTGTTCATATCAAGGAGAGACAGCTTTCTGAAATTTGTTAAACTTATATCTATCTTATGATAAAAGCAGGAAAGTACATATCATATTTATTATGGATTAGTTTTCTAAAAACGAAACAAATTCGGTTAATTTAAGCAATTGATCATCACTTGCAACGCGGGGTGTGGGCTCCCTCATTTTCGGTAGTAGAATGTATTTATCTCCATCCCGCTCGCGTGTCCAATCTATGCAAGAACTTTGAAGTTCATCAGCCGTCATTTGTGCCATTTCAAGCAAGTTTTGTTCATAAATTGAGACATATGCTGTGGACGTCAAGTTGAAGAGTTCCTCATGTTTTTTGACTGCATTAACAATATTTTAAAATAATGTGGTAAGCACAATTTTCCAGTACCTACCCAATAGATCATTGACAATAGTCTTATTCGTCTCAGACCACTCGTATTTAATGTACTTGAAAAAATCTGAGTAATTGTTGTGCTGCAGCGCAAGATTTAAGAGATTTAGTTGTACAAGTTCTTTGTTCTGGTCCTTTAGGTTATCGGGTATACGCATCCAAAGCAGTTTTGCATTAGCACTGTAAGCAAGTGAGTCGGTCAACGCGTTTAACGTTAATTAATCATTGTTGCTTACAGTTTGTTTTGATATAGATAAATTGACATCAACTTTTGGTAAATTTCGACGGCCAGTGCGGTATTCTAGTTAAATAGCAATTCAGATTAATTAAGTTTTATCTATACTTGTTATGGCAGTTCTCACCTCCAATTCTTCATTCTCCAGCTGTCTAAGCGTTTCTCCGTAATTATCTGATTGCATTTTTAGCACTTAAAATAAATAAATTACAAGAACAGGGTTTTGTTTGCAACCTAGTAGAGCGAGCGAGCTGTGTTTGTTTCGTTCTGAATAAGTTCAAATGAACGTGTCATTACAATGAGCGACTATATCGTTCAAAATTGTTGAACTTGGAATCACTTTGTGCAATGAATAAAAGACAAATAAAAGAGTTAAATCGTTAAACTAAATACGAATTTACAAAACTTAAAATAAATTGAATGCTGAACAAATTGACTCATATCGTCAATGAACGATTGAAAAGCTGAATACGAACAATTGAACTAAGTCCCTCAATTGAACTACAATGAACAACTTGTTAAGTAGCTCGTTCATGAGCAGTGAATATCTGATTTTATGGCCCACTTTTGAGTGCATTTTCCCCGTCACTTTAGCGTCATATTTTGCTTTTAGCGGAATTAAATAAAATAGCGCCGTAGCGTCTGTTATCGGAACTAAAAATTATTATGTTTTTCTGTTTCTCCGCCAGGTGGCGCCACTTTCAGTTTCACTTTCGAGTGGATTTCAAAACGAATGGACGAAAAATTGAAAATTTACATGCATTTTCTGTGCATTTTTCTAAGCTTTTCGGGAAAAGCGCACACTTAACAAAAGCCTACGAACGAAACGTGGCCCCCAGTGGATCTAGAAAACCGAGTCAAATTTAAAACAAAACGGCTTAATTTTGTCGAATTTCGGATTTACTTGTTTTGTTGATTAAAAATCGTTTTCCTAGTTAAAAAATTAATTTTAGTTTTAAGAATTTTCTTTCTTTCTTTTTATTAGCGCCCAACGGCAAAGTTAAGAACTACAAAGCGCTGGCACTGGCCGTGTTAGGAACTAATGTATAGAGCTGCCAAGTGGTGACAGTCAATGCAACTCTGCGTATTTTGTAGAGTTTTGCTCTAGAGTGTTTCTCCACAAGTCTCCACTTTCTTTTCGGTGTAAAAAACTAAGCTAGTAACATCATGGGTCGTATGCACGCTCCTGGGTAGTTGATTTTCCAATAGTAAATAAGCGAGTATAAGTGTAAAATGTGCTTGACTGTCGTGCCATTACAACCAGATATAACTTCAATATTGATTATGCCTACATTGTCTTCGTTTTAATGTAACATTTGGCCACCATGGCAGCAAGCACATGTTCCAATCGAATACGCTCGCTCTTCTTCTTCTCGCAATCTGTCATACTGGCTGAACTAACAATACGATTTTTTGCAGCAAGGGTATATCCCAATCAGCCCTCCCTTACAGACGCACAGTGCCATCATGGCTTAAACTGAATGCTGAGGATGTTAAGGATCAGATCAAGAAGCTGGGCAAGAAGGGCCTGACACCCTCCAAAATCGGTATTGTTATTGTTTATTCTGTCTGTTTGAGGTTATGTTAATAATTCGGAACTTCCATTTCGATTACAGGCATTATCCTGCGTGACTCGCACGGTGTTGCTCAGGTGCGTTTTGTTAACGGCAACAAAATTCTGCGCATCATGAAATCGGTTGGCCTCAAACCCGATATCCCTGAGGATCTTTACCACATGATCAAGAAAGCTGTGGCCATCCGCAAGCATTTGGAGCGCAACCGTAAGGATAAGGACGGCAAGTTTCGTTTGATTTTGGTCGAGTCAAGAATTCACCGTTTGGCTCGTTACTACAAAACAAAAAGCGTACTTGCTCCCAATTGGAAGTACGAGTCAAGCACAGCTTCTGCTCTTGTTGCCTAAGTTTTCAATATGTGAGTGCATACAATTTTAATGTACGAATAGACCACAAAAGAAAAATAAAACTATAATTTTGAAAATAAACATGAATAATTAATGTAGTCTGTATATTAACTTTATTTGGTTTACTTTATAACTACACAAGGGATTGGTATCGTTCCCTTTCAAGGGTGGTTTTGTTTGCCAGTAACAACTTTTTAACACAGTTAAATTGATTAGTTAATGTACCAAAGTCGTTAGGCGAATATTTCAGTTGATTTCATTCCTTGATAAAGGTGCAAAAAATTAGTCGGTTTATAAAGTGTTTCTTCCGTATCTTTTGTTGATTATTAGCCAATTTAAATAGAATAGGGTAAAATGAGAAAGTGAGAATAGATTGCTACTTAGCATACAAATTCAATAAATTCTATAAAATCTTTAATCTTAAATTTAGTCAAGATTGCTGCGACTTCACCACACTTTTTTATCACATTGCGCTACACACCCCCGCATTCACCACATACTTGTTGATTGATTCACTGGCGGCGTATATGTGTACTACGTTCATATGTACTGTGTGTATGTAATTGCGACGAATTCGAATTCGGTTGAAAAGAGCTGCTTGCCGCCAGCTGTTTTTCAGTAGCATGCTGCCCTTTCAGGCAGACGGTTCAATTTTTGTCGAGGTGCTTGTGTACTTACAAACATATATACGTTCGGGTTAGTCTGTTGTGTTGATTGCAAATTGTTCTCAACAAATAAAAACAAATGATTTTCAATTATTATTGAGCTTTGTCGGACTTTTAACAGAAGTATGTTCATGTGATCAATACATTTTCGATTCATGTAAAGCCAGCAATTACATTTACATATGCATTCAGTTTGTAATTACCTGTGCATGTTTGTGTATCGAATACATGTGTGATTAGATAATTTGGGAGAATCGCGAAAATAGCCTTTTATCTAAAATAACAATAGTTAATTAGTGCTAGTGAATGAGAAGAAACTTAGATTGAGTATTAAGGTACCGTTAGTGTGAACTCTAAATGCGGGCATGACATTCGCACCAACAAAAACTACTTAAATACATCCATACGTTAATATAAAGATATGTATGCATATGCACACCTATGTATGTACATATGTATTTATATCTAGTGCAAATACCGCCGCGTGTTTTTTTTTAATAAACAGCATTCCTTTGAAAATTTATGGATATGAGCATACGCATATACATATGTATGTTTGCAGACCTAAAATGTACTTGTGTGTACATATGTAAATAAACACAGTTTTAATAAACATACATAGCCATATTGAGTTTCTTAGTCCTTAGTCATCTATTTACAAAAATATATTTCTGTATAAACAAAGACAAATATATAAGTGTAAATTACATTGTACACGAGTATATAATCCATATGATTGCAAAAACGCATGTCGTATTGCCGGCAATATTGCAATGCAAGCATGCGTACACCTGTATATACATACATACATACATGGCGAATAAGAAGCAAATCGTGCCAAAGCAGACACACAAACATGCTTGCCTTAAGTATACTTGAGAATCCAATCGTGTCGAAAGCATAAAAGCATGCAACCTCTTACATACATATGTACATACTATTTATGTATATAAATAGTTTCAAGTAATTTCGGTAGTTTAAGCTCATCTCAAGCTTTGTTCAGATCAAAGCTCAAGGCTGATGTAGAGAGCACGCTGTTCGTAGCTTTGCGGACCAAACTGCATGCGATAAATACAACAAATACAATTATATGGACACAGCTGTCAGTAAGAATAATAAATACATTTTTTCTCACAATTGTGTAAAGTTATGAAATAAATAAATATATACCTATCTGTATGTATGTTCAAACATACAAACTAGCTCTTAATATTGTGCCAATCATGATAAATCAATCAATGCGTTTGTCATAGTATTTACCAATTAGCAAAAACAGTCATGTGAAAACTATTTTATGCTTATCGATTCATTTGTTCTTGTTTTAAGATATACATATGTATAAAGGTATATAGCATTTAAAAAATGCAATCGATAAAAACTACTGATTTGCCGGAGAACCCTCGGGAACATGCCAATTTTATATCGGCAATAAGTTTCTGGTATGTTATTTCAACTGATAAATTTAAAACAGTATAACAGCTATTATTCCCAATTCAGGTTCACCATGCCCACGTTCCTCAAGGGACGCAAAAAGCTGCTGGAAACTGAAGATCTCTACAAGGTATTGAAAGAACACAAGTCAGGTGCGTAAGCCATAAATCAAATCGTTTATTTCTCAGTCAACAGTAATTGAGATGATCTATGTATGCTGTAATATATCACAGAAACCGGTTAGAGTTCCGTTTTATGTGTAAACATTCAAATCCAAAAAAATTTACTTAATTTTTTGCTGATGCTCACGTGGGGAAATGTATTTCACAAGAGACAGAGAGAGAGAGAGAAAAACAGTTTATGTAGGTTTATATTTATATACAATATATATGTACATATATATATTTTTGTGTATGTGTGCATTATATACAAAACAATTAAATTCACTCAATTTCCGACTGAGTAAGGCAAATCAATTGAACACAATTTACTGTGCACAGAAAAGCAAAATAATTAAAAAATAAAATACATGCATATATTTATTTGTGACAATCAACCTCTTTAGCAGAGCTTAACTTATCAGTCTTTAAAATATATATTTATGTCCCATTTTAAATTCGGTCATTGACTCGGGTTGCAGATTTAATTATTTTTTATTTGAGGAAAATTTTGTAATGCTTCACGGGCAAGCATTATCTTTATGAACCTACCAATTACAGTCGTTATCTGCTTATCTATACAGTGTGCTCCACCTACTTAAACATAGCAATGCTGCAAAATTATCAACAAATCATAACAATAATTATAGATAATTAAATTTATTAGATTATTATTAGCGTGTGGGTGCTAAAATTTGTTTCAAAATGTCAACAGATATCTTATTATATTTTATCAATATTTATTATCATGCTTTAACGGTATATACTAGTCGGCATATTTATTTTGACATAGCTTACATTTGACTACAAGTCTATTTTACCAAGTACTGTTATATTCTACGGCAAGCACACCTCGAATTTCGCATGGCACAATTATTTTGACAAACTTTTCAAATTCTTAGGTAATCGATTTTGGTATTATTTGTTTTAATTTAATTTGGGTCGTTTTCGAGGTAAAAAAAATATTTTTGTCAGCGTTTAAAGCTTATTCGTCTACGATCATTTTAAAAGTAGTTTGAACCAAATCGGAGAACAATTACTGAAGTTTCGACTATATACAATGCAAAAATACAACTGTCAATACAAAAATTTATGAAACTCCATACGTTTTTGCAATGCGGAGTATAAGGACCAATTGTAATTTAATTTTGAAAATGTTGTTCTAGACGTAGTATACAACAGTACTTGGTAAAACAGACTTGTAGTCAAATGGAAGCTATGTCAAAATATATATGCCGACTAGTGTACATATATTGCATGGGTTGCTAAACCCACTATACAAATTGTATGACCATCACCACCAAATGACATTCGACAGTCCTTGTTAGTTTTATCGATATGATGATTTCACTTTTGGGTGAAGTTCTTTCCTTATTTACTGTAGATAACATTTTATCCTTATTTGAATTTGAATCCGTACACTTCCACATCTTCAGCTGTGAAGATATCTTATTTCTATAATTTGTTATATGTATGTTCTAGAATTTGAATCTGCTTTACATTTTATATACATATGTATGTTTATTTTGTAATTATAGAATTCGATTATAATTTAAGACTCAAATTAAATTAACATTACAATTTCATTAACTTTTCCAGAAATACTTGGAGATAAATTATGTGCCGCATGGGATCGGGAGTTGCTTAGGAAGCAACAGAACTCCAAGAAGGAACCTAGCCTGCTTCGAACCCTGGTAAAAGTCTTCGGCCCTTATTTTGGGTTACTGGGCCTAGTGCTCTTTTTACTGGAATTGGGGCTCAGGACGATACAGCCACTATTCCTACTAAAGCTGATATCATATTATACCGAAAGTTCTGAAAGTTCTTATGACGCCTACTATTATGCCGCTGGCGTTATTGCTTGTAGTGCCCTCAACGTGGTCATCATGCATCCGTATATGCTGGGCACCATCCATATGGGGATGAAAATGCGTGTGGGATTATGCAGCATGATTTATCGAAAGGCCCTAAAGTTGAGCAAGACAGCGTTGGGGGATACGACAGCGGGACATATTGTTAATCTAATTTCCAATGATGTGGGACGTTTGGATTTTGCGACAATTTTTGTGCATTATCTATGGGTCGGCCCTCTCCAGACGCTCTTTATAACTTATCTTATGTACCTGAAGGTGAGTTGAGAGATCCAACTATTATTTGCATAAGTAATATATATATTTTATTGGTTTAGATCGGAGTTGCCGCTGTGTTTGGTGTGGCATTCATGCTGATGTTCATCCCACTGCAGGCCTGGCTGGGAAAGAAGACCTCGGCGTTGCGAATGCGCACAGCTCTGCGGACGGATGAGCGTGTCAGGATGATGAATGAGATTATCGCAGGGATTCAAGTGATCAAGATGTATGCCTGGGAATTACCTTTCGAGCAACTTGTGTCATTTGCCCGAAAAAAAGAAATCAATTCGATTAGACACGTCTCCTACATACGTGGCATCTTGTTATCGTTTATCATTTTCCTCACGCGTGTATCTATCTTTCTGAGTTTGGTTGGTTACGTGCTGTTGGGCACCTTTCTAACCCCAGAAGTTGCTTTTGTGATCACCGCCTATTACAATATTCTACGTACTACAATGACTGTGTTTTTTCCTCAAGGCATATCCCAGATGGCCGAGGCCTTGATATCTATTAAACGTGTTGAGAAGTATATGCTTTACGAGGAGACGGATGTTAGTGATAAATCATTGGATTTATCGTTGTCCACGCCAGGAAGTAATCAGACAACTGTCATCTCGAAACTGGAGCAGGACAATTTGGATGCTAAGGAAAAACTGCTAACGCCGACATCTATGCAAAATATAAACGAGAACGCTGTGCTCTCTGAAGCTAAAGTATCTATTAATGGACTAATGGCCAAATGGGATTCCAGCTCACCGGATTATACTCTCAACGGTGTCAATTTGCGCGTCCAACCGGGTACTTTACTAGGCATTGTTGGACGCACAGGCTCAGGAAAGTCCAGTCTTATTCAGGCCATACTCGGAGAGCTGCGTGCAGAGTCAGGTGAGATCCGTGTGAATGGAAGCTTCTCCTATGCATCCCAGGAGCCATGGCTTTTCACGGGAACTGTGCGTCAAAATATACTCTTCGGACAGCCCATGGACAAACGACGCTATGCTCTCGTAGTGAAGAACTGTGCCCTAGAGCGAGACTTTGAGCTGCTTCCCTTTGGCGACAAAACTATTGTCGGAGAACGAGGCGCTTCTTTGTCGGGTGGCCAAAAAGCACGCATTAGCTTGGCTCGTGCTGTCTATCGCCAGACGGCAATTTATCTCCTGGACGATCCGCTGAGTGCTGTGGACACTCACGTGGCACGACATTTGTTCGAGAAATGTATGCGTGGTTATTTGAAGGATCGTATTGTCATCTTAGTTACACATCAACTGCAGTTCCTTCAGCATGCCGATCAAATTATCATCATGGACAAGGGACAAGTGAGTGCAGTCGGCACATACGATTCCCTGCGTGAGTCTGGTCTAGACTTTGCTGCAATGTTAGGGGATTCGTCGCGGGATGAGCAGAACAATGAGGGATCGCACTCGAGATCGGGATCAACCAGTGAAAGGCGTCGTAACAGTGAGCAATCTCTGGTATCCCTAGCGGACTCAGGTGTGAATGAAACGGCAGCTGAACAAATGCACGTGAAGGAATCACAAGAACAGGGCAATATTGGACTGGGGCTTTACAACAAATACTTTAAAGCTGGTGGCGGATTCTTTGCATTCTTTGTTATGATGGCTTTTTGTATACTTACCCAACTTTTGGCTTCCCTGGGGGATTATTTCCTAGCATATTGGTAAGTAAGCCTTAGGAGCCCGCTTAATAAAATTTGTACAAAAAAATATTTCCTTTACAGGGTTGCCAAGAAGGGCAGAGTGCGAGATGAAAGTAATAACAGCACCATTGCAATTGATTCAGATACGTCCGTCTCTAATGATACAGACACTTCCCATGTGCTGGAAAATCACCTCGCCAATTGGCTTAATGAATTGGGCTGGTCTGTGGATGCGGAAATGCTGGATACTTATATCTTTACATTGATCACAGTTGCCACAATTGTTTTGACATTGGCGAGATCATTTTTATTCTTCAATCTGGCCATGAAAGCGTCGACCAGTTTACATAATTCCATGTTTCGTGGCATTTCTCGAGCTGCCATGTACTTCTTCAATACCAATCCGTCAGGCCGTATACTAAATCGTTTCTCAAAGGATATGGGTCAGGTGGATGAGATACTGCCCGCTGTTATGATGGATGTAATTCAAATCTTTCTCTCCCTCGGAGGAATTGTCATTGTCATTGCTGTTGTGAATCCATTGTTTCTCATTCCAACACTGATACTCGTATTGATCTTTTATCAGCTACGCACGTTCTACCTGAAAACCTCACGTAACATTAAGCGATTGGAGGCAATAAGTAAGTTAATTGTAGAATGATTAAACAACCGACTAACATTTATTGTTTAACAGCTCGTTCACCAATTTATTCCCACATGGCGGCCTCACTTACGGGATTATCGACAATACGTGCCTTTGGAGCACAGCGTGTGCTCGTCGGAGAGTTTGATAATCATCAGGATTTGCATAGCTCGGCCTTTTATCTCTTTATAAGCACCTCTCGTGCCTTCGGTTTTTGGCTGGACTGTTTTTGTATCATCTACATTGGTATCATAACACTAAGTTTCTTCTATTTTCCGCCAGCTAATGGCGGCGAGGTGGGTCTGGCGATTACTCAGGTAAGTTCTAGCTATTTATCCTTGGAACACTTATTTGTACTCATTTTCTTCAGGCAATGGGTATGACTGGCATGGTACAGTGGGGCATGCGTCAGTCTGCAGAGCTGGAGAACACTATGACGGCCGTGGAGCGTGTTGTCGAGTATGAAGATATTGAGCCAGAAGGAGCTTTGGAAGCGCCTGCCGATAAGAGACCGCCCAAATCGTGGCCTGAAAATGGCAAAATATCTTTTGAAGAGCTCAGCCTACGATATTTCCCTGATCCCAAGTCCGATTATGTTCTTAAATCTCTCAACTTTGTTATTAAAGCGCGTGAGAAGGTCGGAATTGTGGGTCGTACAGGCGCTGGCAAATCCTCGTTGATAAATGCATTATTCCGTCTCTCCTACACTGATGGATCAATCCTAATCGATAAACGGGATTCGCAAGTCATGGGCTTGCATGATTTACGCAGTAAAATTTCGATTATACCTCAGGAACCCGTTCTATTCTCAGGCACAATGCGATACAATTTGGATCCGTTCGATGAATATAAAGATGAAAAGTTATGGTCATCCTTGGAAGAGGTTAAGCTAAAGGAGGTCGTTTCCGATTTACCAAGTGGATTACAAAGCAAAATAACGGAAGGCGGCACCAATTTCAGCGTGGGTCAACGACAACTTGTCTGCCTGGCACGTGCCATTCTGCGAGAGAATCGCATCCTGGTCATGGATGAGGCCACAGCCAATGTTGATCCACAAACTGATGCACTTATTCAGACGACCATCAGAAATAAGTTTAAAGAATGCACGGTACTGACAATAGCTCATCGGCTACACACTATTATGGATTCGGATAAGGTGCTCGTCATGGATGCAGGTCGAGCTGTTGAATTTGGCACACCATATGAACTTCTCACTTCTGCGGAATCCAAAGTTTTTCATGACATGGTCAAGCAAACTGGCAAGTCAACCTATGATAATCTTTTACAGGTTGCGAAAAAGGTAAATACTCTATAAACAATTGTTTGTATTTATTCATTTCATATAATTCTTTTAATTTTCAGGCATTCGAAGCTAACCAACCAACTCGAATGCTGTCATCCTAGGGCCAACAAATGTACAACATATGAATTTTATTATTTTTATGTTAATCGTAATGCCGGTTTGGTTCATTCAATGTATATAAACTCATCCCTTTCCAGTTAATCATTAAACATTATTTTAGTTTTATATGTACTTATTATGAATTTGTGTATAAGTGCCTATGTATTGAATATAATGTTAATGTTTATATCTTTGTATGTGCTTTATGTGTCTAAAAGCAAGGGAAGACAGTGCCTTACCAAATAAATATGTACCACTTATGTAAATATATATATTTATATATAAATGGATTCCTACCAAAATATAAACGACTTTATTTTCAATACATTTATGTGAATAAAGGCCCTAAAATAAAAATCCCAATAAATCTAAATAAATAAAAAAAATATTCACACAATTTAATTAAGTACAATATTATTAGTATCTAGAAGAAATTGGTAAATTACGATTCGGCATGGGAGTGTTATTATGGTTTAAACTTTAAAGGTCTTAACAATTCGCAATTATTGTAATTCCTACAAGTTAGTTGATATTGTTCAATTCGATATGTTTTTATTATACCGAGGGGTATTTTAAGTTAGTTCAAAAAATATAAGTATGTAACAGGCAGAAGGAGGCGTGCTAGACCCCATAAAGTATATATATTCTTGATCAGCATCAGAAGTCGAGTCAATGTAGCCATTTCGGTCTGTCTGTCTGAACGAAAGGATCTCAGAGACCTAGGGAAACCAAATTTGGTACGAAGGCTTCTAATATTTGCAAGCAGAACAAGTTAATTTAAAATTTTGGATGCCACGCCCTCTACGCCCACAAATCGATCAAAAAAAAAACGATATAACTAAACCAATTTTACAGCTACAGAGAGGGTCCAGACGGATCGTAAATTTCTCTCACAAATAGCAAAAAACCATAACATTGGCAATCAAGCTGGCGATTTGAGATTCGCCTTGAATGACACTTAGGGTGATGCAACAGCACCGTCAAAATTTGATTGCAATCGGATATTCAAGATATTCAAAGACAATTATTCCATATGTGATATACGTATATATTGAACAGGTTAATTCTATTTGTATGTATATGGAATTTAGAATCCCCCTTTACTTCTACTGGGTATTTTACTGTCGGGTCCTCCCGACTGAATGATATACTTATTAATGTAACGGCCAATCTAATAAATAATGTGAAACCGTATAAAATGAGTCGATATGGCAGCACTGCTAACGCGTCGCGACTCGTCCACCATTCAGCTGTTCGCACAGCTGTTGCCAGAGATTCACAGAGAGGATTTTCTGAATATAGTTTTAGTTATGGTTTGGATGCGGTCGATATATTAAAATTACATAGTGAAGTCAGATAGTTCCGGTTATATGTACGTGAAGTGTGTAATTTCGAAAAACACTTTTTTAATCGTTCATTAAGTATGTTAAATTACACTTTAAAATATATTTTATTTATCAACTGAAACACAAACCTAGTTCGTTTGAAAATGGCAGCTGATAAACTGGCGCCTAACCCCCGCGAGACTGCAAATTGCATGTCGGCTTTAATGTTTTGGTAAGTCCACAACAACATAAGAAACTTTGTAAGCTCTTCTTGAATTAAAGAGAATGTTTGTGTCAAGGAAACTACTCATAACTTTTTTTCAGCGAAATTTAACTTAATGAATCTTAAGTCTTACACCATCTAAGTTGGCATCAAACGTCGCAACCAGCACTGAACACATATTTTTCATTCGATCTGTCCAGAAAATATTGAAATCTACACGTCTTACCACTCCACTGAGCCCATTTTTCTTAGTGCTTGTTATTTCGGTTTTGTTTTCCTCAATAAAGGAAATTACCAATCTGAGAACATTTTATTGAGCTCACAAAAAATGTGCTTGAAAAGTCACGACATTACTTGTCACAAATATATACAGGTCTTCAAGCGATATGTATGTTTGATTGATGAGGCGTGAGAGAAATGATGAGCGTTAAAGCAAGAGAGAGAGAATAGACGAATACCGCGTTTGCATAAAACTCTTTTTAAGCCGGCTAAGACACATATACAAGCTATGGACAAAAATTCAATAAATGTTATTTTCTTGAGCATTGATGCAATTATAAAGATAAATTAAATGGACTATCCGACAGTAGACATACAATCAAAAGTGTTGACAGACATTTGAAACCTGTGGCTAATATGTTTTTATCTGTTGTCACTGATAAGATAATATGCATATTTTGTTTATCAGTTGTAATCAGGGAAAATTACCGAAACTAGTAGGTGAATTTTTAGCCAAATTTAACAGTTTCATTTGTAACACCGGAACCGACAACGGTAATGTTCCGGTACATTGTTGTAAAAGTTACTTCTGATTTTATTGTTGCATGTTATCAAAAAATAAAATGTAGTATAATAATTGTTTATCACGATAAATTGCATACGTTTAATAATACTTTTGTGTTTCTTACAAAAGTAAATTTTTTTTTTAATTTATTGTTTTACCGATATGTACCGAAACAAACTGGTATTTAATTCAATACGATGCGTTTCTAATCGTTAGTTTTAATCTTTTATTCAATACACTTTAAAAGTTTTTCATTTTTTAATCAATTTAATTTTAACATAAATACTATTTTTGAGCTCAAAACTTTTTTTTTTTATAAATAAAAGCACAAAAGAATTGATATAATATGTATATATTTTAACGAAAGGTTTACTTTCATGTTTACAAATAATGAACCGAAATTTTAAAGAAGGCTCGGTTTTGTTTTAAGCGCTCTGAAGTCAAAGCAGGATTTCTCAATTGCTTTCCATTTTTTCTTGATTAATCGAGTCTGTCTGTCCGAATATGTCGTATATATGAGCACTTAGATCTCAGAGACTATTCAAGCTACAGACACAAAACTTGGTTTGTTGGTTTTGCTCAAAATAAGTTTGATTTTGTCACGCCTCCTTCTCCTTTTCCCTACTGTTTGCTATTTCCCATAAGTATAGGGTCTCCCACTGCTGAGCTTGCTCCACTGTAGTTTTATTGATCTTTTTCACTTAAATAAGCGTTTACAAATTATAGGTATCAACTATGGTTCTTAAACTTGGAAGTTTAAATTTTGTTTTTCTAGCTTTGCACTGCCCATATTGTTCAAGGGAAGAAAAACTACGTTGGAGCCCAACGATTTATATGATGTTCTTAGCGAGCATAAAGCAGAAAAGTTAGGTGATAGACTATTTCAAGCCTGGCAATATGACGCCGAAAAGCATGGACTCAAGGGCCGCAATGCAAAAAACGGTATGTTAAGGGTTATACTGAAAGTTTTTGGCTGGGAACTGGTTTTAAGTGGCCTTGTTATTGGAGGACTCGAATTGGGATTGAGGTAAGTCTGATTAAAACGAGAATGTAATTTTAACTGTAAGCCCGTAGCAACTACTTAGTACCATTCAATATAAACATGTCCTTCTCTCCTTCTGTTCCGCGGTCCGTCTGTCATTCTGAACATTTTTAAGCCATCTTCTTGAATCTTGGAACAGATAGGTCAAATCTTTTTATGAAAAACTTGTATTTTTGTTGAAATGTTTCAGTATTTAGTATTATCAGTTAATAAATAAATACAGTGCTTTTCACTTAGTTTAGGTTAAACAAATATATAAAGGATTTAATTTTTTCCGTAGGGCAACGATGCCTCTTCTTTTGGCTGGATTAATATCAGAATTTACTACAAATGGAAGTGGAAAAACTCTCAATGCCCAGTTGTATGGTGGTTTTTGGTGGCGTGTTTAGTGAGTGTGCTCCTCTTCCATCCCTTTATGATGCACATGATGCATCTGGCGATGAAGATGAGAGTTGCAGTCAGTTGCGCTATTTATCGTAAGGCTCTTCATTTAAGCCTTACAGCACTTGGTGGCACAACAACGGGCCAGGTGGTGAATCTGGTGTCCAATGATCTTGGGCGCTTTGACCGTGCACTAATCCATCTCCATTTTCTATGGCTAGGACCGCTGGAGTTATTGATTGCTTCTTACTTTCTCTATCAACAAATTGGAGTCGCCTCCTTCTATGGCATTGCAATCCTTCTGCTTTACTTGCCTCTTCAAACGTATCTCAGCAGATTGACCTCAGTTTTAAGGCTGAAAACGGCTCTACGGACCGATCGACGAGTGAGGATAATGAATGAGATCATAGCTGGAATTCAGGTGATCAAGATGTATGCGTGGGAGTTGCTTTTTGAGAAACTGGTGGCAAGCTCACGAGCTAGTGAGATGAGCGTCATCAGGAAGGTAAATTACATACGTGGAGTGTTGCTCTCCTTTGAGATTACGCTGGGGAGGATAGCGATCTTTGCCAGCCTCTTGGCATATGTAATGACGGGCGGAGAACTAACGGCGGAGAGGGCATTTTGTGTTACGGCCTTCTACAATGTCTTACGTCGCCCGGTGACTAAATTCTTTCCCAGTGGTATGACCCAAGTGGCAGAATTGTTGATATCCCTGCAAAGAATATCACAGTTTATGTCACAGGACGAGACTGATGTTTTAATGTTGGACGACGAAGAAGAAGAGGACAAGAATGCAGTTGAGGAGAAAAATCTTTTGGCCAACGGCAAGCAACTCTTGACTTCCTCAACTTCCAGCGATATTCTCGTTGAGATCAAGGATTTAAGAGCACGTTGGAGTGTGGACCACAGTGATCCCATTTTAGATAACATAAATATGAAGCTGCTCCGTCATCAGCTGGTGGCAGTCATAGGTCCAGTTGGGGCTGGAAAATCCAGTTTAATTCAGGCTATTCTCGGAGAGCTTCGTTCAGAGACGGGATCGGTTAAGTTGCATGGAAAATGCTCCTATGCGGCACAGGAGCCTTGGCTCTTTAGTGCCACTGTACGGGAGAATATACTCTTTGGTCTGCCATTGGACAAGCAACGATATCGAACTGTAGTCAAGATGTGCGCTCTGGAACACGACTTTGAGCTGTTGGATCAGGGAGACAAAACAATCGTCGGAGAGCGAGGAGCATCTCTCTCTGGAGGTCAAAAGGCACGTATCAGCTTGGCACGTGCTGTCTATCGCAAGGCAGATGTTTACCTCCTCGATGATCCTCTTAGCGCCGTCGACACCCATGTGGGACGTCATCTCTTTGAGCAATGCATGCGAGGATTTCTACGCAATGACCTCGTAATCTTGGTTACACATCAATTGCAGTTTCTGGAGAAAGCCAATCGGATTGTCATCATGGACAAAGGCAAGGTGACGGAGATTGGCACCTATGAACATATGTTGAACAGTGGACAGGACTTTGCGCAGCTTATTGCCAAAAGTTCGCTGGAAGAGTTTAAAGAAGAGGTTAAGGATTCTCAGGCAGCTGGCGGTGTCAAAGAAAAAGCTGGCTCTTATTCTCGCCACAATAGTGTTGAAAGCCGTAAAAGTGTCTCCTCGAAGGGTTCAAGTGTTGCCGACTCGTTAATGGTCCAAGACAAGCCTAAGGAAGTACAGGAATCTCGCTCTGCAGGGAAAATTGGCTGGGACATGTATCAGAAATATTTTGCTGCAGGTTGCAGTTGGTTCATGTTCTTCCTAGTGGTATTCCTATGTATTGGCACCCAAGTGATGGCCTCGTGGGGAGATTACTTTCTGTCATACTGGTAAGTCAAGATTACAATTGCTCTTTTTCACCCTTTATATTAAGCTGCTGGTAAAACAATAACATTATCTATTTAACAATTTAAGAGATCATCGAAATTTTAATATTTTTAGCTCAGTTCCCAAAGAGCCTTTGTGCTTTTTTTGTTTGATCTAATTTTTATAGTTAGAGCAACCAAATTTGGTGACAACACGTCTATGCAGGGCACATAAAGTTTGTATATAGAAGCAGGAGCAACTTTTACAGTCTGAAACTACCACTATGAAAATGAACAGAAGTGATATTTAACATAAGTTTATTGTCTGTATGGACACAGAAATTTTTTCTTTTTTCTGGGTGTTTGAATTAGTGATAGGTTTGATATATAAAAAGAATTTACAGTTTACTTGCTCATGTAAATTTAATATTTAATATTATATTATTTGCAATAATGGACTTATTAAATGTCAGCATGACAAATATCTGATTTGATCCACACTCTTTACGGAAATATGTACATCGAATTTTCAAATTTTTATTTTCATCTCCTTAAGACCAAAAAGAGAA
This sequence comes from Drosophila neotestacea, assembly GCA_035044365.1. Classification (NCBI taxonomy): domain Eukaryota; kingdom Metazoa; phylum Arthropoda; class Insecta; order Diptera; family Drosophilidae; genus Drosophila; species Drosophila neotestacea. Next base: position 746,878 of record JAWNMD010000660.1, read on the forward strand.
CCAAGTGTTTTAGGCTTGCTTGCAAAATAGACCAAAAAGTTGTTTTGAGTAGTTGGGAAAATCATTCGAATAATTTAATAATTTATATGCATATTCATGAGTGAGTCATTAAACTGCAAACTTTGTTTTACATGTATTTTAAAAGTTATTGGACCAAAATTTTTTTTCCTTTTTACATATTAAATATGAATTCATAAACATTATAATAAAACAAAAAAAAATTTGAAAAGAGTCAAGTCATAATTTTTGCTCGAATTTTTTGTTTGAGCCCCTTTATTAGATCTTGCACAGCCACCTTGACGACTTTCTGACGTGTTCTTATCCGATTTTTTTTCAGCTCATACATGTTTTTGGCAGCTTTACCATCCTTCCTTAAATTTCTTTTAACATTAGTCCAACATCACTCTATGGGTAGTAAGCTCTGGTGGGTTCTCATCTTTACTCAAAAAATAATGTTTTGTATTGCTTGAGCGCAGTGCGCGGAAGCAAGATCCGGCGAAATCCCGGCTAATCACACACTAATCATGGAAATATCCGAACTTAAAGTGTCGTTTTTAAAAAAATCACTTGTTTTAGAGCCACAGGTATAAATACCCTACCAAATCAAACACTTTAGTCCAAATTTTTCCATGTAAATTGTCGATGTAAATAATACTGCCTCTCTGTTTAGTGTAAAATTTTAGGCCGGATAAAATTTTTGAGTTCAATTTCACATATGTTTCGTAGTCCACAACAATGCATTTGACCGCATCATTGCACAACCGATCATTAGGCTTTCAAACTCTCTGCTCTTCAACTTCTACTTATCGTTGACCATTTTTTAATGCTTTTTAGACCCAGTACTTTACAAAAGTACAAATGGGTCTATTAAGTTTGTGCAAAAAATGTGCGTAACAGGCAGAAGGAGGCGTGGCAGACCCCATAAAGTATTATTTCTTGATCAGCATCAACAGCCGAGTCGATATAGCCATGTCCGTCTGTCCGTCTGTCTGTCCCTTTTTTGAACACCTATATCTCAGAGACTATAAGAGCTAGAGCCACCAAATTTGGCATGAAGGTTCATCTATATATTGCATTGATGAAGTTTGTTTTAGAATTTTGCCACGCCCCCTCCGCCCCCGTAAATTTGAAACAAAATTTCAAAGTCGAATAACGAAAGCACCTTTAATGCTAGCGACATGATTTTTTTCACACATGATAAACTTTATAGTCCAATCCTGTCCTGAAAGTTTTATCCGGATCGGATAATAAACGGATAGTATACGGCTGATCGAAATTTCGAAAATATGAACACCTAGATCTCAGAGACTATAACAGCTAGAGACATCAAATTTGGTGTGTAGGTTCATATATATCTCCCATTGATCAAGTTTGTTTTAGATTTTCGCCACGCCCCCTTCCGCCCCCGGAAATTGAAATACAAAATTTCGAATTCGAATTGAAGGAGCCCCTTTAATGTTAGCGACTTGATTATTGGTATATATAATATACACTATGGTCCAAACCTGTCCAGAAAATTTCATTCCAATCGGATGATAAACACGGAAGTTATTCAACTAACAATGTTAAAGGCAAAAGGAAGAAGAAGAGACGCTAGCGGCCTCTATGTTTATCAAGTGGCGCCATCTATTGATGGTACGCAACATTGAAGAACAATCTTTAGTGAACGCTTTGCACTCAAAAAGTACTGGGTCTCCTACTGTCGAGCTTGCTCCACTGTAGCTTACTGCATTTTTAGACCCAGTACTTTAAAAAAGTACAAATGGGTCTATTACGTTTGTGCAAATGTGCGTAACAGGCAGAAGGAGGCGTGGCAGACCCCATAAAGTATATATATTCTTGATCAGCATCAACAGCCGAGTCGATATAGCCATGTCCGTCTGTCCGTCTGTCCGTCTGTCTGTCCCTTTTTTGAACACCTATATCTCAGAGACTATAAGAGCTAGAGCCACCAAATTTGGCATGAAGGTTCATCTGTATATCGCATTGATGAAGATTGTTTTAGAATTTTGCCACGCCCCCCTCCGCCCCCGTAAATTTGAAACAAAATTTCAAAGTCGAATAACGAAAGCACCTTTAATGCTAGCGATATGATTTTTTTCACACATGATAAACTTTATAGTCCAATCCTGTCCTGAAAGTTTTATCCGGATCGGATAATAAACGGATAGTATACGGCTGATCGAAATTTCGAAAATATGAACACCTAGATCTCAGAGACTATAACAGCTAGAGACATCAAATTTGGTATGTAGGTTCATATATATCTCCCATTGATCAAGTTTGTTTTAGATTTTTGCCACGCCCCCCTCCGCCCCCGGAAATTGAAATACAAAATTTCGAAGTCAAACTGAAGGAGCCCCTTTAATGTTAGCGACTTCATTATTGGTATATATAATATACACTATGGTCCAAACCTGTCCAGAAAATTTTATTCCAATCGGATGATAAACACGGAAGTTATCCAACTAACAATGTTAAAGGCAAAAAGAAGAAGAAGAGACGCTAGCGACCTCTGAGTTTATTAACTTCGTAGTGGCGCCATCTATTGTTTGGTACGCATTATTGAAGAACAATCAATAGTGAACGGTTTGCACTCAAAAAGTACTGGGTCTCCTACTGTCGAGCTTGCTCCACTGTAGCTTACTGTATTTTTTCTTTAAATATGTTCATTTTTTTTTGCCGGTTTTTGGGAAATCCTTTAATGAAAATGTCTTCCCGAACCTTATTATAATGTTTTTAAGATATTTGTACTAACTTTAAAACATTCTATTCTCAGTATAGTAGTTGTGCACATTTTCTTTGCGATTCGCAGCCCCGTAAATACTAAAAACAAATAAAGAAAGCGAAAAATGCAAATCTCTTCAGAATTGATCAATCTTTCTAACGGCATATTGCATGACCAGATCGAAAGCTTACAACGAGAGAAATATTAATTTAAAAGAGTGCAGTTTCATTTCTGTACAGTCCTTATGCATTAATGAAAGTTAATTTGTAAAGATAAATAATAATCATAATGCACACATTCCCGATTTGAAATTTTTTTTCCTGAGAGTTTCCACTTTTTTATTTAGGGAATATTCCCTTTATGTATTTAAATAAACACAATTATAAAATAATTTGAAATACATACTTTTTGGAAAATGTTTTCTTTATTTCTGATTCTCTCTTGCAGGGTGAAGAGCAATTCATCCTCCTCGCTGGATGTTTATTACTTTGCTGCCATCAACATAGCTCTGATCATATTTTCTGTATTGCGTACGTTTATATTCTTTGACGTGGCCATGCACTCCTCTACAGAATTGCATAACTCTATGTTCCGGGGATAACCCATGCAGCAATGTATTTCTTCAATACGAATCCTTCAGGAAGGATATTAAATCGTTTTGCCATGGATTTGGGTCAGGTGGATGAAGTGCTGCCCGCCGTAATGTTGGATTCTTTTCAGATCTTTATGACTTTAGCCGGCATTATAACTGTGTTGTGCATATCAAATCCATGGTACCTGATTAATACTTTTGTTATGCTCCTGTCCTTTTACTATATACGAAATTTTTATCTGAGTACATCACGTGATGTGAAGAGACTCGAGGCAGTTGCTCGTTCTCCAATGTACTCTCATTTTGGAGGCACTTTGAATGGTCTTCCCACGATAAGGGCGATGAAGGCCCAGAAAATGTTAACTGAGGAATATGATCACTATCAGGACAATCATTCGGTTGGATATTACACATTCCTATCTACAAGTCGTGCCTTTGGATATTATGTGGATTTAATCTGTGTGATTTATATACTTGTCATAATATTAAATAGCTTTTTTAATCCCCCGGAGAATCCTGGACAAATTGGCTTAGCGATCACACAGGCTATGTCTATGACTGGAATGGTGAAGGGAGGTATGCGACAATCTGCAGAGTTGGAGAACTCAATGACCTCTGTGGAACGTGTAGTTGAATACAGAAGTTTAAAGGTCGAGGCAGAATTTGTATCATCCCCTGGGAAGAAGCCACCTGCAAATTGGCCAGAAAATGGTGAAATTGTTGCCGATGATTTGAGTCTACGTTATGTACCAGATCCTCAGGCTCCTTATGTACTTAAGTCCCTTAACTTTATTATCCAACCTCGGGAGAAGGTCGGCATTGTCGGTCGCACAGGAGCGGGAAAGTCCTCCTTGATAAATGCATTATTCCGTCTGTCCTATAATGATGGTTCCATTTTAATAGACAAGCGTAATACGGAAGAATTGGGTTTGCATGATCTGCGCAGTAAAATTTCTATTATACCTCAGGAGCCTGTACTATTCTCAGGCACAATACGCTATAATTTGGATCCTTTTGAGCAATATCCAGACTCTAAGCTGTGGCAGGCTTTGGATGAGGTAAAATTGAATAAAGATTCCATTCAGCAGGCTTAAAAAATAACTGATATAACTAGGTACATCTCAAGGAGAAAGTTTCCGAGCTGCCAATGGGACTGCAAAGTAACATTTCCGAAGGTGGTTCCAATTTCAGCATGGGTCAACGACAACTCGTGTGCCTGGCACGTGCCGTTCTGCGAGAGAATCGCATCCTGGTCATGGACGAGGCCACAGCCAATGTTGATCCACAAACTGATGCACTTATCCAGGCAACTATTAGAAATAAGTTTAAGGAATGCACGGTACTGACAATCGCTCATCGGTTACACACTATTATGGACTCGGATAAGGTGCTTGTTATGGATGCCGGTAAAGTTATTGAATTTGGCACGCCCTACGAACTACTGACTTCTTCAGAAACAAGATTATTTCACAATATGGTCATGGAGACTGGCAAGTCAACCTATGATAATCTTTTACGGGTTGCGAAAAAGGTAAATAAAACATATGTACATATTAGATCGATTTCATTTATTGAGAAGAAATTTAATTATTTTCAGGCATTTAAATCAATCTAATCATTTTAAAGATATCTTCCTAAGACAATGAAATAAAGAATTAATTAGTTTATTTTATTTCAATTATAATGTCGGTGTCGTCTTATGTAAATAAATACATACATTTCCATTTTTACAAAAATCAATTGAAAGTACTTAAGTTTCTAATCGGTTTTAATTTCATAGTTCAATTAAATAAAATGACTGTATAAAGTATATTTTTTTTATAAAAACCATGCGTCTGTAAAGCAGTGTCCGTTCTGCTAGGTGTCAACTGCATATTAGAAAGGTTGCCAGTTGACATAGAAATGACCGCCAATAAATTAAAGGCAATTAACAAAGCTTAGAACTCCTCAATAATGAAGATTACATTTTTTGCGATTTGTGGGAGAAGGGGGCGGCTCAACCAAAACCGTCGAATCATCATTCGTGTCAAATCTCAAGTCCGTAGCGGTAAAATTGCTTTAGTTATATCGTTTTTTTTTCATATATGAAATAAGCTTGTTCTGCGTGCAAATATAAGAAGTCTTCGTACCAAATGTGGTTTACCTAGGTGGCAAAATCTCTGAGATCCTTTCGTTCATACGGATGGGAAGATGAACCAACGGACACACGGACGGACACGGCTACAGCGCCTTGGCCTTTGATGCTGATCAAGAATATATATACTGCCACGCCTCCGTCAGCCTGTTACATATTTTTATTTTTTTAACAAACTTAATATACCCCACAGGGTAAAATAAATGCCATAAAAGCATTAGAAATGTTTTTACTTAATAAGTTTTTATACCCTTGCAGAAGGTATTATAATTTTGTCACAAAATGTGTAACGCATTGAAGGAAGCCTCACAGACCCCATAAAGTATATATATTCTTGATCAGGGCGACGAGCTGAGTCGATATAGCCATGTCCGTCTGTCTGTCCGTCTGTCTGTCTGTCCGTCTGTCCGTGTGTCCGTCTGTTTCTATGCAAACTAGTCTCTCAGTTTTGAAGCTATCTTGATTGGTACAGGTCCGTCTTATTGCTGCACGCAGTACATATGTCGGAACCGGCCGGATCGGATAACTATATCATATAGCTGCCATAGGAACGATCGGTCGGAAACAAACATTTAGTATGAAAAACTTTTTCGCTTCTCAAGATATTTCAACCAAATATACACATTGTCTGTTTGATTAAGTTTTAAACAGGCTGACTAAATTTGGTGTAAATCGGAATACTATATCATATAGCTGTCATAGGAACGATCGGTTGGAAATAAACATTTAGTATGAAAAACTTTTTTGTTTCTCAAGATATGTCAACCAAATATACACATTGTGTGTTTAATTAAGTTTTAAACAGGCTGACCAAATTTGGTGTAAATCGGACTACTATATCATATAGCTGCCATAGGAATGATCGGTTGAAAATAAACATTTAGTATGAAAAACTTTTTTGTTTCTCAAGATATTTCAACCAAATATACACATTGTGTGTTTGATTAAGTTTTAAACAGGCTGACTAAATTTGGTGTAAATCGGAATACTATATCATATAGCTGTCATAGGAACGATCGGTTGGAAATAAACATTTAGTATGAAAAACTTTTTTGTTTCTCAAGATATGTCAACCAAATATACACATTGTGTGTTTAATTAAGTTTTAAACAGGCTGACCAAATTTGGTGTAAATCGGACTACTATATCATATAGCTGCCATAGGAATGATCGGTTCGAAAACAACATTTAGTATGAAAATCTTTTTTGTTTCTCAAAATATCTCAACCAAATATACACATTGTGTGATTGGTTAAGTTTTAAACAGGCTGACCAAATTTGGTGTAAGTCGGACTACTATAGCATATAGCTGCTATAGGAACGATCGGTTCGAAATCAACATTTAACAAATTTTGTAAAAAATCTGACGGCTTACACAGGGCACTGCAAGGGTATCCAATTTTTGCCGCGCCAAAGTTAGCTTGCGCTATATTTAGACCCAGTACTTTAAAAAAGTACAAATGGGTCTATTAAATTTGTGCAAAAAAATGTGCGTAACAGGCAGAAGGAGGCGTGGCAGACCCCATAAAGTATATATATTCTTGATCAGCATCAACAGCCGAGTCGATATAGCCATGTCCGTCTGTCCGTCTGTCCGTCTGTCTGTCCCTTTTTGAACACCTATATCTCAGAGACTATAAGAGCTAGAGCCACCAAATTTGGCATGAAGGTTCATCTATATATTGCATTGATGAAGTTTGTTTTAGAATTTTGCCACGCCCCCTCCGCCCCCGTAAATTTGAAACAAAATTTCAAAGTCGAATAACGAAAGCACCTTTAATGCTAGCGACATGATTTTTTTCACACATGATAAACTTTATAGTCCAATCCTGTCCTGAAAGTTTTATCCGGATCGGATAATAAACGGATAGTATACGGCTGATCGAAATTTCGAAAATATGAACACCTAGATCTCAGAGACTATAACAGCTAGAGACATCAAATTTGGTGTGTAGGTTCATATATATCTCCCATTGATCAAGTTTGTTTTAGATTTTCGCCACGCCCCCTTCCGCCCCCGGAAATTGAAATACAAAATTTCGAATTCGAATTGAAGGAGCCCCTTTAATGTTAGCGACTTGATTATTGGTATATATAATATACACTATGGTCCAAACCTGTCCAGAAAATTTCATTCCAATCGGATGATAAACACGGAAGTTATTCAACTAACAATGTTAAAGGCAAAAGGAAGAAGAAGAGACGCTAGCGGCCTCTATGTTTATCAAGTGGCGCCATCTATTGATGGTACGCAACATTGAAGAACAATCTTTAGTGAACGCTTTGCACTCAAAAAGTACTGGGTCTCCTACTGTCGAGCTTGCTCCACTGTAGCTTACTGCATTTTTTTATTAATAATCTAAACTAGAATTTCTAATGGTCCACATTAATGCTCATGTAATTTAAATCCGTATACGTAATAAATAAACAAGTCATAAATGAGACGATACGGCAACTTTGCCCATACGGAGCGAGTTGGTTATCAGCTGTTCAAACAGCTGTGGGAACATCTGTTTCCAGAGATTTTCAGAGAGCGATTGCTTTATTTAGTTTTTAGTGTTGTTGTGAGCTGCGAACTGAATACTTGTTTGTTGTCTGTCCATAGTTTAATTGAATGGAAAGTTTAAAAACTTATTGTTGTAAATTAAATTTGCAACCTTTTTAAGATAAACCGACGACGATACACAAATATTGTTTGTTGTACATACAACATGTTTATGTGTGCATATTCTGTGATGAAACTATATAGTATAGTGGCATCTGTCATCTGATGTTCTTGTCTGAAAAGCGATGTAATTGCCGCTAAACGTTTACAAACGTTATTATAAGTATATAAATATAAGCATGTGATTGGCTGTGTAGGGCAATTCAATTTAGTTCCTTCTTTTGTATGTGTATTATATCATTTCAAAAAGTGAATCGGCTCATGGAAAAATACTTGTTAAATACGTTTATCATATTTGTTGAACTACATTTTAAAACAAACTTAAATTATCAACTAATATACATATTAAAATTAAGTTCGCTTAAAAATGGCAGCTAATAAATTAGCGCCTAATCCCCGCGAGACTGCAAATTGCATCTCGGCCTTAATGTTTTGGTAAGTCAAAATCAGAATAAACATTTTTAAATTATTTAAAATATTTAATTATATAATTGGAGAGAACCTTATTGTGAACTTAATCTTTATAAATTTGATTGATAAGATAATATACATTATTTGTTTATCAGTTGTAATTATACAACAATTGTATGTATGTCTTTCACATAATTTAAAATTTTTATTAAATAACTCAGAGTTTTATTAAATACTTCTACCATTGTTTTGAGAATTGAGATTTGATGCAGCTATTGGCAACTATTTAATATAGTTATCAGATCCGGCCGTTTCCGGCATATGTACTGCGTGCAGTACCAAGTTTTATCAAGATAGATATATAATTTATGGGGTCTGTGAGGCCTCCTTCAATGCGTTACACATATCATGATAAAACTATAGTACTCTCTGCAAGGATATACAAATATTTTCTTCTAAGATAACTTAAATAATCATAATTTATTAAAACATAATTTAAATATTTGGGATAAGTGGCAAGTGTTTTGGATGTTCTATTTTGTATTGTTTTTTTTTATAAATATCAAAGTTTTCTGGTTCTAAAAATTAAACAGCTATTCAAGTGATAATACTAATATTATTTATTAAGCAATAAAACAGGCTTTAAATTAGTTGGAATCATGTTATCTAGCAAAAAAAAAAAAAATTATTTTAACGGACTTAAATTTTTGGAATTTTTAAAATTCTAATTACAAACAGCTATATTTAACTTATACTTATTTGAAAAATAATGTATATTTCAGCTTTGCCCTGCCAATATTGTTTAAAGGAAGGAAAACCACATTAGAGCCGAATGATCTGTATGATGTGCTCAGCGAACATAAAGGAGAAAAACTAGGTGAAAGATTATTCCAAGCTTGGCAGGATGAAGCTAAGAAGAATGGACCTAAGGGACGCAATCCAAAGAACGGTATGCTAAGGGTAATACTGAAGGTCTTTCGTTGGGAATTAGTATTTTCTGGCTTTGTAATTGGGGGACTCGAATTGGGATTGAGGTAAGTAGATTTAGGAAAAAAGTTTAATATGATTTAATAAATCAGTTTTCATCCATAGAGCAACGATGCCACTTATCCTTGCAGAATTGATATCGGAGTTCGCCAGAAATGGAGATGGAAACAGTCTCAATGCTCAGATATATGGAGCCATCTTGGTGACCTTTATTGTAATGGGAGTGCTTCTCTTCCATCCCTTTATGATGCACATGATGCATCTGGCGATGAAGATGAGAGTTGCAGTCAGTTGCGCTATTTATCGTAAGGCTCTTCGTTTAAGCCTTACAGCACTTGGTGGCACAACAACGGGCCAGGTGGTGAATCTGGTGTCCAATGATCTTGGACGCTTTGACCGTGCACTAATCCATCTCCATTTTCTATGGCTAGGACCGCTGGAGTTATTGATTGCTTCTTACTTTCTCTATCAACAAATTGGAGTCGCCTCCTTCTATGGCATTGCAATCCTTCTGCTTTACTTGCCTCTTCAAACGTATCTCAGCAGATTGACCTCAGTTTTAAGGCTGAAAACGGCTCTACGGACCGATCGACGAGTGAGGATGATGAATGAGATCATAGCTGGAATTCAGGTGATCAAGATGTATGCGTGGGAGTTGCCTTTTGAGAAACTGGTGGCAAGCTCACGAGCTAGTGAGATGAGCGTCATCAGGAAGGTAAATTACATACGTGGAGTGTTGCTCTCCTTTGAGATTACGCTGGGGAGGATAGCGATCTTTGCCAGCCTCTTGGCATTTGTATTGACGGGCGGAGAACTAACGGCGGAGAGGGCATTCTGTGTTACGGCCTTCTACAATATCTTGCGCCGCACGGTTAGCAAATTCTTTCCCAGCGGAATGTCCCAAGTGGCCGAGCTGCTGGTATCCTTACAAAGGATATCTCAGTTTATGTCACGGGACGAGACTGATGTTTTAATGTTGGACGACGACGAAGAAGAGGACAAGAATGCAGCTGAGGGGAAAAATCTTTTGGCCAACGGTAAGGAACTCTTGACTTCCTCAACTTCCAGCGATATTCTCGTTGAGATCAAGGATTTAAGAGCACGTTGGAGTGTGGACCACAGTGATCCCATTTTAGATAACATAAATATGAAGCTGCTCCGTCATCAGCTGGTGGCAGTCATAGGTCCAGTTGGGGCTGGAAAATCCAGTTTAATTCAGGCTATTCTCGGAGAGCTTCGTTCAGAGACGGGATCGGTTAAGTTGCATGGAAAATGCTCCTATGCGGCACAGGAGCCTTGGCTCTTTAGTGCCACTGTACGGGAGAATATACTCTTTGGTCTGCCATTGGACAAGCAACGATATCGAACTGTAGTCAAGATGTGCGCTCTGGAACACGACTTTGAGCTGTTGGATCAGGGAGACAAAACAATCGTCGGAGAGCGAGGAGCATCTCTCTCTGGAGGTCAAAAGGCACGTATCAGCTTGGCACGTGCTGTCTATCGCAAGGCAGATGTTTACCTCCTTGATGATCCTCTTAGCGCCGTCGACACCCATGTGGGACGTCATCTCTTTGAGCAATGCATGCGAGGATTTCTACGCAATGACCTCGTAATCTTGGTTACACATCAATTGCAGTTTCTGGAGAAAGCCAATCGGATTGTCATCATGGACAAAGGCAAGGTGACGGAGATTGGCACCTATGAACATATGTTGAACAGTGGACAGGACTTTGTGCAGCTTATTGCCAAAAGTTCGCTGGAAGAGTTTGAAGAAGAGGTTAAGGATTCTCAGGCAGCTGGCGGTGTCAAAGAAAAAGCTGGCTCTTATTCTCGCCACAATAGTGTTGAAAGCCGAAAAAGTGTCTCCTCGATAGGTTCAAGTGTTGCCGACTCGTTAATTGTCCAAGACAAGCCTAAGGAATTTCAGGAATCTCGCTCTGCAGGGAAAATTGGCTGGGACATGTATCAGAAATACTTTTCTGCAGGTTGCAGTTGGATAACATTTCTTCTGGTAATAATCTTATGCATTGGCACGCAGGTGATGGCCTCATGGGGAGATTACTTTCTGTCATACTGGTAAGTCAAGATTACATTTGATTTTAATTTTGCAATGTAGAATTAATTACAATATATTTAACAAGAAGGAAAATTCGTTTCGAGTATAGCTAGATATTTTATAATGAAATTCCATTGAAACGGATTCGATTAAAATATTTACTTTACAGAATTGCAAATTATCATTTTAAGTTCTATCTTCTGCAGTATTCTGTTGCTGCCGCCTACAATCGGAAAATAAAATCTATAATAATACTATTTACAATTCGATCGCAATGGAATATTATACACACATCTTGACGATTGGCGGTTGTGGAAATGAAATTAAACTAGATATTTGAGATTTAGGTGTTCTTTGGATTTGCCTTTATCGACTCGGTTGTTGACGCTGATCAAGAATATACATACTAATGTCAAAAATGCCTTCTCTTGCCTGTTATAACTTAAAACATATACATATGTACTTATGTATGGCTATAAACTTACCCTTTGGGTACAGTACCTAAAAATGATCAGGTTCAAGTATCTGCATGTTTGGGAGTCGTGATAGTAGATATTTGTATGCATATCTGCCATATCAGATTTCGTGTTAACAGATTTAACAGAATACGAATTTTGCGAATTCCCCTTCTCTTTTTAATAGAATTTACCGAATTGAAAAGTATTTGTTAATAAACTCAGCTTTTTCCTTTGATTTTCTCTTGCAGGGTGAAGAACAACTCCTCCTCCTCGCTGGATATATATTACTTTTCCGCCATCAATATAGCATTGATCATCTTTGCCTTATTGCGTACATTTCTATTCTTTAGCGTGGCCATGCACTCCTCCACAAAATTGCATAACTCAATGTTCCGGGGGATAACCCATGCAGCAATTTATTTCTTCAATACGAATCCTTCAGGAAGGATATTAAATCGCTTTGCCATGGATTTGGGACAGGTGGATGAAGTGCTTCCCGCCGTAATGTTGGATTGTTTACAGATCTTCCTAACTTTACTTGGCATTATAAGTGTTTTATGCATATCCAATCCTTGGTATCTGATCAATACGGCTGCAATGCTCCTATCTTTTTATTATCTACGTAATTTTTATCTGAGCACATCGCGGGATGTGAAGCGACTTGAAGCAGTTGCTCGTTCTCCAATGTACTCTCATTTTGGAGGCACTTTGAATGGTCTTCCCACGATAAGGGCGATGAGAGCTCAAAAAATATTAATTGCTGAATATGATCATTATCAGAACAATCATTCCATTGGATATTACACATTCTTGTCCACAAGTCGAGCATTTGGCTATTATCTGGATCTTTTTTGTGTAACTTATGTACTTGTTATTATATTAAATAACTTTTTCAATCCTCCCGATAATCCGGGACAAATTGGCTTGGCGATAACCCAGGCTATGTCTATGACTGGAATGGTGCAATGGGGCATGCGACAATCTGCAGAACTTGAGAACTCAATGACCTCTGTGGAACGTGTGATTGAATACAGAAATTTAAAGGTCGAGGGAGAATTTACATCACCCGCTGGGGAGAAGCCACCTACAAATTGGCCAGAAAATGGTGAAATTGTTGCCGATGATTTGAGTCTACGTTATGTACCAGATCCTCAAGCTCCTTATGTACTTAAGTCCCTCAACTTTATAATCCAACCACGGGAGAAGGTGGGCATTGTGGGTCGCACAGGAGCGGGAAAATCCTCCTTGATAAACGCATTATTCCGTCTGTCCTATAATGATGGTTCAATTTTAATCGATAAGCGTAATACGGAAGAATTGGGTTTGCATGATCTGCGCAGTAAAATTTCTATTATACCTCAGGAGCCCGTACTATTCTCAGGCACAATACGCTATAATTTGGATCCTTTTGAGCAATATCCAGACTCTAAGCTGTGGCAGGCTTTGGATGAGGTAAAATTGAATAAAGATTCCATTCAGCAGGCTTAAAAAATAACTTATATAACTAGGTACATCTCAAGGAGGAAGTTTCCGAGCTGCCAATGGGACTGCAAAGTAACATTTCCGAAGGTGGCTCCAATTTCAGCGTGGGTCAACGACAACTCGTGTGCCTGGCACGTGCCATTCTACGAGAGAATCGCATACTTGTAATGGACGAGGCCACAGCCAATGTGGATCCACAAACTGATGCACTTATCCAGACCACCATCAGAAATAAGTTTAAGGCATGCACTGTACTGACAATTGCTCATCGTCTACAAACTATCATGGACTCGGATAAAGTTATGGTCTTGGATGCTGGACACATTGTTGAGTTTGGTGCGCCTTATGAACTTTTAACGACATCCCAAAGTAATGTCTTCCATGGCATGGTTATGGAGACGGGAAAAACGACTTTCGAGCATCTTTTTAAAATAGCAGAGCAGGTCAAGCAGCAGGTCTAATTAAAAAAAAACAATTTTTAATAAATTTTTATTTTATTTGCAGGCCTATGAGAGCAATAAGTTTGAGAAGTCAGAATAGTTAAAAGGACAATAATTTTAAAGGAATTGTCATAAAATTATATATACTACACATTCGGCTGTACTATTGTTGCAATGCATGTACTAAACTAGTTAATAATTAGACTCCAAATGTTAAAATTGTACTTAATTAATAAAAGTATCTTTTTTGTTAACGTTCTATTTTTAAACTTATACTTGTCGGGTTTTCGTTTGAGAAATCGATAAGTACAACATATCGAAAAATATCGAACTACATTCATCATTAAACACATGTTTGTTTGTTGAGTAAAAACTTGTAAACACGTCTATCTTTCGGATTCTATTAAATAAATTACTTACAGACTCATCCATGTGTTTGTAATGAAAAGGACTGCAACAATGAATGAACAGTTAACATATGAATCAGCAATTAAAAAAGGTAAAATAAATGTATAACACTTATTATTATATTAACTTTAGTTTTGTTTTAAAATGTAGCTCAATTGGTGGAGAGAAACCCACAATTTCAAGTAGATCCTCTGCGTGTTTCTCATCATAATGAAACTGATATTATAGATCTAGCTCAACAAATACAATCTGCTGATAAACAACTTAAGAACAGCACAAGTCAGAAGTTGGTAGTTATTTTGGATCAGGTAAGATTCTTATAATTTTTTTGCAAACAGTTTGTAGCTTAAGCTTCATTTTAGATAAAAATGTTGCAAGCTCAGGCCATGAACATACTTCAGGAATCTAATGAGAGTCGATCACTTCACAGTGCCGCATGTAATTTTGCAAAGAAGCCTGGACATATCTATCATCTTTATCAAAGGTCAACAGGTCAAAACTATTTTAGTATGCTGTCGCCAGAGGTAGGTTGTTGGAATTGTTAAATTATAATCTGTACATCTTCATATTATTCATTCATTAAAGGAATGGAACCAGTCGGTAGACCAGACATTCAAAGGCAGCTATAGACTGGAATATGATTTAAGTTGGACTCCAGTGGACAAAATAAAAGAACATGATGAAAAACTCAAATGGGTGGACCAATGTATGAATAGTGAAAGTGGTAAAACAGCAGCTATTGATTTTAATATTGCACATTAAAATTATCTACCGATTTGAATTGTTAACGATTTGCTTCAGGTGAAGTAAATAATAAACAAATAAATAACAGGATAATACTTGGTGTGTATTTCAAAAATAACTTAACAGACTAACTGCGGAAACTGCGAAACTAAAAACGATGTTTCTTTCGGTTTGATTTCCTACTTATAACTATTTATGATTTCTTTTATTAATAAATTTCTTGGATTCCGTATAAAATTGTTTTATTAAAGATACGATAATACCTGCAATTAAATTCAAAAAAGCCGAATTTGAATTCGCTCAAAATCCAAATTCGCCGCCTCATCAAGCGATAACACTTGGTTTAAATAACTAAACTTTATTGGTAGTAATAAAATCTTTAGAGTGTGCAGTAGGACAATTTTTATAAAAATTTATTTTTTTTATATATATAAAAACAGAAAGTCCCAATTTAGTGTAAAAATCACTTACGGAGTACCTTTACTTGACATATCGGCTTATCGATAACTTGTTGGTGAGAAGTGTACTTTCATACCTATCGTTGCTGCAGCTGTTTTGTTTACGCTGCAACCAGCTGTGCTATTTTTTCTGTGAAAATTTCTAATTTTTGTTTGGTCTTGTCATTTTTATTTAACGTATACGATGTCCAGTCAAAATGGAATGTATTATAGCCTACTTGAGTGGTTCAAAACGCTTAATCTAAAGGCACCACATGCAAATGCTGAGGAGTTAGCAGATGGAGTTGCACTCGCCCAGGCATTGAACCAGTTTGCCCCCGAATCGTTTACGGATTCGTGGCTGTCAAAGATAAAATCGAGCGCTGTGGGCAGCAATTGGCGATTGCGAATGAGTAATCTAAAAAAGGTTGTCGAGGGCGTCTACGAATATTACACGGATGTGTTGAATTATACGCTCCAGCATGATTTTTTGAGGCCGGATGTGCAGGCCATTGCCGAAAAGTGTGACCTAAAGGAGCTAGAGCGTCTGTTGCAGCTGGTATTAGGCTGTGCCGTCAACTGTGCCAAGAAGCAGTCATATATCACCGAAATCATGTGTCTCGAGGAGGAACTGCAGGCAAACATTATGCGTGCACTGCAAGAATTGGAAACCTCGACACGTCAGTTTTCGGAGGGAGGCGTTGTCAGTTCGCTGTCCCGAAATTCTCTAAGTGGCATGCTCGATGGCAATTCCAAAGCGTTGCAGTTGCAGGAGGAGCGCGATGCTATGGCACAAAAATGTTTCGAAACGGAGAAGAAAATGTTGCTGCTCATCGATGAGAAAACCAACTTACAGCAAGAGCTGCAAAAGGTGCAACAGGAATTTGCTCGTCTGGAGCATAATACAATTGGTGACGATGGCGTTTCACTGGGTCCAATACAAGCAGGATCCGTACGTTATAATGAGCTGAGGTCTGTCCGAATGCTTTAATATTACAATTTCAAATTGTTAATATATTAATCATAAACACTTTAGGAGACAACTGGACTTGGTAAAGGAGGAACTATTGCAATCTGAGGGTGCACGTGAGGATTTAAAGATTAAAGCGCAGCAACAGGAAACCGATATGTTGCACATGCAACAACGCATAGATGACCTAATGGTTTGTACTTCAATAATACTGTACAGTAAAATATATTGATTATTTTTTGCCAAATAGAAAAGCACTGCAGTTTTGACAACACTAAAAGATGAGGTAGACGTGCTGCGGGAATCAACAGATAAGTTGAAGGTATGCGAGGCACAACTGGAGACCTACAAAAAGAAGCTCGAAGAGTACAATGATTTAAAGAAGCACGTCAAAATGCTAGAAGAGCGTAGTGCCGACTATGTTCAACAAAACGCACAGTTTGAAGAGGACGCCAAACGATATGCCAACACAAAGGGCCAAATTGAACTCTTTAAAAAGGAGATACAGGATCTACATGCCAAATTAGACAATGAGAGCAGCAAAAATGTCAAACTAGAGTTCGATAATAAGAATTTGGAGGGCAAGAATCTGGCATTACAGCGGGCTAAAGATAGTCTGCTTAAGGAACGGGACAATTTGCGCGAGGCTTTCGATGAACTCAAATGTGGGCAGTTGTCAACCAACTCAGGCAGCATAACAGGCACAACAATGTCAAGGGAATTGCAGCCGTCAGCTATGATGGACAAAATACAACGTCTCGAGGTAGAGAACAAGGCGCTGCGTGAGGGACAAGGTGGTCAAACAGCTTTGGCGGTAAGTTGTAATACTTTAAATTGGAACATTTATAGATTTTAGAGTTTTGCAGCAACTGCTGGATGATGCAAACAAACGTTGCGAGCATCTACGGGAACAATTAAAGACGGCCAATGAGCGGATTCTCTCGTTATCGCATGCATCACAAAGCGATGATCCCATATTAAAAGAGTATGCAAAATTATTTTCTCTTTCAAATGCCATTATAATATACTTACTAAATTTTTGCGCAACAGAAATGAATTCAGCAAACAAATCAAGCAGCTAATGGAACTGAATGAGCAAAAAAGTATGTGTAAAATATAAAGTTCATCCATAAATATGAGAAATTTTAAATCATTCAACAGCACTGCAACTTGAGGAATCTGCAACTCAGAACTCAACAATGCAATGCAAAATCACGCAATTGGAATCAAATTTGGCAACACGAGAACAAGAAGTTTTGGCATATGAAGTCAAGTACCGCAAATGTGTGGAGAGAGCTAAGGAAGTAATCAAGAATATAGATCCACGCATAGCCAATGGTTTGTCAATACAATTCCAGTTAAATCTCCTTATAATATATAATATATATATATATAATTTCGTTATTTTCAGTGATTGACGCGAGTGCATTAGAAAAGAGCGTTGATGTGATTGAGGAGGAAGCAAAACCTAAGATGAGCGGCATGGAGGAGCAGCTAATGACCACAGCTTTTTATAGATTGGGCATAAATGCACAACGCGATGCTGTCGATTCGAAATTGGCCTTATTGATGAGTTCGGGACAAACATTCCTGGCGCGGCAGCGTCAATCGGCGCCACGTAAATCATTGACAACAATGAAATCAAAGTAGTTTTTAATTGAGCAACTTTGTTTATGCATAAGTTAATTTGTTGCTCCGTTTGTTTTAAAACTTTATATGCATATCCATATACAACAATTATTTATTCGGGTTATACACAAAGCAATAATATATGTTTTTAATTATCCTCTATACTCGTATATACAATAATGGGGTATCCAAGAAAGTTACCTATAATAAAAGTTCATGTAAGTTAACACAATGTTCCAAATCATCCCAAAAATGTATTTTTCTAACATTATTGTAGTTTTAATTCAGTATTTGATACATTTTACGCAAGGTTCTGGACAAAACATAAATAGTCTGGCATTATACAATTAGTTTAAATCGAAATATTTCTGTTTGTCTTTCTACTTATAGTCTTTTTTAGCATTGGCACACGTGAAAAATGCATTTTTAAATTTGCATCTCGTGTTTGGAATTTCCATCGATGGACGAACTAAAAGAAGGTGATGAAACAACTCCATCCATCCAACTTATCCATAACAAAGCAACAAACTTGCGCAGTCTACATACATATTCATATATATATATTAAATATACTTAGTACATAAAAGCTATACCATCGATCTGTACAAGGCCCCTATGATCTACTGGATCTACCAGGGCCGCCACATGCTCTCATCGGCTCCCTGCTGTAAGACAACCTGTTGTGCCCGGTACTCCTCCTCCTGGCGCAGCCGCAATGCCTGTCTAGCGGCACTGCTTGTCTGTGGACTTGCATCCAGTGTCTCATTCTCATTGGAACCAATGCCGCTCTCAGATCGTGGCGAAGATTGTTGCGTTGCCGGTGCGGACTTCAGATCAGAAACACCCGAACTGATCGATGCTGCGGCCGAAGAGGATGCCACCGAGGCGGGTCGCTCCGTGAGCATTGCAGTAGCTGCTGCGGCACCTGCGACAGTTGTGTTGTTTGTCACACTATTGGCATATGCAGCGGCTGCAGCAGCTGCCACATGCGCAGCTTCGATGCTGCCCGCAAAATTGGGACTCAATTTGCCAACGAGATGCGGTTGCATGCGTTGCAGCTCTATGAGACGCTCAAAGTCCGTGCGCGTGGCAATTGGATCGACCATTGGCTGGGCACTTAAGCCCAATGCTGCAGCAAGTTGCACGTAGTGTGGTGGCAGCACCAAGACACCATTGGTTGCGCCACCCTCTGCCTTCAGCTGCTGCTTATACTGTTCTAAGACATTGACACACACGACCTTGTTGGCCTCATGCTCATAGCCCAACTCAATTGCGACGCCATTTGGAGGCGGCTGTTGTGCCGCCGGTTGATTCATCACTTGCACTTGCGTCGCCTGTTGACCTCGATTGTTGTTCTCATCCTGCGTTTCAAGGGTTGCTGTTGCCTGCAGCACTCGCTGATCGTTGCCTACTAGTATAGGCGTCTCTCCCAGCTTCAGTCCTTTGCTGTAGTCCAAGGGATTCGAGTCCTGACTGCTGTAATCCAGTGAATGCTCCTCCGGCTGTGACTGTGGTTTCTTGATATCGAAGCAGGTGTTGCTGTTGTTTGAACTCTCCGCAAAGTTAGCTGTTGTTGCTGTAGAGTGCGGGCATATTTCCACATCAATCTCTGCTATACATTGATCCAAGTGTCGCAACAATCTGGCCTTAGATCCAGGTTCCGCCAAAGTCGGCATATTTCCCATTGGCGGTGGCTCTGGTGTGGCCAAATAACGGGCAACTTCCCGAGCACAGTCCGTGTAACCACTACGATATTTATTCACAGCTGCTGACGGAATTGAAACGTGAGATTAAAAAATAGAGCCCCCGACCCATATCAGTTATCACTTACTTGGATCATCCAGATTGCGATGCCGCTGAAAATGGCGCACTGTAAGCTCCAAAATATCCGCTTTCTCCAATTTCGTATGCTTCGCTTGGCCATCACCATTTTTGGCATTTTGATTTTTTGTCGACTCCAAGATGAGGGCCTTCAAAATGGCCAGGCTCTGATTGATGCGGGCACGTCTACGTTTCTCCATTAGTGGTTTATTGGTACGTTTGCTAATGTCCTGCGACGAGGTTACATTTTGTGATGAGCTCACCAGTCCAATGGATTTGATGCCGTTGCCATTGGTTGAGCTGGAGGCGGAGAATCCGAGGCCTAGAATATATCAAATAAAACCAAAAAACATTTTTTTAGTTCACAACAAAAAAATTTCAACTAAAAGAGATCAAGCAGAAATCGCTGTCTTCAAATTTATGTTGCCCACTTTAGGGAAATTCCAATAACCAATTCTTATTTCGTAAACTCAATATTTAAATTTAAAAATTTAAGCTTTTCCCTCGTAAAACTTTAACTTTCCCAATCTTTTTGAATTTATTAGGCTTGTACAACATTCATAAAACTCTTAAATTTTTTGATATGTTTAGTGTGATTTTTATTTTAAACAGAAATTTGGAGCTGATAAATAGTTATTTTTTTTATTAAAAATTTAAATTTAGTTATTTTTAAATGTGCAATACTTGGAAACGAACTTTATCAGAATGTTTATTAAGAAATTTATTTCAAAATGCAATTCGGGGAAGTAAAATTTTCTTTATTCTTAACATCTTATCAATGTTTATTTTTTACCAGAAAATTACACTATTTTTTATAAGTAAAATCTTTTTCAACCGTACCAAACTTGTAAGCAATTCAATATATTATTTATTTGTTATTATATTGTTATATATTTTTATATTATTTACTGTAAGTTCGATAATTTTATCCTAAATAGTTTTAACTTTATTTAATTGCTTAAGAAAACCAGTGTAATTTTTACCCGCTGTAGATTTATTTTTTGTGTAATCCTTATCACGTTTTGCTGTCATTTTGTCATTTTTACAGAACTCAAATGAATTCTTCTCACGCGTTAACTGATAGATGAATGAAAAGAAACTGCGTTCTCAGTTTTTCCGTTGGTATTTTGTTTTTACCAAAAACCGCCAATGTTAAAATTTCCAAAATGAAGAAAATTACGTCTTTTTCGCTGACTGTGTGGAAAATGCCAAAAAGCACGCAATAAAAATGGTCGCAAGAGAGATTTGAGACGTCCGCACTGCTCGAGAACAAACCGATTACTGAGAAACCGAACGAAGCTGAACAAAACTGAACTGAACTGAACAGAACAGAAGCTAACGGTAAGCGTAACGGTGAAAGGTACTTCGACTTTTCGTTTTTACTTGGCTGCCCCCGTCACTTATGACGCCCGCCGTGTGCGCATTGCTCGTACAAAATTTGCCGACTGAATGGCTTGGGTTGACTCGCCACAGTCATCGCCATCGCCATTGCCATCGTCGTGTGGCGCAGCAACCAAAGCAGATTGGAGTCAACCAACAATAAAAACAAGAACAAGAACAGCAACAACAGTAAAAGCAACAGCAACAGAAACAACAACAACAAGGGCAACGACGGCAACAGCAACGCCTGGCTGACTGCCTGGCACGTTAATGGTGGTTGTGGTAATGGTTGCCACACACACACATACACTGACAGACGACACACACACTTACAGAGAAAAGCTTTAACGACGATGACGGCGGCGGCATGTTGCCAGTTGTGGGCGGTTGGGCGTTGGCAAATGCGGCAAATGTCAGGCAGTCGACGTGCCGCCAACGACAGTCGGACAGACGGCGTGACCATGT
This sequence comes from Drosophila neotestacea, assembly GCA_035044365.1. Taxonomy (NCBI): domain Eukaryota; kingdom Metazoa; phylum Arthropoda; class Insecta; order Diptera; family Drosophilidae; genus Drosophila; species Drosophila neotestacea. The sequence goes on from JAWNMD010000660.1 coordinate 768,685, forward strand.
CTGGCTTTGGCGAGCACAGAAAGTTCGCACGTACGCGCGCCCCATCACACAAACACACACACACAAACATACACTCCATGACAAAACCCTCATGCACACACTCACACACACACACTGGCGTACAAATCAATTCGTTTAGGCACAAATGGGGTATGCCAGTAAACATTTTGTTGGACTTTTCAATATAAATTAGCGTGAGTTAGTTTATAACAAGTTTTGAAAGTTGTATAGCTTATATTCTAGTAGACTATTTATTTACTTACAAATTAATAATTTACCATCTGCTAAAGTTCTTTACGTTAAACAATTATATTATGCAAGCCAGTATTCCAGAGTGCCAAGTGATCTTGCGCTTACAGATCTAAATTGGTTTATTTCACTATAACTGTTGTATATTTTATTATGCAGATTTTCTACAGCGTATACGTACAAATTTAAGGTTGTGTTGAAGCGGAGTCTCCAAAAAGACAGCAATGTTCAAATTGTTTTAAAATTCAAATTTAAATATAATATTTTCGTGCTGTGCCTCAACTAAAGGAAAACTTGTGCATTGGGTGGCCTGCGCAAACGCCATCAGGCAGCCAGTGAGTTAGCTATGGTTGTGGCCTGCGGGCTGCTGAGGATGGGACATGGGGCATGGGGCATGAGGGCGGTGGGTGTGAGAGTGCATGAGTTTGTGTGTGTACGTCTTTGTGTGTAGATGCTGACGATGACGGCTGCGATTGTGGGCTCGGGGTCGGGGTCGTCGTGCCGTTCGGCTACCCACATTGAAATCATAACACCAACGAGGCGAAACTTTAGCGCCGCAGCAGTCGTGGCAAATAATAAGCCAGGCGACAGCAATTCCTGTAGCAGGGGCATCAACACCAGACGTAGACCATCCTGACAGAAGCAGCAGCAGGGACTATTAGATAAATACGACAACGGTTTGTGGGGTGGGCCATTCCTTTTGGATAGCTATCACAGTGACAACGACAACGACAGCATTGACGTTGACGCTATGGGCAACAAAAGGCGCAAATTGCAGAGATACGCTTTTAAATTTGTATATTTAGATCAATGCGTTTGCTGCAACAACGATTCACAATTTCTGACAAGTTTTCTATTCGGTTTGCGAACCGGTTACTAGACTCCCGGAACAATTAGTTCCAAATTAATGACATATAGTCTATAAATTATATTTTTGATACAAATTTTGCTGATTAAAGTGTCTAACTGAAAAATGTGAATTTATTATTTGTGAATAAGCTAAATACCAATTTGAGTTTCTTTTATGAGTGTTTATATACAAAATAAAAAATATTAACATATGTAGATGATGTTGTACTATGTTGGAAAAATCAAAAAACGAAAATTGTTGAGCTTTTGTCGACATGAATGCATAAAATATGTATAATTTTTTTGAACTGAATTTTTTTTTGCTTGCAAAGGTTCGGTTTATGATTTGTTTTGGGTAACTCAAAAAGCCCTAATCGAACCGGTTTCCAGTTTTTGTTTTATTACTCGCCCTAAAAAGTATGCTACGTTTGAAGACAACAAACATGCAGATTAGCAATAAACCGCCGTTTGGTATTCCATTTTGTGACTTAATTACTCAGCTATTGTTACGCATTCTGGTCGTAAGTAAAATTCGTAATTAGCGTTAGCCACTTGCTGCCATGTCTGTGCCCCTTGCTCAAACGCAAACGCAACCGAAACGACAAACTGTCGAACTGTCCAAGTTTCCAAGTGTCGAACTGTCAGTTGTTAGCTACATTGCACTTTTACAGATGCAATCAAAATCTGAAATACACACACATCTACCCACCCCGAGCTGTGTGGCAAGCAAGCACATAGGCAGTGAGGCAACTAGGCAGCCAGCCGTCCAATGAATTCCTCTTGCCTTCAGTGCTTGATGCCACAGTCTGTAAAATTACTGAACTGAACTGAACGATGACTTGAATGCCGCCAACAGTGGTGAGGGTGTGGTCGTTGGTGGTTGGGTGGCAAATCATGTGGCACTTGCTGCTTGGCCTTCACAAGCACACACATAAATCGTTTATAGCCACACCGAGACTCAGAACGAGCTACCAACAGTCAAAGCCCCACACTAAGCTACATAGCAACAAAGCTGTCGCTGTGGCTGTCGTTGATGTTACCCGCGCTCTTGTTTCTGCACGACTTGACTGCTCAAACCATGCCCCAGACGCCCCCTAACGGTTGCAGCTGTGAATCGGTAGCAAGTAACATGCAACCGTTAGATATGAGTGTTCCAGTGTACGTGTGAGTGTGTAAGTAACTTAGGCATTCAGTTTTATGAGTTGACTGTGCGGGCCTAGCCGACAATGCTATCCACTTTTTGTCATCGTTATCGATGCTGATCATTTCGATAACATTACTTTTTCATCATCACCAGCTAATACAGAGAGTATTGATACTGACAGGTGTGACCAATCGATGCGAAGGCAAAGAAATGGCAAAACTGGAGAAAAAGGACTTCAAAAAAATTATGCACAGTCGTCAAAAGAGCACTACCACAATGAGGCAGCTGCAAAGTAATACTTCATCGTTGCCCAACAAGAACAATAACGACTGTGGCCAAAAAGGTATTGGCAGCACAACAGAAATAAAAAACCAAAAAAACAAACAAAAAAAGGAAGAAAAAAAAGAAAAAGAAAAAAATATCAGACCAGGACGTTTGGGGCAACCTACCATACCATATACAGAAATCGTCGGAAGTGCACATACTTCCAACTGGGCGACGTGAGGTCCCAGGCACTGGCAGTGGCAGTGGCACTAGCAAGGAGAGAAAGAGCCACATGGCTTGTTGGTTGTCGGCTAAAGAGAGAAAAATGACTAAATCAAAGGAAGTGCGCCACACGGGGTGAGTAAAAGCACGTACAATACGTTCGTGTGCCTGTGTGTGTGTGTCTTGGCTCGTTTGAATGTATTTGTGTGTCTGTGTGTTTGCATGTACAGGTCGTGTCGTTATATGTATGTGTGCGGTTGTGTCCTGGCGCGTGCTTCGAAAGCAGGCAGCATGACAGTATGTACAACCCACAAACTAAACGAATTCGAATAAAATAAAAACAGAAACATATAAAAAATATAAAATAATAAATCAAAAGTAATTTATTGCAATTAACAAACCATTTAAATATAGTGCAGGGAAACCTTTGAAATTATAGCGATGTCGATTGCTTTCGATAGATAAAAACGATATCGATCATTTTTGCTTATTTGCAGTGCTGCAAAACATCGTGTACAAATGTTCAAATATAAAAAGTTTAGGCGTCAAATTGAGAATAAGGATGACCAATTTGTCGGGTAGACACACAACCGCAATGTGGCAAAGGCAGAGGGCAAGCAAAAGCCATTGGTGTGAAAAAAATTGAAATTTGCGTGAGTGCTCCAACTGTGGCATGGTGTCGACGGCTGACTGCCCTTCTCTCTGCTTCTGCAAGTGTATATATGTATGTATGTAAGTGTGTCTGTTGGTGCGAGTGTTTATTTGTGTGTCTGTGGGTGGCGTCGTTTGCACACTTCAATGCTAATGTTGGCCTGGCAGCGGCGTCTGTCGCCGACATTCTGTGTGCTTGTTGTTAGTCTTGTATTTCTGCTTCTGCCGTAGCAAGACAGGACAGGGCGCGTGTCGCTTGTTCGTTTTGGGATTTTGGATCGTCACTTGGGAGTTTGAGGCTTTTGGTTAGCATCAGTAAGCAGCTCCCTGTTGTGGGTGTTGAAACTTTTACTGTTTAACTCCTCCAATACAGAACAATAGCTTCAGTAGCAACCACAGCAATAGAATGAACAATTACAGACGCTTAAGACTAGAATACATCCCTTTGTTTTTATTATTTGTATCTGCATTCCACATTATTAGAATTTAAAATTAGAACTTATTTGCGCTGAATTATGCAAATATGCACTTAAGTAGGCAACACTTTTTGTCACAGTTCAAATTAAATAACTTCAAACAAGTTGCAGAAAGCAAAAAGGACTTTTGCCGCAACTTAAATAAACAGAACTCACTATCAAATTGGCTAGGTCCCATAAAATTACTATGGGATATCAGCCGTTTCTTTTTTTTTAATGAATAATAATTTAGGAACGATTTTTGGTCAAAGTTTTTACATTATAATATCGGTGGGCATTCGGACTGCAAATTGGACGTGGGAGATGTTTTTCTAAATACTGTAATAAACCAATTTTTCTACATATTGGGACCAAACTTGCAGATTTGGAGTGTTACTATGCTATTGCCACTTGAAAAAAAAGACTAACATCGGCCAACTTTTTCGTAGAGCTCCCAAAGGAACAATCAACAAAAAAAACATTTAATATGAGCAAACTCACTATAAAATGCCCTAAAATGGCTTTTTCTAAACTATATTGCAAATACCCCATGGTGAAAAGTTCTAAAAAGTAAGCACAAGAAAAAAAGGGTTTGCGGATTTTTGAAAAAAGGTTGCTTAAATCCAATGCCGAGGCGCCTGTGCAAACTGTTTTGATGACAAGTGGGCAGAAGGTGTCATACTTGCACACATACATATCTACTACAAATTAATGTATGTACATATGTACACATATTTTAAAAGTGTTTGTGTGAATTTTGTTGATCCTCTGCTTCGACGTCCCTAGGTAGGTGTATCAACCAACAACAAATTTAACTCATATAAATTTGGGGCATGCCAGCGGCGATGAGAAATGGAAAATGGCTGGCAAAGAAAAAGTCGTAAACCAAAGCAGCTCGCACTTTTAAACCCACCCAAAGAGGCGCGGTCTTCTACATTTCTTAATAAGCGTGACCTGCCACTTTGAAGCTTGAAATATTTTGCTGTTGCCTACACAAAAGTCGCGTTGCAAAATGGGTGTCTATGTTTGTATTTATGTGAGTGTATATAAAGAAAAAACGAAACAGCAAGTGCAGATGCGAGTGACCGCTATTAAGAATTTTATGGTTTCACTATTTATTTGCACCTTGTTTTGCCACCAGCCAATCAGTACTGCCATACTGTAAGATGTATAATCGGAGTCAACTTTAACTGCTATAAAGCGTTTAAAACCCTTTTTTTGTTATCTATATTGCAATCTGATACAAAATGTTTAAGTCTAAGTTTAATAACATATACACACGTTAAGACAAGGACACAAACAATGCACTATGGTACTGTTGATCATTTTTTTTTGTTGAATAATGCCAATTTTTAAAGTGGTTTAAATATACCAACTTTTGATGGTAATGTATGGTATTTGAAATTCATAAAGCGTAATTAGCAAATCGCAAATTTTCAAAATCGGTTTAAAATTCACTTAGTTACAAGCTGTTAAGTAGATATACGTAGCAAAACCCGCTTTTTTAATGGTAAATCCAGATTTTGATAGATGACCCCCAAATTCCAAGTATGCAGTTTTGTTATACTCGCTAAGCGCCTCCAGAAAGTCAATATCATTTCCCAGGTATTTCAATTTCATTCCAATTTGTCACACAGTGTAATTTACTTCAGAAACAATTGGCAAAAGCATTTTAGTGAAGTGGAACAAGTAAAAACACATAAATATTCGATAAAATGATCATCACCTAATTACAGTGATCTGTCAATAATTAAGCGTTAAGATTCGATCATTTACAGTTAAGTTTCATTATTTTATAAATACGTTTGAATTGAAAGTTTCGGATTACACTTTGTGCTGTATTATAAAAATTATCAAATTAAAAAAATGGTAATGAAATGATCTACCCACTGTTATGAAACAAATTTCCTTCTATAGGTGGTGCGACCCCAACTCCGAAAACTTTCAGCACGCCCCATTGTCTAGCGTCATCTGAAATTCTGCTTAATGAAGCAACGACTACGCTTCCTGTTTCAGCCAATTTAGTGTGAGTATGTAATTCTTTAGCTATTACGGACATTCATACAAAACCCGCGCCCAACCTCAAGCTGGAAACATTCGTCCTCATCCTCCTTTCCACCACACTCAAGCAGAAGGCAAGCGACAGCAGAGCAGCACCTGTGACAGGCAGGATAAGAGGAAGGGAAGGGAGGCCGTGTGGCAGACCCGAGACGACCTGGGACGCGTGCATAAAAAGTTACGCATACATAAAAGCCCTGTGTCCCCAATCTACACCCCGCAATTTCCATTCAGTTGCCCAATCACAAACACCCCAACCATAAGCCACCTGCCCGCTGGCGACGACCAATGCTTTCAACGTTTATCTCCGGAGCCAGTGCCAAAGCCCAGAGAACAGAGACCAGACCCACAGCCAGACCCAGACCCAAAGCTACCATGACGCGCAATCAGACGCAGTCATTGTGTTTGAGTGAGTGTCTCTGTATGTGTGTGTGTGTGTTTGTGCGCACAAAATGGTGGCAACAAAATGTCCCACAATTACCACTGAGGCCACATCTAACGAAGCCGATGATGATTCCTATGACAATTTTCTATAGCTGGCAAGTGGCAACGGACTATCCGTACCCAGACCTCTGCGATGCGATGTAACGTTGCCCTGGCCTGGCCTGGCCTGTCCTCTGTGCCCAAATCCAACTAACAATCAGACATTTCCACCGCCACTCTGGTCGGATTCTGACTCGGGGTCAGGGGGGGCAGACGACCAGCCAACGCCATCCATTTATACCTAAAGGCAACAGCAACAGCAGCAGCAGCAGCAGCAGCAGCAGCAGTGTTCCATGTCCGTCCCATGCTGTCCGAGCTGTCCAAGCTGTTTGTGCCTCAAGCCCCGCCATGTCTTCAGTTTCAAAGTTTTCTCATGTAACCAGCCAAACCGGGCACTAGAAGAGGGTGAAGAGGGAGAAAGGAAGGGGGGTGCAACGGATGAATGAGCGGACGTGCCAGCCAACCCAGACTCATACCATGCCAACAAACGTTGGTTGCCAACGACGCGGCATTGCGGCTAAAAAGCCATGCCAATGCTCAAAGGCTGCCAGCAGCTAAAGTACCGACGGAATGCCTATTACAACGACAGCAACAACCAAACAACAGCAACAACAACAACTACTACAGCAACAACAATCTGAACAACAGCAACGGTTCAGACGACACACGCCAACACCACATGGACATGGCGTGTTAGACAGCTACAGTTCCACACCCCAAAATCACACATACACACACATATACAGCCACCACGACATTGAAGAGACCAAACGTACCCTGCGGCCCGTGTCGCGACCTTTGTGCGAATGTGTCTATGTGTGCGTGTGTATACCCTGCAGGAAATTTTGGATTATGATACGTTAAGCTGACGCTTTGCAGTCAAGTGATAGAAGCGACATAAATTTAACCTTTTCAATAGGACTTCAAACTTTTTATCTACAAAATAGAAAAGTGGCTAAAGCATTTTCCAAACGGTATCTGGATGTTTGCACTTTGGAAAAAATTCAAATTAAATTTAAATTTTAAGTAAAAAAGTAGTATTAAATCGGAAGTGTGTCAAAGTCTCGTAAGAATAGCACATTAAAATACAAATATCTCTGCTGTTATTTATTCATCTAGGAGTTCCACCACAGTTTTTATTTTTTTAAAGATATTTTTATATCGAGCTGTTAAAGAAGATCTTTCTTGGTGAAAAAAAAATGCAGTAAGCTACAGTGGAGCAAGCTCGACAGTAGGAGACCCAGTACTTTTTGAGTGCAAACCGTTTACTATAGATTGTTCTTTAATGTTGCGTACCATTCAATAGATGGCGCCACTTGAAAAATATAGAGGTCGCTAGCGTCTCTTCTTCTTCCTTTTGACTGTAACATTGTTAGTTGAATAACTTCCGCGTTTATCAACCGATTGGAATGAAATTTTCAGGACAGGTACTATATATTCCAATCAAGGCGCTAGTCTTAAAGGTTCTCTTGTAATTCGTCTTAAAAATTTTGTTTCTCAATTTGTAGGGGCGGAGGGGGGCGTGGCAAAAATCTAAAACAAACTTGATCAATGCAAGATATAGATGAACCTACTTGCCAAATTTGGTGTCTCTAGCTCTTATAGTCTCTGAGATCTAGGTGTTCAAAAAAGGGACAGACAGACAGACAGACAGACATGGCTATATCGACTCGGCTGTTGACGCTGATCAAGAATATATATACTTTATGGGGTCTGCCACGCCACTTTCTGCATGCTACGCACTTTTTTTGTTTTGCACAAACTTAATAGACCCATTTGTACTTTTTTAAAGTGCCGGGTCTAAAAAGAAAACAACAGTATAGAATGAAGCTCTCTTAAAAATTATTAATTTGATTTAATTTATTAATTTTATTGATTCCTAACGCTACAGTATTGCTACTTTTACATTATTGCGCTAGTCACATTGATTTAGTTATGTTTAAAATGAGAACATTTGAATTGCTTAATCTAATATTAATTATTAATCTTATACATTTATTATTTCCCTATTTTATTTATTTCAGTTTTTTAAATTTTTATATTTTAACTAAATATTGATTTTTTTCTTATTTGGCCTTATAGTTCTAAGTTATATATTTTTATTTTGTTTAATGTATTTTTAATGTGTGTTTAATAGATGTTCCTTTATTTTAATTATGAACCTAGGTGCATTGCTGATAGCTTTTAAATTATGTGGTAACAGGTTCCAAAGTCGAACAGCATGAGAATAAAATTGTTTATCAGAACTAGACAATTTTGATTTTATGGGAATTATATTGTTGGTGCGCAAGGAAGACGATAATTGTATCATGTCATACAGATAGTCAGGTTGTTTAGTGAACAAAATTTTGTGAAGGAGCGTTAAAACTTTAACTTCCATCCATGTCTCCAAATTAAGACCAAAAACTCATACATAATACCTTAAAAGCATCTAGTGAAACTTTCATACTCAGAATGAGATCATATATGTATAGATAGATTAAGCGAACAAGCTTTTAAAAGGTTCTATTATTGTTGCATTATAGGCTTTTCTCAGAATGTCTTATCGAGCAAGAATCGGCATGATTCAGAAAAAAAAATTAATAACTGATAATAGAGGTACGAAAACTTGCTGCCTCGGGCAATGCTTTCACTGCCTCAAAAACTGAAGAGTTCGAAATTCAAAACAAACAACCTAAACATTTAAAAAGAAACCAATATAAAAAATTAAAAAAAAAGCACTTCTCACCAACTGTGTTGGAAAAAATAATGTTAATTTCTGTGCGTTTTTCAGGCACAAGTTTCCAGCTGGATAATATGTGTGACTCTCTTTCTCAGTGAGTGTGTGAATGGGTGTTTGTGTGTGTGTGTGCGTGTGGGTAGAATATCAGCCAACGCAAGCTGCCGCCGCCAGTCCGTCTGGCTTCCGTTGAAAGTGTGCGGTATGTGTGTGGGTGTGTCGGTGTATAAGTTGTTGTTGTTAGAGTTGCCAGCAATTATTCCGTTAGTGCTGGGATCACACCCCCAGTCAGGGCAGGAAAGGCCCGTTCGCGTGGCTCGTTACTCACACCCCCAAAAAAAGAAGCGCAGCTGCTGTTCCCCAACCCGACCGCTCTCGTCCCTTCCTCTGCGACTGCTACTGCTCCTGTTCCTTGTGCTGATGTTGGCTGGTTTTCTCCATTGGGGCCGCTGCCCGATGTTGTTGCCATTGCTGTTTTTTGTCGACACTTTTTCACGGTTTGCTCGCTTGGATGCTCTTTCGTGCGTTGCCGTTTGCCAGTCCAACCCAACTCATTCTTCACATCCCTGTCCGCCCGCACTTCCCCAATCACAAAGCAGCACGCCCCACAGTGTTGCTTGTTTTTCTTTTGTGGGGCTGCGTTCGCTCGTTCGTTCGTTGAGCTTTGGGTTCGTCCTTTTTTGCCAGAAAATCAAAACACACGTCTCGGCGTGCGGCGCACATCTGCATGGAATTTCTAAAGTACGTGCCATGGACAAATGGCATGGACGGACTACATTGGTGGAGTTTACCCTCGTTCCTTTATTCCATTTCTCTCTTTTCTTTTTTTCATTTTTTTTCTTGTTGTTTTGCCTTTTGCGGAGCTTGGCCTGCCACAGACGCAGCCGTTGTCGTTGCCTTTGCCATTGCCGTTTGCCACAACCAGCAACTTTGGCGTCTTGTCGTCGTTGTGCGCACATTCATGGTGTACATAGCTGCTAGGCAGTCGGTCCTTCTGTTGTCCTGACGTCCTGTTTGTATGTTTGGCAGCATGGCCTGGCATGGCGTGAACAGGACCTTTTTCTCCGGTGCGAATAAAGTGAAAAGTTACACTGAGCGAAAATGCCAAAAGACTCAACTAAGCAAAATATGAAATTCTATAGCATACTTTTGTGCGAGAAACTGTAAACTTTTGCAATGGAGATATTTGTAGCTTATTGTATTAAATAGGTGTATTACTGTGAATTACGTTAACAATGAAGATGTTAGAACACACTTTTCGCGCTTCAACAAAAACTTGTAATTTAATTAAATTAAAATTGTCTTGTAATAAGTATAAGTAATTAGTATTAGGGAGAAATACAGTAGTACTTTTCCATTTAAAAAAATGTTATAAAGAAATCTTTCAAAAGGGCAGTCTTACAAGAATGAAGTTGATTGATGTACGTTTTATATTTTACAAAATACTTTTGTGGACTCTAAAATTTTTTAAAGCTTGTGAGCATTTTAAGTTATTATTATTATTGCAAAATAACTTTCTAGACTAATTTTATTATATATTCAATCTAAAATATTATATAATATTAAACTAATAATCAGAATATGTATTACCAAATTAGATTAAACATAAGATAACTCTCTACCTAATTAAAGAATAAAGCATTTCAAGCTGTAGAAAATTTTCTGGGGGAAACCAACGGAATTTACGATTGTTGTTCGTATTAATTGGCAATGGTTACGAAACCGGGAATAGAAGTAAATATTTGCTTGCGGTGTAAAGCGACGGGCGCGTGCGGTGTTCAAGCTTGGCATGATAATTTCTCGCTCCACAAATCAACTGGTATGTACGCGCCGAGCGCAATTCTAACACCCTTCAACAATAAACAGCATGTCACTTAGCTCAAACTTCAAAAGTACGATGCGGTGGCAAATCGGTATAGAAACGCGACGCAATGAGACGGGAAAGGAGGGAATACAACGCGAAGCGACACGGCGACCAGGACTCAGGACGACGTTGAGAAGGGCAGTCATCGACGTCGTTATGCGTCGCAAATGCCGCCAGCGCCAACATGCTTCTGAGCCGTGCCAGTTTTCTTCTTGTTTTTTTTTTTATTTGTCTTTGGTGGCGGCAGCTTTAGACTACCAAAGAGTCAGGCATTCACAGTGTCACAATTTGCATTACTTTAGAAATAGAAATGATTTAATTAAATCTTAAGGATAGTACACGGCAATTATAAAAACTATATTTCTTTAAGTTACATACATATATCATGCTTGAAAGTATATACTTCCTTACAATGATAATTATCACAATCATATAATCGGAGTGTTTCAGAAGTTCCTTCCAATCAGTTTACAATTAATTAGCTATCACTGTCACAGAAAAGAATTATTTTTAATTCTGACTCCTTTGCTTTTTACCGAAGAATTGAATCACTCCGTTTTCTGTAAAAGTAAAGGTTTGTAAAAATAAAAAAAAAATAAAAATAACATTGGATTTGGCTGTGAGATTCGCGACAAAGATGATCTTCTGTTAACACCGGAGTGAGTAATTCGGTTTTGTCCTTCAGATTTTGTATTAACAAGTGTTGAGGTAGGCAGTTTGTACAGTACATACATATAGTATGTAATTTATTTCAACAAAGCATAATTGAATTTCAAGTTATTTTTAATTTAATGTAAAATATGTACTTACAGGATCCGTTACCGCACCAGTTAGATTTTCAGCTTTCGAAAAGAATCTGTTTGATTTTGTATAAATGTTCCGTTACTAATACCATTATTATTTTCTGATTAATACTGATTATAGATATATCTAAATAAGATTCATATGATTGCAGATTGATTCTGCTCCCAGTTTTACAGTTGCCTTGTTATTATTAACCTCTGTCATTGAAATTGAACCACTGTATGACGACAACGACAAAGTTCTGTTTACTAGGCGTCGGCTTTTTCCTGTCGGGGGGAGGTGGGCGGCGCTGGCGATAATAAACAGACACACATACACGAGCATACGAAATGACAGCCTGAGCTGAAGTGTGTCTGTTGGCCGTCGTCAGGCTCAAGCTGGCAAGCGGCGGCTTCGCTTGTTGATATTGTCGCCCTTGTGTCGCCAGCACTGTGGCACAAAAACACTTAACAATGTGACTTTTAAATAAGTTTAAAAAAAGCAGTTTAATATTTTCACAGACAAACAGTCATACAAAAGCCAATACTAAATGTGGTTTTTGTTAAATTAAGACTTATTACTTGGTATATGCCATAAAATGTTGTCAAATGAAATACTATTTATTTGATGGACTTGCCACACTGTACCTGTAAGCATTTTGATTGTCATGGCAATTCGAAAGCATTTGTCGGTAGCTCGCCTCCTCCGCCTGCACGCCTGGCGCACTCACCCGCAAACTGGCAGCTCACACCACGTTACAGTAACAACTCGGGCCCGCCCACATGCGGCAGGCAGCAGGCGGCAGCTACTTGCCACATTTGGCTTTCTGCCAGGACCATGACTGTGTGCTTGGCGTCGGGTGCGGTGGGTGCGGCAACTAAAAATGCGACGTGCGAGATTATCGTGTCGCTTGTTGGTCGACGACGTTGGCAATACATACAAACATACATACTTACATTCACACACAGACAGACTGTGTGAAGTAGTTGTTGTTGTTCCTGTTTTTTGTGGCTGCGTGTTCCCTCGCCCCGCTGTGTCAAGGCTCACTCACAGGCAGCACAACTTACGCTACTGATGGCGTTGATGATGGCAAAAGGGCAACAACAGCAGCAATAACAACAATAACTGAAACGTCGACAACAAAAAGTGTGCAGCGTGCGCGCGAGGATAACGACACGAAGAGAACGACGGCGTTGCCAGATGTGGGTGGCGTGTGATAGAAGGCGAGTGGGATAGAGAATGCGAGGATGAGTGCGGGTGTATGTGTGTGTGCGACTAATTGGGTGAGAGAGAATGTGGGTGCTCAAATTGGTTTCGTGCTTTCGTGTGACGCGTGCGGAGGCGTGTAAGCTCTGTGTGTGTCTGCACATTGTTGTTGCTGTTGTAGTTGTTGTTGCCTGGCATGAATGCTTGATGCGTGACGGCAGCGACCGCCAGTTGTTGCCAGCAATTGGAACGAACGCAGGACACACCGGACAGACATTGCACAGCACAACACAAAAAAAAAACAAACAGGAAAAAAGCGAAAAAATACAATTTGCGTCGTGTGGATGTGGATTTTATTTGTTCGTTTTTTTTTTCACAAGTTTACTTTTGTTGTTTTGTGCTCAGTGCTTGGGATTTGCACGCTCGTGCAAGGACTCGACACCTCTGCTCCCTTCCTTTCGCTCATGCCCATGTCCATGCACATACACATTCACACATTCCCATTGCCTGTTTATGTCATTTTGTTTATGCTGCCCGCACAACGCGAACTGCGCCATTTTTAAGCGACCCGTTTTAGTTTTTCCATACAAACACACACAAAAGTTTTGGCCATGCGGTTGCGGGATGCGGCATGTGGAATGTTTTGCTGGAGAATGCGTCGCCATCGCTCTATCCTTTGCTCTTGCCCCCGTTCCCCGCTTGTATTTTGCGGCTGACTAAGTTGAATTCGACGTCGAGCGTAGTGGGTAACATCTGTGTTTGGGCATCCCTATACCATTCATTTTTGCATAAAATTGAAATTCTACTTTTCTGACAAATTTCTTTTTTTTTCTTTTTCTCTCTTCATATGTTGCATATCAGCTGACATATTGAAAACAATAGAAGTCTGCAACCAACGAAACAAGCCCTAATCTAGTTAATATTTTCTTTATACCAGGGAATGAAACCGTAACCGGAACCGTTAACCGAAATTAACCGTTTCTAATGAAATACCGTAACCGGAACCGAAACCAAAATAAATTATTTTTCAAGAACCGAAAACCGAAACGTTCGTACCGGTACGGTTTCGGTACATTTAAAAAAATTTGATTGTTATTTTTCGTACGAACATGGTTTTGCACAATAAAAAAAAATTTATCGAATTATCTGTCAGACTTAACATGCTAAAATTCATGCATTTGTACGTTTATACATACACAAATATTTGTTGATAAAATCCGATTTTCTTTACTTTTAAATTTTTTTTAAAATTACTTTACTGTACCGGTATGGACCGATACGAGAACCGGAACCGAAAGGACAACACCGAAATAGAACCTTTTACCGAAATACTCGTTTCGGTACGTACCGGAACCGGAACCGTAACCGAAATTCGTTTCGGTTTCATTCCCTGCTTTATACATAAAATATATTCATATGTAATTATGTACACATATTTTTACTTTATTAAAGATTTTTCAATGTTCATACTAACATACATATATATGTGTATTTTAAGAGCATTTAGCGCATAGCTCAATGTTTCAATAAATTTAATTTTAATTGCTTTTTATTCGAGACTTTATTTCAATAATTTTTAAAACATTTTCATAACAACGACATTTTGTATGTAACGTATTTTTTGGTCTAATAGGACTTTTGCGAAACTTTTCTTAGCCTAGCAACCAATTTTCACAGTTTAATATCCCTATAGACTATTTACAAACCATTTTAACTCTAATTTTAAATTTTATGTTGTAATTTACCATTTATTTTATATAAATTGTTAGACCTTGTACTTTTAAAAGGTACAAAAGGGTCTAATAACTTGGCGACAGCCGGACCCCATAAATTATATATTTTCCTGATCAGCATCAACAGCCGCGTCGATATAGCCATGTCTGTCTGTCTGTTCGACTGTTCCTTTTTTTGAAAAAATAGATCTCAGAGACTATAAAAAGTAGAGACACCTAACTTGGCATGTACGTTCATATATTTCTTTTATTACTCAAGTTTGTTTAAGAATTTTACCATGCCCCTTCCGTACCCGTAACCCGAAAATTATGCTTCGAAGTCTAACTTCAAGACCACCATTGATGCCAGCACTTTGATTTTTGGTACAATATATGGAACACTATTGTCCGGAACTGAAAATTTCATTTCAGTCAAATGAGAAACGCGGAAGTTATTCAGCGTCGGGCAAAAGAAAGAAGAATAGATGCTAGCGACCTCTGTATTTATCAGCTGATATCTTCGTAGTGGCGCCATCTATTGAAATTTCTGGTACGCAACATTGAAGAATAATCTTTGTGAACCCCTGCACTCAACCAATTTTTTTACTTGCAAATTTAAGAAAATGGGTTTGCTTTTTTAATTTTTTTGTTGATTTTAGTTTTTCTGTCGTCTGTTCATTGTACTTGAACAGATAAGATATTTTTATATAAATTTTAACCAACTACTTAATTTTTCTTTTTGATATATTCGCAATCTCAGCAGCGCACTGTCCAGTTTTTACAGTTCGAATACTTGCAGACTGAATTTTTATTTTTAATAGTAAACTTAAATTATGCTTTATTTAAATTATTTTTAATAAAACTTAACTTATTTAAATTTAAACTGTTGCTTAAGACAACAAATAAACGAAAGTTTTCAAAAAAAGTTCACGTTTTTCTTTCGAACAATACAATTACCCATTTTAATCTAACTAGTCATTTTATGCAAGATCAAGAACTTTAATTTGATTTTCCGAGCGAAAAAAGTTAATTTGATTAGAATAGCAAGCGAAATGGGTTTCGCCGTGGATTACAATCCTTGGCCTTAATATTAAAAATAAAAAAAGAGTTGTAGTAAATTTTTAAAATAACTTGTTTCTTTGTGAATTATGAACGCCGTTCACAACACTGGCTGAAAATAGAAAAGTACATGCATGTATAGTGGGCGCTGGGCTTAAATCAAAAACCCCATAATTCGCCACAGGATGTCTGTTCCACTTCAGGCAAACTTTGCTACTGTTTTGTGTGGGTGGCCTGATAAGGACGACAAGTGTGGCAAGTGGCAAAGGATCGATGGAGTGGCAAGCAGGGAGAGGGTGGGGGAGAACATATCGCGCTGTGCTCACTTGACGCATTTCGAGTCCCACTTGACTGTGCGACTGCGACTTGACTAACGGCAGGGAGTTTCGTTATCCTTACGCCGTTGCCACACACACATACACGCATGCATACATACATACAGACAAAACATTTTCGCATGACTCCGTGTGCTTGTGCCGACAGATGGACGTTATGCTTGTTGTGGTTGTTGTTGTTGTTGCTGTAGCTGTCGCACGCTTAAGTAGTATAGTCTTCCGCCACACTTACACACACAAGGCAAAGAGCCACCCAAAACACATATACATACACTCAAACACAGACAGGGACTTGCTGCGTACGCCGGATGCAGACGGAGACGGAGTTGTGGATGAAGAGGCGAGGACACGTAAACAGCGTTGAATTACAGCCTGACAAACGGGGCGTTGAAGTCTCGAACTTAAAAGTTATGTCTGTGTGGGTGGGTTTTTTGCCTCCACCTTCGTCTGGCAGTGGTGGAGTGGAGAAGGGGACGTCGCACGTCTGAGCCCCGCCTGTGCATCATTTATAAGCCATGCTAGGCCACAGATTGTCTCGACACCGTTCGCCATTCCCAGTCCTCGACCCAAACTCTAACCCATGCCTGTACTCAGTCCAATCCCCCCGGATAACTCCCCTTCCCTAGGCGCACACGCAACGAAGCTGATGATGAGTGCACGCCAACAAACTTTGATGACTGTGGGGGAGCTTAAGGTGTCACGTGCGCCGGTCTCCTTGTTATTGTTGTTGCTGTTTGTGCACATAATTCATGTGCCGAAGTTGAAATGAAGAGCAATTTATTGAATAATACTTTCACATGAAGTCAATACACATCGACACAGAGAAGCTAACGACGCGTAAGAATCCAAGTCGCCGTAGAACTTTGACCGCATATTATAGATCAAATGCGTCGTACATGTCAATTGATATAAAGCAAATAGATAAATCCCTACATATCAAGTCAGTCTGGGTTGTTCAGAGAATAATCTTTATTAAGGAGAGGTATGTGTATACCAACTTTTGAGTATATAGTCCTCGAAGTCTCTGAAATGGATGGAAGGAAGATCGAACAGACGACATAATATCGAAAACGATTAGTTCTTAGCGCTTGAACTTTATTCTTAGCACGAAAGTTAATTTTGGAATCAATACTGATCCCTTTCTCTTTTTTGAATCATAAGCTGTATCTAAATAATAACAAATGACAATAACCAATTGAAAATCTCTCAAATACTTCAATTTAGAAATCAAAATTATAACTCTTTTCATTAAATGTAACATCATAAAGTATATCTTAATAACAACAAATTTATATCTTAAGTTTAGATTCTTAACTTTTATCTTGCATGCTGTTAAATCCAGACAGACATGTCTATTAAATATACTATTATGTAAAATTGTATTCTGGACTTCATTCTTAACACGAGAACTGAATCAAGAATCAAAAGTGATATTTTTTCCGGTATCCAAAAAAGTTTATCTAAATATTAACAGGTGGCAATAAACAATTGGAAATCTCTCAAGCACTTAAATTTAGAAATCAAAACTTCTGTTTCAAAAGTATACCTATTTTCATTAAATAAACTATATCTTAATTACAACAAAGTTACATCTTAACTTATTTCTTGGATGCTGTTGAAGCCGGACAGATGTGTCTATTAAGGCAGTCGCCACAACTGGGTTTAAGAGGAGTGCAAATGGTCTGTCCAAAACCGACAAATAAATGATTAACCTCTGACCAAAGATGTTGTGGTAACCATCCTTCCAGTTGAATACGCGTTTGCTCCGGTTCCTTGGTGGGTTTCTTAAGCCAAGTCAGTCGATTGGCAATGCGGTGAACATGAGTATCGACACCAATGCCGGTAACTTTATTCCAAGCAGTTGCCATGCAAATATGGCCCATTTTAGGACCAACTCCAGGAAGCTTCAATAATTCTTGTATGTTATCTGGAATATCCTCATCGTACTTATCAATCAATATTTGCGCGGTTTGTTTCAGATACTTGGCCTTGTTCTAGGAAAAAAGAGCATGTATTTAAATACCGTTGCTGCTTTAAGAATAGTTTAAGTATAAACCTTGTAGAAAGAAACAGGATGTAGCAGTTTTTCTAGGTCGCCAATGGGTATATCCTGTATACTGCTAGGAGATAATGTTTGTGCCTTCAAGCGATTCATAGCCTCGAATGTGGTCTCATCTTTGGTTTGACTGGACAACATAAGGGCGACCAATTTATGAAAGCGTTGTGTCTATGGGGCAATGACGGAATTAGTCTTTAGTTACAAAGTTATTTCTATATTTCTACCTTTTCATCAGCATTTTTATCAGCACATTGATGACATCCCAGGGTATCCACCGGGGCTGGTTTTTCTGATCGCATTGAACGTATATTTTTCAATTGTTGACACCAATTTGCATTGGGACTCTCCACGTCCATCTCTTCTGAAGTAGCACTAACTTCTTTTTTATTAACGGGCTCAAAATCTGACACAACTTTGCATTTTATAATTGTCGCTGAGCCCATTTTTAACTTGATGACTTTTTTTGAATCTTCATCTGCATCTTCATTTTTAATAACTTGACGAGCTTTTTTGGCGGGCAGATTTGTTTTGATTTCGGTATTCACCTGACGTTGCCTGCGTGTTTGGACAGGTGAAAAAAAGCGTGTAGTAGTCCGAGAAGCCTCGCCTGGTAAATCCTCAATGTCCTAAACAATAGAAAGTTTGATTTCAAATCGAAAATAAACTAGTTTATACCGTTTCTTACCCGCAGCCTTTGTTCCTGTTGGGATATTATTGCTTTTGGTTTAACCACTCTATTCTGCTTAGCTAATTTACTCGACAATGTTATCTTATTTTGTTTGGAATGCGAAGCCATTGTTCTGACGCAAATGTTGTAAAAATGTTGCATATATTTAAAAAAAATTTGTTTCTTGCTTAAATTACCGCGACGAAAATAGATTGTTTTGGATGCAGTTTCGATTCGTTCTGAATAAGTTCAAATGAACGTATCATAAAAATGAGCGAAAGAAATTATTCAATAATGCTGGATTCACATTGCTGCCCCCTGTATGTGGCGTGTGCCAGAGTGTTCACATTGGGCGCAACATAATTTGTGCCTCACAGAGCTGTGCCAGAATATGTGCTAGCCCTCAATGTGAACAGTACTGTCATTTTCGCACACCGCCACTACTCTTACAAATGTTTACAGAAATGGAACTTACAATAATATCGTGAGCAAACTTTTGGCACGCATTTCAAAAGTGTAATCGCATTTATAAAAAAATATGGAAGAATATAAAACTAAAATTTTGAATGCCATTCATTGTCATTCCGAATTTATCCACAATCTTATTGAAGACGTGCGGGGTCGGAATGACTCTGGAAAGTGACAACCGAAAACTACAAAAATTCGATATCTTTCTAATTAAAGCATTATTTACACTCAGATCAAAAAGAAATCGTCAAAAATCTGGTTTTTCACTCCGCTAACAGAATATTAGTAATTTGTTATCGATATACGTGTTCGATATCGATATAAGTGCTATCTACGCTGTTATTGTGGCCGCTTTATATAAATCAGATGTTGTTGCGTATATCGATAACAAAATACTAATATTCTGTTAGCGGAGTGAAAAAACCAGATTTTTGACGATTTCTTTTTGATCTGAGTGTAAATACTGCTTAATAAGCAAAACAAATTTAATGCTGCCACTTTTAAATAAAATATTAATATAGTCGCTTTCTGGCCTGATGATACATTATAATTATATAATATATTTATTTTGTTGGGCATATCATTTTAATTAAATGAATAAAGTCCAATTAACTTGTTTGGTCCTTATGACCGTTGAAAATCTGCGGTATTTAAGCAGTGACCTCCAATTAAACGTCGTTAATTCCCTCACACCACATTTTCCCCAAATTTTACTATTCAAAAGGTCATAATTTCATCATTCTCTGATGAAATAAGGGGTGGAGGCTTATTTCATTACGTCAAAATGAAATGGCCAGCAAACTGTGCTATGTTAAGTCTAACAGTGCCATTTTGAGTTTAACAGAACGGCAGGCCCTTACGTTATGAAACGTAGCGAGAAGTGTGAACCAACTTTGAAATGAAAAACGGGAAAAAAAATTTTCGCTGTTTTTTTTACATGGAGTTTTTCATTTCCACGGCGTTTTGAGGCGAGTGTAAATACTGCTTAAGGGGGCGACCCAAATTAGTAGCTGGTCGAACACATTCGGATTCATGTGCACATAATTTTAAAATATTTCACAGCTTCCCAGTCAGTTAACTATACGTTCCTTCTTCCGCCCGAATTTAATAGAGTTTCTTCACGTAACAAGAGAGCTTGCCTCGTCTTCCTCATCATTGAGCAGAGATAGCCCAATATATGCCATCGCTGCTAATTCAATCTCCACTCGGGAATATATACCATATATTCGAATAATACACAATATAAAAATCAACTCAAATGATACAAAAAATAGGAAAATGTAAGTTTTGTTCTAAAAAAAATTGCAAAAATAAAAAGTAAACAAATAAATTTATATATTCTATGAACACCAATTTCATCGATTACTCGCCAACATGGTCGTTCTGACTGCCACAGGGAAATATTGTTCATTTGAGCTGCTTCAACTGAAACAGCTGTAAAAATATTTTTTTGTGTATCTTCTGTGCCAGCCTCTGACACAGAAAATATGTGTCAGCAAAATGACTTTGCCGTTCACGTTGCTGTGCCACATTTCTGTGTTCACTGCAGTGTAAAATAATACTGAATTCTTGTACTCTGTCTGTACTTTTGTTTCGCAAAACCTGTCGCAAAAGGTGGGGTTTGTTTATATTTCGCAATGCTGTCAAAATTTAGATTTATAAAATAGAATCAACCCGTTTTGCTTAGAATCGATTAATATATAATCTCTTGATTTATTTTTAGGATTAATTTGTATAACTTCGCGGCTGAAGGCGTTCACGAACCCCAAAAATGTATTTATCTAGTTTAAAGTTACATCGCTTTATGTAAACTTAATCAAATTGTTTGTTTTAAAGTAACAATTAATTTAAATTAAAGTAAAATTTTGTATCTGTTGTTTTTACATTATTATACCCTTGCAGAGGGTATTATATTTTTGTCACGAAATGTGTAACGCATTGAAGGAAGCCTCACAGACCCCATAAAGTATATATATTCTTGATCAGGGCGACGAGCTGAGTCGATATAGCCATGTCCGTCTGTCCGTCTGTCTGTCTGTTTCTATGCAAACTAGTCTCTCAGTTTTGAAGCTATCTTGATGAAACTTGGTACAGGTCCGTCTTTTGCTGCACGCAGTACATATGCCGAAACCGGCCGGATCGGATAACTATATCATATATCTGCCATAGGAACGATCGGTTGGAAATAAACATTTAGTATGAAAAACTTTTTTGTTTCTCAAGATATCGCAACCAAATATACACATTGTGTGTTTGATTAAGTTTTAAACAGGCTGACCAAATTTGGTGTAAATCAGACTACTATATCATATAGCTGCCATAGGAACGATCGGTTCGAAAACAATATTTACTATGAAAAACTTTTTTGTTTCTCAAAATGTCTCAACCAAATATACACATTGTGTGTTTGAATAAGTTTTAAACAGGCTGACCAAATTTGGTTTAATCGGACTACTATATCATATAGCTGCCATAGGAACGATCGGTTCAAAATCAACATTTAACAAATTTTGTAAAAAATCTGACGGCTTACACAGGGCACTGCAAGGGTATCCAAACTTTGGCGCGCCAAAGTTAGCTTGCGCTATATTTTTTTATTTTTATTTATATTTGTAATTGTTTAAAAAAGAAAGGATTATATTTAAGTGAAAGCGATGTAATTAAAAATTGGATGAAATAAAGCGAATCATATTGGTGCATTAGTGCCGAGGAAGCTACATAATGGTAGTGGCGCTTTCTTTTGTTTGTGAGCGCCAAAAACTATCGCGTTGTTTACATTCTTACATTCATAAAAATTAAAGTAAATTTTATAAAAGCAAAATTTTGGCAATTAAAAAAAAATTGATATGCATTGTTGTGTAACTAACATGTGTATTTAATGTATAAAATGTAATATTTATATATAAAAAACAATAAAACACAACAAATTGTGACAAGGGTGACAGTCCTGGGGGTCAGCTTGGTACGTACGCACTCTATAGGTGGCGTCAGCTTGGGTACGTCCACTTTATAGGTGGCGCCCGTTGCAAGTGGCATCGCGCGCTTATTTAAAAATAAAATAGGAAACTATTTTTTAAGTAACAACCGATTTTTTTCAACAATTAGTAAAATTCGAAATTAGATAAATTCAAGAGGATTCTTTTGACATATCTTTCGTCTTTGTACCCTTCCGGGGGCCTAGTTCCTTCAAATGAGTCCCAAAACATCTGCAAATTTCAGGAAAGGTAGAGAAAATTCTACAAAAAATCTATGCAAAATTTCAATGATTTTTATTTTCGAGTGAATTTCTTGAAAATTTCGGCGGTCACTCGATTTCGGTAACCAGAGTTGTCAGGTGTGGCCAATTTTGGCGCCACCTCTTGTTTGCTAACGCCTCTTTTTTAGAACTACAATTTTGTCGTGGTATTGGCAACTGCTGTGTGTGTGTGTTTTCTAGTGGTGTCTGTCTGCTGGTCTTGTTGTCATCTGTTTTATAAAAGTAAAATTTTGGCAATTGAAAATAAATTAATATGCATTGTTCGTCAAAACAAAAACAGGAAAACGGGGTGTGTTAAATTATTAAATTTATGTTGACGCACAGCAAAACGCAGTATGCACCATTCTAGGCCAACTAATTTGTGTTTGATTTCGAGTGTGTATATATAACAAGGCAAATGCAAAAATTGAATTTATTAGTTAAAGTTAAGAGAGTTAATGCAAACACTAATGCATTACTAATAAAAATAGGCCATAGACTTTAAGCGAACGAAGCAAAAACTGGGATTAGCATTGAAAAATTGCATACAGATATTTACACACACATACGCACAAACACACACACTCACATTTGTTACATTCGACGGAAGCGTAAAATTACATTGGTAAGTTTGCCCCTATCAAAACAAATAAACAAATTGTAAAATGTGCCTATTAATTAGTTGTTGTTGTTGAGTGCAAAGTGAGTGTTTTAAAGTTATGCGCTATGTATTAGGTATATGGCATATATATGTACTTATGTAGGGTATACATATGTATCTATATGTCTTATCTCATGCGTCATTTTCTTACTCCTGCCACACAGCTGCAACTATGTACATACATACATACTTTGTTTTGCCTGATAAACTAACGGACTCAGATGTGAGACCACTTTAAGCTCTTCATTTCCAATCAGAATGTGCTTAATCATAACAACTTCTGAATCATCCATCTAATCGTCCAGCCAGGGTTTATTTTGGGGAATTTTAAATGCTATCCATTTGGCACCTATTAGAGATGGCACCTCTTATACACGATGGACACGAATTAAGCATATAAACTAGATAAAATCATTTTGTTTTTAGCAACATATAAAGAAAATAATTATTGTATATATTGCCAAATAGTTAAATACAATGGAATTTTTTTTAATTTGCTTTAAGATCAGCAACAATTATGTGTTTTTTTTAAGAGCGTCCGATCTTTAATTTTTAATTAATACAATGCGAAATAAATAAATTAAATGAAATTTTTAACTTTTTTTAGTCAGTCATTCATTAAAGTGTTATTTCAATAATATGACCGTAGAGTTTTTGGTTTCAGCATAACACAAGGACTTAACATATTCGCAAAGAAAATAAACAATTGTCGTCTGAACTCACGTTCCTGCTGGCTAAAAAACAGGTTCATAAAATAAAATTGAAGTTGTTACATTTATTACTATGTATTAAATACATGCACACAACAGACAAAGCCAATGACAGCTTACAGTTAGTTTATCATATAGTAGTTATCGCTGTCAAAAGAAAAGTCACGGCAAGTAAAACAATCTCTTTATTATAAATCAAATTATTTGAATTCTATAAGTTTTATTTAAAATAAATGGTTGTTTATTTATATTCAAAATAATCTAAAATTAAATTTCCTTAAGTGTAAAAATTCCATCTCTAGATATATAGATATACATATGTATGTATTTCCAGTTAGACATGCGCCGATTTTGTCGTTGACCCAAAGGTACTTATATGCTCCATCTCCATCTTACTAAATGTATTTGACACACATTTGAATTGTTATCATAATTTACCAATATCGTTATTAATAAGTATATTAAAATTGGATAATTATTTGTAAATTACAGGCGACAGAAGCGCAACAAGAGAACGCTGGAATGCGTGCCTCCATTCCGCCGGGCGTACGTGTTGTACGCGGTCCAAATTGGATATGGTCGAATCAAGGTAGGACGGCATTAGCTAAGAGGCAACACTTTGTTTATCCATTTGAGGAATTAACTAGCTATAACAATTTGTTTATACTTATGTGTGTATGCATATATATACTTATGTATACATATATGCTACACACATACATATGTGTATGTTTTACACATAGCAAACGATCCGCAGTTTTGGGTGCCAGTGAATGTAAAGAGGACGGTGCTATTTTTAGCAACACTCGCAGTGAAATGCCTTAGCAAATGGCTCTGCATTTGGCGTTGCCCCTTTAAACACATACTCGTAAGAAAGCATCGGTTGGGGGTATGCGATGAATCGGGGCACACATGTGACTATTTCCACATTGTTTTTACTTCGCTCCTCATCATAAAAACAGAGTCTTCGTTGGCGTCTGGGGCGCGTGCCATTTGAAAGATCTAAGTATTTTTAGAATTAGGGGAAGCTGGCTAGGATTGCAGCTGCTACGCCATGGAAGGAGTTCTATAAATAGTATAAACATGCATATTAACAGCTCATTTAGAGTCTTAAGTACTTTACTAATCCAGACTTCTAGAGTTTACATTTCTGATGTGATCTATTAGCCCACAAGAGCTCTGATCTCGTACTCTTAAGCCATTACTCTCTACTCCTTATCTCTATCCGTTTCTCTGTCCAGCACTTTATCGGTTTTATTCTAATATAATATATAGTAATTTAACGTTACTATTAACTTTACATGGACGGCGTCACATTAACATTTTTGTCCATAGCCTAACTTAACATAAATCACATATCCCATGACTGACAGGCGCATGGGGAAGTTAAACAGATGTGTGTTTAAAGTTAAAGAATACAGCTGCGTTGAGGACAGGCAGGAGAAAGAATTCAATAGAATTTATTTACATCTCTCATTGTGTACTGTTGTTTTCTGTGTGGCAAGAGGCAGCCCCGTGTTGCAACCGGATGGAGCACACGATGGTTGGTTTTTGTGGGGTGCGAAGTCTTTATCCGTAGGTTATAAATAGATCTCAAGCTGTCTAGGAAAGAGAGGCAAACTTCAAAAAATGTTTCTTTCTTTTAAATAAAATCTCTTTTCATTTTCCATGCAACAGACGACGGAGAAGGTCACGTTGGCACTGTTTGTGAAATAGGGCGTTGCGGATCTACACATTCACCCGAGAATACGGTTGTGGTCAATTGGGATTCAGGCCATCGCACCAATTATAGGGTTGGCTATCAAAATCAATACGATCTAATAATTGTAGACAATGCACAAGTTGGTAAGTAAATGGCAAATACTTAAAAATTTAACATTTCATTTACATATTTTTCCCATTCTCTTTAGGGGTTCGTCATTCAAATGTAGTGTGTGATGGCTGCTCAAAAGGAATAGCCGGGATTGTGTTCAAGTGCGCCCAGTGCACCAATTATCATTTGTGTGCATTTTGTTACGGTGCGAATCTGCACGATTTGGAGCATTCATTTGTAAGATATACCACGCCTACATCATTGGGAGTCCAAGTGCCTCCACGGAAGGGTTCACAGCGCATTCAATTACGTGGAATCTTTGTGGGTTCAAAGGTTGTGCGAGGACCCGACTGGGAGTGGAACGACCAGGACGGCGGTGAGGGTAAAACTGGGCGTGTTATGGAAATTCGTGGCTGGGACAATGAATCTTGTCGCAGTGTAGCCAACGTCTCTTGGGTAACCGGTTCAACAAACGTCTATCGCCTTGGCCACAAGGGCAACGTGGATCTTAAATATATAGCAGCTACTTGTGGTGGTCATTACTACAAGGATCACATGCCTGTCCTGGGTCAACCAGAGGAACAGCAACCGATCGTGAACATGGTTAAGCCCAGCTTCTCTGTGGGAGATCGTGTAAAAGTCTGCTTGGAGGTGGATGCATTGATGAAGCTACAACAAGGACATGGTGGTTGGAATCCTCGCATGGTCGAGCATCTAGCCAAGTTGGGCACTGTGCATCGCATCACCGAAAAGGGCGACATACGGTAATTAATAAAAGAATCTATAGATATGATCTACTTTATAACTATACCTATTTGCAGTGTTCAATACGAAAATTGTCCCAATCGTTGGACATTTCATCCCGCCGCTCTTGTTAAAGTTGTATCGTTTCGTGTCGGCGACTTGGTTACAATTATCAATGATGCACACAAGGTCCAACAGTTACAGAAAGGACACGGCGAATGGATTGACATCATGCGCTATGTAAGTTGTTCGCAGACTCTGTTGTCCACCTAGCTAAAGAAAACTAGTAGCAAACACTACAGTCAAAATAAACACAACTGTTAGAAAACAATACAAAGTAAAAAAATCGACCCGAATTTTTTGTAGCTTGTAGCATCACTGTTCTACTCATTTTTCCAACTCTGGTCTAAAATTCTTTCTTGAATAAGTTCCTTATTTATGATTCAAATTCATATTCTGAACTATACATATTATACATACAGTTTCTGTTACTAAATTTTCAACTGCGAAAAGAATTTTGTTATGCTTACGCCCATTATTTCAATGTCCGTATAAGCTTTATTTGATACATATCTTTGACATTTGACATTGTTTTCAATGCATTTTATGTCAGTTTATCATTATAATAGTTATTTTAGACCTTATAAGGGTTCCTACATACAAACCAAGGTTAGGGTTTCTAGCGTGTACAGTGTCTAAGTTCTAGGAGTTCATACATACAGACAGATTACAGTAATTATATTAAAATAGACAGAAATTTAATTAAAACTAGAAATAACAAGTTCAGCAAATTTGTTAAGGGAACAAGGATTTTACAAATTCAATTCTTTTTGAAAAACTTATTAGAACAGGAAATAAAAAAAGATTTGAACTAATAATATTTAAGCGTTGTGACTAGCTCATTAACTTTTACAAGAGAAATTTTGAAGAGCTAGGGTGTAAGATAATAATCTTCAAGTCTTTTGTCTTCGGAAGACTTTATATTTTAGGGTGTAAAACAGATTTAATGTTTAAAAGTTTGGTGGTCGTTTAAAATGAATAAGCTACAAGTTAATAAAAATCGTTTCTGCTCTTCTTTAGGCTTTGGGCAAACTCTGCAAGGTGGTGAAGGTTTACTCTGATGGCGATCTGCGCATACAGCAATTGCATGATGGTTTCGAATGGACTTTAAATCCAAAATGCGTTAAATTGGAGCGTTCACCATTGGCGACGGCAGCGGAACGTTCCAATAGCATGATGGACTTGAGTCATCGCCGTACGGATCATGTGATGACGCCACTTTCAGGTCTCTCCGGTAGTTCTGTGGCCGATAAGTTGGTTCGCGAGGCAGCCCAGGGTCACTTGGACTTTGTCAAGCAATATCTGGATGTAAATCCTAGTCAGGTGGATGTGATGAGTGGCGGCAAAGCTTGCATACAGGTTGCCTCACATCAGGGCTACGTCGAGCTGGTTACTTACCTCATCTCGAAGAGCGCCAACGTCAACGTTGTTGACAAGGAGGGCGACTCTGCGTTACACTACGCGGCCTTTGGCAATCAGCCGGAAACAATGCGTGTCCTGCTCGAGCACGGTGCCGAGGTGAACTTCCTTAACTCCAGCCACTGTTCGGCATTGCACATTTGTGCGCACAAAAAGACACCACACTGTGTCCGTGAACTTCTCCAGCACAATGCCAATGTTAATATACAGGATTCTTATGGAGACACTGCTCTTCATGATGCCATCGGCAAGGAGAATACGGAGGTTGTGGAGCTGCTTTGCAGTGCGCCTAATCTAGATTTTACGGTAAAGAACAATCGTGGCTTCAATGTGCTTCATCATGCGGCACTCAAGGGCAACGTTGTGGCAGCTCGTCGCATTCTTCAACTGTCGCGTCAATTGGTCAACGTACGGAAGGACGATGGATTTGCTGCACTGCATTTGGCAGCACTCAATGGGCATGCACAGGTCGTGGAAACATTGGTAACGGAGGGACAGGCGGAGTTGGACATTCGCAATAATCGGCGTCAAACGCCATTCCTGCTTGCCGTGTCGCAGGGACATGCGGGAGTCATTGAACGCCTGGTAAAATTATCGTGTGACATTAATGCCAAGGATGAGGATGGCGACAATGCCATGCATTTATGCGTCATCAAGAAGTCAAACCTGCAGCAGGCAGCTGAACCAGCACAGGAAGAGGCGTCCGAAATTCACAAGTTCTTCATCAGTCTGGCACAGACAAGCGTGCGCAACGAGGATCGTTTAATGTATAGCATCCTAATCTATCTATCGCGTCATGGCTGTCGTGTGGAACTCAACAATGCCAATGCCAGTATTTTCGAATGGATTACAGATCGGAATATACGACAGTTGATCTTTGGCCAGCAAACAGCCGGCGGAACTGAGGAATCAACCGGAATAACGACAACCGCACCGACGCCCCTACAGCGTAATATGCAAGCTCTGGATATAAACACATCGGATGATGCGGCAGCTGTTGTTGAAGTTGGTGAAGATGCAGCAGCAACGGCAACGTCAGCGACAGCTTCAACATCCTCGACACTACCTCCTCCAGTAACGCAGCCAAAGCCCAGCGAGGCGGCACCATCGCCAGGCAACAAGAAACTCAATTCGGATGCCACTGCCCCCACCACAAGTGTTTCGCCTCAAGTGGCGCCACGCAAGAAAGCACCAAAGCCGCCACTCCCGGCATCAACAACAATATGCAACACTGCTACAGTGGAAACAAATCCTATGCCTCAGGTTGTGATCGGTGGAGCAGCTGCAGCTGGAGCAGCAATGCCGGGCCTAAACTCTGGACAACAGGAGTGCATTGTGTGCAACGAGCCGTTGCAACTGGTGCGCTTTGGTAAGCAACATTTAATCTACATCCCCTTAGTCACTACTAACTGTTATGTTCATTTGCAGAACCATGTCTGCATCAGATTGCTTGCGAGATATGCGGCATTCGGATGAAGAAGTGTCTGCGCTGTGGCGTTGTGATTGAGAGGCGTTTGGATGCAAACGGTCGACAGGTTGTTGGCCAACAATTGACCTCCACATCATCGCCCAGTGACCAGACGCGTTTACCATCTGGAGATCTGCTGCGATATCTGGAAAACAAGGTTCAGGAGTTTGAGGAGTCACATTTTTGTGGTATATGCATGGAGCGCAAACGTGATGTGGCCTTCCTTTGTGGCCATGGCGCCTGCTCCCACTGTGCGGAGACTCTGCGCACATGCCACATGTGCCGCAAGACGATACTAAAGAAGATAAACCTATACTGAGCAGTGATCTGATCAGTTTACTGCAATTGCAATTTGCAACCAAAGTGGCTTGTATATATTATGATCAAATTTATAGTTTTCATAATTGAATATGTCATCGTGTCTGATACCATATTCAAATATGCGTTTAATTTCAAATTTACTCCCATTGCAACATATTATTTATTTCGCTCCAACGTATTTTTTTTGATTTTTAACAATCTATCGATGGCATTATACATATATTATAAAAAAAATCATTTTTGCACACCGTACCCACACAATTGTCTAGTTTATTAGCCTCGTTTAGCGAACAACGAAAAACTAACTAAATACGATTAGATGTTTAATAACATAGGCATTTAAATTTTAAACACTTGTGTATTTAAGTTACTTTTTAAACATTTCAGTTCCGACTAGAAGGGTAAGTTTGACATCTGGATTAATAGCCGTTATCGCATTCGATTGGTATTTCTGTGAGGAGCTGCCATGTGCCGACCAGTCAACTTCATATGTGGGGGTGTGCAAGGACTTTAGATGGGGGGCTGCTATTAGGCACGCGTGCTAGTGCAAAATTGGTTTATTTTTATCATTCAGAGATAGCCCAAAATAAATAGGTGATACAAGAATAGCAATAGAATTTCCTTTTAAAAGGCGTGGGAATGGCGGAAGGACGAAATACAAAGATTTTGATTCCAAAACTATGCTAAGGGCAATTCGATTTAATTGCACTGCAGTTATTAAACATTTGCAAACACACAAAAACAGACACACACACACACACACAGCAATACCACGCAAAAAATTGTAGTTCTAAAAAAGAGGCGCTAGCAAACAAGAGGTGGCGCCAGAATTGGACACACCTGACAGCTCTGGTCACCGAAACCGAGTGACCCCCGAAATTTTGTCGATTGGACACTCAAGAAATTCACTCGAAAATAAAAATCATTGAAAATTTGCAGACATTTTTTAAGTTCCAAAACCCCGAATGTTTTTTTTCTACCTATGTTGTCTAACGTCGAAAAAAATGTGTCGTCACCTTTTGCCTGGGTAGCGCTAACATAAATACGCCACCTATGGTTTACTTTAATAAACACATTGTTATAGAAGAGTGGCAAGTTTGGTCATTTGTCTGTTGTAGTGTTTGGATTATATCGATTTTCACCCTTTTCGATATTGTCGATATTTTGACTTGGACTATCGATAATCGTCGTTTTTTTTTAAATAATTAGAACAAATTGTTTAATAAAAAACGAAATAAAATTAAAGTAACCAAAATAAATTGCTAATTTTCTAAATTAAAGCCGGTTTTTTTGGAATTTGTTGTGCTGCATTTTCCTGTACGAAAACTTTTCGCGTACCCAAAAGCGAAAAGGATCCAAAAATATGAAAAATGTTTTTGACGCGGACCTGCAAATGCGCCACCAAAAAACCATACTGTCGACCTTTGGAACTATGGAATTTGATACTAGCGCCGGCCCAAGAGAGCCCGTCTAGTTTTGGAACTAATTACCAGAGAATTACAGAATGAAAGACGGCGACAATATCGATATTCCCCATTCAAACAAATATCGTGCATAAATATTGATTTATCGATATATCAATACTTTCTCAACAGTCCTAGAAAAAACACACACGTCACAATATTACAAAAAATATATACGCAATTATAGAAACACAGCCAACTATGCCTAAACAATTGGCTGATTTGCAGCCTTCTAAGTTTAAATTTTATCAGAAAGTTGCTCTCGGCATTCTACTTGCAGCCATAGTGCTTTCCTTGCCAGAATTATGTCAGAGTCAAGGCAATCCCAGTTTTAAATACTCCCGCGAAGCAAATGAAAATTTTGATTCCAAAAATGCTCCGCCGACACATCACGATCATCATGACCATGATCATGATCACCATGGACACCACCACGATCATGACCATTATGGACATAACGACCATCATGAACATCATCAGGCAAAGCCGGCACAGTTGGGTAAGCTGCCGATAAGAGCGACAAGTGCGAATGGTTACTGTGATCTCATTTTCTACAGATATGAAGAGCATTTGGCTGCATTCAATTGGTTCTACATTGCTTATCAGTGCCGCTCCCTTTGTGCTGCTCTACATCATACCGCTGGACAATAGCGATGCGATGAAACCACGACTGAAAGTACTTCTTGCCTTTGCATCTGGGGGACTATTGGGTGATGCATTTCTACACTTGATTCCACATGCCACACATCCACATAGTCATGGTGAGCACGGGCATAGCCACGACCAAGCTCATGACCATCATCATCATCATGAGGAAGGCGAGGGTCATGCCCATTCGCATGATATGAGCGTTGGCCTTTGGGTTCTGGGCGGTATCATTGCCTTTTTGTCTGTGGAAAAATTAGTACGGATTCTAAAGGGCGGCAATGGTGGACATGGTCACAGTCATGGCCCTCCGAAACCCAAATCAGCTCCCAAGGAAAAGGAACCAGCATCTGGAGATAAGAAAAAATCATCAACAAAGCCAAGCAAGGCAGTTGCAAAGAAAGTTGACGACGAGGGAGAGGTGGAGATATCGGGCTACTTGAATTTGGCTGCAGACTTTGCGCACAACTTTACTGATGGCCTAGCCATTGGGGCTTCCTATCTGGCTGGCAACAGCATTGGCATAGTTACCACAATAACCATACTGCTGCACGAAGTGCCGCATGAGATTGGCGACTTCGCAATCCTCATCAAATCTGGCTGCTCACGTCGAAAGGCCATGTTGCTGCAGCTGGTAACAGCGTTAGGTGCCTTAGCTGGCACTGCAATAGCTCTATTGGGTGCTGGAAGCAGCGATGACACCTCGGCACCTTGGGTGTTGCCCTTCACAGCCGGTGGTTTCATTTATATAGCCACGGTCAGTGTTCTCCCAGAGCTATTAGAAGAGTCAACGAAGCTCAAGCAATCCTTAAAGGAAATTGTTGCGCTTCTCACTGGCGTGGCTCTTATGATTGTTATTGCCAAATTTGAATAGCTCTAGCAGCTTAGCGGTAGCAGGATGATTTAATATATCTACTCTTAGTTTGTGTGTCCATTTAATTATTTAAATATAAAATTAAATTTAAAACTGCTAAATATTTGGGCATCAAAATAACTGTATGATATAATGTTAAAAGATCTTAAAATTTTGAAATATGAATTTCTTTCGGGATCGACTTAATAATTCAATACAACAATTTTCAAGAACAATTTATTTGTATGTTTAAGTTACTTTTCTGATAGTTCTCTTGCTCGCACTTCTAGCCTTTCATGCTTGATTTAATCTCATTAAGACAATACTCGGCCTGCTCAATTGCATCGGCGTTCTCATGACTTTTACCCGTTTTCCATGCAAGTTTGCAAAAATTTTCGGCTTCTTTCAGAAGACCTTCTCGCAGATATACTAGTCCTAGATTAGCCTGAATAATACCTTCTTGTGTATCGTCCTTTAGCTCCTTGGCTACTGCCAGTGCATGTAAGAGGGTCTTTTTGGCTTCGGCGTAGTTTTCAAGCTGTCAATTTAAAATATTGTAATTACTTGGAGGGCAGATGAGTTCCTTTTATACGTACATTAACGTAGGCTACGCTAATGTTATTCAAAATTGTCACTGAAGCATCGTTAAGGGTACCATACACACCCATAAGAATATCAAGGGCCTCTTTGAATAAATTTTTCGCCTCTTCGTATTTACCTTGCTTCATTAGCAACTGGCCAAACCTGTGGGATTACAAATATATTTGAATTGAAACTAATTAAGGTTATCATAATGTTTGACTGCAGGAAAGCATGGAACAACCTTCAATACCAATTCTTTGTTAGGCCATATAGCTCTAGTACGTCATTGTCTTCCGGGAGACTCTTTACCAGCTTGGCAAGCCTATGCAGTGTCCATGTGAAGCCTTGAAAGCTTTTCTCAAATTCACCTTGCAGCTGCGACATATGCGCTATTTTCGAGCTTATGTGCAAAATTTTGGGACTATCCTCTGTATGCCCATCAGACATTAATCTTCTCATGACATCAACAAACAACTTCTCTGCTTTCTTAAATTGCTCACGTTCCATGGCCAAATTGGCCATCAAGTCGTAGACATAAGTAATACCTTTTGCCGACTGCATATCTTGGGCCATACGAAGTGCGAGGTGCAACATCTGCTCCGCCTTGTCATATTGATCATTCTGTATGCAGATAATCGAGCGTTTAATAGTGTTAACCAATTTTGTTTCGGGTGTTTCTTCTTGGTCCTTGTCGCTGCTGTCTCCAAGGAAACTAAAGCTAAACGCTGCCGTGAACAGTAAGCTTGGATGTGGAAGGGGCGAAGAGCGGGACGAACGTTCATGGTGCTCCCGCTCCCGCCTTGGGTAAAATTTTAGTAACGATCGTGATTCTTCTGAGTTCAGCTTGTAATTGTTTTGGGCTCTGATTGAATAGTCATTTGGATTGGCATTCACACCGCGCACATATCTCAGGCCGGCAAAAAGTTGAGTTAATTTATTAAAGTTTTTTACTATCATTTTGTAATCAATTCATTTTACAAACAAACGTAGCAAATTTTTTGATACTTTTTATTGGTCGTAATTACGAAATATGCGTCATTTTAGTGTTGTAAAGAGACTGGTTGTAAAAGTGTAGCCTAACGTTTTAGAAAAATATATATTAATTAATAAATTTAAAACTTGTCATTTTAGTTATTAATTTATGTCAATTTAATACTACGGGTGTTCTTTAAATTTAAGAACTGACAGCTTAACTACCGATGGCTTTATTGTGATATCGGTATAAAAAATAAGTTTCCTGTCAAAAATTTGTATAATTTTCCCAAAAGATTATTAATAATAACAAAATAAAATTAATACATTCTATAAAATCGCGGCACCTCATAGGCTCATACATATCGAATATATAAATCGATAACAAGAACGTGCGATAGTTTAGAAACATTGATTACCTCAAAAATCAACCCTATCCTTGATGGCGGATTGACGCTTTTCGCTGGCAACAAAATTTTCCTTGGCAAGAAAACGAAAAGGTTGCACGCCGCAAAATAAAGAAATAATTGTGCGTGCGTACTGTTGACGTTCAAAACAAGTGCAATAGCATTTTCTTTTCAGTGTTTTTATTAGTGGCATTAGTGTGCAGGAAGCATTTTTTTTACAGCTATGAGACGTCGTAGCGAGCGAAAAAAATCTTCATCGCCTGCACCTTTGCCGGCACGTCGCAGTCGCCGATCGCGAAAGATATCGGAAAATGAAAAAACTGAGGATGAGCCGCTAGCAGAGAAGATAGAAGATACAAAAGCGCCTTCGAAAGCGGCATCTATAATTGAAGAAATCAATGAAGAACGAGGGGAGCGCGTCTCAAGTGACGAACATGCGGCATCATCGCCAGTGCGCAAAAGCCGCAGCACACGTACGACACCCAAAAAGCGTAACAGCACTAGTAATCAACGTGAGAAAAGCCCTGAACGGAAAGTGGATACAATACCGGAGGAAATAGAAAATGGTGCGGAAGCAGAAGCAAGTGGCGACAAGAGCGTCGATATCGATAACAAGCTATCGGTATCGCCAGAAAAAGAATCGGTCAAGAAGTCCGAAGAGCCGCCAGTTGAACATCAAAAGGAACCAAAACAGAAGGCCGAGAAACCAGAGAAGGAAGAGGAAAAATCACCTGAACAAACTATGGATCAACACAAAGATGTCGAAGGAAAGGACACGGACCTAGGAAAGGGAAAGGGTAGCGATGATGAGCGAGCCATGGAAGAGGTAAAAGTTGCTTCGTCTTTAAGCTTTACAGCAAGTAAGGATGAGGAACATCTAAAAACAACAAGCGATGTATTAGACATTCAAACAGAGGACGTTGAAGAGCGGAGCACTGACAGACTGGAGCAAGCAGAGAAGCCTAAATCGGACTCCACTAAGCCACATAAAACTGAGGAACAGAAGGAGAATCATAAGGATAATCGAGAGCAACCTTCGGATCAACCAGATAACAAGGAGGACCAAGCAGTCACCAACGATAAGCATGAATCCGTGTCGATTCAGCGATCCGTGCGTAAACGAAAATGGCTAAGCAAGAAGGTAGTTGAACGTGCTCAACCTGTGCTGGCCATTTCGACAGATTCCTTAAAGAACATCATATCCGATGTGGTAAATCCTTTACCTCTCAGTGATGTGCAGTTGGAATCATCGTCAGAGGAGGAAGGCCTTGTCACCAGTGACCATGAAACGGAAGAACGTTCTTCGTTGACGCCCGAGTTGCGAGTAACAAAAGAACGCGATGTGGGCAATGAGACGGATGAAGAGCAACACAAATCGCAGCAGTCGAAACAGATAAATGATAAAGAAACTGCAACCGTACAAGCTGTCGAGCCTGCGTCCAATGCCTCTGCTGCTGCCGCTGTTGCACGTTCTCCCAGCCCGGCACGTAATCGGGCCAGTCATGTGCTCTACATAACCAATTTGGTGCGCCCCTTTACTGTGCTGCAATTGAAGGGACTTTTGGCACGCACTGGCAAAATTGTTGAGGATGATGGCTTCTGGATTGATCGCATCAAATCCAAGTGCTATGTTGCATATGCCACAGAAGAGTAAGTATTTCGAGTCAAACTATACACTATTCGTACTAATAAAAAGCTTAATTTCATAAAATAGTGAAGCCATCGAAACGCGTCATGCTCTACATGGAGTTCGTTGGCCCGTCTCGAATCCCAAATGCTTGAATGTTGACTTTGGCAGTCGCACAGATATGGATCGTGCTATACAATCTACTAAAAATGAGACACCAAAGTATCCGCAGGACAATACCAGAGATAATCAGAATGCGGGCAATACTTGGTCACGCTTAGATGCTAGCGACAAAAAGGTAACTGTTTAAACTATGTCAATTGTAACTCTTTAACAATTGTTATATGTTGTATGACAGCCGGCACGACCTGTTCGCGAATGGGATGTGGGTAAGAAAGAACCCACAGATCGTGACAAATCCAGTAATGACAGACGCCGCAGCAGCAAGGAACGTATTGATTCACGATTGCGTGATTCGGAGCGTGGCAAAGTCGCAGATGATGCTGAACGTAGTGGCCAGGATCGCAAACGGTCAAGAGAACGGGATCGTGCGGGACGCGAACGAGAACGCGAGCGCAGTGATCATCATGGTCATGGTCGAAGCAGAAGCAGCTCACCAGGTAAGCAGCTGTCCCACTAATTCACAAGCAATACTTACACAAATATTTGCTTTACATAGCGTTAAAGTCGAGAAAGAAGGAGAATGAACCACCAATCAGACTATTAGATGATTTATTTCGCAAAACCAAGGGCACACCTTGCATATATTGGCTGCCCTTGACGCCGGAGGCCGTAAGTAATTAAATAAACCATACTCCGCTGTGTGACTGATGACTTAAAACATTATGATAGATTGCTGAGAAGGAGGCTTTCCGTCAAAAGCGCATCGAGGAGCACAAACAGCGAATAAAGGAACGTGAAGAGCGTCAAAAGGAGCGTGAACGTGAAAAGGATCGCGATCGTCAACGAGATACACGTCGCAATCGCTCCAATGACCGGCGACGTTCTCGTAGTCGCGATCGAGAGCGACGTCGTTACTAGGCCGTAACTAATATACAAACAACAGAAAATAAACAAACAAATGAAGTCATCTCGACAACCAATTTAAAAAAAAAAAACAAATCACAAGCAAAAACAGCAACTTAATTTCGAGGGGTGCTTAATGAAGCCCAATTATATTAATTTCTTCTTTTTGAACTTTTAGAATGTTCCGAGTTAAAATATTCAACTTGAAGTAGGATCGCTATAAACCAATTTAATCCACTTTACTTCAAATTGAATATTTTTCCAAAGACTCGCAAAAGCCTAACAATGAGATTTCAATTTCTTTTTTTCCCTCTATATTTGCTGTTTTATATACCTACATATATGCATAACTTGATTTGATTTCTTTCCCAAATGTAGCTTTTTACAGCGCGAATCCTCAACAACAACAGCAGCAACAGCGACAACAATAGCAACATGAACAGGCGTCGCACATGGATATTGTCTTTGTCCGGAGTCCACAAAAACTCTTGCCGCAAGTGTTTATATATTTCGCCTATACAATACATACATAACTTTATATTCAAACAGTAAATGCAAAACAACTGAATAATTGTAATTAATTGAAATTTTAATGAACTTAGAAATATAACTTAAATCACAAAAGGCAAGTTTGTGACCATGCCGAAATATCTCTCTTTCATCTATACTTTTCTTTCGCTATTTTTGTTATCTTTTATGTTAAAAAGGAGTTGCAATTTTTGGATCTTAGAATTTGTTTTAGTTTTAAATTTATATAATAAACGAAACTAGTTTCTAGTAAAACTAGTTTTCCCATCATAAATCTAGAGGTGTGTTTCAGATTTAGTTTACAACAAATGCGACTCGTTTAAAAAAATTTTATTTTTATTTGATTAATAAACATTGAAAAACTCAAAGCAAATGGATAATTGTAAACGTATATATGTAAAAAAGTCCACTTTGCCTTTAATTTATATTAACGTTAAACGTTAAAACGTCGAAATGGGGAAATATAAAGGCTTGTAAAATTGATTTATATTACAAACAAAATTTGTATTAAGATAGAGAGCTCTATTATAATTTATAGTTAGTTAGTAAATAGGAAAACTCTTGTCGACCTGCTTTGTCCAAGCATGCAGTCCACCTTCCAAGTCTCTTATGGAATGATCCGGAAAACGATTCTTCATGTGCTGCACGGCAATTTGTGAATCGTTGCCTCTTCGACATACCACTAAAATGGGAAAGTCCTTGCTTTCAAATTGTTGACCAAACTGCTGGAGGTAGCTGTCATCCAGAACTTGCGCCAATGGCACATTGACTGCGTTGGACAACTGGCAGATCTCAAACTCGGCTGGGGCACGCACATCAATCAGCAAATGTTTATTGGCCTGGAGCAACTGATAATCCATAACATTAATACGCTCTTCTGGCTCGAGGAGATGCAGCGGATTGTCTTTGTCGTTAGCACGCATGCCACAGAATACCTCATAGTCAATGAGCTCAGTTATCAGCGGTTGGGCAGAGCAAATGTGACAATTTGGTCGCTTGCTCCGTATTCTTATATTACGGAATTGGCAGCTGCTGCCATCAAAGATAAGCAAACGGCCAGCCAATACGTCACCCAAGCCTACAATTATTTTGATTGCCTCCAGGGCTTGCATGGCGCCAATAGTGCCAGTAACAGCACCCAAAACACCCCCATCACCACAATTAGTTACTGCCTCCGGCGGAGGAGGGACTGGATAAATGCAGCGGTAACACGGTCCCTGGACACCGTAGTTGTACACTGTGAGCTGACCATCTAGTTTGAGGGCACTGCCGGAGACCAGCGGCAGGTGCAGCATCACACAGGCATCGTTTAGCAGATAACGCGTCGCCACATTGTCACTGCAGTCCAGTACAAGATCGTAGTCACGCAGTATGTGGAGCGCATTCGATCTGTTCAGCAGACGCGTGTGACACGTGATTTGGCAATGCGGATTTAAATCAAGCAATGCAGTGCGTGCCGATTCCGCCTTGGACATACCACAGCGAGACACTGTGTGTAGTGTCTGGCGGTGTAGATTGCTGCGCTCCACATGATCATAGTCGACCAGGCCTAAGTGACCACATCCTGCTCCAGCAAGATATTGTGCTGCTGGACATCCCAATCCACCCATGCCAACAATAAGCACTGCGCTGACCTTAAGCTTTAGCTGCCCGTTAATTCCAAAGTCAGGTAATATTAGTTGGCGACTGTAACGCGTGATGTCATCGTTTGAAAGCTTTAATTCGTTTTGATTAAATGTGACTGCGGGTGCATTTTCTGTTTTTTCCTGCAACTCGAGCAACTGCTGTTCCTTTGCATACAATGATGCCCTTAGATCGGCAATTTCCCAACGCAGCCTTTCCTTTTCGGTATCCAGAGCATCATCACCACTCATTGTTGGTATGTTGACAAATGCATTCACTGCAAGGCGAAAATATTAATAATGGACTACTTGTTTACCAACCAGGTCGCCATCTGTTAATGACACAGAGTTGCCAGAGCATTTAAAAAAATGTTCGATAATACTGGCGATAACCAAAAACAGCTGATCACAGGCACAGTCAGCCTGCATGCATATAATTTTCTAAGTTGACTTATTTACAATTACCTAATCATAAATTAAAACACGAAGAAACATATGTCTTGGTTTACCAGCACATGTCAAAAGCTGTGGAGCGTAGGTGTATTCGCCGCAAAAACTAAACCGCTGGCGTTGACCTCCTTTACCACAACTGTGCGTCAGCTTTCGCATGCCGAACGTCGGGCACGCGGTCCCACTGTGCGACGATATGGCTACAAGGACAAGCTGTTCCAGAGCGGACTGTTGCCTCATTTAGATAATGGACAAAAGCTGCCCATGCCCGTGTATCGACCCAAGAATGCATGGTCAGAGAAGCGAGCTCTGTTTGGGCAAAACGACTATATCGACATATTGGGGAACGACCGTGTGCATCCCACACGTGTGCTATACTCGGTACCGTCCTGGCTGCGTGGCGTCTCGGGCAATGAGTATCAAGTGCTACTGCGGAAGCGTCGTCTCATGGAGAAAACCAAGTATCCAATTGCCCGACCGACCAAGTGGAGGGACATGGAGAAGCGTATCTTGTATCTATACAGATTCCTTAATAGAAAAACAAAAACAGGATTCTCCAAGCAGTAATCTTACAGTCTTAAGTTGAATAAAAAGTTTCTTTTTATTAAAAGTGCGTGTGTGTGCTTATTCAAGCAGTATTCGCGCTTCCTCTCCATCAATCATGATCTTTTGTCCGTTGTAAAGACAAAACTCTCGCTTGACGTGCGCAAAAAGCAAATCCGTAATTAGGAATATTTGACCCGTGCAAAAGGCGAGCGTAGCACCAAAATAAAAGTTAGCATTTGCTGAGCCAGCGTAGATCCACAGATGCCACAAAGCTCCCATCATGGACAAGGTGATGAGAAAGAAAGTAAATACCACAAAGCCATGTGCCATGACTATAAGTTACAAAAATCCAATTCTATAGGTAGTGTTTTGGGATTTGGAAAATAGTTTCTACTCACATTTCCAGCACCGACGCCAGAGCGGCAATAAAGCCAAATAGAAGCCAACATCACCCAGACTAGGATAAGCACGAAAGACCGTCATGAGTGCAATCAGCACTGTGGCCAGTAACATAGGTTCCTTGCGTAACTTTATGGACAGAGGGACTAAATACAGGACGGTTGCATTCAATTGGAATGTAATTAAAAACATTGTGCGGAAGTGCTCAAACATTTCGGTGAAGAAATACCAAAACAATCCAATATTGGGTTGCAAATCACGAAAGTAGAAGCTGAAAAATGAATGAAAATAAGAATTAGGTGTCAAATTACATATTCTTAATTCAACATACATAAATCCAAGTGTGCCATCCATAAAGTTCCAGCTGTTCATCACCCAGAAGTTTGC
This sequence comes from Drosophila neotestacea, assembly GCA_035044365.1. NCBI lineage: Eukaryota > Metazoa > Arthropoda > Insecta > Diptera > Drosophilidae > Drosophila > Drosophila neotestacea. Next base: position 809,870 of record JAWNMD010000660.1, read on the forward strand.
GCCAGCTATGGCCAAACAGCAGCTCACAAACATGATGAATATGCTTAAGCCCCGACAGACATTGCGGCCTGCAAAGGTTAACAGTAGTGGGGCAATGAGCACAACTGGATAGAGGCTACGCACAGTCTCAAAAGCGAGTAGTACGAGGCAAACCAGTAGTTGGCGCCTGATCAGTGCATATAGATACGTTGCCAGCAAGAGATTACTCAGCACCGTAGAGGTGAGTCCAATGCAGCTCATTACGGTTAGTGGATTGAATAGATAGGCAACTAGGACCATTTTTGATATGTCATAAGTATCCTTGTCACTGTACTGAAGTTCCGCCGAATCTTTATGGTAGTCCTTTAGCCATCCCAATCGCTTTTCCTCCATTTTTCGTTCAACAAAACGACGGCTCATCGAGTACAGCAGGGTAGCAGTGCACAAATCTAAGATAATATATAAGAGCGGTAGGAATTGCGCATAGTTTATCAGAATGCCAGACAGGGCCTTCAGGAGTAGCGGCGTCTCATGAACAAGGTCTCCTTTGTAGGGATCAATCCCTTGCTGAAGCAGAAAAACTCCTTCTTGCACTGGAAACGAATTACGATAAAGACTAAGTGAAAAGTTATTAATGGAAATGCGTACTTACAGCGCTTAAATGAGTTTAAGGGAGTTGCAAATTCAACGCGATTGCCGATAAGGGATGCCAAGGAGGTGCGACTAAAATACAGACGCACGGCACCGCCCAATAAAAGTAGCTTGTAGCACTTGTAGTCCATGACTTCCAGGAAATTGAGATCTACCGCTTCAGTTTAGTTTAAGCGACACACATAATACTTTAAAAACTACTTTTGCGTTTAAAGACAGCTTTTTACAACAACAACAGATGTTTGCCAATCGGTAAATCTTGATTAAGAGCTATTCGATATCCAGGCACACTGCTATCGATAAAACAAAATGCTTTGCTTGGCAAGTCATCGAATAGGTACTAGTTCGATTAGTTAAATTTACTATAAGAGAGCGTTTCGATATATTTTAAGGTATAAATTTCCTTTGAGATTGCGTTCCTTCGCTATTCTGTTGCATTAGTTTAGTCAGTTTATTAAATCGTTTGAGTCTGTTTTTAATAGTTGAATAAAGCAAGGCAAATCGCATGAAATGGCTGGGAAAAACAAATTTAAGAAAATAGCCGCAAAGTCAAACGCGTTTAAGGAGATTACAGAAAACTTTGACGAGTTGGTCAAGCACGCCGAGCGCTTTTTAAAGTTTGTTTTCATTCTTTTTGATCCGCGCACGTGTTCGTGATGTTAAAAATTTAAATTGTTTTCTTGCAGGCCACAGCCGGATCAAGTTGATGCCATTCATCAGCTCATACAGCAAACATATGGTGTGTGCATCAGTAGCGATGTGGACAATCAAAAGGATTTTTTGCCTGAGCTGGTGCTTGAGCAGATGGATGAGGAACAAATTTGGCAGCAATTAGAAATACGCAACGATATAGTATTGTCCCAATTTTTAAAACAAACTGCTCAACTTACAGCTATTCGGGAGCAGAATTTGGGAATTGAGCTTGACGACAAAGACGAAGATGAAGAAATCTTGTCGGAAGAGGAAAGGGAGCAGGAGAGCGAAGCAGGCGAAGAGTTGACGGATGAGGAGCATCAATCAAAGTTGGAAGACTCTGATGGTATCAATGAACGACCATCAGCTAAATCTAATTCAAATCAAACTAAATCGAAAAGAGGCAAAAAAGGGAGAAATTCGGTGGTTGATGACACATTTTTCAAACTGGACGAAATGAAACAGTTTTTGGAGCAGGAAGATGCCAAAGAAATGCGGAGGCATAATAGCAAAAACCCAATGAACGATTCAGAGGTCATTGATCATTTTGCAGAAGATTTTGGAGTTGGTGAGGAATCGGACGATGATAATAATGTTAATGTGAATTATGCCGACTTCTTCGAAATGGATGACGAGTTGCAAGAGGAGGCACAGAAGCTGCAGAAGGACAAAGACAGAGAGTATTTTAATGATAATGACAGCGAGGATGAAGAATTGGAAGAAAGTGATGAGGAACAGAATGATGATAAGCAAACAAAAGATATAGACAGTGAAATCGACGAGGCTGACTTTGTTGCCCAAAGTGGAGTTGAACCGGCTAGCGATACGGATTCTGGATCGGACAAAGATGCAGAGATAAACTCAGCTGATGAAGCTGAGAATGAAAGCGAGAAGGACAAGAGCTCAGCTCCACAGTCGTCCAATGAAATGCGTGAGGTGAGACTGCTGCAGCGCATACGAGACTATGAGGATGTTGTGCTTGGCGATAAGCCCTGGCAGCTAAAGGGTGAAGTTCAGGCTGGAAGTCGGCCACAGAACTCGCTTTTGGAGGAAATATTAGAGTTTGATTCGACGAGACGGCCTGTTGCAGCCATTACAGAAGAACAAAATGAAACTATCGAGGATATAATAAAGCAACGCATTCGAGATAAAGCCTGGGATGATGTGGTACGCACGGTTCGACCCGTGCATACGCCACAGGAGTATCGAAAACAGTTAGTGCTCGATCAGGAAAAATCAAAACAGTCTTTGGCACAAATTTATGAAAAGCAATATCAGCGTGAGTTGGACAAACTAGATCCCAATCGTGAGGCCGAAGACAGCATAGCTCCAGAGCCAAAGGAGCATCAAGAAATCAAACGCGCCATGCGCTCCCTGTTCCTCAAGCTAGATGCCCTCTCCAATTTCCATTTCACCCCCAAGCCTGTGGCGCCCGAGATTAAGATTGTAACTAATACTCCCGCCGTGCACATGGAAGAGGTGGCTCCAGTGGCAGTCAGCGATGCTAAGCTGCTGGCTCCCGAGGAGGTCTTCCGCGGTCCTAAACACACTCCGCTGGGCAAGACGGAGCGCACGCGTACTGACAAAAATCGTGAACGACGAAAGAAGAAGCAAAAGCAACGTGCCATCAACTCCGCCGTAGAAATGCGTGATCTACAGCGCGCAAAAGAGGGTAAGGCACCTTCACAAAGAGAGGCGAACGCCAAGCTGCTTAAATCTATCACGAATAGTCGTAATGTATCAAAGGTGAGTTAATAATTTAATTATAATTTATTAATATTTATCTCTAATCTGGGTTCTATTTTTGTGCAGATTACGAACAGCAATGATCAGGGCGCACTTAAATCATCAAAGGCATTCTTTAATAAGCTGCAGGACACAACAACAGCCACATTGGCGACTACGGGATGCAAACGTCCCAAAAAGGACATATCTAAAGCAAATGCTAAAAAACTTAAACTGTAACTGTATATGTAAGGTCTTTAATGCATACATGTTAATTATATTTGCTTAGTTGCTGCCGGCGAAGAAGCTTTTGGTCTTAGTTTTTATGACGCTCAACATCAGTCACGTGTCGTCGAATACATCAACTCCTCACGGGGCCTTTGCAGAAATGCTTTGAGTTTACAAAGAATACTTTAATTTGAGGCGCCATGGGAGCTGCCATGTGCCGACCAGTCAACTACATATGTGGGGGTGTGCAAGGACATTTGATGGGGGGCTGCTATTAGGCACGCGTGCTAGTGCAAAATTGGTTTATTTTTATCATGCAGAGATAGCCCAAAATAAATAGGTGATACAAAAATAGCAAAAGATTTCCCTTTTAAAAGGCGTGGGAACGGCGGAAGGACGAAATACAAAGATTTTAATTCCAAAACTATGCTAAAGGCAATTCGATTTACTTGCACTGCAGTTATTAAACATTTGCAAACACACAAAAACAGACACACACACACACAGCAGTCGCTAACGCAAATGTAATGATTTAAAGTCGCGCCAATTCCATCACTTTGCAGCACTATCAAAATTATCGAAATCTACCATCGATAGTTATTTTGATAAAATTATATCGACTAAGCGCACCAAACGATAATTCTGTTCATTTGCACGTGTTGGCGTGTTTTGTGTTTAGGTTTTTATTAATTTTTAATAAAGAATTAAAGATGGTGAAAGTCCAGAAGCCTCAGCCGAAGTCTCTGAGCAAAACCCAAAAAGCTGACGGCATTTTCAAAGAAAAGTCAAAGGCGACCAAAGAAAAACAAAACACAAAAGCATCTTTAAAATTGGTGTCAGCCTTTTCTGAAGTATCTGATGTGAAATTAAAGAATAGTTCAAAAAAGTCTGAAGCTAAAAATGTAGAGAAGAAAGTGAAGGAAGCGTCTAAAACCAAACCTGATGCAGCTAAGGAAAAGTCAAAGCCGTCCAAAAAGCCATTGGTTTTAGCTCCACCACCATCGCCGGCTCCACAAGCACCAAAAGTAAAGGGCGGCAAGAAGAAATTGGGTAAAGCTGCTCCTGCATCACCAATTGCTCCAGCCCCAAAACCAAAAGGTGGTAAGAAGAAATCGGTTTTAGCAGCTCCACCATCACCGGTTGCAGCAGCATCGAAACCAAAAGTTAGTAAGAAGGTTGCACCTGTACCAGCACCTGAGAATGTGAAGTCTCAAAAAGGAAATCAAGCTGGAAGCATAAAGAAAAGCAAGGAAATAACTAAACCATCACCTGTCGTGAAATCCGAGAAAGTTGAAAAAAAGGTAGACAATCAGGCGACTGTAGAGAATAAATCTGCAAAGAAAGAGAAACAGCCAGATATCATTAAGCCCGCCACCAAGACCGTTAAGAAAGCGTCACTGCCGGTCAATCAAGCTCAAACTAAGCAGACAGAATTGGTAAAGGAATTAAAAAAGACAGGAAAGAGGCTGTCCGAGGGTAAAAAAGTAAAACCTGTCGCGAAAAAAGTGGCAAAAATTGCAGGTAATAAAGGCAAACTAAAGCGTGAAAAAAAACAAAAGGCTATTCAAAAGAAGCCTAAGAAAGTTGTTGAGCTGGACTATGAACTCAAGCCATTTGATGAGGAAAAATTCTTCGAAATTGTTAACGAATCAGTTGTGCATAAAATATGCGATGCACTTAAGACTCAAGTTACTGAAGAGGTCAGTAAACAAAAGGCAACATCGATATTTAGCGATTATCACTACATTCTGCAAGTGGCCTGTTATAAAATTTCCAGTTGCCCTAAGCGTGTTGTAAAATTGACGCTAAAGAATTCGCTAGTTGGACCGGAAGATGACGTTGCCATCATTGTGCCTGACTTGCAGCGAGGTGCCCGATTTGACTATGAACCCACCGTGCAATACTATGAAGATTTGTTCCGCGAGGCTGGAGTCGAGCAAAGGCTTTCAATAGTGCCATTCAATCGGTTACGTAATGATATGGGCACTTTTGAGGCGAAGCGCAAGTTCCTGAACAGCTACGATTATTTCCTTTGCGATGGACGAATCTCGGGTCAAGCCAGCGCTTTTCTCGGCCAGGTTAGTAACATCTTCAAGTTTATGAATTTAGCAACGATGTTATTTTGAATTTTTATTAGAAAATTTGAATAGGAGTTATTTAGGCCTGTTCCGATTTTGACTTTTTAATTACCTTCATTTAATAAATTGAATTTTTTACGTTGCATCTTACTTATGTTAAGTAGGTGAAAGTTCAATTAATTTGTATAATTAAAATTCAAATAACTTGTTTTACTTTAGGGTACCCAGAAGCCCCGCAATGTCCTGCACGCAGTTCACCTTAGCAAATCTAACCAGTTACCACAAGAGATTTCTCGTGCACTCAGTCGGACGGCTTACAGGCAACTATGCAAGGGCGATCTTACCGCCATTCCAGTTGGAAATCATGAGCACAGTGGCCAACAGCTTGCAGAGAATATTTTGACCGTTATTAAGCAGCTCCAGCAACATTATCCTGGGGGATTAGCCAATATTCGGTCTATGTACTTAAAAATCGACATTGTTGGCACCTCTTCATTGCCTTTGTATGTCAGCTTGTGCTCTCCTCCCGCGGATACGCCCTACGTCGTTGGTCCACGTGAGCAGCGTATGCTCAAGCTGAAGAAACAGGCTAATGAAGTGCTGTCTAAGTTCGCGCTTACGAAGGACGTTGGATTTGTAAAATTAACTGGGGATCAGGTGAAGTACAAGGCTGAGGTTCGCGAGAAGCGTCTTGCCTTAAAGGCCGCTGAGTCCACCAAGGATAACGATGAAGAAGAAACAGTTGTGCCAGCAAAGAAAGCACGCAAAGAAGCTGTGGTTAAGCCTGTCGAAGCTGATGACGATGAGGATGAAGAGAAAGAGGATGATGAAAATGACGAGGAGGATGAAGATGATGAGGAGGGGGAGGATGATGACGAAGATGAAGATGAAGATGAGGAAGAGTAAACTAGCGCCGTTGAAATATTTTTGCAATTCCTTAGTCTTTATATTTTATATGCCAATTACATTTTATATGTATTGCTAATGGATTATGAAAAACTATAATGTAATAAAAAATGTTTTATATAAGGAACTGAAACGTTTTTAACACTTTATTAAATATCTATTTTTTTTTGCAGTTATTTAAAATTAATCAACTATAAACTCAAGTGGTCGTTGAGAATCATGTGAAATAAAAAGTTATTGACTTTGTAATATTGCTAAAAAATATCGCACAATGGACTGAATTTAATTGATAAAATCAGATTCACATGTTCATTTGCATATGTGTAACGTTTTGCGGATCGTTGGAGTACGTGTTTAATGCAATTTGCATTCAAATGTTTTTGAATCATATGAAATATTTGTTGTCTTACAAATTTTAAATATATTAGTTTTAGTTGAATATTTTGCAATAAAATTAGTTTGGTTGTCCCCACTATTCTCTTGTGAACAGTTCCAGAGTGCATCCAGCTTTGTTTGTCTCAATTTGTAAGAATTATTATTTCGGGAATACAAAGGAAATGCTAAAATGCCAACAAGATATGCTTTGGCTTTGTGAGTCTAGCCTTTGCTGTTCATAGAATCAAAATATGCACATGGTACCATCATCTACTATGTATGTTTGTATGCATGCACATACACAAACATATGTATGTATGCTTAGTCGAATATTAACAAAATATGCCATGACTCTCGCTACGGGCGTTCCGTGTCATGGTAAAGTGAAATGCACTTCAGTGCACACAGCCTTCTGGTCTAGTGGGTCGATGGATGAGGATAGCCAAGAAATCAATTTCCATAATAAACGACTAACGCATCCATATGTATATGTACCTAATACTCATAATCGTAGTCGTACTTAACAAGTACTAAATCTAATACATAAATTAGCTAGTTCGACGCTATGTATATCCCAAGTGTTGTTTAATGCCAAACTGAAGTCTATGAAGTTTTTTGATGGATGACCAATTCCCATGCGTTTTGTGTGAATTAAACGCTAATAAGTAGAAGGTCAAGAGATCATGCTGCTACTGAAAGACACACAGACACACGACAAAAGTTAGGAATTCGTTTGCGTAGGTCCATCCTATTACCTAATTAGCTTTATAGCATTCCTGGAGTGCTGCATAACTTTGTTCGACGTTAAGGTAAACCCCAAACACACATGCACAGATACATACGTAATTGTAGATACATGGGTAATTTCGTATATTTATGCCTGGTTTGTGGGCAAGGACATTCGGAAGAGATTAAAAAATCACGTTAAATTCTGTCCGCGCGCAATTTATGGATGAAATGTCGCTGGCCATGTCATGTGAAAACATTGTAAAGCTTTTATCAGCCGCATTATCATTAGCGGGTCTTCAACTGCTTTTTGCCTGTTGCTGTAGTCATAAAACACAAATTGTATTTCAGCTCAGAAGTAGATGCATCCGTAAATTTTTATTTATATTATATCGAGCATTACAGAGCACTGGTACTTTTAAATATTTTCCATTCAAACTGTACATCTAAAAATGCAACAATATAAACAACTTAATAATTTAAAAATATGTTTTCGAATTTGAAATAAATTATATTATATTAAAGAATTTAGGAATAAAGTAAATTTAGCTTCAGTCTGTAAAATATTTATTGTATGTTTTATTTACCACATCTCTTATGAATTTTATTTTGTAGATATACTTTTATTTGTAGATGCACACTATAATTTCTTTTTAGACCCAGTACTTTAAAAAAGTACAAATGGGTCTATTAAGTTTGTGCAAAGAAAAAAGTGCGTAACAGGCAGAAGGAGGCTTGGCAGACCCCGTAAAGTATATACATATATTCTTGATCAGCATCAACAGCCGAGTCGATATAGCCATGTCCGTCTGTCCGTCTGTCCGTCTGTCCGTCTGTCCGTCTGTCTGTCTGTCTGTCTGTCTGTCTGTCTGTCCCTTTTTTGAGTTCCTAGATCTCAGAGACTATAAGAGCTAGAGACACCAAATTTGGCATGTAGGTTCATCTATATCTCCCATTGATCAAGTTTGTTTTAGATTTTTGCCATGCCCCCCTCCGCCCCCGGAAATTTAAATACAAAATTTTCAAGTCGAATTACAAGAGCCCCTTTAGTGCCAGTGCCTTGATTTTTGGTACATAAAATATACACTATGGTCCAAACCATTCCAGAAAATTTCATTCCAATCGGATGATAAACGCGGAAGTTATTCAACTAACAATGTTACGGGCAAAAGGAAGAAGAAGAGACGCTAGCGACCTCTGTTTTTCTTAACTTGTCTTCGTAGTGGCGCCATCTGTTGAATGGTACGCAACATTGAAGAGCAATCTTTAGTGAACGCTTTTCACTCAAAAAGTACTGGGTCTCCTACTGTCGAGCTTGCTCCACTGTAGCTTACTGCATTTTTAAGCTATGGGTTAACCACTGCCTTTACGTTTATATTTATAAGATATTATATATGAACCCAGTGTTATTCATTGCGGTCAAAATGCGCAATTGTTGTATTAACTTTTTACAAAGTTTTCTTATTTCATTCTTATATGTGACACTGTGCACAGGTTCAGACCATTACAAATTTATTTTAATATGGAAAATATTGTTATTCGCTCTCACGGCCGGCAAGTATTTAATTTGTATGTTAATATTCCACACAATTAAAAATGAAAAAATATTGTCATATTTGATATCTCAGCTTCAAGCCGACTCTTCAATCTGTTAACTTGTTTTCCATTAACGGCAAAGAATTTTGTGTTCAAACATAATCTAAATATTTCAAAAAATGATGCAGTAACTTACTTTGAAGTCGGACAGACCAGTGATCTTCCCTATTACAATTAATTTTTGGAAGTAAGTTATGTTATTACAATGTATATGGTAGTATAAAAGTAAAACAAAATTTTTAAAAATGATTTAATATTTTTTCAATGCTGACATACCCTCTTATTATAAATTTGGGTTGGCAAATGCTATTGGTGATTGCCATTTGTCTAACTAATTATGTCAACTATCTGTAAGTGACCAGGATGTCCAATATTAACAGATATTCATACGTAATATCAACAAATTTATAAGCGAATTTGTAACGCACATGGTTTATCGTAATTTTTGCTTGTTTTTGGAGAGTACGACAAAATTGGAGATGATGCTAAATATTAAACATATTGTATAATACCAAAAAGATAAGAGCGACAATACAGAGAGGACCCAAACAATTAATAAGTGAGGGATTTATATTGGATTTGATGTGACGGCTGCCAAATGTGCAACTAATTGAAAATAATCTGGTGCTGATTAGATGATTATATGATATGATTAGCTGATAAGATCGCGTGACAAATGTGTGTGCAATAATTATGCGTAATTGAAGTCTGATAAAACGATAAAGAAGTAGATTTTTTTTGTCAAATTTTATGGTACTGGATTTGGGTCTGTACGAGTAGTGGCCCAACGCCGCAGTCACACCACGTGTTGCACATTACTCATACGACGTGTGTGCGGCCACACACAAAACAAACCGAGCAACTACACAACACACACACAACTCCCTCCAAACGATGACTGCGCACAATCTCACATAGTCAACATCAAAGTCGTGGGCGTTCGTTTCGTTGTTGCTGCTCGTGTTGTCGTCATTTACCTGAAATGTGGACGATTCATTGAAATCTTTCGAATCCTCGTCCTCTTCAATACGAACAACTCAGAGTCTCACGAACTCATATAAATCGAGTGCGGCACCGTTGCCGATTTCACTTACGTTTCAGTTTCAAAGCGGTGCAGTTAGCCGCGGATAGACCCTGAGACACAGCTTTATCTTTAAATTCAACAGAACCCACCAGGGGCAGCATTAGCGACGGTGATTCTCAAATTAATTCAATTCTTTAAAAATTTTAACAGCATTTTTAAAGTGACATCTCTATTTTGGTTTCTAGTTTCTTGTGTTATTCAGTGCAGTTATCGAAAATATTCAGTTCCAAAAAACTATCTTTTCAAAATCATATATAAAAGTGACATTTATAGTTTTCCAAAAACCTTATAAAAGTGTTGGTGCATTCCCCAAAAAAAGGTAAGTTGCTTCTCAAAGTTTTAAATTTACATTACATTTGCTATTTACATATCGCTCATTTACTTACTAGAAGAGTGACATAAACACGGGTTTTAAGTCAATGATGCAGAAATGTTTATTATGTGCTTATCTATGTTGTGTAAAAATTTCATCATCCTATCTTTAAATCACAGAGCGTGAGAAGAGTATATGTTTGACAGATTTTAAGGAATACAGGCTTAAAAACTTTAAATGCGTTTATCTCGAAATGCCATTTTTTTGAGATGTGTCACTCTTCTACTAAATTAGTAAAATATGTTTCAAATATAAATTTCAAATCAATTCGATTTAGTTTTGTACGATTTCATTTTTAATTAAATTTTGTTCTTGTTTAAAAAAATGTATTGTTTATTTCTTTTAACGATTTGATTTGAAAATCTAATTTGAAACAGGGTTTTCAGCTTAAAAATCTTACTAAAGTGAAATAGGGCTTCAGGTATATCGATTCCACTAACAAATTATATATATTCTTTCATTTTTTGGCCATCCAGCAATCGCCAAGACAAAACAGATTAGTTTGAATTTTATTTCATATTTCCATCAAAAGCTTAAAAAATAAATAACATCGTACTAACGAAGGTATGGGTTTTCTTCTAGCTAATTACCACTTCTGTCTGCTTTTTCTGTGTCCTAAACTTGAAAACAATAATCGGGATCAAGATAAACAGGATCAGAAGTAATACAAAATTTCTGGTTTCTTGCAAATAAAACTAAAAAGACGTCTTGTAATTTATAGGAGGCCAGTTGTATTTGCGGCTCGGTTTATTTATGGATATATATAAAATATGGAATAATGAACAGGCTTATTACATTTTCATAGATTCTAGAAAATACATATCGAAAGATATTATTTCAGCAGGGATTATAATATTCAAAACACTATTAAAATATTGCTTTTCTAGTGTGCAAATCTTATTTAATTGGGGAGGACTCATATTGTCGTCCTGCAGGATGTGTGCTCATGTTGAATCCGGGACATTTGTTGCTTCGCTGCCCATTTTATCGGCTTGGAAAAGCTGTTCGCCTATGTGACCTTTTTTTTTGCCTCTTTTTAATATCAGAGAAAATCTTACTTAATATTGCAAAATTGAGGTCGCTTTGTACCTTTATTGCCGTATTTCGGTCTTTCGTGGTAGACGTAATGCGAAAATCTTTAGGATTATCGTTCGAATTGCAAGCTTCAATAAACGACAAAATCGTAATGCGCTTATTTCGTGGCTCTTAAATTTTGAATGGCTCAGAAGATGATTAAAGTTGTATTTTCTTTGGCTTCTGTGGCGTTAAGCTCAAACCAACTATTCGGTTCTAGTGCAATTGTCAATTCAGCTAAGCATTTTCAAACGCTTTAGAAATGAAACGTTTCTTTTTAAATAGATGTGTGCTAATGTTATTCCACACTAAATTCAAGTGTCGTTCATATTCAAAAGACAATACACTTCATTATTATTTGTTTCTCAAAAATCTTTTAAAATAATTATTTTTTTTTAAAATGACAAACTATCCAAATGGTTTCTGTCTTAATTGTTTACGACAAAATTAATCGTGTTGAATTCCCTTAAAAATGTGCAACGATGCGCATGAATGATTTAACAAGAACACTTTGAATCAACAAACTTCGCACTCTAACTTTGTGTGTTTCTGCTTTCTGTCGCCGAAAAATGCTTGCAAAATGACTAAACTTAAATCATTAATAAATATATAGTAAATGTTAAGGAAAAGGTGAATAAGTAAGATTATTTGAAAGAGTAGAACCCTTCGGAAAAGACTGAAGTACTTCTGAGATAAGGTTAAATTAAAATAATCAATGTGTAAATTTTGTAAAATTATTTTGAATCGAGCTTTCAGAGTGGTAAAATCGTATCAGATTCTGAATATTGAATAATTTTACAAATTGTGATGTCTTTTCTTTAAAAGTTTATAGCACTGTTTATTTGAGTACATTTCTGTTGCCTACATTTGGGGGCCACGCCGAGAAGACAGTTTTGAGATTCACCTTTTTGCCCAGGTGTTGTTTTGCAGGCAAAACTACTTAATATAATGCAGAGCCTCAAGTTATTTTATTGTATCTTCAATGGCGACAAATGATGAGGCTTCTTTTGAGCCTGTCATTCACTTGTTTTCTTTAAATTTACAGAAAATAAACAACAACAAGAATGACAGAATACAAATTGCAGAGGGGCGAAGAGCTCGGATATCTTGATATTTTGTTGGGGTATCTGTTTCGGTTCAGTTATGCTTAGTTTAGTCCTTGACTGGACCAGGGCATAATAAGGAACAGGACACAGGACGGTGCGCATCTGTTTTGCATCCAAAACTTTTTCATACTCAATTAATTCATACTTTCTAAAGTTTATTCAATGCTCTCGGCTTTTTTCCTGAGCACTAATTAAAAAACATTTATGAAGTTCGACTGGGATCCTATGTTTACGAAATAAACTACTCGAAACCCTGAAATATTCTTAAATTGCGGGTTACAAATTTCTATTCTTGTTGTTTATTTTGTTGATGTTGCTCGTTTCGAGTTTTGAGTTTATCCTTTTAATTAAATTTGCATATTTTCATTAATTAAATTGTTTTAGCAATGTTTACCCAACAATCTTGACGGCGGCACTTGGCGACTTTTGGATTTTGGGTTGCAACAGTTACACACTCTTGCACACACAACACAAACATGTGTGTTGTCTAATCACCATTGAGCTAAAAATTCTAACTTAAAGCTGTCTTTGTCTGTTCAGTTTGGCTGCATTCATCGAAAATTAACATATCTCTGGCCTTTCGCCTGTCAAAACTCCAAATAAAAAGCAAACAATACCACATGGAATGACGGCAATTGTAATTTTTATGCACGCCACGCTTCTGACAATGTTCCCCCGGTAATTCTCATAAAATTGTTTCCGTTTTGCCCTCCGCATATTATATTGTCATGGAATTATTATGAGGCTGGGCCTGAGTAAATATGCGAGTTCGGACTCTTGAATTGGACACGAACTTCATCCCATAAATGTTTATGCCTAATTAGATGAGTTTATTATTAAATGTAAATATCAACTGATTATATAAAGGCTATTGTGGTTCATTTATGAAAATTACAGCGAATTCCAAACGCATCAATCCCACAGAAATAAGCTAAATAATATAAAATTTTTTTTTAAGCTGAGAGAATTTATTGAGTGTTTTTTTTTTGTATTTAAAGAATTTAAAATATATTTAACTAAAATTTGTATATGCATTTAAATGTTTAAGCTGATAAAGTTATTTAAGTTTACACATGTAAATTCTGCCAAGATCTTTAAAAGATACAATGTTTTTTTTTTAATTTTAAATAGTCGTTTCAAAAACTGTCGCTATTGTGCCATTTCTATTGAGTATTTGAGCTTGCCATAACTGCATCACAAATACTGTAATAATTTCTCCATTAGCAATACGAATTCCGTAACTTTTGAATACTAAAAGAAATATAAACATTTAAGCACATATTTAGTAAAAAGAAATATAAACTGCTGCCAAAGTGTATATGAGCAGTTCTTCAGGCTTTTTATTTTTGAGGCCCAAAAGAATTCGGTGGGAATGGTATACCGAAAAGAAGTATTTAATTTAAATGCCGACCATAAATGTACAAATATTTTTTAAAGCGAATTTATTACAAAATGCAAACTTTGTCATACAAACAATTTGGAAGCCTTTAAGCAAACACGAAGAAGCTTACATAAAACCCAACGCCATCGCTAAGCCCTGAATGAGGCATAATGGCTTTGGCAAGGGGCACGGGAAAAGATGAGAGGCAGCCTGAATGCATGTCTTATCACTGTAGATTGGTATTTTTCTTATGCCACTCAGTGGTGAAAATTTTCATGTTACGTTGGGCAAAGAATTGCTTATGGGAAAGTGCAACATAAAATACTTTTTAAATGTGAATAAATATTTGCAAGAAGGGGGCATGCCGCAATGGCATGCAATGAAAAAGAATATCATTGGTGTGCTTTCGATGCACGAGTACTTATAATGATATTTATATTGATACCAACATTACATTTCTGACGGATATTAAACAAGGGATTGCGAGCAAATGTTCTGTATTCAATCTTGTTCAGAAGTCCTTTTTTGAATTTTTTTCCCGATAGTATTTGTGGCATACACATGTAAATTTTTCCTTGCTGAAAACATGCACATAAGCAAACTTTTTACTAGTACCAAGGTCAGAAAAATAGAATAGTTAGAATTAAATACAAATATCTATTATCAATTCCGAAACTAAAATTCAGAACACGGTTCAGGCATAACTTCAAAAAGGATTGAAAGCAAAGAAAGGAAAACCTTTACCAAGAGTTATCGAATCAGATGAATTGGTGTTTATAGTTTAACTAGTTAAAAGTGAAAATACTTTGAACGTGTGCTGCCTACAAAGTTGACATAAGCTATTGTGCAATAGCTGAAATCAGAGTTCTGGCAGCGAGTAAAGGCGAACACGAAGTTTGTTTAATGGAAAAACATTACCATTTTAAACAGAAAGCAAATGCAAAAAGTTGTCGACTCGTCATTCAAAGGTCTCTATTTGAGTTGAGGAAAAGTTTTGTGGCAACAATGCTCATAAAACATAAACAAACAAATGTCAACGGGATGTGTGGCAGAGACCAAGGCTGGAAATGGTAATGGGTCGGGATCGGGTGAATTGGGACAACAGGAGAGTTTATCAGGAGCCCGTTTGATGGCTGGTGGCAATGCAATGAAGTGAAAATGAAGGAGCAACGACAACCGTATTGACATCGATATGTAGGTTGCCAGGGATCTCGACTCCCCCATCGAGCAGCATATACGACATCGTCTCCAGGTTCTGGGAGGTTTGAAATTCTTACTCAAGGCAAGTCACACACATGCAACAATTGCGAATACAAAATAGTCATGAGGGTAGCAAAAGTTTTGCCACAATTTTTTTTCGTAGTTTTTTTTTACTTTGTTTTACTTACATCGTTTTGCACCATTTACGTTCTTGCTCCCAAAAGCATAGTTTGCGTAGCATTTAAATATTTTGCCACTCGACTTGTGAGCCAAAGACTTATATACTCATATTTCATATGGCTTTTACCCTCTAACCCTTGAGCTCTGACGTGTGTTAACTTTTTTGTTTGAGCATCATTTTAGTTTTCAGAAAGCAGAAAGTCTTTGCAATTTTTACTTTCGGAAGGAGATCATAGTATGAATCGTAATCTTTGCACGAATTTCACTAACTTATTGAGCTCTGTTAAAGTTCTTAGAGCTGGGGTTAATTTTAGGAGTTAATGGTTTAGACGCAAAATTAAAGTAAGTACATAATCATACTCACAAACGAAAAATCTTTTGATGCTGTAACAAATCCGGAATATTTGCTTAGGGCAATCATTTCTTATACCCTGTCAATATGAAATAAGTTAACAGACATACCTAATGTGGAAAAAAGATTTTTAAAATTTTTTTTTAGGTTTTTGTTTTATGATACGTATAATATTAGAAATATATGTAGCTTATATAGAATGTTATATTAATCGTAGTTGAGAACGGTTCTAATGCCCATTTGTTGAAACGTTTTCATTTTATGTAATGAATTCGTTAATTTAAATTTAATGAATTAAATCCGAAAGCCCCAATTCAAAAATAGAACAGAAAGGCTTCCCCAAAAAGTAGGCCATCAAAATTTTGTCGTGTGACTTTTTACATAGCCATGTTTTAAATGTTAATCTTTATTCCAAGCAAAGATAAGTTCTGTTTGATAGTTGTCAACTCTACACAAAACTAAAAGCCAGGAACTATGGTAGAATGGAATATCTTAATCACTTTAATCTTGCAACAGAGCATCCCTTAGTCTATCATCCCACACTAGAATAATTAAAATTGTCTTTTTTTTTTCCTGTTTCCATTTAGTTTGCATTGGTACATTAATTTTAAATGCTTTGTGGGCTTTTGTTAGTAGGTAGGCAATGAATGGCCTGAGAGCCCAATCAAATGTTGAAAACATTTTGCACAAAATACAACAATTCGCCATACGTACCGCCTGGGGGTAATTCACAAAATGCTCAGTTTAAATAAATACATAAACAATTCAACAGGAAATTCCCATTGGATAAAAGAGAAAATAGCAGAAAACCAAATCCAGGCAGAAAAAACCTGTTGGTTGCCTACAATTTCCGATTTGGTGAGCGTTGAATACCCTTGTACAATTATTTTAATCTGTGTCCGACATTTTTCGCATAATTTTCTATCATGTTGATGTAAAGAGGTCTTCAATTGTGTGGGAAATGGGGGGAGAGGGAAAAGAAAGTTAAAGTGAAAGCAAACCGCGAGCAAAGCTAAATAAAAGTATTCCTCGGGTCGCAATGAATTTTTAAGTCAAAGTAAAGAGCGCCAAGGTAGTCCTCCCTCCTCCCTCATCCCACCTACCTACTTCCCTATCCTGCTGTTCCTGCAGCTATCTTGGGTTTTTGCCCAGCTCCAAGAAGTGACGACTCCCTAAGGATCCCACAGATGCTGTTGCTGCTGCGTGCAATGCTTTTAGCCTCAAACGTTACCTCATTGTCTTAGCCTGACTTTCTCCTTGTGAACCTGGCCGGCACGTCGCCTTTTCGCCCTCCTTCGTTTGCTATACCTTGACAAATATGTTAGATGCGGCTTCAGAGTTAGGTCAACAATTTTTACATTGTTTTGTCATTTGAGCAACGCGTGCTTTTGTGAATGATGACGTCGTAGTCTGTCATAGTGGCTCTTAAGTCGTAACCTCCTAACGCAATGTAACTCATGTTATCATGCACAAAACTTTTATTCCCCAAGGGGCACCAGGGCCAAGATTTCGTCTTTACATAGCCATTACAACTTGCAATCACTTGACGTGCCTGTCATTTAAGTCTGTAAGTAACGTACGTATATTTATGCCTAGAGCATAAACATTATAAACAATTAAAAAACTATGGAGAAACTCTTCAATCAGAGGTTGAGAGGAATAATATTAAGAATTCTGATTAAATATAAAAAAGATCAGGATGAGAAAGAAATGGAAAATCTGTGAATTTTAAAAAGATTCAATTAGATAATCTTTTGCACTTTATAAGTTGTGATTATCGAAAGTGTAGGAAGATGATTTACAAGATATGATTTTGTCGGAATATTTTACTGAATTATATAAAGCAAAGAACTTAAATTTTCAAGTTGTTAAGTCCAACCACCATAAATGAAAATAAATAAGTTGTTATGTCTACCGACGTTAAAATAAATGAATTAATTAAAAAATAATGTACTTAACAGAGTTCTTCTTCTGTATTTAACAAAAATATATAAACAATCTATGAAGTTGTAAATAACTGTCTGTTTAAGATCTAAATACAGAATTCTAATATATGTATTTAAAAATACCATAATAATTCTTTAAATAAAACTAACTTTTGTACTTTGGAAATATTTGTTTGAAAACAATTTTCTAAGAAAATTCGTCCACTTAAATAATAATCTGTTAATGTTTCCTATTTCATGGAAACTAATCGTACAATTAAATTTATTATTTATATAGCAATGTTCCAACTTTCGACATTCAAAGTGTCTTTATTTTCGGCTAACTATGCATTCTTTTAGTAAAGCTTAAGACATTTGCAGGTGGGCTTTAATCCAACAGATTAGTTTGTTGGACAGATTGCAGATGTTTGTGGAGCTTAAAGAACTTTAACCAACTGTGGCTCTGTGAGATAAACACTGCTAATGACGGAGTACGTAATCAGTATGGACGCGGTCACAGATTGATTGGTAGACAAAGAAAAGGACAGACTAAAGGGAGAAAGAGATATAAACAAATCAGAGCAAATAAAATGTGTGGCATTTGCGACTTCCGTCGTCTGTCTGAATCCAAATCAATCTTGTGGCTACAACTTAGACGAGTTGTTTGCTTAATTTGACAAACGGTATAATTTGATGAATATCTAAATGGCAGCAAAAACACAGCGGGCAGTCGCCATCTTTATCTCTATCCCTCTGTCAACTCAACGATGTCTTTGTCACTAATTCAATAAGCATCCAATTACAACACGGCATGAAACTGGCTCTAAGGAGCTAAGGCTCCATCTACTTCTACTTACTTCCATTTGAACTTGCTCTTTTCCTGGCTCAGTTGCTTTGCAAGCAACTGTTTCGTATGCGTAATGTTCATTTGGTATATGAAAATTTAATGCCAGTAAAGTGCTGTCTTGTGCGTGTTAATAATTTCCATAATTACGAGCATGTCCAATTTCCAAGGCATTAGCGAATTGGATTCTTTATGTTACAATTAAAGCCAAATGCCAAGATGCCACTTCAAAAAGCTTTAAGAGAAACAAAAGCAGAATTCCATAAAAGCTTCCAAAATCACGTGAAAATCTCGTATTTTGATTTTCGTCTCTTAACGGACAGTCAACCAGCCCGTCAGCAATTGAGTGACCCAAATTCAATTTCAGACTTGTGATATCCACACCCACGTTCCAGAGAAATCATAAGTACGTTTTCAGTTACCAGCACAGCAGGTGATCCATCCTTATCCCATTCCGTACATTCACAAGGAGTCATGGCGAATGTTGCCACTGGGGCAGGCAACCAACCAACTAAGCAGCCGACCCAGTCGAGGTGTTGCCCCATAATCAACGCAATGCAATTTCAATGTCTGCGTCTCGTGTTTCACTTTAGCCCCAGTCACAGTGTCCCCAACTGTAGTTTCATTTCCCCCACTCTCTCTCTCTCTCTCTCTCTCTCTCTATCCGTATCTCTTTCTTTCTCTATGTTCTCTTTCTGTCTCTGTCCAAGCAATTTATAATTTCTATAAGACTTTAGATAAACAAGTTTTGTGGCACATGTTGCAAATTATTGAGACAATACGTGAACTTGGCCATGTGGCTGTCAGTCGAGCATTTTGTTAGCTAAATGTCAAATGTCTTAGTTGGATTCTTCGTGTGCTGACCAAGCATCAGAGCAGCAGCAAATAATTGATATTCAGTTCAGAAAAAGAAAACACACTCGCAACTTAACTTAAATATAATAGAAAATTTGGTTTTTGTCTAAATAGTTGATATGTATTTCTTTTAAATGCAATTTTGTCTTTCATACTTATTTTAGATACAGTATCTATAAAATAAATAGTGATATAATAAAGTATATTCAATAGTTGTCTTTGTCTTTCGGGATACTTAAATACCAGACAGCATTTTATTCTATAAATCATTTTTAAATACATAGCTTTATCGACATGTGAAAAACGAGATACTCTGTATATTATAGTTTCTATTGAAAGATGGTCGTACATAGTCCCATTCCATTTTATTAAATTATATTTCGTTTTCTCAATACATTTTTTAGAGAAAATTTACTTAATTTGAATGTTTTGACTCTCAACTTTGTATATTATTTTAATCTGCTTAATTATAATTGTACATTTAAATGGTTTTGACTGAAAAGGTGTTATATTTATGTAGGTAAAACACTAGCAACCGAATGTTGAAAGATCAGATAGAAATAAACTATTAACATTTATAAAAAATAAATATATAATAAAATTAATGATTATTAAAACTAATTCACCAATAAGCAAACGTGTGTATTTTTACGATAAACTTGTGGAGAGTCTTTGGTTTTAGCTGAGTCATGAGTGACGTGAGTCAAATGAAATGAATTAAATGATTAACTTTTTGCGCTTTGTTGACTTCGAAGTGTCCGTTCTTGCAGTTTAAATCAACTGCATTTTCAATTAATCGCCTGGCACTTGGCTGACTTCTTGTGGTATAAAACTCAAGTGACTGAGTCTGGGCATCTTGTCAGGGAATCAGAAATCGAGTGTTGGAAACCAGCAAGTGCACTCGACACAGGAGATGGAGCAGAAGTTGCAGCCAACTGTGAAGAGTGTGTGTGCAGAGGCAAGTGTGTGTTGAAAGGGGCAAGGGGCAAGAGGCAAGGAGAGGGCGACGGAGGGTAAACATTATAAATATTTAGGTATTGGCAGATCGAGCGCATAATGAATTGTTCACTGACCGGACAATTGTTGATTATTCCTATTTTTTTATCTCTTTTTTATATTTATTTGTATGGTTCGCAAATTATATCATATTTGTTTATTATTTTCGGATCATTTTTATTTGCATGCCCGCTAAGCCTTTAAGCCAAATACATTATCAATGTGACTCGGTAGCTCGCTTTGGATATCGGCCCCGCAAGCAAATACTCGTAAATAAATAACAAAAACAAAATAAATCGAAATTTATGTGTGCAACGCTTTACACTTGGTTGACTTCGGGCCGACGAGGCGTATGCGTTATGTGCAGAAGAGGTATTTTCGTACGTATTACTCATTATAGTCATGATGCTAGTAGATGTGTGCTTTCCGTGGTCATAAATCAAATGCGAAAATGATTGATAAACGGTTGGTCAGTCCACTCACTCGCTTCAGCGAACTGTCGTTTAAGCTGCCTAATAACAACTCGTCCTGTCAGCAATCATACGCACTGTTGTTCCAAATGTTTGAAAGAGAAAAACAATAACAAATTCCGAGTTCAAAAAAGGGAGAAAAAAAAGCTGAAACGAAGATGAACGGAAATTGTTCGTCGTTGCGTAAAATCCGTTGATTACTTTATTTGTACAAAGTGCGCGACGCGTTCGCGCGTGTATTTCCTTTTGTCTCACCCAAAACGCCAACCACGCCCCCTGCGGACGAGGACGAATAGTCCTTGCTTGTTGTGCGGTCTGATAAGCGGACCACACTTACACACACATACACACGCAGTGAGAGAGAGATAGATAGATGGATAGATAGAGAGAGAAAGAGAGAGAGAGAGGGAGGGTCAACTCAACAACCTGTGACTTTCCCCTCTCATTGTATTTGTGTAATAAAACGCAATCACACATTGATCTCATTGTGTGTCTGTTACATCGTTTGCTTTGCTTTCCAAATGGAAGACCATTTTATTTGATTTTAAATCTGCTTTCAATAATGGCTTAAGAATCGCAGCTTTCTCTGAGTTTGGGATAGGTTTTAAGAGCCAACCTGCATGTGCTTTTATCTGTAACTGAAAAATTTCATATATACTATATATTTTATATGGCCCAATAATTCTTGGACTTAGCTCGGCAAAAAAGTTCAAATGAATTTTCTACATTTTTTCTCTAATGACAATTCCATTTAGTAATTGTACAGTCATGCGTTTGCCATTTTTTTTAAGCTTTCCTTAAAGTTTGTTCCTAACTTATTTTTATAAACAGATAAGAGATCAATAAGCTTATTTATGAAATTCTATCTGTTTTTCGAAATTATGTAGATGTTTGTGTCAAATAGCAAAAGATTAGTTACATTTTAAATTGAAATAAAGATGGAGTTTGAAAATTGTAATATTATATGGCTTAGATTATAATAAATTGTTTAATAAAGTTAATTATTAAAGACTTTTAACGCGCTGACTAAAAATCCGAGTTGTCTCCGCTGATTAACTATTATTAGTTAACTGTTTAGAAGAGTTGAAGAAAATATCGAAATGGTCCATCTTTAAAGCTTTCCTAGACTGTCTCAATTAGTATATAAAAATCTCTGTGTCTGGACTAATTTATATCCTAGATACTTGATTAACGAAATACCAGCAACAAGTGTAGGAATATGCTTTTTGTTCGCAATCGTCAATTTATTGGCTGTGGAATGGACTGAATATATCGACTGTCCCATGTGACAACTCTGTTTCTATTTATTATTGCCAACTTGCCATTGAGGTTTCATAGCAACGACAAACGTGGCACTTGTATCAATGAAAATGCACTTTAGTTAAACACAGGACACATCCCTGGGCACATTCTGGTCATTCTGGCAAATGATGCAAGTGTTAGATGAGTAAGTGATGCCCCCGGACAGAGTTAAAAGTCAGTATTGGGTACAGGACGGGTCCACTTTATGAATTCACTTGTACGACTGACCGGTATCTCCTGGCTCTTCTCGCTGTCCTCAATGTCCTGTGGGTGTCCTGTTACCGCTGATGTCACTGACAAATGTCAGAGAGTTGCTAAAGTTTTTGTGCAACTGTAAACATAACAGTGACAACAGCATTTAAGGGCAAGGTGGTGTTGTGGTGTAGGTAACAGGTAGCAGGTGGCAGGTGGCAGGCAACAATCTAGGACAGGCAACCGGCGGGGACCTCCTGACGACAGGATGTGCAGGAATGCTCAAGTGAGTCTCGACCTGCTCATATTGCAAGCAACGCAAATGACTTTGTGACAGAAAACTCAAGGGTGGGAGCTGAAGCAGAGGGAACAGGGAGGGACCCGGAGCTACCGCCTATGCTTGGTTGAGCAGTTAATGAATCACTTAATGGAAAATGGTATACCTGACTTCCGTTTTGTGTCCAACCAAGGGGCTAAGTCCTGAATTGGGATTGTCCTCGCACAGCAAAGCACTTTCGATCGATTTTTAATTGTCTGAAGTTTATTGCTCATACTATACATCATGTGAGACGGTGAGTGTATTATATTAGTCTGCGGCTTAGCTAAAATCACATGTATACTATTTTCAATCAGCTCTTTAATATTTGTAGCACACTTTCGACCTCTCTTTCTCATCTCTTATCTCTCATTTTCTTTCTTTCAGCAAATAAATCGCATTGCAATGATGACAAACAGATTCACTTTCTGCGCCTTGGCCCTACTAACCATTTGTTTGCTAGCCATCTCAAGGACCGATGCGGCACCCATGCCCAGGTAGTTGTACAATTGCCACAAATATTATAGGTGTTAGCATTAAATGTTATTTTAAATACAAATATGAGCTAGAAGCACGATTCTTTTTTATATTTAGATAATAAAAGGTAATGGTTACGGTAAAGTGAGAGATACATCTATATTGATTCGTATTTATATTTAGTTATTAAATAGTAAATTAATAAGATCTAAGGATATTTCATCCCAAGCGTTACTAGTTATCTGTTTACATATGTAACTAGCAATAAATTTCTATATTTCTATATTTTTTATATTTTGTGAAGCCCAGATTGAACACGATTTGGGGCAGTTTTTAACTATATGTTAGCCGCACGGCACGTTACCATCTCTTACCCAATGTGCTGCTTACATGCCAACTAATTAATTTCTGGCACTTTAGCTGTGAATATTTGAAATTTCTTATTAAAAATATTTGCCGAAAACCAATTACCAGAGTGTGCTCAAAGTACATTTGCAAGTCGTTGTTTAACTTGGGGCATGTACTCGCATTAAGGTAGAGCGAAACGGAACAATTTTTGTGAGAAGCTCAAATTGGGGTCTTCTCCTGTACGATACACATATAGGAGCTGCCTTTCTGTGGTCGACACTTTTACCACTTTTACTTTCATTCAGCCATTCGTGGAAATTTCAATTAACTAAATGTAAACTCTTGCTAAAATGACAGCTAAATCTGCAAACGTGTTAAATATTATATCAGCATATTTGGTAGACACTTCAGCTCCAAAATGATTTGAATACATAAATTTCATTCGACTATATCCCCATTTTACATACATTTGAAATTAAATTTAAAGATATTTAATTTTTTGTAATAAATGTAATTTCCTGAATGAATATTTAACATATTTTTTAAATAATATGGCTATTAGGTGTAAATTAAGCCTCTTAATGAACAGTAGCTCAATTGGAAAATTAGATTCATGAAGTAATTCATGCTTCCTGGTAATAGAAAGAGAGAGGGAATGTCCAAGCAAGTTGTTTTTATGCAAATGCCTAACAAAAGTAAATTACAAGCCAAAAGTAATTAGACGGTCTGCTAATTTGAAATTTGAAATCCTTCACCAAAATGTTTTATTTAAAAGTTAATTATTTAAAAGAGAAAATGACTAATATTCTGCATGACTGATTTTCCTATAGCCAAAGCTCTAACGGTGGCTACGGCGGCTATAACGAGCTCGAGGAGGTGCCCGATGACCTTTTAATGGAGTTGATGACACGCTTTGGACGCACTATAATACGAGCCCGCAATGACTTAGAAAAGTAAGTAAAAGACACAGTCCAGGTAAAAGCTATCGCTATATATGCATTTAATACTTCTCATTTATAGCTCAAAGCGAACCGTAGACTTTGGGCTGGCGCGAGGCTATTCTGGAACTCAGGAAGCGAAACATCGCATGGGTCTGGCTGCAGCCAACTTTCCCGGAGGACCGGGACGAAGGCGACGTTCCGAAACCGATGCTTAAATACCCAAATAGCGATCACGATAATATAAAACTAAATGCGAAATCTTAAAAAAATATTACACGACACAACTTTGCGGATTTATTTTCGGTTCTTTTATAAAAAAATGTTTTAAAAATATTATGCAATTTTTTTTTAAAGAAAATTATTTACTGTATATACATACATAATGACGTTACTAAAAGTATTACTTACAAACGTTAAACACATGCGTATTAAACTTTTCAAAGAATGTTCTTAAACAAAATATACTGAAAGGTTTATTAACGCACAGAATTTCCAAAATAACATATATGCAAAATAAAATGTTAAACTGTTGCTCCAAAGTTATAAAATATTTATGGATCCTATAACAACTGATATAAGAGTACCAAGATCATGATCCCCTCTCGCTCTCTCGCTCGTCTTAATGTTCGATAAAAAAGAAAATAACGAAAATAAATGAAATTAATCCAATTATCTTGTAATGTTTAAGAACAAGTTAAATACTGTTCAATATATTCAAGTGTAATTAAACTCGCGCAAAAAATCTTTAAATAGGTATGCCTTAGTCTAACATACACGTGCACACACAAACAACACCTACACACATACACAATACACCTGCACTACAAGCAAATCAAACGAACAATATTTGAGTTTAGGCTATTTTATAGACTCGGCTTTGCGTATTTTCCTTTCCATTTGATGTTTTTACTGCATAATCTAATCCAAAAATGCAAATTCGTTAAAGCTTATAAGTACTTATGTACTCCCACCTTTGAGCTTGTTTGGCCGCTGCGAGCGGCTTTTAAGTATTCCTTGTAAATATATATATTATTTATATAACACGAATATATCAAAATATTTGAGAACGTACATACATCTATACCATATATGGATTAATGTGTCTATTGAAAACGTAAATACATCAATATCGTAACGAACAATGATTAAATAAATTTACATTTAGAGAAACTCTAATTATGGTCTTTTTAATGGTAGGGAAAGGAAAGTATTTTAAAATGTCTTTTAAAATCTCACTTTTTAGTCTAATTTAATTGGGGTTTGCATTTGGAGTATGTGTATTTTATTAAATTGGTCAATATGCATATGTAATGCAAATTGCATTAATATTGTTTGTTTGCATAAACACCATTAATATTGTTTGTTTGCATAAACACAAAAAGTTTACTAGAGTCAACACAAACTGTTTTTAATACGTGTCCGACTAATTTGTCTTAAAAGAGTATATACTTATTTTGTGTAAGAGTTTCCTTTTCGTTGAATTAAAATCATTGACTATCTTTTTATTTAATGGCTCCCTGCTTTGCAAACTTAGACAAGCATAACTATCTAATACACTGATATAAAAACATGGATCTATTTCCAAATGTATCCTTTGGGACCAACAAAAGCGCAACAATTTGAGTGTGTGTGTGCAAATACAAACAATCTAAATTTATGCACAAGTGCAGACTCTCACAGATATATGTGTACACTTTTAGATAGACCAGGTGAGATAAGTGCACCAGGTGGTGCCATAAATGCTATGGTGGCCAGCGTTGTTCAAATTGTGCACTGTGCTAATTAATGTTCGATATTGATAAGCGTAATTGCACTGTTTACAACCGGCGAAGGATCTATAAGCCTACAGTTTGTTAGTAAGTTAAGGTAAATAAATACATGCAGTGCTCTTCATCAGGTCAGCACCCCCCCCCCCCCTCGCCACCCCCCTACCCCACTACACTCATTTTCTTTTCCTTTTTTATGCTTTTCGACTAACAAATGCGCAATAATTTGAGTGTGTGCTTGTGCAAATACGTACAAATTAATTTTATGCACAAGTGCAGACTCTTATAGATACATGTGTACACTTTCAGATAGCCCCGGTGAGAGATAAGTGCACCTGGTGGTGCTGTGGTGGCCTGCGTGGCTCAAATTGTGCACTGTGCTAATTAATATTCGATTTTGATAAGCGTAATTGCACTGCAGTTGGGGTGGGGGATTACAAGCCTAAGGTAAATACCTACATATAATATGTATATCAAAAAATCTACGAAAGAGTATATTATGCATATTAATGAGCCCTATTTTTGCGAAAATTTAAAATATTTTAGCGATCGTTTTTCTGTGGCAGCTTTTTTATAGTAGTTTCATTTTGATGAAACGAAATTAGAATTCTTATTAATCGCTCGTTAAAATGAGAGCTGTTTGTATATTTGTCGTATATATTTGGATATATGGAGATTGTTTTACAGTCACTAAATAAATACTTTGTAGAATTCATATTTGTATTTATTGTGGTTCTGAACAGCGTAACCTACACTTCATAAAATGTATAAGGAAACAATTTGTGGTTTAAATACTTATTACACTATACTGTTAGTTTTGTTATTTACTTGTGCGCTATCACAAAACATGTTGGAAGGTGAGATAAAAGAGATAAAAACAAAAAAATATAATTAAATTCTATTAAAATGCAGGTGAAAACTCCGAAGTTAAAATTTATCGTGGCATAATGAATGAGTTTAATGCGGAAATACCTTATCCTTTTGAGAAAATTGGTAATAAATTTTACTACATCGATCATAATACAACTGTAAACTGGTTTGGAGCTGTGGAAAAGTGCCGTCAAATTGGTGGACATCTTGTTAATCTGCAGAATTATATCGAATTGACGAACATTGAAAAGAAGCTGAGCGGTTCCATTAAATACTGGACGGATTTGAATAATCTTGTTAATAATAAAACGTTCTATTCGCTAACAACGGGCTCGAAAGGAAACTTTTTAAATTCGGGAGGCAACGATAGCATAATCACCCATAGTATGTGTGGCATATTACAATTTAATAAGCCCACAGTTGGTAAACAAAACTGCTCAACGGAAAGAGCTCGTCCTATCTGTGAGACAACACTACCAACAACAATATCATATGTCATATGGTAAAAATAAGTGTTTCATTCAATTATTTGTAAAAAAATACAGCAATTTGTTTACTTAATTATGTGGCTCTTTAATGCATGAAACGGTATAAGTACATAAATATCAATATTTGTATTTTTAGCACATAAAATGGCTCAATGCATAAGTAACTATGTTAATTTGCGCATGATATAAAAAAATAATATGATAAGGTGGCAGTGCGAATTCCTTATAGCCAGGTAGCAGCACTGTCAGAAGTTAACTAATCATTTAACCTTAACATGAAAACGAGAAAACGACGATTGACATGGTTTATCTTAAAGCTATTTATAAATGGATATTTATTTTAAGCTGTGAATAAGCAACAAAAAAAAAAAGAAATAAAAACCGCAAAAGTGACCGAATCGAATCACGTATTTAATTAGGAATGATTAATCTCATGTATGTGTGTGGTGCTATATAGTATTTAATTACAAAAACTTATTATACTGTATACTATTCCTATTGGAAGAACTCACTTGATTGGCACTGGAAGCTACAACCTACCGTATAGTGGTAATCATTTAATAATACTACAAAGTGTTCAGAATCTGAATGTTGAACAGATTCCATTATCTTAAAAATACAAGGTTAAGCACAGTTTGTATGTCTTCAAATATTAGCAACTTAGCGAAATATATACAGTCTTCGAGCCTGTTTGGTGCCCTTATTGAAAGTGCACCTGAACAATTTTGTGTGACATCAAATTTTGACTCCATTAGCTTGTCCAGTCGGGATGAGAACAGTTGAAATGCTGGGGATGCTGGCACTGCCACCACTGCCACCAACTGTTTGACTGCTCAGTTCCATATACTGAAAGGGCACATGATAGCTTTGGCCTTTGTGCTCGACAATCAAGTGACCCCGACCATTAGATGCTCCCACCACAGTCACAGTCTCTCCTTTTTTCAACTGCTGCTGCTGTTGCAGCTCCCCGGAGGCCGGAGGAGGCATTGCCGTTGTCGGATTAACAAGCGCATCCTCTGGAAAATTCATTTTCATGATGCGACTTTGCGGATAGCCAAGCTTCTTCGAGTTGGCCGTGATGGTGTACGCTCTCGATTGGGGTACGGGCGGAGGACGCTCCTGCAACCACAGCATTATAATCCAAGGAAAGAGAAAAGTTTATATGAAAAAGAAAGAAGAAAACCGTTAAATTAACTGAGGCAAAAAGTCCATGCACAGTGGCCAATTAAATGCGCAAAGCCAAGTGATAAATATTATTCCCTTTACTATTATTACTCTAATTAAAATAAACGAAGTAAAGTCAATTGCAGGCTTCTAATGAGTTTAATTAATTTTAAAGTGGTTAAAAAAACATTTCAAATAAAAAAATTGGATATATTCGAGTCCTTATATTAATTAATACTTCATAATTAAGTATTTGAAACGAGAGAGGTTTTGTTCATAAAATATTTACTGTTTACATAAAAACAATTTTGTTTTATTTTAAAATATCATAAAAAAGTTAAAATATGTAAATAACTAAATTAGTTTATTTTTTACTGTTTGAACTCTTCTAATTGATTTAAAGCAAATAAGTTTTAGTTAAAAAACAAAAATTCTCAAAATACATATATCAGAGCACGAAATTTGCTCAAATATCTCGCGCATTATACCAGTGTACAGCTCGGAACAGGAAGCAAGCGTTTATGTGACAATAACAAAATCGGCCACTTACTAAATCTAATCCGAAAAGACTACATGTTTGCTGTATAATCTTTTGGTCGCATTTCTCGTGGGGATCTGGTGGTGGTGTGCCGGCAATAGGCTGAGGTCTCGGTCGGGTCACTGTGCCACCAATGCCAAGACTCGGATTTGTGGACTTTGCAGACAGACGTGGAACTGCAAAAAATTAAAATTATATTTTTATCAATTAAGTTTCCTTGATAGCCACTCTTACCTGTGTTTGGAGCAGCTGCAGCCACCGCGGCGAGAGCTGCCATTGCAACAGAAGTTGCCTTGCCATTGGGATTATTGTGGGCACTTGCGAGCTTGGCACAGGAGTTGGCAATAGCCGGCAATGATGACATGAGTCCGGCATCATTGGCACTAGGACGTTTCAAGCTGTTGCCCATTTTCTTGCGCCACCACCAACCACGCCAGGTAGCCTGCATCCGAGTGGCGCTCTTGTGACGAATCTCAGTACGTAAATGCTCTAGATGCTGGCGTATACCTTCGCTAATAAAGACATGTCTTTTGCCCGGCGCCCAGGCTAGCGTTACGGAGCCATCAAGCACTGGTGGCTGCTCCATGTCCATTGCATACTGTAGTATCAGCTGGCAATCCTCGAGAGCTTTGTCCTCACTACGTCGCAGCAATCGGAAGGGAGCCAGCATGCGATAGCGGGCATTAAATTGCTTGAAACGCATACGATGGGGAAATCCAGAAGCCATTAGATTAACAGTCTCCAGAACCTGCAAGGAACGAATCTGTCGAACCACCGTCACTCGTTCGAATCTACCCGCCTGCTCCGATGCATTACTCCGAATGCAACGCACGAAATGTGGCCTGGCATGGACGAGGGTGCGCAGCAGATTGTCCAGTCGCGTGTGAAAGTCCTGGGTGAGTGTGGAGACGGGCTCATCACCATTGAGCAAATCCGAGTGGGAGGTGGGTGAGATGCGGAAGCTGAGACCACGCGGTGCCTGCTGCTGGGCATAAAGAGCCTTCAGCTCCGAGCCAAAGAGATGTGTGGCAAAGCCAAAGTTGCAAGTGTGTTTGTAGAAGACAGCAACCAGATCATCAGGCACTACATCCCGATTCGTGTCCAGAAAGTCAGTGCTGTCGTACTCAACACGCCCGGCAAAGTGTCTGATTACAAAGAGACGTGGATCATCCGGTTCCGAGGCATTTCGGGTTTCCAGTCGGGTAGAGCAACGATGTTGAACCTTCAGCTTGGTGACATAACTCTCGGCTGTGCCACGTACCGAGCACTCCATGTCCAGGAGGCTGAGCAATCCAGTTCGCAGCGAGGATATCAAATCAATGCATGGCACATTGTCCACATAGTCGACCTCTGTATCGCATACAATGCCCTCATCCCTACAGGACTCCACCGAGGATTTGAAGATGTGTGTGTTGTAGAAATGTTGCATTGTCTCCGCACACAGATTGATGCACAAGTGCTCCAACTGGGCATGTGGTGATGGTTCCTCGAATCCGAACATGTCCAATATGCCAATAAATCCATCCGTTGCATGCCGCACTGCGTTGTTCAAGGCCGCCATTGACTTGGAGCCCGCATTACCACCGCCAATAGTCGACGCATGCTGGGAGGCTGCATCCGCCTGGTTGTGTACCGACTCATTCGAATCCGAGCTAAGCGTACCTAGTGTTGATCCCAAACGCTTCAGGCTATTGGCACGCCTCACAATTGTGGCCACCAGTCGACAGTACAACGCCTTGGCCAAACAATCCCGCGTCATATTTGCATCCCCATCCCCACACACCGACTTTACCAGCTGACCCCGCACATTGTGGGTGCGAGTGGTTAAACCACGGAACAACGCCGCCGGAGGTACTCCCAAAAGACTGGCCACCGAATTAAGCTCCGTTTCACCTTTGACATCCACCTCGAGACCCTGTCGGAAATATGCAAAAGGAAGGGAAAATAATGCAATGAATACTTGAATACATACTTATTAGGAGTAAAACTAAAGAAAAAGTGAATTTTCTAGCTAATTAATACCAAAACTCAATTATTTATTTAAGCTAATGAATCCTAAGAATCTTTATTGCCAAATTACGTTGTTTAACTACAAAATGGAGTTTAAAGGGACTTGGTGTTCGGAATTAACATAAATTGTACATGCATCTATCTTTATACGTCAGCTTAAAACGAAATAACAAAAAATCGGTTTTATATACAACCTTCTTTTTCCAGTTTTTACCGCTGCAACTTATTTGTGCTCTTATTTAAACCGATTTTAAAGTTGTTATTAAAAAGGTATTTAATTATCTACATTATTTGTTTTCATCCGCTGCAATATTGCACCTATACACAACGCGTTAAGCGTTTATAATATACCTTAAAGGGACTTATGAAAATAAGGACGGGCAAGCTTTGATAAATAATTTTTCGCGTTAGGGCGCAAGCGAAAAAAATTAACACGCTTTCATTAAAAGCGACTGAAGTCATCGTATTAAAAAAAATTGTATCACAAATCAAAACTTGGAAAGCAAAATAGTTCTCAATTTAGCAACCAAACATATTTTAATGTAAAACACTTCAGGTTTGGCTATTTGTTTTTTTTATATGTATTGCTTGGCTATTTTAAAACAAGCACAAAATATAAAATAGATTTCTTGCTCAGTATGTATTAGATTTCGAACACGACATAATTTCAGACGTAAATTACCCATAGTAACATCAGCGCAAGAAATATAAAAAGATTTTTTTATTAGGCGATGTGAGCGGGTCTCGAACTCGGACTTTCAAAAGTACGACAGAACGTCGCGACGCTCCAGCCAAAGCACCACCTCAGCATCGTCGAAACGATGGCCAAAAAGCAAACAAGTACATAAGAACAGAAAAGCACACTAGATGGCGCTATGACAAACTACCTATAGCCCTTCGATACATAGATGGCGCTGTACTCAGCACAATTTAAATTACATTAAAGCAATTGTTTAATTAAACAATAAAATCAAGTTAATGTAGAGCATTGTAACTATAGTTTATGTATATTAAATACGGGAAACCATTTTATTTTGGTGTTATTTAAACTTCGGGTGATGCAGATGTAATAATTAATTCTAGTTCAAAATACAGATGTTATAAATTCGACTTAATTGTAAGCATATTCTGGCAAGCTTTGAAGTCTTTAGCATCTTCGAAGTAAGAGTGGTCGACGAAGTAGGCTAAAAATGTTAACATGGAATGTAGTTTGGTCAAAACCAAATAAAAGAAGCTCGTTTAACTTCAGAAATCTCGAAATATAGTAAAGTTGGCAATACTTCTTATGTGCTGATTAAATTATTTAAATGGAAAACATTAATAAAGTGTATGTATGATATTTAGAATTTGTAAATGTAGAAAATTGTTAACATTTTTTAATATGAATACCAAATCAAAATCTAAAATATTCAAGCATATATATATAAATAAAATAATAATAACTTACCCCGCCATCAATAAACTGAACATTCCCAAGCAAAAGAACCGCAGCTAGCACACGCACCACATCCAAAAAGGGGATTCCCAAGATGCCCAGGCATGTCTTCCAAGCCTGAAAGCGTTGAGCATCCTCCTGCTCGTTCTGGGAGATATCACCTCGCAGATAACGTAGATTTGCCGGAGAATATCCCTCCAAGTGGAGCTTCTGGCGCTCGTCTCTATTGAGTCCGGCCAGAAGTTGATAAAATATGTGATAATTCTTCTCCTTGGGCAGTGGACGAATGACACGTGTTTGATCCAGAAAATAACAGTGAATCTTGGTGCGATAAAGAGCCCCATCCGTCACCTGAACCTCAATGAACTGGCCTATGCGACTGGACTCTGAGTTTGTGGTTGTCTTTGCGGATCCAAGCGAACGTAAGACTGTAAAGGCGGCGGCTAAATGCTTAAAGGCATCTGTCTCCGGGCCACCACCAGCAATGGCAAAAAGTTGACGCAGCATCAACATGGCATTCGCTGTCTTCCCTGCTCCACTCGTGCCCGACAGTATTATGGCCTGTGGATAACCCGTCTCGCTCTGCTGACGCACTGCCTCCTGCACAATCTTCTGAAGCTGCGGTGCCAGCGGCAAATCCCGTGTCGATGTTAATGTCAGGGGATTGCCCACATCCAAATAGGGATTAATCGACAGGAGTATGGGGCCAACATTTGTCTACCATAAGAAAACAAAGCAGATGACACATGAATGTTATTAATCTTTGTCTCTCTCAAGAGGCATATATTTCAATGAATCATTCGTTGAAAAAACTTAAAGTCATTAAACCTATAGAAAGAGAATGACGAGGATGAACTGCCGAATTTCACGAGAAAAAAGGGCAGGTTAAGGAATAAGGGGAATTATATTTGGGATTTTTCGATCGAAAATATCGATAGGCAGGAAATTAGAGTAGAATATGGTATACCCCATTCTATATACTACCAGATAATTATAATATACCTAAAGTATAGAAATCTGCAAATAAGATCACATCTTCTGTTTGCCTATTAAAATAAACCACATCACAACAAACATTTAAGATGAAAGACCTAGAAAGAAAATTACCTAAGCCCTTAAGATACAAATTGGAGTATCAGTATATCAGATGTTGGAATTAAGTACAAGGACAACAAGAGCTCAATAGGAAAAACATCATCAGAGAACAGAGAAGCTCGACAATGTTCTTTTTGAAGTTCGGCGGCAAAAGGAAATCACAGATCGTTATTCATCTCAACAAATCAACAAATCAGCGAATAGCCCAAAGTAGACTCCGCACTTTAAAAGATTCAAAGACTCGGTCAGCCCCCAGTTGGTGACCATGGATAGTTAGACAGACGGTATATAATTGTCGAAATTAACAGTTAATCTGCGGCCAGTGCAAGCGGAAATTTAATTTAATTACAAACTATTAGAGTAATTGCCGGAGACGTGAGCGTGGAGATGGAGATGGAGACGAAGACTCTGTTGTCTCTGCTCTGATCTGGCTTGCTTAGAATTGGAGTGGGGATAAAAGTGAGTCTAACTGTGAACTGGTTATGCTAATTGGTGGAAAACTACAATGACTGATATTACCAAGAAGATAGAATTACGACACTTACGAAGTAGCGCTGCTCGTTAAAGCGTGCCTGGAGAGTATGCATAACGGCATGCTCGTTTAGAGGTCCCGCCAGATGGATCAAATCCTGCATATCCTTAGGGGGACGGCTCGTTGAATGAAGCTTAATGCCGGCGGCAGGAAATCCAAATCCAAATGGCAAAGTCTTCACACTCTGGCAAGGATTCACGTGCTTAGCAGAGGGGAATTGTTGGTTGTGTTGTTGCTGCTGCGATGTTGCCGCAAGTGCAGTTGCCGTAAAGGAGCGCATGGGCAACGTGTTGCAGTTGGAATTGCCAGCATGCGACATTGTCGCTTGTGGCAATGTTCCCGAGGCACCCATACTCCCATTGTTGCTCTTGTGGTGAGGCAGTGTTGATTTCTCGCCAAGTTGATGTGGCAACGGATGTGGAATCGATGTATTGCGTGCCGAGATTACAGCCCCAGATCCCGAATTACTTGGCAACGTCTGGCTAAAGTTGTATGCATGCTGCAGGTGGCAAGTGACAGTTGAAATTACTCTCAATTGAAGCAGATATTATAGTTTTACTTACCTTGGGCAGCGTATGTTGCCCACCTCCATTTACATGCTGATGCAATGCATTAGTTGATAGGCCTGCACTGCCCAGATTTAGATTCGGACTCGATGCATTCAAGTCAAAGTTGGCTGCCTTCGCATCTCCGTTTCCAATGCCTACGCCAATGCTGTGATGCTGTGCATCGCTGCCCCGACCCTGAACCTGACCCTCCACATGCAACCGATTGCGCATAACCAGCAGCTCGGTGCTCAGACTTTTCAGCCGCTGCTGCAGATGCACAGCCTCATTGGATGATGAAGCATCTGAGAAAATAGTTATGTGATCTATTATTATAGTTCAATTTTATATAGATTTTTTTATTGACGATAGAAAGCATAAAATTATAAAATAAATTACTAAACAACATTAACTTTAGATTTAATAAGAGCTAGTAGAGAGGTCCTAAGATTATTTTTTGTTATTCTATAACAAACTAAACCTGCCCATGATTCTGCCAGTTACTCCCATTTTATGAGAGCTTATGAGACTCTTTTTTCTTTTTAAGTACAGGGTCTTAAATCGAATTAGAAATATGGTATTAAATTAGTCAACATTTATAGTCTGTAATTGAGATACTTGACTTGATCTAGAAGAAGGTCATACTAATGATTTTATAATACATCTGCCTGCCTAGAGATATGAAACTTCTTGGTAAACTTTTTAATGTCATAAGGAATACTCCTTAAATATTGCTTGAATTAATTACAATAATTCGTAAAAAACGTTCACTATAATCAATTTTAGAAAAACAATCTGGTTTATATACTTCACCCGCTTACAACAGGGTACTATCTAGTAGAGTTTCAGCTGAATCCATACTCAATCAACCTCAATGCTAAAATATCTATATTCTTTTGATAATTAATGAACCAACTCGAACAAAGTTACGAGTATTCAAAGTTAAATTTTAAGTTCAATAAAAGTTCTTAGCACACTAAACCATGTTTCGATACAAAATAAGATATAGTATAACTAAGAAAAATACTAAAAACTACAAGATTTCGTTATTCCAAAAACAAAACGCACAATTTGTTAAATGATAATTGACAACTTCATCCAAATAGAAAATTCACTGACAAAATTTACTTTAAAAGTCTCATTCCGTTGACCTGCAAAGCAAATTTTCAACATATAATAATAAAAGACAACTCTGACATACCAAAATTTACATAAAATTTTAATGAACTAATTTGGCAAGAAAAATCGAAAGACAGAACGAAGAACGCGCTAAGATGAAACAAAAAAAACCTCGCGGCAAGTGCTAAAATGAAAGAAAGAAAACAAAAACAAAACAAAGTCAAAGGGGAAGTCAAGAAATTATTAATGAATTGGGGTTGATAATCGCAATAAATAATGATTGTCAGTTAAATACCAAAAAACTTTCGAAAATTATGACAACAATCTATTCCCTTAGAACTAGTACAAAGTATCTGCAAGATAAACAACGTACTTACGTATACTCTATTAGTAGTTGTATATGCACTTACACTCTTAATAATATAAAATTCTACTGTTTCTAGGTCAAAAAATGCAGTAATCTACAGTGGAGCAAGCTCGACAGTAGGAGACCCAGTACTTTTTGAGTGCAAAGCGTTCACTATAGATTGTTCTTTAATGTTGCGTACCATTCAATAGATGGCGCCACTTGATAAACATAGAGGTCGCTAGCGTGTCTTCTTCTTCCTTTTGCCCGTAACATTGTTTATTGAATAACTTCCGTGTTTATCATCCGATTAAAATGAAATTTTCTGGACAGTTTTGGACTAAGGTGTTTATTATATGTACCAAAAATCAAGGGGCTAGCAATAAAGGGGCTCTTGTAATTCGACCTTGTATTTCAATTTCCGGGGGCAGAGAGGGGCGTGGCACAAACGTAATAGACCCATTTGTACTTTTTTAAAGTACTGGGTCTAATAAAGAAAAGACAATTAAGTCCCTCTTACAAGACTATCACACACAACATTTGCAATATAGTTTATGTTAATTGAACAATTACTTTTCATTTGTTATAAAATTTAAAGAGCAGCATATAAGAGAAAATAATGTCAGTAAAAGTACTAAACTAATTAAGCACTTTAAAACTTGCCACAAAAAATCGCTTCGAAATTGTTAATATTAATCGAAATAGAGGCAAACGACGCAAACAGTTTTAGAGCCAACGGGGCGAACATTCAACCAAAAAATCCGATATCATTGATGGCGGAAAACCAGTTTTATTTTTAAGCTGCACACAAGAAATGTAAAGGTAGAAATACAACAAAACACAACAACAAAAACAACGGTCCAACAACACCAAACAAAACTTTTTTTGATTGTTATACTCTAACTTTAGACAAAATATTAGCATTGATTCTGGTAATGGCAAAAATTAAAAGGAGTTT
Source organism: Drosophila neotestacea (assembly GCA_035044365.1). Classification (NCBI taxonomy): domain Eukaryota; kingdom Metazoa; phylum Arthropoda; class Insecta; order Diptera; family Drosophilidae; genus Drosophila; species Drosophila neotestacea. Next base: position 847,109 of record JAWNMD010000660.1, read on the forward strand.
AAGTTTTCTATAGTCCTCCAAAAATTAGCTGATTATAATTTATAGCATATCGTTAAATTAAGTACATAACAATTAGAATTGTTTTTATTTTCCTAAATTAGTCACAAATACAAACAAAGTTTATAATCAACAACTTAAGATAACATCTTTGTTTCATCATTTGTTTTCCTTCTTTCATTCTGCTCTTACTACATAAAACGTCAATTAATTTTATAAATGCAAGTCATGAATTCTAATAAAACCACTGTTAAAGAGTATTAATATCTCGGCTTTTCAGTGATTTATTGTATTATTGTTGTTGTTTTGGTATTTCATTTTTTCGTCTTCTTATTTTTGCATGTAGAAAAAGTTAAAGTCCGAACTGGCAGCACAGGCAAGAAAATTTCTTGGAAGCTGAAATCAGCGTGCAGCTTTGCCACAACAACAACAAAAACGACAAAAACAGCGACAACAACAACAATGACGACGGGCACATTTAAAGATCTGAACGGCTGTGTTGGCGGCGTTGCCTGGGACCAAAACTGGTCACCAATAGGCTGGCGGAGAATACGGAGAGGGAGGCTGCCGGTGGGCTAATGTTGCAAGCTAAAGCAGCAGACAAGTTAGCTATACAAGGGTTCCATATAAGTAGTAGGTAGGTACACTGCGTCATTATTGTTGTTATTGTCGAAAACAAAAATCATATATTAATAACTTGGAAGAAAAATTTTTCTTCACTAAAACATTTAAAATAGTTTAACACAAATAAAATATTCGAATAACAAGCTTATCTAATACTCTTTTTATGAATAATAAGCATAAAATATGTCTCGTATTATTATTTTTAATAATATGTTATCAGCATAAGATTGGTTTAAAATCAATTCATTTTTAAAATATATAATACTTTATAATAAGGTATATGACTAATAATGCATTATATTTATATGAATCTCAACAAATGGAAGCTAGAAAAATTTTATCTTATTCTAATTACACTTACAAGGTATAGCAATGACAATAGTTCTTACACTTATGATACGTTTTTATTTATAATAATAAAAGCTATATTAGATTTTAATAGAAATCTTTACATTATTTTTTTCTTAATAAATATTGGTATTATTCAGATCGAAATCTGTTTTTACTAAAAGTACTTAATAAACACAATAAATTTTATGCATTTCAAAAGGGTTCAAAGCTCTTGAATAATACTAAAAAAGAAAACAAAGTTTCTATATAACCGAACAAAAAGTTTTGTTCGCTTTGATAACAATACTGTCGCATAATGTCGTGTAGCGCGAACTACAAAACAAAAGACTTAGGCAACAAACCTGAGCTGATTGTGAGAACTATGACATATGTTTCGTTTAAAAGAGGAAATTTTGTTAGAACCCTTTCGACTTTAACTTACCCTGCAGCTTTTTCTCAGTCTCCCAAAATTTTTGCAATTCCGTAAAATATTTATCCAGTATGAAGACTTTTGACAGGCCCAATGTGGCCATCGTTGATGTACATTTGTATGGCCAAACAAGGAATGAAAACACCAACAAAAACCAGCTAATTCCAACTGCAGTCACCCAAAAAACAAGTTTGGATTTCAAATGTGAGTTCTTTTCCTTTTTTTGTTGTCGTTTTTGTTTTCTGGCGTATAAGGACGAGAGGACGAGGAGGTGACGATGTTCTTATTTGAATAATTTCGAATACTGAGAGTAAGAGGTACACAAGCACTCAAAACACGCCCGAGCGAACAGGTTTTCCGCAAAGGCACATGCCGGGGACTTGGGCTGACCAGGCCAACTTGTATCTGTATCTGCAGCTGCGACTCTGGCTCTGGTTATGTATCTGTGTCTCTATGGCATACAAAATAAGCCTGGAACTGGGACCGATACCGATGCCGATACCGAATGACTGTCTATCTGCAGCTGTGGCTACTTTTTTACTTCTTCGATGTATTTTTTTTTTTTTTTTTATAATTTTTGGGCAGAGCAACAAGTGAAAAAAGAGCAATAGCAACAACAGCGACGAGAACAAAATAAATAAACAAGCAAAAAGAATGCAGAAGGGCAGCAGCCAAATCACTAGCAGCTTTTGACTCAATATGCCAGATACTTATTTGCAAGAGAGTTATATGACGCTGTTGTTTTGCCTCCTCTTCTTTTCTGCTTCTTCTTATTATTATTATCTCCTTTTTTTATTATTTTTTTTATTATTATTATTTTCGTAGCTCTCTCGACGCGCGCGCTTATTTTCTTGTTATGTGCAGACTTTTTTTCGTTGCTTGTTGTTTTTCTTTTTTGAAAAACGAGTTACCAACTTCAAGTCGCAGACACGCGAAGTTGGAAATGTACCCGCAATCGGAGTCGGAGTGGATGCTTAGACACCTTCAAGGTACACACTCACGCACACAAATATAAACGCACACACACTCACATTTGCCTATAGGCAGTTATACACACTATATGTACATGTATGTAAAAAATATAACAGACACTTTAGCAAACAAGTATTATTATATTAAACAAGTATTATTTTGTAGCCACTTTTTCGTAATAATTTAAACACAATATTTTCCAATTTTTGTGACTCGATGTCTATTTCTTATAGTGCACCTTTAATTCAGGTAGACGATCAGCCGCGTCTTGGACTTTTACACTTGCACGCTGCCAAGCCAAATCGCAGACTGAACGCTGGCACTTTTGTCGCTCCAGACGCCGAGGTACAAACGATCGTTTTGCTGTCTCTCTAATAAGTACACATCTCTCTCTCTCTCTCTCTCACAATGTCCCTTTCTCTGTCTCTCATTTGTAGACAACAGGTAAAAGGCCTGTTCTCTCTGTCTCTGTGCAGTTGCTCAAATATGAGGTCAAGTGTTTGAACTATGCATCTCTTCTCTTTTCTCCTCTCCTCATCTCTTCCTGTCTCAGCTGTGTCTTGTTTACTGGTCGCGTGTTAATTAGTGTTGATTGTTTATTGTTTATGCTGCATTTCACAATTCCCACAGCATTTTCATTGCACTTTGCAATTCTCATGATAATTTAATTTTAGATTCTGTCTTTTTGAAGATAAACATGATTTTTTAACAATACACAAAGCACATTTCAGCCCGGTATTTGTTTCTAGTTCTACAGGTTAAAAGAAATAATTTATTAAAATTGAATTATATTTATTGTCCAGCTGTCGATCAACATGCATAGACGCGTGTAACTACATCGAGCCACAAATTCTATATTTTAACTTGCTGGCCAGAATTTATCGGACAGAAGAAGCTTATTGCAACATGAAACAGTTGAAAAATGGACTTTTGTCGATACAAATATTAAAGAGTCACAAACACAAAGGTTTAAGTAAATAATATTTCGTTTGTTTACCAAAAATTTAACGACCTAACAAAATCCAAAATAAAATAAAAATAGTTTAAGTGGGAGGGCTTGACAGTAAAGTACCCTGTGCAAGTAAAAGGCGCCGCTCTTATTTCATTCCGTTTGTATAAACTCAAATCAGTATTAATGGATACTTAACAAAACGTTCGGAGTCGACTTGCGCGGTGCGTTGCTTTTTTAAATATCTAAATTTAAAAAAAAAAAAACAAAAACCTTTTAATGAAAATTAAAAAAAATTTAAAAAGTTTGAAGCGGCCGCGTCGAAGTTTGAAAAACTATCCTGGGTACGTCATCTCATAGGAAATTTATGTCATAAAATATCCCGAAACGCCATTTCATAGGAAATTTATGTCCCAGGTCCGCCGTGAAAGGTGGTGAGCCCGGCTATTTTGCAGCTAATTCGCCTCGCTCCAAACTCATTTCGCTGCAACCTCAGTTGAGTTGTTTTTTAAGCAGATTTGATATTTTATATAGTATTTAAAATAACGTGTTCAAGTAAACGTTAAAAATAAAAATGATTAAAAATAATAAAGTTTGTACATATATACATATGTTTGCATAGCAATATCACAAGCTAATCCCTAAGCAGAATTAATTTCAAAATTTTTTCTAAGTGCATGTACATTTTATACCTCGTAACATATATGTACCTGGTCTAAAGAACTTGTGAGATGGTTCGGAGGGGGCTAAGCTGAGGCCACCAGGCGGGTCGCGGGTTGCGGATAGCGAACGGCCTTCTTGCTTCTAAGAAGGTTAGCTGTTAAATAGCGAGATTCCTCGTGAATAGACAGCCCCGGACAAACAGCGGATATGATACCGACAAGGTGTTTGTGTTGCCGCCTTCCAACAACTGCCTCACACACCCCTCAAAATCCCTCACTATTACCTACCTGTATCCTACCCATACATCTCATCCCGGGCCGGACTAAGTGTTTTATTCGGACCGTGCCGAGAGTCAGCTTGGCTGGGGGCCCGGGTTCAAAAATAGCTCAGTCGTGAACGGTGGGCTCAGGCAAGTGGCGACCGCCTGTTCTAACCAGCCTTACCCGGGCATGCAAGCCTCTGCTCGGGTGGACCTGCCCTTTGTTTCGCTTCTCGTGGGTCCAAGATTATGAAGCACAACAACAAATACAAAATTCCGCAGGATCTCCCAGCGGTGAGTGTCGCAAGACGATTTGAAGACCGTTCCCTGGACAGGGAGCGGCCGAATGTGGTAGACCATCCTCCATAGAGTCAGCCAGCAGGCAGAAGTGCTCAGAGAGCACAGCAAGGCCATTCCAATGGTCGACGACAGACGCGGCCTTACCCACGTCAAAGTATCGCCCCAGCGAGCACGCAGGGGAGCACGGCCGGACCATCCCGACCGATGCGACCTATGCTTACCGCTGACCGGCGACAGGGACAGCAGAAAAAGAAAGATGCGCTATTGCCACCGAGGGGACAGCCAGGAGGGCTGGATGACCCGAATAGATGCAACTTGTGCGGCTCCAGGGTCAAGTGGTACTTGAGATACCTGAGCCAGGGCCTGCCCCCTATGGAAGCCTTAGAGAAGGCAAAGGAGCCGCGGGCAACAACAACACCGGCACCAACAATGACCCCAAAGAGGCCCAGCAGCACGCTGACCCCTCCAACGGGCACTCTGAAGCGAGTGTGCGCGACCGCATCGGCCGCAGTGGCACCACAGGTGGCACCAGTAGAGTCATTGGCCGTGCGCCCAAGCATTCCAAAGCAGCAGCGGCGGCTGCCTTGCAAACGGAGCCCTCCTCCATAGCGCCCACCGAGCCTCGTGCATCGTATGCCACGATCACGAAGAAGGTCAGGGTGGCCGTGTTACCTGCGGAATATCCCCAGGTAATTCTCAGCCACGGGGATTTATCCGCGCTGGAGGAATCTATCATGGACGAGATATCCGTGACAGGATACGGCACAGCGGTTGCCTTCACTGGCATCCATTTTAGGGTCGCTCACATAGTGATCGACTGCGCGAACTCACGCGGACTGGCTCATGACAGTTGCGCCGAGACTGAGCTCGTGGAAGGGCGTCCCATTAGACGTCAGGTTGGGAGACAACATACCGTCGCCCCACACCATTACGATCTTCTGCCCAAGAAGTGCCGATCGAGCCACTGACAACTTGCTGGTTATGCTGAGTAACCAAAATAAGTTGGAGACAGAGGCATGGAGAGTTGTCTCTCGGAGGAATGAAGGAGGCGGGGCACTCCTTGTCATCGGCATCGATGAGATCGCCAGGGAGGATATTGTGGCGAAGGGCCACTAACTCAACTTCCGCTACGGGACAATTCCCGTCAGCGGACTGAAGAAGGGCAAAGCCAAAAGCTTGGAAAATCCCGGCCAAGCTATCACAATGGCACCAGAGTGTGCTCCACCCACCAACGAGTCAGTGACTCAAGGGGCAGGTCCCTCCTCCATGCTAGAAGATCTGGCTGAGGATGAGGATCTGCTCGACATGACATCAGATCATGCGGTGGTGGAGAGTATGGAGGAAGCAGCGGCTATGTCGTCTCAGGAGCTCGAGGCCGTGGCCGATAGAGCCACTACTATGATGGCACAAGCCATCAACACCAAGCTAGCCCAGGTGAACATCCACCATGCGAAGGCGACCTCGGCCGTCCTAGCTAGGATGTTCACCCAACAACATCTTGGGCTAGCTCTTGTACAGGAGCCATGGAGCAACAATGGCATTAAAGGCCTGTACACGGATGACTCCAAGGTAATCTGGGACCACAGAGACCCTCTACCAAGAACCTGCATAATGGTAAGGAAATGTATTAACTACACCATCCTTTCAGAATTCCTCACCAAAAACTGCGTCCCTCTGACAATACAAGCGATTGGAGCTGCCCACACTACTGTGGTCGCATCGGCTTACCTCGCAGGAGATGGGCCTTGCCCACCTCCGGAGATCGTGGGACTGGTGAACTACTGCCGACGGGAGAAGTTACCGCTACTCATAAGATGTGACGCTAACGCACACCATGAGGTATGGGGAAGTAGCGACACAAACCAAAGGGGTGAGTGCCTTTTAGAGTTTATTCTAAATTCCAACTTAGAAATAAGCAATGTCGGAACCACTCCGACATTTGTAACCAGGGTAAGAGAAGAAGTCCTAGATATCACCCTGATCAGCCGGTCCCTTAAACCACATTTAACGGATTGGCATGTGTCACCAGAAGAATCCATGTCTGACCACAGGATTATTCTGTTTAATCTTAGGATTAATGTAGACTGTAGCAAGCCGACAAAATGGGAAAAGTATTCAACGACTCTAGAACGCAATCTAGCTGGGATATCATCTGGTATACCCAGACTTCCCTCAAAGCTAGAAGAAGTTGTAGACTCGTTAAATACTGGCATAATTAATGCTTATGAAAGAAGCGCAAAGCAAAAGACGCACCATGGTGGTCTGACAGTCTGGAAAGACTGCGTATCGCCACTCGTCGACTCTTTAACAGATCAAAAACAGACGGAATGTGGAACCAATACCGCGAGAGCCTGACTTCTTACAACAAGAAGATCAGAAAAGCCAAGCGGAAAAACTATCGTGACTTCTGCGAAAGCATAGAGAACACGACAGAGGGTGCCCGGCTACATAGGGCACTTTCGAAGAGAGCACCAGATGCAAATCTGGCTCTCAAATGGGGGGACAATACCTTCACAAGCAGCAATATGAACAAGCTAAAGTTACTTTTTGAAACGCACTTCCCAGGAAGTATCCCTCTACGTGAGAATGTAGACAGAGTTGTAGAAGACCAAGTCCGGTTAGTACCTGAGGACTGGGCAATTGCCAAGTCAACAGTGACACTGGACAGACTAAAATGGGCAATTGGAACCTTCCAGCCCTATAAGTCACCGGGCTTGGACGGCATATCACCAGCCTTCCTACGGCAAGGGCAGAGCAAACTCCTGCCCATTCTTAGGAAGGTGATGATCAGCAGCCTAGCATTAGGACACATTCCGAATGCATGGAGCAGAGCTAGGGTGGTCTTCATCCCCAAGACTGGGAAGAAAGATATCACCCACCCCAAGTCCTTCAGACCCATCAGCTTAACATCGTTTTTGCTAAAAACGCTAGAAAAGCTGGTGGACAATAAAATAAGAAGCACGCTACTAAAGCCAGCACCGCTGCAACCAACGCAGCATGCATATAGGGCAGGCAGGTCCACGGACACTGCCCTTTTTCAACTGCATAGAGTTTTGCAAACAGCAGTTGATGCCAAGGAGGTGGCCATCTGTGCCTTCCTAGACATAGAAGGGGCCTTTGACAATACATCTCATGATGCTGTCCAAGCTGCCCTATCTAGGAGAGGCCTAGACCTAACCACTAGCAGATGGATTGTCTCTCTGTTAAGGTCTAGACAGGCCACGGCAACAGTTCATGACAGTACTGTTACGGTTACGACCACCAAAGGTTGTCCCCAAGGGGGGGTATTATTTCCACTATTATGGAGCTTGTTGGTAGATGAGCTACTTAAAAGACTTGCCAGTAAGGGTATCCAATGCCAAGGCTATGCCGATGACATTGTTATCATTGCGCGGGGCAGGTTTGAAGAAACCCTCTGTGACATTATTCAGCTAGGGCTTAGGATGACGAGCGACTGGTGCAATGAGGTTGGCCTTAACCTCAATCCCGCCAAAACAGTCATCGTTCCCTTTACAAGAAGATATAAGTTGCAGAAATTAAGGCATATAAGGCTCTCAGGAAGCACAGTAGCAATAAGCAAGGAGGTTAAATACTTAGGAGTCACCCTCGATAGTAAGTTAAACTTCGGTTTACATGTAAAGAATGCGATAGCAAAGTGCACCAGGGCACTCTACACATGTCGCAGTATAGCCGGAAAATCATGGGGCACAGCTCCAAAAATATTAAGATGGCTATACGTAATGGTTGTTAGACCTATGCTCACATATGGAGCAATTGCTTGGGGTGGTAGAGTGCAACTCATCACTGTTCAGAAACAGCTGCAGAAGCTGCAAAGAATGGCTTGCGTCTGCATAACAGGAGCAATGCTCACCTGTCCGACGGTAGCCATTGAAGTACTAATGGAACACACACCGCTCCATTAGTTTATCGAACTTCAAAGAAAGGCTACCTTGTTAAGAATGTCAATGGAAGGAGTTGGAAGCAACTGTATCCTAAGCCAAAGAGATGCTGATATGCTATCGGGTAAACTCCCCCTGTTGGTGCAACCAAGGGACGAAATGGCAGCCGAATACAAATTCGAGCGAAATTTTCAAGTGAACCTGAGTAGCAAAAGGGATTGGACAACTCTCGAAGAGGTTCATCCCATGAAGCTTCACACCATTAAGTGGTATACCGATGGATCTCTAACATGTCAAGGCACAGGCCTCGGAGTTATAGGTCCTCGGGTATCCCACCATGAATCCCTAGGAACATACACCAGCATCTTCCAGGCCGAAGTATGTGCAATAGGGAGGTGTGCAGACTTTAACTTAAAACGCAACTATCGGAATAGAGATATCGCCATCCTATCTGATAGTCAAGCGGCACTGAAGGCAATCAGCAATGCAAAAATAACCTCAAAAGTAGTACGGGAAGTCCGCACGAAGCTAGATCTACTGGAATCGGACAACAGGCTTACACTGAGATGGATCCCAGGGCATAAAGATATAGCGGGGAACGAAGCAGCAGATAGGCTAGCAAGAAGAGGAGCAGAAGAGCATCTGATAGGGCCAGAACCGTTCTGTGGCATAGGGAACCACACATTACGGGAATCCCTTAGAGATGAAGAGCGACATCTGCGCCAACTGTGCTGGGTCAACACTCAGGGGCTACGTCAGGCCAAGGGTCTCTTAGGCAACTATAACCTTAAACGTTTTAAGCAACTCATAATTATGGGGAAGAATAGACTCAGAATACTAACCGGTCTTTTGACAGGACATTGTAGACTGAGAAGCCACCTATATAAGCTAGGCATAGTAGGTAGTGGAAATTGCCGCTACTGCGATATCGAGGAAGAGTCCTCAGAACACATAGTAGCGACCTGCACCGCCTTATCAAGAAGAAGATGTAGGATACTAGGTAGCCATATCATTCAGCCAAAAGATATTGCAGCCCTCAGCCCAACAAAGATTCTCGAATTTATTCAAGAAATAGGGCTAGCGGGAGAGCTATAAACTTAGAAGGGGATACAATAGATCTAATAGGTCGCAGTATATTTTTCCCACAAATAATAATAATAACATATATGTAGGTTATAATTAATTATGTCCTTTATTGAAGCGCTAAATTTATCCGATGAAAGTTATAGTTTTAATCCATTTCCCCTTATTAAACTCACCTGTTATATACCTTTATACGTATTTTTAAGACAACGTATTGCTTATTTGCTTACCTGAGGCATATGTATGTGACTTTCGGCAAATCTACTTTGCTTAGCTATTTAACAAATGTACTTAGACTGACATAGTCTTCCAACTATAATCAACTATCAACCCACATTTTAATATGAGACAAAGAGAAATAAAAATTGCAAGTGGAACTGCCGGTCATCAAATAGAATCTATCTTTGCTTGGAACAAGGCGTAATCTACAGATACTCACATTTAAGTAGCATTTAATAGTTTCAGCACGGGCAGTAAATAATTATTATTTTTTTAAGTAAAAGCATTTGCACAAACTTAACAGATCCTTTTGTACTTTCTTAAAGTGTTAAAAAAAACTAAGATTTTTGGTTTCGATAATTAATTTTGAGCTCCAACAGAATTATTTTATAAGTTGATAAATTCATTAAAAATATATATTCGATGTTTGACCTTTATTTTAATTAAAAAAAATTATTCAAATGAATTCAATAATTATTAAATTTGATCATATCTCTGAAAATTAGTTTGGACATTTAGGAACACCGTGCTTGCAGAACATGCCGGTAAACTTAAATTACTGATGGAGCTCGAAAGCAACAACATTTTCAATACCCCTTGTTAAATAATTTAACTTTAATTAAATACAAACTAAACACTATGGAAAAAAAAAATAAACAAAAAGATACTAAAGCCACAATTTTATATACATTTCTTTGCCTTGGGTGGTTCCTGGCGGTTTCATTTAAAAGCACATACTACATAGTACATTAAAAAATTCCAACACAAAGCCATACATTAAAAGTGGCTTTTATTTTCAAAAAATAAGTAAATAAATAAAAATTGTTAATATGGGGGTGTGTCATAAACACTGCTGAAATTTGGTTATATTGTTTTGAAAACCACTATATCGAAATCTAGTGATTTCAGTTAAGAGAGATTCATCTTTAAAAGATCAAAAGTAGACAGTTGTATTTTGTCAAAGTTTTAAATTCAGTTCCCTTAAAAATAACTGAAATGCTTTGTGGAAGCACTAACCACTGAAGAACAATGTAACTCAATACTGCAATGTAATTCATTGGTATAAAATAACAATTTAATTGGTTGGTTATATTATTCAATATTACTTATTATTTTATTTTAGAAATTAAGCTGATAATTATTATTTGTGAGTTGTGTTAATCAATCAAAAATAATGAATATATTTCATTTTCATAATGCAGGCAATCATATAAGGTCTCATATAATATTTGACGTAAAATGTCAAAGTCAAAGATATCCATCAGACAAAATTAATCGGACCTTAGTCTATTACTGTTATTGAAGAAAATCTTTTAAAACAAATTTGAATCATTACAATGTAATTTTTATAATAAGTATAACGGTGTCTCTGTATTCCATCTGTACTTAAATTATAATTATTGTTTTTGTATTTATTTATTTTAAAAATAATATGAAGTTTAACCCATTGAGGTAAATCTATCAGCCGACGAACTATTTCCACAAATGAGTTTAGGTCCAACCATATCCCATAAAAACTCTTTTAAAGCTTACCTGTTATGTTACCAGCTGTTTTATTGCATGTTGTCTTACGCTTTGCCACGGGCAGCGTATAAATAGCTGAGAACTTTGTGAAGCGCTCAACCACAGCGTTAACCTTGCTGCCAGATTTCAAGGAGGAGTCGAGATCCTTGGAAGACTTTAGTTCGACCGAAGCGGAGGCGGCTGTGTCCACAATCGGAGAGGCTTTGCTTTGCTTTGGCGAGGGTGTAGTTGAGCTGAGAGAGAGAAAGAGAGAAAACGAGAGCAGTAAGGCAACTGTTTGGGATTGGAGATTTGGAGCAATATCTAACCTGACTGCCTTGTGATATTGACAGAAGAAGTCGGGACGCATGCGATGACGGCAGAGAAAGTCCTCGCATAAACGCAGTACATCATCACAATTCTCGCTCTCACTAGAAATCTCTTGCTGCTCCTCGGCAACATGTCCACTGGGAGTGGAAGTCGATGGCGATTCCGGTGCATCGGGAGGCGAGGCTGACTGAGGACTGTAGAGAAAGGTCGGCAGGGAGGCGCCCACAAAGTCGGGAATGTTTTCAAAGAAGTCGGCTGTACGATCGAAGCTATTGCTGTTGCTGTCGCTAGAGCTCTTGGAACGCGGCTTGGTTAGATGTCGGGCCACGTAGTCAGCGTATGTCTGATCCGGCAGCAACATAGCATCAACATCTTGCGTGACCCATTAACCGAAGATATCTGCAACAAATGCGAAATCAATCGTGCGACATCAATTCTCATTTTAATTGCTTTTAAATCAAGTGTTTAACTTGCTGGTGGCTTCCGCATCGGAATCCCAGTCCCAATCTTAGTCTCTCTTCATCTCTGTCTGTGTCTGCCCGCCCATATACCTGTCAGTTTATTGGCGCAGGCGATTACCACGATTAGCGTGACCATGACAAAGGTGACAGACACGGACGCTAATGCCTTTTACTGCAACTGACGGCTGAGCTGAACCACAGCTGTTTTTTCCGACTTGCCACAGCGTGGCAGATAGATGAGTTGCCAATCGAAATGAGACACAATATTTATGCCACACTTTGCCAATGCCACGCGGTGTGGTCTAAAGCCTTAAAGCTCATGCCACATCCAGAGGACATTTGCTGTTCGCAATTAACTCAAATGATTGTCATAAAAATGTTGCAAGTGTGGATGGCAGTCGGGAGTTGGAAAATGGAACATCTGAGATGCCTCTTGGCCACCTCGAGTCGCTGCCGGCATGGGCATTTTTCAGTGTCAACACAGCGGGCGGCAATATCTTTGAGTACTTTCAGAATGTCTTAGCTCAATGATATCTGAGTCAACTTCCACATACTTCATAGTTTATTATGGCGATTACCTAACATGGCCAAGGAGCGCTCACTTCCCTTTTTGTCCACTGAGGGCTAAAGCTGCAAATAATATTTCTAAATTGCCGTAATAGAAAAATTCGGACAGGCTATCAAACCAGATATGACACACAAATATCGTATATTTTCCATATTTATTCCACCTTAATAAGATAATGCGATAAAGCTTATTAACATCAAACTATAGGGAAATCGAAATATTATATATTAATAGAAAAACCTCAAAATACCAAGTGGACGGTGGTGCAAAAACGCCCTAAGTATATATCATACCAAAACTCAAATTTTACGAAAATGTAATTTACCATAAATACCATAAATTGGCGCAAAATTTGAAATTTTTAAATTTGAATGTAAAATGTGTTTTTTATGAATCGGGAAAATAAAAGGATGCCAATTTGTTGTATTTCCATCTTCTCAGAAATGTTTATCAGATGGTAGACAGATTATTGATAATTCATTTTCCAGGGAATAAAACCGAAACGAATTTGGTCCCGGTTCCGGTACGTACCGAAACGAGTATTTCGGTAAAAGGTTCTATTTCGGTTTTGTCCTTTCGGTTCCGGATCTCGTTTCGGTCCATACCGGTACAGCAAGTAATTTTTAAAAATTTCAAAATGTAATGAAAATCAAATTTTATCAACAAATATTTGTGTATGTATAAACGTACAAATGCATGCATTTTAGCATGTTAAGCCTTACATATAATTCGAGACATTTTTTTGTAGTGCAAAACCATAACAAAAAAGAATTTTCAAAATGTACCGAAACCGTACCGGCACAAACGATTCGGTTTTCGGTTCTAGATAAATAATTTATTTTGGTTCCGGTTCCGGTTACGGTACTTCATTTGAAACGGTTAATTTCGGTTAACGGTCCCGGTTCCGGTTCCGGTTTTATTCCCTGGCATTTACATATGTGAACCTTTATATTTTATTTGAAACATTTTTCTTAAGGTGTTGCTACATATAAGCAATGAGCTCAACATTGAAATTATAGTTAAGTATCAAACTTACAGGGAACGTAGAAAAGAATTCATTTAAATTTCACTTCATCTTACATTTGTCTAGGTACGTGTACTGCAAATAATTGTTAGTTATAAGAAATAAATTGGCTTAGGAATAATTGGTTAGCTTGCATTTGAACATTCAGCGGGACAACTCTACATTTTGACTATCTGAGCATTGACAGTTCAGAGGGAATAAAATATGTGCAGACTGTCTAATAAATGCTGAGAGAATCAGGGAAAATCAGGTAGCGACATTGCATAAACTACTCGTAAAATAAATCTCATAAATATGCAGGCTTCGCTAAGCCATTCCCCTGTCAAATGGCTATTTGAGGAAATGTATCTCAATATGTCCGTCAGATAGTTTTGTGGTATGCAGCCATTGGGGCAAGATCTGCAACTGTGCAACTGCAACCGCAACTAGCGAATGCCACAGCAGCTTGACTAAAGTTAAAGTTAAAGTTATTTATTCTAACTACGAGATACGATATACAGTTTCCACTTAACAAACGGACCTAAAATGCAAACGCTGTTGTGGGTCGACTATGCATTGGCCCTGGCCCTGTGTCGATGTATGCCAACTTATTTGCATTTTTTGCTAACGTTGGCCAACAACAGCAAATCAGCACAGCGTCTTAGATAGTACTTTACATATGAATTAATTAGCAGTCGGAGTTGAGAAGAGAGAAGTTTGAAAGAGAAACAAAGCTAAGCTAGAATCACTTAAGTACGCGTATTTAGTGTGCGGCTGGGCAAACATTTGCAATCACTTTTGGGGCAAACGAAAAGTTTCCCAGGAAAAAAAATCACTGATCATAGGGTACGAAAGAACTTCTTCCTTCCCACTTCCCTGCCCATCTATGGGAGAGCATCATTATCGTCAGACCTTCGGTCTTGGGCGAAGGCGATTCATTGCACTTTTGACTTGCTACATGGAAATTACATGATTTAACTTAATTTAATAAAGAGCCGAAGGGCGCAACAATTCTCCTGGAGTTCTTCTTGGCATCGCACTGGCATTTCTATTTATGTTGTTTTGGTTGGTTCTGTTTCTAGCGAGTTCGTGTCTGGCTTTTGTGATTTACCGCGATTGGCCCGTAGTCCTCATAGTTAATACTAAACTAACCACAACAGAGAGCAAACCAAGCACACACATGCCTAACTGAATACTGGACTCTTCATTCTGGACATTAGGTTGTGCCATCGATAGCATTGCCTGGCGTCGTCCATCAACGTGGTGGGCTGCCGCCAACGCCACACTTGCCAAATGTTCCCTGACCCAATTAGGGGGAGTTCTCTATGTGTTTCTCCTGACTTATTGCTTTTTCTCTCAGTGTAGACATTTGCCCAGATCAAGAGATTTTGATTAATAGGTAGTTGTTTCGCCTGAGCCCGGGTTATTTTTTTGCCTCCTCTACTTCCCTATCCCTTGACGCCTTCACCTGGCCGTGGCCTAAGGCTGTGGATAGACATTGAGAAATATTTTTGCGAATCGAGTCGACAGACGACGACGCAGTCGAAACTCAATGAAATTCTGTTACCTCTTGTTGTTGTTGTTGCTATTGTTGTTTCACCTCTTTTATATTTGTTGCTTGTTGATTTGCAGAACGTGTTATTGTTATTATTATTTAGAGTGTCTGTACAATTCAGTCCTGATCGACTGATGAATAATTAAACATTAACCTATTGTTTGTTGATATTGTCGATTATACAAAAATGCCAAATCCGATTCATCCTTTTAAAAATCGAAAGAAGTCCTGAAGAACTCTTAAGTCCAGTCGCTATTAAATTTAAAGGTTACATAAATAATACTGGGAAATAGCTTCATAACAGAATTGAGCAAAATATCTTAAATAGTTTTCTTGAAATGGTCATTTTGTAAACTTCTAATCGTATGGAAAACGATATACAATATTCGAATTCAAGGCAAAATATGCACTGTTCATTTCAAGTTTCTGGGTGACACGCACAGTTCAATTAAGAATAAGTTGGTTTGATTCTACTATAAACACGATCGGATAATGAACACTGAAGATATTAAAGAAACAATTGTTCAAAGAAATAGAAGACCTTGGAATATTTTGAGATAAGAGATTTGAGTTTTGTTCCACCTTTAATCAGTTTGCATTTGTTTTAAATTAATATTTTAAATATTAACAAACGTATACGGTTTTGGGAAACTGTTCCCGATAGGTGGGCGCTTGCACACGCCCCTAATATGAATATTTTTACGATTTCAAAGGGACTATCTTTAAATTAAGGCATTTTTATAATTTTTTCAAATTTCCAATGTAAACGGACCTATTTTATTTTATTCATGAACCCAAAAACCGGTTTGCTGCTTTGTTACAAATAATTGAGTTTCCCATAAAGAAACTTACTTATTTATTCAAAAGCACGGTCAGAAAAATTAACTGAAACTTAAAAGGTCGATATTTATACAATTTTAAATGAAATTAGTTTTGATCTTTTTAATAGCTTTAAGAAAACTGAAATGCCTTCTTCAGATAAGATGAAGGTATAAACTTAAAAAATCTGCTACGAAGTTTTCATAATTTATTTACTGAAACTATCATGCAGATACTGATTCCCTATAAAATACCTATTTAAATAATTTAACATTATTAAATTAAATATTCACAATGCCAAGTATTGTCGTGAATTTTAATGATTGTCCCTTAGGACGGATCTTAAATTAAAATACACCTTATACTTACAATGAGATCTTCAGCTTCAATAGTGGAGAATTGGCTTGGTATGTTGCATTTGGAATTGCAACATTGTTGTTAACATTACTGTGGAAGGCAGCTTACGCTTGTGATAAAAGTAGACCCCAAAAGCACGCGGATTTTTTATTTCTTATCGGTCAAATACTTTTCTCACAAATTCATATCATTTTTAAACGTAGCACGATTCGTATTATTAGATGCAGAACTGTAATACAATTGCACGTACGTCGTTTATCCAAATCCATTCAAAAGATTCAAATTGAGATCAAAAACTTGTTTGCTTGTTTGTCTGTTTGAATCAATCGTTAAGATACTAGAATAAAACTTTTAGACAAAAGCTAAGAAACTTTTATTCTTTGGCAAAAAACAAAAGTAATTTTGCGAGACGCTTTCGTCACTAGATGGAAACCACGGGAAGAGTTTTTTTTTTTATTTATTTATGTTCGCATTCCTGTCCAACATGGCAATGAAACTCATTGGTCAGCAAATTTACAAATATCGTCACGTTTCTGGCTTTAAGGATAATTACGTGTGCCCAAGTTCATGTCAAAAATAACCAAAATGACAGAATACGCCAAAAAAAAAAAACAGAAATTTTAAGAATAGCAGCTGAAAATGTTCACGAATGCGGTCAATTGGAGGGTTTAATGCGATTGCATTAATTTCGCAATAAAATGGTAAGTAAATATTCATTGGGAAAGAGGAAACGGCAACGGAAACAGCAACAGAAACAGAAGCGATATCAATCAACCAAGATCAAAAAGAGTGCTAATTTATGTGGGAGTCTTCCTCCCCCTTCGGAAGAACCGTCTCTTTCGAGAAGGTGTGTGAAAACTTTTAATGGGATTTTAATTGCATTAGCCCAAGAAGGCTGACAGCTGAGATGCACTTACGATCCAATTCGATCCGATCCATACCCAGTCCATCCATCCATCCCAGCCAGCCTTAAATTTCTTGTCGCGTGTTGGTTATGCAATATAATGAGACGGAATGGAATGAGATGGGATGTGATGCTGTGATGTTGATGGACCAGTAACCAGTTGAATGCCTACACGTGCATTGATCGACCCGCTAAGGAGATCCACCTGAAAAGCAAAAAACTTGTTCAGACCATTTACGTTGTCACTGAATCAGTTAGCAGTAAAAGGCATCAAACAATTAGATGCATGTCAAAACGATTGCAGTTGTCTCCTTTATCTGCTCTCTGTATCTCTTTTATGAATTGCATCAACCCAAAAAATGAACAATTCAACGTCAACTGCAAACATCATATATAAACCGTTTATAACTAAATATTTGACCTTAACCTTCAGTACAAACCAGTCAACCATCCATGACTGTCTGCATTCCATTGACTTAAGCGTTGTAAGAAATTCCACAATTATGACAAATTTTAAGAAGTGTACATTATTTATTATCATTCGAACTAATCAACAAGTTTGTTAGTAGAAAAATTTTCTTTTTTGCATTCTTTAACAAGTCTGCTTTTTAAGTTACCCTTGGGATTAGAGTTTTGGAGTAAAGTCAAGTATTCGATTGAACAAAATGAAAAATTCAAATATTTGTTTCGTACTTACTTAAAAATAGTTAAACCCAGTAGACCTCATTAATTCTGTTCTAAGAACCGAATCAACTTTAATAAAATAAGAAAACATCAAAACTTGAAGATTCTAGAGAAGATTCTATATGTATACGTTTAAAATCTATAGTATCTGTGGAGGCGGTACACAGAAAAAATCCGGTATACCCAGGATAAAATAAAAAGTTGGTGATCTCGGATTTTTTAAGCTTTCACTTTCAGCAAATATTTGGATAAGTTAGTACAATTTAAAAAGATTTTTCAGTGTAGATAATATAGAATTAATGAAGTATGTAAAATTGGTAGTTTTTAGTAGATACTTAGGAATCTACAGCCAATGAAATGAAGCAAGTCACAATATGAAAAAAGTGCGATATTTTGGAATAAATTCAAATTTTTTTACCCGATATTTCAATAGTTGGCGCCACTACGATAGTTGATAAAATCAGAGGTCAGAAGCGTCTCTTCTTCTTCCTTTTGACCGCAACATTTTTAGTTGAATAACTTCCGCGCACTAACCATTGAATACTTGTATAATAATTTAATAATTGCATTCAATGGTTAGTGTTCCGCGCTTATCATCCGATTGGAATGAAGTTTTCAGGACAGATTCGGACAATAGTGTATATTACATGTAAAAAAAATCAGGTGCTAGCATTAAAGGTGCTCTTGTAATTAGACATTAAAATTTTGATTTACAAAATTCTAAATAAAAATTTATTAATGCAAAAGATTTGGAAGGCAAGTTTGGTGTCTCTACCTTTCATAGTCTCTGAGATCTAGGTGCTCAAAAATGGGACAGATAGACAGACAGATAGAGGGACAGACGGACATTGCGATATCGACTCAGCTGATGATGCTGATCAAGAATATATATACTTTATGGGGTCTGCCACGCCTCCTTCTTCATGTTTCATGTTTTGTGAAGTATACCCCTTATATAGCACAAGGTTGCATGTAATTGATCTTTTTTTGCCCGTTTGTGCCCCTTTTCTCAAAAAAACAACGTGTTACATTTGGATTTCGAAAATCGTTGAGCATTAGTATAAGGTGCGCGGAGTGGAGGCGCAGTCCAATTAAAAACAATTATAAATTCCACTTTCGTCTAGTGCACAAGCAAAATTTCAAGTCTCCAACTTTAACGTTAAATTGTATGTCAAATCTGTGATCACTATTTTCAGAGTCGGAAGGGGAAGTGGGGAAGGCAATGTTTAATTCAAACAATCAAAAATGAAAAACGTTTAGTCTAGCTGACGTTAGATTTTATTATGTATATAATTTTAAATTTTATATAATTTTATGTCAAAATATTGAACTATGGGGAGGGGTGAAGGCGTGACCCAATTACCTTAATAATATTTTTGCAAAATTTCAAGTCTCAAGCTTTTTATGTTAAGAACTAAAGCCAAAATCTTGGACTTTTTCCTATTTCCATAATATCTATTGAATTGAAAAACATAAAATTTAAGAATCGGCGGCAGTGGTAATAATTGTGGTTTACAAAAAAGGCTGTAGAATAGATAAGGCATCCTTGATTACATTTAATGCACATAAGTATGCCTATTCATATTACAATCAGAGCTGTAACTATATTGAAATCACAAACAGTGAAAGAATATTCCTCCCATAGAGTAGGCTCAATGAATATGTTGTGACGAAAAGAATTTCAAGCATAAGCATACCAAAGAGAGAAAAGAGAGAGAGAGAGATTCTTTGGAACCATGGGAATATGTGGCATCATAGAGCACAGGTCGCGCAGGTTTTTTAGACAATGAAGACTGCCAACAAAGTGACCTCTAAAGGCAGCAGGCAACTCAAAAGTTTTGGTCTTGGACTTGGGACTGCGACTTGGAACAACGTCTATCTCAATGGGCGCGGTGAAATATGTTTGTAATTTGTGCAGATGCGATAACAATAATCCAATCGTATATACCATAAACACATATGTGTGATGAAGTCTGTGTGTGTTGCACACCCACAATGGCTGCAACTTAGGGAAGATTGTGGCGATGGAAGGTGGACTCACCGATAGACATGCGCTGCCCTCGAGCCAAACATCACCTGCGCATCTTATGCGATTGAGACAGAGACTGTGCCTTTTTTGATTTCCCCTCCACTTCCTATCTATACCCTTTCCACCCCACAATCCCATTTCCATTCACATTCACGATCAACATCCGAGTTTGTAGTTGGCAGCAGCAGTCGGAGTTGAAATTGCATGAAGGAATTTATTTCAAAGCCTTGGGATGCACACACAGAGAGTCCACTAATTTGTAGCTCGTCCTCACCGTCAGTTGGCGGCAGTTTCACATTTACAACAACAACGCAAACAAATGGAATTTTTCAATGTCGAAATCGAGATTCGACACACGACACACGACTGTCCCCTTAAAAACCTGAATGGGTCGGCGCAATTTGAGCAATTATGGAAATCTCTCGACAATCCACCAGGCAAACAAATTACCCATGTATTTTTGTTAAGGGTAATGAATGCTGTACTTAAATCTTTGCCCAGCATTGTTAAAGTTAGTGTTGGAAAATTCTTTAATTCAAAAACCATTTTTAAGAAAAGTCGTAGGGCAATGGCATGCTTTATTTCAACCAAACTAGGTATGTTTTCGAAAACCTAAGGAAGCCATTTTGCAATTTTTTCATGGAAAATAAACACATATGTTTATAATTGAGATGAAAAGTCGCTGGAAAAAACGAAACAAACCGTTATTAATGAATCGGTTTCTAAACGGATATTTCGGTTTGAAGAATTTCGGTTTATCGGTTTCGGAATAATATACAAATTTTTTTTTCGTTTACGGTTTCAGTTACGGTTACAAATTTCAATCGGTTAATATTGGTAAACGGTTACAGTTTCGGCTACGGTTTGAATCCCTGGCTGTAAATAAGGAATAATCTTTACGAATATACTTAATATACTTGATTTTTCTTTCTTGACATTCATGGAACCACCAACAGGCTTTTTAAGAATGAAATAACGTCTTTATTTTATTAATATGATCAAAGGTAAAGCACTTCATTGTTACATTTTTATCCAATGAATCCGTAGACGTTCCCCGATTCCAAATCTTAAATTATATTAAAAGTCCTCAACAGTCACAAGTAATTCCAATTGACTTCTGCAGTCAGTGCATTTAATTGAATAGCTACGGGACTCCACATCTAGGTGCAGGGTATCCAATTATGTACATATATAATTAACTAT
Source organism: Drosophila neotestacea (assembly GCA_035044365.1). Taxonomy (NCBI): domain Eukaryota; kingdom Metazoa; phylum Arthropoda; class Insecta; order Diptera; family Drosophilidae; genus Drosophila; species Drosophila neotestacea. The sequence continues at coordinate 868,250 of JAWNMD010000660.1, forward strand.
GTATGAATGACTTTTTATAAAAATAATAGTCTAAAATGATTCGAATATAAAAAATGTATAGGATCATAAAAAAACATAATGAATGAACAACTCATTTATCCAATCCTAACAATAGTTGGACTTATTTTTAGTTCTTAGTATAAAAATATTAATATCGAGTAATTTCCCTTTTTTACAAAAGTATCCGCTTTGAAAAGGAATTAAAAACAATCCATAACTTAAATATTATAGATATTACTATGTTGGTAAAGTTAATACCACTACCCACAATTTGCCTTTGTAAATCCAGAGATTTCTAGATAAAAACGAATCCAGCATAGAACTAGATTGGATCTCTATATTTCAATTCCCTACGTGTGACCTGGGTGTCAAATAGATGCATCAATGTGAGAGTTGCAACGCCCAGCTAATTAGTACCGCCGGCGGTTATCTTATCGTTAACAGTAAGAATCATAATTCTATACTAAACGAAGCAAAGACGCGTTGTCCATGAAGGTACATTGAGATATCCACCCACAATTGGCACCCAGTTCCCATATAAATCATTAACGGCCGTTGCTCCTCTTAAAAGAGTGGGGGGAGAGAGAGAGGAAGACAGCTACGAGACAGCAACAACTAATTAACACTTCCAGCTACTTCCACGCCTACCCAACCGGCTAACCGTTTGCCGACTGAATTAATGAACGGATTGAAGTTCGCGTGACGACATGAAGTGAGTCGCCACCGTCGAACGACCGAAAGATGCAGGGGGCAGAGTCGATAGTGCCACATTGCCACAGCGTCATCGAGTCCAGTGTCAGAGAGTCTTTTGGGGCACGTTGCAAGCGCAGGAACAAATGTCGTGCCAGGTAAAATACCTCAAGAAATCACATGGAACAGGTTTACACTGAATACGCGAAAAGCAGCAAAGCAAACAAACAAACAAAAAAAAGATAAAAAACAAAAACATTGGCATAAATGTTTATGATACAGTAAACGGATGACGACGACATCTACTAACTACGATGATGATGAAAAACTTTGACTTCAAGTGGAGTCTGCCAAGTGGAACGTATATATTAAATCAACATATATCTAAATCTATATCTTAAGTCGAGGCAATGCATTGCCTGCAAATGATCAAAAGAAATGCAGCCAGAAGGAAAGAAAGTGAATTGAAATTCAAGTGAAACGGATGTCGAGACAAAACTCTTGCACTTCCCTTGCGAATGTGAATCTCTACAAATCCCACACAATACAATACAATACAATACTCGTACAGTTTCTTGTGAAGAAACTGAACAAATACGTGTACAATGTACATATAGAAAAGATTCGACAAACAACGACATGGAATTGTTTGGAGCTTGCGCTGACATCTGTAAAGTGTCGTATGTGTCAATTCGTGACATTGACGTATTCGATCAACAAATCGCAATTACAATAAACAATGTTGGGAATGGAAGTAACTGACGTTATCCTACACATCAGATCTTCATCAACAATGCTTCTTGAACTCTTAGGAACTCTTTTTCCCAATCTCCTATTTTTAAGTAAGTCGATTTAACTAAAATTTTGAAAAGAAAACTTTGTATAAATCACAGAATTTCAATGGACTACTAATGTCTTTTATATAATAGCTGCGATAGTTATTGTACCTGTGCTGTTCAGCTGAATATAAATAATTCAATTTATTAATTTAAAAAAAAAAACATATTAAGCAAGAGTTTATAAATTATTTCAATTCATAGTAAATGAAGAGTCATAACTGGTCTCTTCCAAGATTGATAGTTATTAGATTAAATTTGAAATTAAAATAAATTGCATTTTACGTTCCCATCAAAAAATAACAATCGCGCACCGCCTTAGCAATAAATGACAGGGATGTTTAAAGCAGCATTAAAACGGCTACAAATTAAAAAAACAAAAAAGGTCGCCGAGTAAATGTTACTGTTCAGGTGAAAATGAGAGAAAGAGTTGGTTGAGGCTTAAGTAGCCTGGTAATTTGATCCCAAGAGATTTTAGTATCAGACATCAACGAATATTCTTATAAGCTGGTGCCAATATTTGTCACATAAAACACAATAATGTAAGATTTAGTATTGATTGTAGTGAAATGTGATGGTTTAGTTTTAATGTTTTTACCAGGGAATGAAACCGTAAGCGGAACCGGAACCGTTAACCGAAATTAACCGTTTCAAATGTAGTACCGTAACCGGAACCGAAATAAATTATTTTGCAAGATCCGAAAACCGAAACGTTCGTACCGGTACGGTACGTTTAAAAAAATTTGTTTGCTATTTTTCGTACGAACATGGTTTTGCACTATAAAAAAATTTCTCGAATTATATGTCAGACTTAACATGCTAAAATGCATGCATTTATACATACACAAATATTTTTTGATAAAATTCGATTTTCTTTACATTTTACAATTTTTAAAAATACTTAGCTGTATCGGTAAGGATTGATACGAGAACCGGAACCGAAAGGACAAAACCGAAATAGAACCTTTTACCGAAATACTCGTTTCGGTACGTACCGGAACCGGAACCGAAATTCTTTTCGGTTTCATTCTCTGGTTAGACCCAGTACTTTAAAAAAGTTCAAATGGGTCTATTAAGTTTGTGCAAAAAAATGTGCGTAACAGGCATAAGGAGGCGTGGCATACCCCATAAAGTATATACATTCTTGATCAGCATCAACAGCCGAGTCGATATAGCGATGTCCGTCTGTCCGTCTATCTGTCTGTCCGATTTTGTGTCGCCTAGATCTCAGAGACTATAAGAGCTAGAGAGACCAAATTTGGCATGTATGTACGTTCATCTATATCTTGCATTGAACGAGTTTGTTTTAGATTTTTGCCACGCCCCTCTCCGCCCCCGGAAATTAAAAAATAAAATTTTGAAGTCGAATTACGAGAGAACCTTTAAAGCTAGCGCCTTAATTTTTGGTACATATAGTACACACTATTGTCCAAACCTGTCCAGAAAATTTAATTCAAATCGGATGATAAACGCGAAAGTTATACAACTAACAAAGTTACGAGCAAAAGGAAGAAGAAGAGACGCTAGTGACCTCTCTGTTTATCAGCTGATATGTTCGTAGTAGCGCCATCTATTGAATGGGATTGATAGTTAACTCTTTGCACTGAAAAAGTGCTGGGTCTCCTACTGTCGAGCTTGCTTCACTGTAGCTTACTGCATTTTTTTTACAATAAGTTTATTACAATAACTTCTATAAAAGAAAGCAAAAACAAAAAACAAATTTTGAGACAAAAATGCAACATTTCATACCAAGCCAAATTGATTGAGCCAAAAAAAACCCCGTCCCGCCATTAAATTTTTTAACTTTATAGGGAGATGGCGTGGCGCCAAAAGCACATCAGGTAGCTTGTGGCACTAGCTAGACAATCAATAGACTCACCGAGTGGTGAACAAGGCGTGATACGCATAAGTCACACTTTACAATGACCAAGGTAATGTCGTACCTATCGAGAGAATCCCTACCAAATGGACACTAAAATATAAATCTTTGCGTTTCCAAATTGGGATTGCGTGTTGCGTTAACTTGTTGGCCGTTTTGCACTTGCATCAAATGTGGCAATAAATTTAACATCTTGAAGGTACTTGGTTATTTATATGAACGACACACTTAACACATTGCACACAGGTAGTAGAATTGGGATATGATACGAACTCTACAAAATTAATAAAACACACCTCACGCATAAAAGTAAACAAAAATTGCTGTAAGCTCGTACAACCATCTGTGGCTGTGGCTGCGTCTGTGGTTGCAGCTTGTTGCAAGCACTCGCGTTGTGTCGCGTCTGTTTTTAACGTCTTCACTCGTCGCGCTTTGCTGGGGAACTGATCGGCAGAAGATGAACAAACAAATGCATGGAACCGGTGCGGCCACAAAATTCACACACATACACACAAAACAGCGAGGCTAGCGTGGCAGCAGGGGTAGATGAGGCAGCTAAGGTGGAACAGCTGCCTTTGCTTTTGCATCGATAATAATACGACCAAAAGCTTACAAGTGCGCAGAGCTAAGAGCGATTGAGTTGTTTTGAATACTAGGTAAAAGAGGTGAGGAACCTACACAAAAGGAACTCCCTCCTCATAGATCACCTTGTGCAAATTAAGTAGGACTATCCCGAAAATATCTTATATTAGTCGCCAGGAAATTATTCATTCTCATTCATCCTAAACTGCAATTGCTAACACTTCTTGAAATTGGAGTTCGTAAAACTGTTGTTACATTTATTAAATATTTATACTCTTGGAAAAAAGAATATTTTGGTTTTCTAATATCTCGTTTTGTTTATTTAGACAAGTCTGTGTTTGAATATTTTGCACACATATGAAAGTTTATGCTTAAAAACAACTCAGTGAAAGTGATCTTAAAATTCAAAGTGTTTATAAAAACTTAAATTCTTTTATTCTACAATATTTTACATTTTTTATGTCAAGAGGTGTTCCACAAAGCTCTAGATCTTTTGCCGACAATTGCTTTTGTAAACAACTGTTTACTTTATTTATTTTTATTAATTATTTAAATTGATTTCAATAAATTTTAAGTCTATTTAAAGATTTCAATAATTTTTTTTACATTTAAAAGCAATGGTTGCTTGATTGAGGACACCAACAATTGCTTTTCAGTTGCGTTTGGGTTGCTATTGCTTTGTGGAACACCCCTGATTATTATATAAATAGTAATCTGAATTATTTTATACTAAGATTAAAAATTACACTACATTTTTTTTCAACTTATCATAATCAATTGTGATTAAATTGTATGTTAGATTCCATTGCGCTCTTCGGGTCTCGTCTCGCTGTAGAAGCCCAAATTCATAGTGGGTATCATGTTGCTATAGAAGGATAACTCGGCAGCCGTAGGTCTTAAGTTGGTCAACGGAACCGGCTCTTGGGCAACGGGTGGCACGGAGGCTCTGGTCTGCTCGGCCGCGGAATGTGGCAATGGCAACACGGCTGCGGCATTCAAAGCCTGCTGAGTACACTTGGCCACGTTGTGCTGTAGCTCGTGTACTTTCAGGTGAGTTTCCAGCTCAACTTGTTGCAAAAAGGTTATGCAACAGATTGCACACGTGTAACTGGGGCCATGAGCCTCCAGCTCGTGGCGTTGCAACTGCTCACGTCGATTAAAGCCCTGTCCACAGAGCTTGCAAGCAAAAAGTGTGTCCATATGGAGAGCTTGATGCCGCTGTAAATCCCGTTCTCTCTGAAATCTTCTATCGCAGACGGTGCAGCGAAAGCCGCGACCTGATTTTATCTTGGGCAGTGGAGTTACCTGCTGTTGATAAGCGTAAGAAAGCTGCTGGACAGTTGCATCACCCTCCACATAAGGATGCAGTGGCAATTGCACTTGCTCCGGTGGCATACTCATATTAATCCGCGCGCTTTGTTGTTGTTGCTCTGCATCACGTCTAAAATGCATCTGCTGATGCATCAATAGCTTATCCCTGCGTACAAAAGAGGCAGAACAGCGATCGCATTGGAAGGGCTTGACCTCGGAATGGGAACGTGTGTGCTTCATCAGTTCCAACGCCGTTTGAAAAGAACGTGGACACTTCTGGCAAACAAATGGCTTCACACTGCTGTGAATCCGCAAATGTTTCGTTAGATTAGTGTTGCGGGAGAAACTCTTGGAGCAGACGTGGCACGAGAAGGGTCTTACGCCCGTATGCACAATTGTGTGTTTCTTCAGATCCGAACGACGAACAAATCCTTTGTTGCAGTGTGCACACACATAAGGTCGGTCTGCATCATGCAGTTCCTTGATGTGCGCTATTAAAGCGGGTCGCGTTGTCAGCCGCAGTTGACAGTAGTTACAACAATACGGCGCTGTAGGATCATGGGATCCCACCTCATGTTGCTGGCAGTCTGACTCCAATGTGAAGGCCAAATCACAATACTGGCAGAGAAACGCGCTCTTTGGATGCGAACTGGCGATGGCAATCATATCGGCAGTTTGATGCGCTTGCATAAGTGCCATTTGGGCCGCATCCATTCCGAGCGGTATTTCAACATCTTCATTTTGCGCTTCTTCCTCATCCTCTTCATCCCATTCATCATCCTCCATATCAGCCTCGCCATCGGAGCCGAGGAATTCATCATCGCTCGTCTCGCACAGTTGATCCGGGTCAACGTCCACAATGACACAGCCTTCTTCGCCTTCACCAAATTCGAAAACGCCGGGATTTCCATTTAAGCCAGGTCTATACTTGGCATCAAGAGAGACAATATTCTTCAGCTTTTGCTGCAGCTCAAACTCTCGTTGTTTCATGCCTCTCCGCTGTTCGTAGAAATCTTTAAGCATTTCAATACAGTTTACACAGATGCGCTCGGGCAGGATCTCATGTCTCTCGTACTTTAGACCCCATAAACTTTGGCAGACATCAACTAATAACAACACCTCGTGTTCACTATTCTCACCATTTTCCCGGCTAAAATCCACAGTAGCCTCATAAATATTGGGAGATTTCGTGTCCAAGTTCTTTTGCGTGTGACATAAGCGGCATCGTATTAATTCTTTCACCGAATTATTACTGTTCTTATTATCGTTAACAACTGCTGTTTCTTCTGCAGCCAAATTTATCATTTTGCTATATTTTTGGGACGCGAAAAATGCCAGTTTTAATGCAGGGTAGGGCTGCAAAACTATCGATGTTACTATCGATAGTATCGAGGTTTTCAAAATGGTCCGATGTATCGATGTTAAAAATTGAACATCGATATATCGGATGCTTCACTGCATCAGTGCTGCCAAATTTTTTGGGTCCATTTTTACAATTATTATTAGTTGAAATACGACAAAATTTGATTAATAAGCAAAAAAAAAAAGGTCAATTGGGTTAAACGCAGCATTATCAAACCGAAATTTGTGTTCCAAAGTGCAAATAAACGAAATGGCTAGAAGTGGCTAGATCATTTTGAAAAAAAAAGCTAGCCCGCTCAAAATGTGGCTAGTTCTAGCCACAAAGTGGCTGAGTTGGCAGCCCTCCACTGCATGGTGACGCTTCAAGCTACGCGTAAGTGTTTGTTGAGTTAAAAATGTGTATAATTTTATAAATTCATTTTTTGGTAATAGTTTCTTACAGCAATAATTGGCGGTTCTTCTGTGAATTGAAAAGACTTACATTTTATGTTTATTTAGTTTTAAGAACCAATTAATGAAGCAATTGTTTTTGTTCTTCTAATTTTAAGATATGAATATTAATGAGTGAGATTTGAATTATGAAGACATAATTTTTGTTTTTTTAAATTTAAAAAAATGAAAATATAAATTTTGTTCGTTTATTATTAAGAAATTAATAACATTATTTTACACAAACAAAATTAATGTTTGCCTTTTCTATATTTTTCTTAATATAGCATAATATAAATGGTATTTACCGCAATCTAAAATATTTGAAAAGTTTTCGATGTTTTAACGATATATCGATGATTTTTTGGAAGCGGCGCTTTGTAGTTCCCTATGTGACCAGCGGCAGCGCTAACACAACAAGCGCGTATTTCAAATTTGCGACAAAATATAGCATTATTCAAATTTATTTTTTAACTATTTTTTCAACAAAATAAGTTAATTCGAAATTAGACAAAACTAAGCCACTTCTTTCAAAAAATGTCTGAATTTTCTCTGGGCGCCAAGTTCCGTTTACAGCCGTGTACAAAATCTGCGCTTTTTAAGAAGAGTTTAGAAAAATTCACAGAAAATTCATGCAAAGGTTCAATCAAATCGGTGTGCACTACTCTTTTTAAGGGTCAAAAATTTTCGGTCATTAATTTCTGAAATCCACTCGGATAAACAGTTAGCTGTGGATGCTATTTGCTGCTGCCAGCCAGCTTTGTCAATTTGGATTTTATTCGGATAGATTTGTCCTATTTTTAACTGCTTCAGCCGGTAAAAATCTCAAACATCTTTTATCCGAAAATCTGGCCTATTTTAGATACGCGCTCTACGATCGAAAAATGATTCTATATTGCCAATTTTTAAACCTTTCGAAATTGGTAATTATAAAAGGACAAAAATAGTTTCCAAATATGCCAACATTCACCTTTTAAAATTGGAGAATGTTGAAAATATCGAGACTGCAGGCAATAACCCTTTTTCAGAACTGGTGATTTTCGATCATCTTTCATTGCCATGGTCAGAGGGTTCTTAGCCAAGGAAGTTTGATAAAAACTAAATTCAGGAATTAAAATTAAATAAAATTAAAATTCCATACTAAAGTAGATATCTGAAATCGGGGTTTCTTCACAGATCAGAAAAAGATCAAAGAATTTTTTTTATTTTGTAATATTTTCACCTAAAAAAAATTATTTATTTTATAAATTTTTGTATTTTAATTTAAAAAAAAATAACATATTTGATGACCCAAAAATTCCAAATTTTATGAGTCGGAATCTTAATCATTATTTTTAGTAGAGGAAATTGAATAACCATTGCACATAGAAGATATTAAAGGATCAGAAGAAACTAGTAGTGCATTTAAGTATAATATCTACTATAAAAAGTATGAACTTCGAGAAACTTTTTTGTGGGGATTACTTCGTTGTGCCATACAATAAAAAAATCCTTCTGTGCAACTGACATTGTTCCTCCAAAGTTCCATAATTTAAGGTGAAATTGGTATAGTTCTACTCCACGGAAAACAGGTGAACGCTACTATCAGCTCGTTGTTAATAGACTTTATTTTAACTACATTTATCTAGCTACGCTAGGAAATAAGGCCCCCAAAAAAATTAAATAAGGCCCCAAAAAATCGTATCGTGTCCGCTTGAAAAAATTTGTTAATTCGTAAACATTGCAAGCATTTTGGTCCCCACGATATTTCGAAGTATTTTTCGCAATGCAAAGAGTAATAAACCTCTTATAAACTGAAATTTTGTTTCGTAACCTCTTATATGTCTTAAGTCGCCTTTATGAAATCGAATTCCTGAGTAATTGTGAAAAATGTGACCCCCAGCCATTTCAAATTATCGGGACTCCACTGTATTTCGAATTGTATTGTATTGAATTGAATTGTATGACTTGTATTTAAGAAGACCAAAAAACAGGTTTTTGTAAATTTTTGTCTTTAAAAATAATCAGGGCATTAAAGAAAATATGTGCCTCCGCAGAATGGACGGAACTTTTAGAATAGTTCTCAAGGGGTGCTTTGACCAGTTTATAGTCTATATTCAATATTTAGGCGAATTAATTACATTATTTTAATTTAAAAAATACAGTAAGCTGCAGTGGAGCAAGCTCGACAGTAGGAGACCCAGTACTTTTGAGTACAAAGCGTTCACTATAGGTTGTCCTTCAATGTTGCGTACCATACAATAGATGGCGCCACTACGAAGTTAATAAACACAGAGGTCGCTAGCGTCTCTTCTTCTCCCTTTTGCCCGTAACATTGTTAGTTGAATAAGTTCCGTGTTTATCGTCCGATTGGAATGAAATTTTTTGGACAGGTGTGGACCATAGTGTATACTATATGTACCAACAATCAAGGCGCTAACATTAAAGGGGCTTCTTTTATTCCACTTCGAAATTTTGTATTTCAATTTTCCGAGGCAGATAAGGGCGTGGCAAAAATCTAAAACAAACTTGATCAATGGGAGATATAGTTGATCCTACATACCAATTTTGGTGTCTCTAGCTCTTATAGTCTCTGAGATCTAGGTGTTCATATTTTCAAAATTTCTAACAGCCGTATACTATCCGTTTATTATCCGATCCGGATAAAACTTTCAGGACAGGATTGGACTATTGAGTTTATCATGTGTGCCAAAAATCATATCGCTAGCGTTAAAGGTGCTTTCGTAATTCGACTGAAAAATTCAAATTTACGGAGGCGGAGGGGGGCGTGGCAAAATTCCAAAACATACTTTATCAATGCAAGATATAGATGAACGGGACAGATGGACAGACAGACAGACATGGCCATATCGACTCGGCTGTTGATGCTGATCAAGAATATATATACTTTATGGGGTCTGCCACGCCTCCTTCTGCCTGTTACGCAAATTTTTTTTTGCATAAACTTAATAGACCCATTTGTACTTTTTTAAAGTACTGGGTCTAAATATACCGCAAGCTAACTTTGGCGCGCCAAAGTTTGGAAACCCTTGCAGTGCCCTGTGTAAGCCGTCAGATTTTTAAAAAAATTTGTTAAATGTTGATTTTGAACCGATCGTTCCTATGGCAGCTATATGATATAGTTATCCGATCCGCCCGGTTCCGACATATGTACTGCGTGCAGCAAAAAGACGGACCAGTACCAAGTTTCATAAAGATAGCTTCAAAACTGAGAGACTAGTTTGCATAGAAACAGACAGACAGACAGACGGACAGACAGACAGACGGACAGACGGACAGACGGACAAGGCTATATCGACTCAGCTCGTCGCCCTGATCAAGAATATATATAGTTTATGGGGTCTGTTTATTTTATTAAAAATCCAAGATTAAAATATATAAAGTTTTGTTTTTGGGTATTTCCCGTATTTTTTAATTTAGTGATGAATTGCATCATCAAGTAACTTTGAGCATAACAACTGCCCTTATTGTAGAAAGCTTGTTAAAAGTTTTATCGAGTCTTTATTTAAGACAGTGTATTCAATTAAAAACCAATAAAACTTACAAGAAAAAAATAAAAAATTTGGGGGTTCTATTTCATTTTTGAAATTGGGGTGTTGCGCAATAATTAATACGTTTTTTTGTACTTGTAGCGTTAGAATGAATGTTTCAATAAATAAATAAATAAATTTGGGGCCTTATTTCCTACCCCCCAAATATAGACCGGTCAAACACACTGAATTTCTATTTAAAATATATCTCAAAGTTAATAAAAAGCCAAACTTGATCGCAAACAAAAGAAAATGGAACATTTTACAGCGATTTGAAAATCACGCGCAGAACAAAGAAAAATTTTAGTAAAACAATTGCTGAAACATATGTTGAGTTTGACAGCTCACAGGTCATGATCAGCTAATCGGAGAGATTTCAAAAATCGATAAAAACCTAATTAATGTATTTGTTACCGATTGGTCAAACAAAAATAAACGCTTTATTAAACGTTAAAATTTGAACCGCCTAGAAATTGAGACGATTTATGCTTTTTCGACAATTATTTCAACCTATAAATTATAAATTTATTTTAATTATGTCATTTGTATATTAAATCTTCTAAAAATTCAGATTGCGTCGACAAAAATCTTGTTGACATTTATATAAATTACACCAGGGGTGAGCAAAGCTGCCTTATGAATGTGCACGCACCAATACAAATAAAGGAAGTCGATCGCACACATGAAACGAACTTTTCTTTTTAGTTCAATGTGTAAAGCAACAAAATTGTTTTTGGTTTGCAAGAAGCGAAGGTTCGGCGGAAAGCGTGCAGTGAAAAATTGTTTTCGCTTTGCAGGCAACGAAAAATAGGGGAGGGTAAAGAACGCAAAATTGTTTGTGTAATTTGCATTGTGCGCCAGAACCTTACCAGTGTGCAAGCCTCACACACTCTCATATGCTATGTGCAAAGCAAAAACAAATGTGCGTCGTGTGCATAGGCGCTGCGCACCCCTGAATTACACTATGCAACAGCCAAAACCCCCCCTGGCCAAAAATCACATTTTCTGATACATATGGACCCCTGATGCCAAAAATCGACTTTAAAAATGTTCCTGGGTGTAGTTTTTTTCTTGTCTTGGTGATCTTACATTATACAATATCTTTAATTTAAATCAATAGTTTAACAAATATATATTTTTAAATTAAGAAAATGATAATTTTTTTGTTTATACAATGGTTTGACTTAAAAATTCAAGGAAAATTTAAAAAAAATTACTTTTTTTTTGTTTTTAAAGTTAAATTGCTAGAGGCATTAACCCTCTAGTGCCCAAGACCGCCTCTAGACGGTCAAAGTTTAAAACACCGTTATTCGATTTCTCCATTCCTTTTTGTCTTCGTTTTGCGTTTTTCTAATTCGAGGAAGTCAAAAAATTAAGTTCGTTGCGTTTGCAATGCATGCCAGAGCTTGCGTCAGCTGCTGCAGTCGATTGCAGTATTTTGTAAAAGTGCGAATTTTAAAAATTTTTTAAAAATATTTTGAAAAGTTGCCGTATTGCTGATAGTCTCAAGGACGCAAAACACAAAACAAAAATTAAAAAAATGTTTTCGTTAGCTTTTTACTGCTTTTATATGGTATCCCGTCTAGAGGCGGTCTTGGGACAATTTGGGGAAAAAAAAAATGCAGTAAGCTACAGTGGAGCAAGCTCGACAGTAGGAGACCCAGTACTTTTTGAGTGCAAAGCGTTCACTAAAGTTTGTTCTTCAATGTAGCGTACCATCAATAGATGGAGCCACTTGATAAACATAGAGGCCGCTAGCGTCTCTTTTTCTTCCTTTTGCCTGTAACATTGTTAGTTAAATAACTTCCGCGTTTATCAACCGATTGGAATGAAACTTTTAGGACAGGTTTGGACTATAGCGAGTATTATATATAACAAAAAATTAAGGCGCTAGTCTTAAAGGTTCTCTTGTAATTCGTCTTTAAAATTTTGTTTTTCAATTTCCGGGGGCGGAGGGGGGCGTCGCAAAAATCTAAAACAAACTTGATCAATGCAAGATATAGATGAACCAACATGCCAAATTTGGTGACTCTAGCTCTTATAGTCTCTGAGATCTAGGATCTCATAAAAGTGACAGACAGACAGACGGACAGTCGGACAGACAGACGGACATGGCTATATCGACTTGGCTGTTGATGCTGATCAAGAATGTATATACTTTATGGGGTCTGCCACGCCTCCTTCGGCCTGTTACGCACATTTTTTTTTTGACAAACGTAATAGACCCATTTGTACTTTTTTAAAGTACTGGGTCTAATTATAAGCGAAGCTTAAGAGTGGAACAACTCAAGGCATTTTTAAGTACAAATAATTTCTTCAGTAGACATGCAAAGACGACAAATGCATAAGCTTTTTCCGATGTGGAGATTGAGAAATTTTTGAATTCGATTGATTTTGACAATGGTACGGACGGAGAAGAAGAATTTGAGGACGATTGATCTGATGATGCTTGCGGGCCAGCGTTTCCTGTTAACGAGGAAGATCCAGAAGCGATTGAAAGAGCGGTAAATATGTCGGATTCTATGTTGGCTTCAAAGATTTGTGTAACTTCAAGCACAGAAACGCAAACGCAAAGCGCATGCTGAGCATGATATTGCTCATGCTGAAGAAAGCACAATAGCCTGTGCAAAAAAACCTGGAAGCTTCCTGGTTGCACTTCCGAAACTCAAATTGTATGCCGTAAATGTAATATGAACCTGTGCCTATACCAGCAAAAAGACTGTTTCTACGATTTTCATCACAAATAAGTAAACGAACTTTTTGTACACAAAAGTTTTGCAGTTTTGTAAATTTAAGTTACTTTAGTTTTAATTGTTATTTCTTTTGTTTTTTGAGCCTTTCTTTATTTCCTTTATAATAAAACGTTTAAGCAACAACATTTTTAACTGACATTTTTTTGGCCTATTTACTTTCCCAACGTTTTTCCCATCTATAGGCGGTCCAAGGTTGTAGTCCTGTAAAACTCGATCCGTGCAAAAATTAAAGTTTTTTCAGAACATATCTTTACTTTTAAGACATAATAAAACCAAAAATAATTTTTTTCTGTGAAAAAATTTGGACACAAGAGGGTTAAGAAGTTTTTAAAGATTTTGCTCTAATAAAAATAAGGGGAAAAAAGCCATTGCTTTTATTTTGATTTTATTTATTTCACAGTGCACAAAACGAAAATGAGTGAACAGTATAGAAAACCAAACAAAACACGATTTCTATATATCTATCTCTGTCGTCTCTCTCGACTCAGTGCTGAGAGCAAAATCTTGGTCCCGAAAGAGAGCGAAGCCACCACCTTGTTATAATATCATCATGTTATGATCCACACAGCGAGTGTGCTGCAGCTTAGAGAGAGAGAGAGAGCCCTTCGTTACTCACCAGGAGTGTTGCCAATTCAGCTTTTGTCCCGCCAAATCTGGCTTTTTTCAAAGTCAATTTGCTGAAAAAATACGAAAACAACGGACTGCGCGAATTCTGGCTTTTCTGAAAAATATGATTCTTTTTTACGCCTTTGAAATTTTTCGTTCAAAATTGCAGCTTGTTTTCTGTCATTCTTCCCGTCAAACACAGCTTTTTTTCCTTTAAGAAAGTTGGCAGCACTGGTTTTCATTGTAGAACCACTAACCAATGAATAATGAACAGGGAATGAAACCGGAACCGGAAGCGTTAACCGAAATTAACCACTTCAAATTAAATACCGTATCCGGAACCGGAACCGAAATAAACTATTTTTCAAGAACCGAAAACCGAAACGAAAACCGGTACGGTTTCGGTACATTTAAAAAAATTTGTTTGCTATTTTTCGTACGAACATGGATTTGCACTATAAAAAAATTTGTCGAATTATATGTCAGACTTAACATGCTAAAATGCATGCATTTATACATACACAAATATTTTTTGATAAAATTCGATTTTCTGTACTTTCAAAATTTTTTAAAAATTACTTTACTGTACCGGTATGGACCGATACGAGAACCGGAACCGAACGGACAAAACCGAAATAGAACCTTTTACCGAAGTACTCGTTTCGCTACGTACCGGAACCGGAACCGTAACCGAAATTCGTTTCGGTTTCATTCCCTGATAATTAATATTCATTGGTTAGTCGTAGAACAAAGGCTCGCACGCTTATCTTTGCCTGACGCGTAATTGTACGAATATGAGTGCGTGTATTTAAATGCGCATGCAAACTAGAGATGGGCTTATGAGAGCACGTAAAATAGCTAAATACTTGTTGATTCTAATGTTACGCTATGCATTTTCAAGCAATCAAATATTTTTAATGTTTTTATAAGGTTAAATACAGATATAAGGATTAAGAGTCCTTGAACTTAAAGTACTTGATGTTTACTTTCTAGTTTAAGCTTATATTGTCGTGTATAATTTAAAATCGACACGAAGTTAGAAAACGGCACGAGTTCCAGTTTAGAGCACAAACATGAGAAGCAAACGCACACTGTTATACTTTGAGCAATTGCGCGCGCACACACACATTGAAGGAAAAAAAGCGTAAGCGAAAGCTCTATTTAATTCACTAAGCAAACTTAATGGCATTTGCAAAAAGCAAGTGCCGGCGTCCACTTCTATCGGATGGTTGAACGGTCATAACTGTCCGGTCAAATTAAATTACATACTCATTTCATCTATCACAAAATTTATTTGAACTGTCAATAATATTATTCAGATTGTCATTAAAATCTATATGTGAAATGATAAGATTGACTCGGTTATTTGTGTTTAAGCATCGAGTTTATTTACGGTTTTCATCGAAATTTAAGATTTAAGCAAGACCGGCATATTATTTTGGCCTTCCAAAACTTCCAGCAATCGAAGACTAAAACAACTATATCCTCAAAAAGAGCAATGAAATTTCATTTAATTTTTGGCTCAGCAATAATAACTGTGTAAGTAAGAATAGCGGTTCTGTGTGTTTGTGTCAATTCTTTCTGTTGCCATACAACTAAAAACATACATACATATACACATGTATGTTTGTAGGCGAATTTCCATGTGCACATGTTTACTTGCACATTTACTACATTATACTAAGTATCCTAGCAATGTTTTATGTCGCACTTATTTTGTTCTTGCTTTTTATTTCACATGCATGGTTATCAAGAAACTACCCTGTCCCCGTTTATTGTCTTGCTTGTGCGCTATACAAAACATCCTTGGCGCCTTTGCCACAGGTTTGTGTTGTGTTCTGCTGACCTATCTAGTATTCTGCTTCTTTCTTTTGTACATACATACATACATATGAACTGATACAACGACATGTTGCTCCCTTGTACATTTTCGTATATTTTTTCTTCTACCCGCATTTCTCACTCGCATTAAGCAAAGTAAACTGCTATTAAATATTCATATGACATGAAAGAACTTTGAACAGAAAAAAAATCTATAATTGCCTTCAAAATTTAATTACGTTTAAATAATTGACTTGACATATGTACATATATTCGAATACTTTCTTTATCAAATGACCTTTCAAATGTACCATTTGAAAATAATACAAGTTGAGCAATCAGCGTACTAATCTAACAATTTTTTCTGTATTATAGGCCACTTTAACCTCATTCGATTTGATATTCTGCGATCATCAGATAGTTTAAGTGCGATTCAGATTCAGATTTCCTATTCTAAAAGTTTTTCTGCACGATTTAAAATTGCACATTGAATTTTAAAGTGTTCCGTTATCATAAATCCGTAAATTATAGTATCTTGCTGCTTTATCATAGCGGCGTTCATAAAATGATTGGACAGGCAATAAGAATGTATGTTTTAAAAGTAATTTTTTCGTGTATATATGTATATTTTTCGGAAATTCCGTATTGGAATCATGCCATAATCTAATCAATAGTAAGAGCAAATGCTACGTGAATGAAATTTTACGCGATCGTCACTATAGATTAAGAAAATTGGCGGGTGCGGTCATTATTTCATTATTGGAGAGACTCTCTAAACAAACAAATTGACCATAATTTCAACCCATTACAAATCTTATCAGTATTATAATTGAACACGTATAAATTTGTGGATAATGGAGGGTATAAAAACTAAAGGTATGAAAATTGGTTTAAAGGCATTGTATAACAAACTTACCGATCGTTTACTTGAAGACTATTACAAAAAAGTTCATTTTGAGCTGATCTTAGTATATTGTATAAAAACTTAGTGTTAATATGTATATTACTGCTGAAATGAAAGCTTTAAATTTAAGTATACAAATAAAATATCGGATTAATAATAGTTATTGATAATAATTATTACGTTATTTGAGACTTCACTGTACCTCTATCACTAATCAAGATCACAAAAAAAATTATATAAATAAAAATCTTTCGGTATCAGAATCTGGTCATTGTTATTAGGAATGTTTGTGTTCTGATAAGAGCTACTAATAGGTTTATTTAAAGTTTCATTCGGCAAGTGGCGCTCTTCAAATATTTGATAAGGAAAACTCTTTAGTTCGATGATCCATCTATTGTTTGTTTTAATGTTTGAATGTGAAGCACAACCTTGAAAAGAAATTGTTGTATTTAAAATATTGTTGCTGGGGCTACAATAATATTTATAATTGTGCAATAAAATGTATCAGCGTTATATCAAAGTTCAGTGCCTTAATTTGAACAACTGCAAAAATTGAACATTTGTGATAAGCTTTTTTCCAGTAGTACGACTAATTACCTTAGTTTAAGTGTTAAAGGTGCTACCTGAGGTAAATAAGTTTTTAGTGTTTTGTGCGCCTCCTTCTGTGCTGGACGTGTGTTATTAAATTAATGTTGAACAAGCTAATTTAATATTATAGTTGTGAGTTCCATAACAGTACTTAAGTTTACCTTATTAGTTGGAGGTGTAGCTTGTAAAACAGTTAAAGCATATGCTTAACTTAGTAAGTAACCTTGTTACTAGTAGCAGGCAGTGAAACATAACATTTCGCAAATGAAAACACTAGAGCCAAATTTTCTTAATTAAGAGACACTTGCTTCCTTCATAATTAGCTTTAGATAATTTTTGGGTTTTTATCTTAAACTCTTCAAAATTGACTAAGTCAAAGTTAACTTAAACATGGTTGGTTCATCCATTTTACAACATATTCAATGGGTATAATATAAACCAACTTTATAAGAGCTGTAAACATGCGTTGCCAGGCAGACCCTTATCTGGTCGTGGAAGTGTTATTTATCGCGGAAGTGTTTTCAGATATCTGGTTCTTTTCCAGTAATTGATCTATTTACGTATACATAATATTGTTATCTGAAGCCTGCCATATGTAAGAACTTGTTAATTGAAACTTTATAATATTCTTTTGCATGGTACCTTACTTTTGTTTACCGCTATAAGTGCAAGAGCATTAACAGCCGATGTTGTTATTTTTTAGATTGGCTTTTTCATTTTAGTGCCAGGAAATCTGAACACTTTCCCTTATTCCCACCAAATGTGACAAATCTGTCGTTTTTACGACAATTCTATTGCTGAAAAAGATCTGAAACAATGGACAGCTTGAATGTGTTTTTAAAATTTTTTTATATTATGTTATAAACGTAACTTAATATGTTTACACTAATTTGAATGTTGTACGGCGATAACTAAAACGCATTACATTAAATATCGTATACTAAATGTTCTTTGATATTATAATATTTGCATACATATTAAATTTAAAATAGGTTCTTTCTTGTATATTGCAGCACTGTGAAAGCTTAAGAGGTACAGTTGAAGTTTGATAAGTGCGACATGGCGTGCACCTGTGAAATAATTGGACTTGCCTGTGTCGTGGCTCTTATATTGAGTATCTCGGCAAAGGCTCCCTATCAGATGAGGATGTTCATTGTGCTTTTTGGAGCAGGTATCATTGTCACGTTATGTATTCCCTTCATGATTCTGCGGCCAAGGGACTATCGCAATGGACTGTAAGCAAATATGATCTTTATTTGATACCATTAATCTAAATGCTTTGTTTTCCTGGTAGTGTGCCATCTTGGTGTTTCCTTCAGCTGTGCAAATTTATGGGAATTTCCATGGAGGTTCGTGGCGTGGAGAACGTGAAAAGAGAGCATGGTAGTGTTGTGCTTATGAATCATCAGAGCGCTTTGGACTTGTGTGTACTCGCTTACCTCTGGCCCGTGATTGGAAAGCCAACAGTGGTGGCCAAAAAGGAAATTCTTTACATGCCTTTCTTTGGGTTTGGTGCCTGGCTCTGGGGTACTCTGTACATCAACCGTGCGCGGAAGACTGATTCAATCAATTCGCTGCAAAAGGAAGCGGTGGCGATAAAGGAGCGTCATTGCAAGATTTTAGTCTTTCCGGAGGGAACACGCAACTCCAAGGAAACACTATTGCCATTCAAGAAAGGTTCCTTCCACATTGCCCTTCAAAGCAAGTGCACAATACAGCCTGTGGTCATATCGAAATATTCGTTCTATGACGAGGAAAAGAAAGCATTCCGACCAGGGCATGCTATAATCAATATTCTGCCTGAAATATTAACAGAGGGCTATGAAAAAGAGGATATGGACACACTGATCGAACATTGCCGTTCAACTATGCAACAGGAATATACGCGACTGAGTAAAGAGGCTCGAGCCTTGGGAACGAAAAAACAGTCGTAAAAGAGCATTAGGATAAAATTTACCTCAGGTTACCCACATTTTCGGTATTTTGAACAGAGCCAAACATTTTTTTTTTTAATTTTGAAAATTAAGGCAGATATGTACATACAATATAGCAAATATGAACTAATTTAATAGTGCTAAGTTATATGTATAACATTACTATATTTTGGATTAGTTTTTACTGTTATTGCCTTTTACATAAGTTGTGCACACATGCATATGTAAGTACGGGTATATTGTTATCAATTTTTATGCCGAATCCAAAACCAATATAGAAACGGAATAAGCATCAAATTTCCTTTTAGCATTGCATATATAATTTAAGTTGAAACATATATTTATAAGAAAACACTAATAATACAAACGATGGAATACAACAGTACTCATAATTGCTTTTTAATTTTTATTTCCTTGCAGAGGGTGAGTTAAAATAACAATGTCCGTCTGACCATGCGTGTTATGTATATTTAAATTGGTTTTATATTCTCATTACCCTATGAAAAGAGCGAATTCGACTATTGGAATGTAAACTTCCGTCAAGTTAACATACAA
Organism: Drosophila neotestacea; assembly: GCA_035044365.1. Classification (NCBI taxonomy): domain Eukaryota; kingdom Metazoa; phylum Arthropoda; class Insecta; order Diptera; family Drosophilidae; genus Drosophila; species Drosophila neotestacea. The sequence continues at coordinate 888,030 of JAWNMD010000660.1, forward strand.
ATCATTGAATACCTGAAAATCGAAACTGTGTGCCATTGTTGTTTTTGGTTTGTCAATCTTCCTGTCACTAAAATTTGTTTCTAAAATTTGTTAATTCTTTCCTACAGTATTTAAGTTTAAATTTATATATTAAAGCTTTCGACTTACCAGTCAGATGTTATTGTACAATGTTGACGGACATGAGTAAACGTCTTAATGATCTAATATATTTGAAAAATGGTTGAAGCAGAGAAATCTCTAAGCGAGCTATACACAGACAGATCGTTAAGTTCCTAACGTTTCCATGTTTAAAAATTTTATATTTTGTTTAAAGCTATATACACATGTAGGCAAATTTATTTAGACATAGCTCACATTTGATTACAAGCCTATTTTACCAAGTACGGCTCGAAAAAAATTTTCAAAATGAAGTCCATATGAATAACTGTAAATTTGCTTAATAATTTGCCTATTATCTTTTGTAAATTTTTTTTCTGCTGATGAGAATGCAGCATACCTCGAATTTTGCATGGCATAAGTATTTTGACAAGCTTTTCTAGTTCAAAGTTCTTAAGTAATCGATTTTGGTTAATATTGTTTGGATAATTTGTTATTTTATTTTATTATTTTTCAAGAACCGAAAACCGAAACGTTCGGTAACCGGTACGGTTTCGGTACATTTAAAAATTTTTTTTTTTTCGTATGGACATGGCTTTGCACTATAAAAAAAATTCTCAAAATATATGTACGACTTACCATGCTAAAATGCATTCATTTATACATACACATAAATTTGTTGACAAAACTCAATTTTCTTTACATTTTTTAATTTTTAAAAATATAGCGCAAGCTAACTTTGGCGCGCCAAAGTTTGGATACCCTTGCAGTGCCCTGTGTAAGCCGTCAGATTTTTTACAAAATTTGTTAAATGTTGATTTCGAACCGATCGTTCCTATGGCAGCTATATGATATAGTAGTCCGATTTACACCAAATTTGGTCAGCCTGTTTAAAACTTAATCAAACACACAATGTGTATATTTGGTTGAGATATTTTGAGAAACTAAAAAGTTTTTCATACTAAATGTTGTTTTCGAACCGATCGTTCCTATGGCATCTATATGATATAGTAGTCCGATTTACACCAAATTTGATCAGCCTGTTTAAAACTTAATCAAACACACAATGTGTATATTTGGTTGAAATATCTTGAGAAACAAAAAAAGTTTTTCATTCTAAATGTTTATTTCCGACCGATCGTTCCTATGGCAGCTATATGATATAGTTATCCGATCCGCCCGGTTCCGACATATGTACTGCGTGCAGCAGTAAGACGGACCTGTACCAAGTTTCATCAAGATAGCTTCAAAACTGAGAGACTAGTTTGCATAGAAACAGACGGACACACGGACAGACAGACGGACAGACGGACATGGCTATATCGACTCAGCTCGTCTCCCTGATCAAGAATATATATATTTTATTTGGGGTCTGTGAGGCTTCCTTCAATGCGTTACACATTTCGTGACAAAATTATAATATCCTCTGCAAGGGTATAAAAATTACTTAGCTGTATCGGTAAGGATTGATACGAGAACCTTTTACCGAAATACTCGTTTCGGCACGTACCGGAACCGAAATTCGTTTCGGTTTTATTTCCTGATTTTAAGTTTTAAATGGAAGACGCTTTACAAAAGTTCTTAGTATAATAGTGTTTCTTTTAAATAGCTATATTCTTTTAAAAATTGTAAATTTTTTATTGAAATGTAAGTGGTTTATTTTTCAATTTCTCAGATTAGTATTAAATTATAATAGTTGAATAGTTAAGAGCGTGTTAACCATGTTATAATGTCTTTATTACCGCAAGTTTTTATGCTTACGGCTCTTAATGAATACAATTTGATTTGATTGCTGCAGCAATGAATTTGTATTATGTTAAATATTTTCCCTTGTTAAAGTTTAACATACTTACATTTAATTACAAAAAAAAACTTTAATTCAAACAAAGCAGGCTGTGTTACTTGTTATTAGGCACTTTTACAAGCTCTTGAATCAGCCTTTTTAACTACATTGTGGTTTGAAGCGTGATGCCAGGTGTTGAGCGCACGAATAAGCTAGTTTTTTAAGAAAAATGAGCTAAAATAAGCGAAAAATAAAAGAAATGATGAAAAACCAGCTATATCAAAATGCTAGAAAATACACAAAATCCTTAGGGTTTTACTTAAATAAAATAGTGGCAGTACGACGGTTTCCGTGGCGCCAAAATCTGATGATAGATTTTAGTAGAACTCGTCAAAATAAGATAAAATAATATTTTACTGCACTTACCTCCATGCAGCACGTTAAAAGATTCGTCCTCTTTAAATTTAAGGGATCAACTATTACTAAATAGTGCTTAGAGGATTAGTTAAACCAAGGTGAAATTAGTATATTACGTTGAATTCAAACGCAAACCGTCATTCGGCCATTTTGTGTGTGGCCAGTTGTGCAGTTTGCACGACAAAATTGTAGTTCTAAAAAAGAGGCGCTAGCAAACAAGAGGTGGCGCCAAAATTGGACACACGTGACAACTCTGGTCACCGAAATCGAGTGACCGCCGAAATTTTTTCGCTTGGACAAATTCACTCGAAAATAAAAATCATTGAAATTTTGCATAGATTTTTCGTAGAATTTTCTCTACCCTTTCCAGAAATTTCCAGATGTTTTGGGACTCATTTGAAGGAACTAGGCCCCCGGAAGGGCTACAAAGACGAAAGATATGTCAAAAGATTCCTCTTGAATTTATCTAATTTCGAATTTCAATATTGTTGCAAAAAAAATCGGTTCTTACTTAAAAAATAGTTTTCTATTTTATTTTTAAATAAGCGCGCGTTGCCCGTTCATGCTTTCATGCTGTTTCTCATGTTATCATGTTAGCCAAGGCTGCCACACGTTTCAAATATGTTAAATTTTTGACGACCGTCTCTTTGCCTTGTCTACTGCATACTTTTGTACGTTCCACATAAACGGTCTTTCAATAAAAGGTTGCATACCTATAATAGGAATCACTCGAAATGAAACAAAAATAATTTTAAATTTGCATGATTTTTGGTAGATTTTTCTCAAACTTTCCAAGTTTCCCAGATTTTTTAGGCTAAATATCCAGCCTGTGGCGCAATGTGAACCTAGCATAATAGCTGTGACTAGTGTTGGGGAAGCACTGCTCATTTGAGTGAATATGCTCACTGGTCGCTTTCTTGTTTATTCACATTGCTCAGTTTTGAACCTGCTTGCTACTCATGAACAGCCCACACACGCACGCAAGTGACCAATTGAGCATGTTCACTCGCTCAGATAAGTGAACACCTTTTTAATGTTCACTCACTCATAAGCAACCCAACACTGACAGTGACGAAAATTTCGCTCATCTCTATAAATTAATTGTTCTCAGCTTATTTTTTTACAATCAAAACCAGATGCCAACAAATAGTCACAAATACAGCATTTTGCTGCCAACATACAATGAAAAGGACAATTTACCAATTATCATATGGCTAATTGTGAAATACATGAAAGCCAGGTGAGTTCCTGTCGTAATAATCGAGAAATTGTATGATGAAACCGTCTCTACAGCGGCTACGACTACGAGGTGATTGTCATAGACGACGGCAGTCCGGATGGCACATTAGACGTGGCTAAGGATTTGCAGAAGATTTATGGCGAAGACAAAATCGTATTGCGACCACGGACTGCCAAGCTGGGCTTGGGCACCGCCTATATACATGGGATTAAGCATGCAACAGGCGATTTTATTATTATTATCGATGCCGATTTAAGTCATCATGTGAGTATATATTACAAGGGTTTACTGAGTCATTCAATGATTATAATGTACCTGCTACTGTGATTCTATTTCAGCCTAAATTTATACCTGAGTTCATAAAACTGCAAGAAACTGGCGACTATGATATTGTTTCGGGCACACGATATGCAGGCGATGGCGGCGTCTATGGCTGGGATTTCAAGCGGAAGCTAATCTCACGTGGCGCCAACTTTTTATCCCAGGTGCTGTTACGTCCCAATGCCAGCGATTTGACGGGTTCCTTTAGGCTATACAAGAAACCAGTGCTTGAGAAATGTATAGCCAGATGTGTGTCCAAGGGCTATGTGTTTCAAATGGAAATGTTGGTGAGGGCACGACAACATAAATTCACTATTGCCGAGGTGCCCATAACTTTTGTAGATCGCATTTATGGCACTTCCAAACTTGGCGGTACAGAGATCATTCAGTTTGCCAAAAATCTGCTATATCTGTTTGCCACCACCTAAAAATATCAACAATAAATCTAATTAAGTGATTTATGCCTTTTTTTTGAGTTTTAGATTTGTAATTTTTTGTTTTTCTTTATCTTTTTGTACATCTGGTAAGTTTTTGTTTTTAAGAATTTTACATACAACTAATGAATTATGCATGAGAATTTCTTTAGCGATATTTATATAATTCAGAATTATAATTTCATTTCTTTAAATTGTTTGTTGTAATGTTTTTTATATATGTGTGTATAATTTGAATAATGATAGCTAAGGTTAATTGATTGACGCGAATTGTGTCCTCCATTAATTACTCAAGCTAAAAACTTTGTGCTGGTTATCGGGATTGCCATACAGTGTGCCACAGTCATCCTCCAGGGCGTCAGCATTGGTGCCACCATAATTTTTCAGCGCTAAGGTTAGAAGATCATTGCGATGCTTTAGGGCTAAGACCACAAATGCGCCATTTGGCAGTATCTCGCAGGTGCTGATTTGTGCGGGCGGCTTGAAAACGGCCAGGGATTTGGCTTAAAAATATGAATCGAGTTTAAGATATGGACTACAAAATATTTGCATATATATTATATATTCTCTCACCTGTGCTTAACTCCCACATTCGTATGGCGCTATCGCGACCTTCCTTGTCGTAGGACAGCAATACCTTACCAAGAGGATCAAGTTTCAAGTATGTCACAGGTGCGTTGTGTCCAATCAACGTGCACTTGCAGTTGCCCGTAACTAGATCCCATATCAAGATTTTGGCATCCTCCAGGCCAGCAATGACACAGGCATTCAATTGAGATATGGCTAAGGCCACCGTATTACAGCTGGGCTTCCATTTCTTGAACAAAGTGCCGCTCTGCAGATCATAGACAACTATGAAATTAGGTGTCGTCGGCTCATTCAATTCCTTGGCTACAACACAAACATAGGAGCCTTCATGTGTGATGGCCGACAAGGAAGTGACAAAATCATGATGCGGAATTCGCAGATCATAAAGCAGTTTACGTTGCGACAAATGCCAGACAAGCAGTGGGAAAGGCTTCTGGGTCTCATCTCCGCAAACGAGAATGCTACAAATTGCACAGATTAAATTATAATTGAAATAGAACTTAAACTTTATCAATCCTCACCGTCCATCGCCAGAGACCAGCAATGAATTGAGAAAACGATCCTCCCCAGCCTTGAAGGTGGTCACACAATCTCCCGACTCCAAATTCATGAGATTTACATACATTCTATTGCGCGATAGACAAACCAAGTGATTCTGATCATGCAGACCAAAATAGGGCATCTTCTGGTTCATCACACCCTTTAAAGTGACCTGCGGAAGAGATTATGAAATACATGAGAATATTGTAAGTTGCAATAGGTAAAGTAAGTCAAAAGCTACACCTTTGTAACTAAGTTCAATAACTCACCTTAAACTTGCCCTCATCTAGGTTTATAACGCGAATCTCACGCCGACATAGAACAGCTGCTTCATAGTTACCTACAGGACACATGGCCGTGGGTTGTTGAATACCTTGAAGCTCACGTATGCGACAACAATTCTTAACATCCCAGATGCAAATCTCGGCACGCTCCGTGGACATGGATGCCACATAGCAACCTGGTTGTGGCAGATTCGTTAGCACATCGTATCCTTTGGTGATTGTGGCGACGTCTTCAGTTGATTGTTTATCATTGGCATTGTCATTATCTTTGGCATCCAAATCATTATTGAGAATCTCAAGAAAGGCAAATTCGAGCTCATTGGTGTACTCCCACCAAGAGCGTATTTTCTCATCGTCCTTGAGCAAGGATGACTCCTTAAAGCGCGATTTCAGATAGTATTTCATAAGCGTATAGAATTGTTGGCCATCGTAGCTGAGTTCGTGTAGATATCTTATAAGAAAGTGTTTGAGAAAATTGATATGCACATAGCCAGAAGATTCTTTAGAGATTCCAGCCAACCATTCTGCATGGAGAATATCGTGCATTAGATGCTCTGGCCCCGTGGCATGCACCTTGTTGGCAATCCACTGCAGATCCGTAAAATAGAAGCAGTTGAAGAGTATGTCGATCTTGTGCGGCGCCGGTTTATCCTCGATCACCGCACAGAAGTGATGATAAGGCAGTTTTAAGTACTTCTGATAGTTGTAGCTATAAAAGAAGGAAAGAATTAGTTAAGTCCGCAATAGGGATGATTGAGACCTCTTACGTTTTGGTGCCGGCGTTGCCCTTGAACTCGCTGTCCTGACGATCGAAGTAATCTCGCAGAGCTTCATGTACCAGCCATTGTTTCTGCGCATACCTCGCCAGGATGGCGCGCCCAAAGCTTCTGTCCGCTATTCTAATATTTTTAAGACTTAAAAGCATTGGTCCCATCAGCCAACAAAACTTGGACCATATCTTAAAGGCGACCTGCGCCTCTAGTTGTGTAATCTTTTGGAAAACGCCCAAGCAATCGCTTTCCCTGATGCCCCAAGGCGACAAACGCACGATTAGGAGTAACAATTCCACTTGATCCGCCGTAAATTTGCTCTCCAGCACTTGCAGTATTTTGCTGGAGATGTCACCAATCTCACTGATGGGTTGGGCTACGTGTCCAAGCCAAGCCAGCCACCACAACGACTTGGCATGATACGGTGTCTTTCCATGCAGCGATTTCCAATCATCAGGCAACTTGAGTGCTCCATTTGCCGCATAAAAGTCGCCACCGCCGGAGCTAAGTATATCGTGCCATTGACGTTCCGTGAACTGACGTAACCGAAGGAAACAACGCTGAGGAATGCCTAACTGCGCCAGCGCGGCGAGCATATCAAATGTATCACCATCAACTCCAGCACTTGATACATCCTCCTCCTCATTATCGCTGACTGTGAGAATCAGCTTACCACAACTTCCCAATTGCATGGGAAGCCAGTCCAGTGCATCATCCCTCTGCAGCTCATCCAGTCCATCTATGATGAGCACAAAGAAACGTTGCTGACGGCCAAGAATGTCTCTGATGACGCCAGCATAAGCCTCGAGAGTCTGCGAAGGAAAGAAAGGAATATTATCCAATGATAAGAAAGGAGGAACTGCAACTCATACTCACATGTGGCACCTGGCATAGTTGTCCCGTTTCCAGCACTGACATTTGGTTGGCAATGGAGCCCAACAAGGAGCTGAGGTCTGAAGAGCGTGCACTCAAATTAGCATATCTATTAAACGGATTATTAAGAAACCAAAATAAATAAATTAATTATAAGATAATGACAACAAGTGTGAGAGCTTTAGTCGAGTGACATCGACAGTAAGATACTAGCTATCCATATACATACATAGCCACATTCGCGGTAACCAATAAAATAATTATTTTGCCCCCACGTCACTTATAATTCTTCTCTGAGATACTGTTGGTGTCCGAACCTCAGGAAATTTTCGAGATAGATCGGTATTCGGTTACAGCCATTTCTTCTTTTTACTCTGACCTCACTCTATGATAGATTGTTTCTTGTGATGTGGCTTGATCTTTATTAAATTTTCAGGCAGAAAATAGGGTTTGTATCATATGTACCAATATCCAAGAGTATATTTATTAAGTTGTGATTGTAATACTTTTTTTCAAAGAGTGCGTGGCATTAAAAGCTCCAAAAAAAAAAACAACTGAGAGTTGATACTGATCTAGAATATGTATATTCTAATACTTTATAGAGTCAACGATTTCTTCTTTTGTCTGTTTTTTAAAACTCGCACACAGCTATTGCATACAAAGGAATACTCACCTTAGCACAAGCTGTGCCTCCGGTTTCCAGCGATGTACATTCTCCATGATCTTGGAGACGAGCACACTCTTGCCACTTCCCCGCGCCCCAGAGACAATCAAGGGTTGGGCAGTACCATCTCGAATGTAACGCTTTACATCATTCATAATGTCGAAATTGGCCGAGTTTTGAGCAAGCAACTTTGAATAGTGTCCAATCAGTTGCAGTTCCTCCAACAGCACACGATCCACGCCCAGCGTGTTATACGGTATGCTCTTTTGGTGATGCTCCTCAAAGATGCCTGTCAGAGATTTTTCAAGCAAACTTTCAATTACCGCCGAGAGTTCATCGTCCAGTATGTTCATGGTCGGCAGCAGACGAATGAGATTCTTTTCACAGAGTTGATTCTTCAGCTCCGCATAGATACGAGTGATGCGACGTAAAACCTCCAACTCCAATTGACTGGCATTATCGGGTGCTCTGGAGTATTGAGCTCCAGTTTGTATCCAAATGCAACGCTTGGCGAGCTCTTGACTCATTAGCACCGTGTTGTTAATCTCCTGTTCCACGACTGTAGTCAGATAGGAATCTTTCACATCATCGGAGAATAGACGGAGCAACACGGCTAGGAGCTCGTTGAGCTCCCCATTGACCTGATTGGAGTAGGGATCAATCTGTTGAGTGAACAGACGATGGCACATCGGTTGATACGAGTTGTCAATGGTGTACCATTTCTCCAACAGCAATTTCTCTGAATCGCTGGCCGCGCTCAACACCGAGGTGAAGTCCTGGCTCTCAATTGTGAGAGGGAGCATGGGAGTACCCAAAGTTGAACCCAGAAAGAGGATCGGTAAAATGTAGGCGCCGGCAACATGACGCGTAATCTCGCACAGACAATTGGCAGCCTCCTCGTGACCTCCTTGGGCTTCCAGCGGTGTTTGCGTCCAGCGCTTAACCTCCTGCAGCCTGGAGAAATCCTTCTTAGCATTTCCATTGCTCTGCTCCTGTCCCTGCATTGTTCCCGTCCCCGTTGCCGTTCCCTCCTTGGTGATCGACTCGCTGTCATGGACATCGGCAATGATAAAATCGAATCCTTTACTTTGGCACTTGCTCTTAAAGTGTTTATACAGGCTGTAGATGACACGCTTGTGCTTCTTGTACTCGGTGCTGTTATCGGCTAATATATAGATGACAATCTTCTTGTCTCGCTCAATCTTGCGTCCAGGTGGTGGTTTACCTTGCAACATACTTAGATTTCCCAAGCCTGGACTGGCATTGCCAACATCACTGGACGCCCCTTGAGGAGTTGTACTGTTCGAATCTGCGAGGAGATGAGGGTTAAAGAAAGTTCCTTTCAATCCAATCTCGTAGAACTCACCCTTCTCTGTTGTATTGGACTTTGGCTGTGTTGTTTGCTGATGTTGTTGTTGCTGTTGTTGTTGCGGATTCCCGTTTGTATTATTCGTCTGCATTGTCTCCGGCAACGCTTCCACATCTGCCAATGGAGCTCGCTTCTCATTCATATCATTTGCATCATTGCCCATTATACCATCTTTTTTATCCGTACTGCTCTCCTGATAAGGTGGGGAGCTGGAGAGGTTCGAAAATATAGTTATTTAATTATATGATTATTTTTTAAAGCTGTTCTACTTACTCATCTGACTTTTCGGATGAGCTATCCTTGTCCTTTTTCTTCTTTTGTCCAGAACTGCACACGTTGCCCATGGTTAAATATTTGAGATTTTCCTTACTTATTTAAACTTTTGATTGAACTTAAAATTGACTGTTAATGTCCTGAAAAAATTAAGAAATCATTCAGGAATCTGATTTTTTACCTTTTAAGTTTAAATTCTTACAAAAGCTATAAGATTTATGAAGTCTATTGGCACATTTTAATTTTCTGAGTTGCATTTTCATTTTCAAAATAATTCAGCATGTTTTCAACGCATTTTCAAATAAAATATGTATGTAAACCACTCCAAAGAGTATGCTATATAAATTTAACAAATTTAAACAGTTATACCTTAGGAAATTAAATTTTTCTGAGATGATCATAAATTTAACAAAATTACAACAGAGCTTTGGTAATCATTTGACGATCTTTATAAAATTGCAGACTGTAAAATGATTTGGTCACGTTATATGTAATGCATTAAAGAAGCCGTGGCAGACCCCATAAAGTGTTTGTGTCAGTATGTCTGCCTTTCAAAAATCAACCTTTAAAATAATGAACTTGCCATAAGTCAAAAGTTTAATACAGGTCTCTGCAGGGGTATAAAATTTAGTTTATTCCAGAATTGTGAACGTAAATTGTATCTTTAAATTAGAGAAATAATAAAACAGCTTGGTTAAATCTGCAATCTCTTTCAAAAAAGAGTACCCTATTAATTTCTGCTGCTGAAATAAAGTTTTAACTTACGCCAAATAATTTTTAAAGGCTCGAAGTAAGGCTCGAAACAACCCTTAATGATATGCCTATATTTCAACTGTTTTCGAATTCAGTTAAAGTATACTTCAAAAACTAAGCATTACGCTTGATGATAAACTGAATACGGAACATGCTGCTATGGGAACAAATTGGGCTTACAACCTATCTCAACGGGCATATTAATATAATATGTTGGTTCGCTTGAAGTCTTCAAGTGCTTCTATATCGATTAACTGCTGTTGTATGAGGGGTATGTGGCATTTGAAAATGCCTAGGCTTGAATTTTATGCCAGGTACACATAAATCACTGGACGGTGCAGAGGAGCGCTTATAACGTAAGATACTCATCTAAACAAAAAGCAAAAATTATACTTATTTTCTAATAATAATAGTTAATGCAATTACATTTAATATTTTCGATTAAAATGCGTGCATTATTTTAATAAGTATTTGAGTTTTTCGAATCTTCCACTTTCCACAACAGGTCACTGACAAAAACAAAAAAAAATAAAAGAAAGCGAATTGAATACGTCCTGTTCCTTGTTTAACGCCGACAGATAGAAAGAGCTTACGAACAAGAGAAAGGGAGAGCGAGCGACAGCGCAAAGAGAGAACTAGTAAAAGCTCTCGGAACGCATGCTCTCTGTAAAAGTTTTATAGAGATTTTCTGCGTTTGAATTGGCATTGGCGTTAATCAAGTGGCCGCCTAGGTGGGTGGGTGGTTTTGGATCGTTGGTGGGTTCGTTGGTCTGGTCTTGGTCTAGATTTTTGTGTACACGCTTGAAAATTGTTGACGCGCAAACGGCTGGACTTCCCCTTTTCCATCCCCGCACCGCTAACAGAACTTTTATGGCTCGCTTAGTTTTACAGTTAAATATATTTATTGGATATCAAAATATTTTCAATCGCGCTACTTTTAATTTATCTTTTTTGCTTCAGTTGGCGCTATAAATAAACGCGTTTTATATATACAAATTTTCAATTTCTTTTTATCTGGCCTTTGGGTTCGACATTTTGTCGCGCATTTGTCTCACCGATTTGTGGTTGGTTTATTTGAAAATTCTCAATAGCAATTGATATGTTACAGCATTCCGTTAATCATGATAATGAAGTTCATTTTTCGTTGCTTTTTTAAACATAATTTTTTTTATTTTGTGCATATGCCACTTACAGTATGCGCTCAGCATGTGTGTATATGTGTGAGTATCTGTGTGTGTGTGTATATATATAGATGTGTGTGTATGCATCGCTTAGTTGGTTTTTTGATTTATTTAAATACACCAATTTCTGGCACTTACTTTTCTTTACGCGCTTTTCGCACGCCTCCCGCCGCACTTCCCGACGTTCCCTTTCCCTATCCCTTTCCCGCTCCCGATCCCACAACCCGAACGATATTCTAATAAAACATTTGTCACCCACTGCAGTTGCACTTGCCGTTATTTGTTTTTATTATTCTATTTCTTTTCGTTTTTTACTAGTCAAAGCGCTCTCAATTAATTGCTTAATCAAAAAGTTCACTTCACCTTTGCACTAAGACATTTTCGACTATATTTAAAAAAAAGACTTGAAACAGTTTTCTGCTCTGCGTTTTCTTTTTGGTTTTTAGTTGTGCGCGCTTTGTGTTAGTTTTTCCCGTTATTGTGCGTTGCGTTCCGTGCCGTGTGTCGTTCTGCCTGCGAACGTTGGAAAATTTCTCGACGCCGAAAGACGAAAGCTTTGGGGTCGGAAGCTTTCACACTTTCTCAAGTTTTCGTTGTAGACGAGGGATGGCAATTCTTGAGGAAAAGCGCAGTAGGTAGTAAATTGCAAAAAGGGTAGTAACACTTTCGAATGCGACCGCGTAAAAATGTTGTTTAATTACAATATATGTTCAGCTGCGATTTTAAAGTATTTGCAAAAGCTTTTTCTATGTCGACTAAACTCTATGAAAATATATAGACAATTGGACAAAGTTAAAGTCTATATAAAGTACATTTAATATAATTTGATAGTTAAATCGTTAATATACTTTAAATCAAATAATAATTAATATGATATAAAATATTTTTTTGAACAATTATCTCAATGTAGCTGTTCCTTAAATGTTTAAAAAACGACTGCCAAATAACGACTATTTTTAAAACTATAAAATGTACGGTGTGTGTGTAATACCAAAAATGGTAAATCGTAAACTGTTATAAAGCAAGTTGTGGGGTAATTTAAATATCCTGACTTCCTAATACAGAGTCAAGCGCCAACAGATGTGGCGCATCCGTCTAAGTCTAACGTTTAAAACGTATCTTAAGAAGAATGGCACCTGTTCCGTAACAAATATTCCAGAGCATTACATTTAAATTTTGAAACGTTCAGTACGATTGTCATTTTAAGTTGAAAAGTTACCATTACATTTTTGTAACCACCATTACGTTATCAGCTGGAACTTATCTGAACCTAAAAAATAACAGCCAAATATACTAATACATTCTTTTATTAGTTGTTAATAAACAGGGATTCTAACCGTAACTGAAGAAAACCGAAAGAAAACCTTAAATTATTCCGAAACCGAAATTCTTCAAACCGTAAAGCCCGAAAATTAGGAGAAACGGTTAACCATTACGAAACCGATAAAACAAAATTTTACGAATCCATTAACTGACAACCAAAACCCGACCATTACCGTAACCGTAACTGAAACCTTTAATTAATAATAAATGACTAACTGTCTCTCAAAAAAATACCAACCACACAAATTTTAACTATCGTTATTTAAAAATAAAAAAAAACAATGACTATATTAAATACAAATACATGTATTTCTAAAGAGAAAAATCAGTAGGTTTTTTTTAGTCTTGCAGTTTATACTCAAACCATTCGCATGATAAACCCATCAGTCGATTCATCTCAAAATCCCTGTTACGTCGGATGCTGACTCTCTCACCAACTGTCAGAGATTGTGGAAGAGAGCGAAAGGACCAAAACTTTTAGCAGCTGGCCTGCATTTCGTGTTGTTTCGCCCAAGTGTGCAGTTTGCAATTCGCTAAACTCGCATCGAAATTGGTTCCCAACTGATTAACCTTAATATAATAGCTTAAAAATACTGCAAATGTAAGAAAACAAATTGAAAGATTCAACGCGATTCACAGAAAAGAAAACCAAAATTGGAAAACTCTATTCAAAATGAATCGCCTGCTGTTGCAGTGTCTGGTGACGACGATTCTCGTATATAAAGGTAAAGGATTTAAGACAACCCTAAACTCTTTAGAAGTAAAATTAAGAAATTAAACGATATTAGTTTATTGAGTATTATGAAAGCTGGAGGCTGGAAAAGTTCAACTTAAATTTTGTTAACTGAAAAATGTATATGCTGTGTGTTATATAAGCAATTGGCCAATGCGCAGGTCCCAACTACAGATTGGATGGACCCCCAGACCAACTGACTAACATGTGGCACAGACGTCAACACAAAATGGGTCAATGTTTTTGGTGGCAAACTCAGCCAGAGTCTGAGTGTCCCTGTATACGAAGATGGGAATCAAAACAGAAGTGCAAATCATAGGGTTGACTTACTCCCATCTCTCATCACAGCTGTCATTGGAAACATTTTCTTTTATTCTCTTTCATTTTGCTTGCAGTATTCTCAGTGCCCACCAGCAGCACCACCGCCACCAACATTGCGACTGGTTCTCAAACCACCACTGAAATACCGCAACAGGATGATGATGATGATGATTGGGATGAGGGTGATGATTCTCTTGAGTCCGATGATGATGGAAGAGTCTATAAAAATCCACGTAATTCTCCATCCACGGAGTGTCCACGGGATGAGGAGCAGGCCACTTTATTAGGTCAGAAGTGTTTGCGAAAATGCTCCTCCGATGAAGATTGCAAAAGTAAGAAGAAGAAATGCCTATGTGATGGCGTCTGTGGTAATTCTTGCATCAAACCGGGTGAGTTACGTGCTTCAAATATGCATTTAAATATATAACTCAAGTTTTCTAATCTCTTATAGATCGCGAATGTCCCGAGCTAGCGCAACCCAGCTTAGGGCAGGTGACCGTAGCAGGACGACATTTTGGAGCTCGTGCTTCCTATGCCTGTCCACATGGTTATCATGTGGTTGGTCTTCAGAGTCGCCTCTGTCAAGCCGATGGCAACTGGGCAGGTGCCGAGCCAGCCTGCAAACAAAACAGTAAGTGGGAAGACAAAGGGAGATAACCTTAGTCAGAAAGAAAGCGTTCCTTAAACGCACTGTGCTTTCATATTTATGAGTCTTTTGTACGAATTCATGAAAAATATTCTAATTTATTTTTCTTATCCCTAGTCTATTGTCTGAAGCCGCCACATATTGAGCATGCCAGGAACTCGGCCTTACCGGAACAGGAAACCTTCGATTTGGACTCGACGGTACAATATCATTGTCATACGGGCTATGTAACCAATGGATTTCCACGTGCCAAATGCCTGGCCATCGATAATCAGGCTAGTTGGTATGGACCGGATATACAATGCGAACGTAAGTATAATTTCAACTTTTCGAAAGTTGAAAGGATAAAAAAGCCTACAACCGTTCTTACAAAATCCTTTTCTCATCTACATGTTAGTTGGTTTACTTATAAAAAAAGTTGTTTTTTAAAGGATAATTCAAAAATTTAAAAATTAAATATTGAAAGCAAAGCCAATAAATAATTGAAATAGCAATTGATATGATTTGATAACTTACCAAGTGGATGAATAATATTAAATGAACTTAAAATAAATCAAGGCGTAAAAAATTATATTTGATTTTCTAAGCTCGATCATGTGGACAACCTCCGGATCCCGCGTATGGCTGGCATGCCGGCGAGTGTTATACCTATGGCTGCAAGATAACCTATAACTGTGGCAACGGTTACGAGCTGGTGGGCAAGCATGAGCGCTACTGTCAATCAGATGGATCCTGGACGCCCAAGGAGCTGCCCACCTGTGTTTGTAAGTATATTAAAGATTTGATCTTATAATTTATGGTACTTATTTATGCCTTTATAATTTATCAATTCCCAAAAGCGGATAGCGCAAATGTAACCACAACCCAAGCGTCGTTGTCCTAAGCCAAACCAAATTTGAAACCTATATCAACTTGTAAAACTAAACTAAACTGAAATCTAATAGTATGCGGTTGAGCTCGAAGTATAGTCCAAAAGTTTTCAATATTCGTTTTATCCAAAACTTGTTAAAAATCGTTCTTCATTAAATGATAGCGTTAACCTAACCAAAATACAAAACAAAAATAATAATAATAATAATAATATTCCATAAATAAAACACTGTTTTACAACAAATTGTTTAAATTAAATGCAAAAGTTGTTGTTGTTGGCCTAAAAATGTTAATTGAATAAATAAAAGTTACCACAAATCTTAAGAAAAAATTAAAAGAAACCTGCAGTTGTTTTATTTCTTGTTGATCGATTCTTGATGCTTTAAATACTCTTCCAAGATTTGTGGTAACCCTTAGCCACCATCAGGTCCATCAGATGAGTAGAGCCTACCTACCCAAAAAGTTACTGATTAAACCGAGCCTTGTTATCCAGTTTAACCTAATCCAAACTAAACTTCTCCGTTTCAACATATCCTATCTTAACGTAGCCCAACTCATCCCAACTTATCCCTTTCTCTATCATAACCTACCAGTACACAACATTAACCTGCCTAGCCTAGCCTAATACAACCTGAACTAGTCTAACGTATCACAATCTAAGCTATCCTCACGCCACCCAATTTACCAACATATTCTAACATCAATCCTGCTGAATCTTACTCAATCTCTACTAACTTGTACATTTAATTCTAGCCTGTACTAATTCTAATCAATCTCAAACTATTCTACAAAAAGTATGCAGGTGTTTCTAAAATGTAACCAAATGTTTATCCATTGCAGTGGTAACCTCGGTGGTCTGTCCCACTCCAGAAAATCCAAAGAATGGGAAAGCCACCTATACAACTCTAGCATATAACTCTGTTGTCAGTTACGAATGTCGATATGGTTACACCTTAGTGGGGGAGAGCTCCAGTCGATGTGGAGCCAGTGCCAAGTGGAGTGGCACAGTGCCCAGTTGCAAGGGTAAGTCCTTTAAGGAATTGAGAAGCATCAAGGATCTTAAACAATAAATCTTTGCAGAGATTAACTGTGGACATCCAGGAGTGCTCTACAATGGTTGGATTGAGAATATTGAAGCGGGTACGGGACTGGGAGCTAGCATTATCTTTCGATGCCAGCCGGAAATGTTGATCAACGGCCTGGGATCAAGTGTCTGTCAGATCGATGGAAGATGGCGCAATGCTTTACCCGAGTGTCTGGCGCCCTGTGTGGTCCCAACAATATCCCAAGGCTTTGTGATTCCCATTGAGATAACTACAGATGAGAATGGCACCACGATTATTACGCAAACGACGACAACAACTCAATCCCCTACTCAGATTGTAGGCGGTGTAGAGAAGGTGAAACATGGCACAGCTCTCGAAGTGAAATGCGATGAAAATTATGAATTTCCGGTCTCGTTGTTGAGTCCCCCGACATGCAATAATGGCACATGGAGCATCATTCCACGTTGTGTGCCCGCCAGGTGCAAGAATATGCCAAGGCCTCCGAAACATGGTATGGTAATGGCACCAAAGACGGAGCACGGCATGAAGGCGAGATTTAAGTGTAAGGATGGATTTAAATTGGTTTCCCCCGAGGGTAAAGATGTCACGGATCCTCATGACTATGTACTAACCTGCTCGTTTGGCAATTGGACCGGTGAGACGCCCAAATGTGATGAGGTCTTCTGCTCCTTCCCCGGCTACATACCCAATGGGAAGGTCCTGCTCGTGGGCAACATGGGACTCTACGACTATCGTCCATACGTCAAGAAGATTGTAAATAACAAGCAGATCATGTATGACTGTGACAAGGGCTACGTGCTGGAGGTAAATTTATTCAGAAAACTGATATCTCCTGCGGGCAAACCCAAAGCTTTCCATTCCCTCCCTTTGCAGGTCGGTCCTCCCGGTGCTACCTGTGTCGGTGGCAAGTGGCGACCCTTGGATCTGCCGCAGTGTCTGCTTGGTCAGCATCCACGTTTGCGTTGGAATCGAAGACGACGTCGTTCGTTGGAGCTGCGGCAACTGCGTTCCGTTTATTTGCTGCGAAGACAGCGTCAGCTTCAACGACAGTTGGCAGAGCACCATGAGTATCAGCCAGAAGGTAAGTATGAATTTCTTCACACATTTCTTTAAATAATATCATTTGCTTGCAGCTAAACTTTTCAATTCTGCGAGTACACGCTTTAAACGTGGTGCTAGTCCTAATCCATCCGACATCGACTTAGCGTACTCCAAGTACTATCAGAAGATCAAGGAGCGCTACCAGCGTTATGTACGCAAGATTCTAGGCCACAATCGTCTGTACAAGCCTACGACAAGTCCCCAAGACGGACGTTGGTATAATCATTACAACAATCCGGAGCTGGTCATGACTCGTAAGGCGAATCACAAGTGGCGCAATGACGAGGACTACGGCAATATAAATGAGCCTCTTGGAACTTCTGCTCCCGTACCGAGCATTTATCACAACCGTTTGCAACTCGAGCCCAGCTCAAATGTGGCGCCAGCTTTAGTTACCCGAAAATCTCATGTGAATGCCACACGTGATCTTATCGAGCAGCTAAAATCCCAAATTGTGCGACGTCGGCGCAAACGGAACACCAGCATTGGTTCCTCTCCACCCCCAGCGGGGACACTTCCCGATGCAGATCTGGATACCAGCGATGGCGGGGAGATAAGTAAGGCTTTGGGTGGCAAGAGATTGCGTGGACCCTGTGAGGATCTCGAATGGGATTCGTTTGCCAACATAACCACAGTTCGTCCGGGTAAGGCACCCGGAAGAAATTCCGTTGGAATAATGCTACAACTGGAATGCAATGCGGGTTTCAAGCTTAACATCAAGGGAGAGAATGCCACAGCGCGTTGCATACGTGGCATTTGGAAGCCAGACACTCCCAAGTGCTTGTCTGCTCCTTGCCTGGTGCCAGCTGTTGAGCATGGAAAATACTATAAGGTGGAGCCGCACACTAAAGAATTGAGTGATAAACCTTCCTTGACACCCCTCTCCACCTACGAGGAGATTCAATCAAATGAATTTATCACGCTCGAATGCCAGGATGGATTCAATATACAGGTAGATGGATTCTTCATAAGCTTACAACTACAACCATTTCAATTCTGTAAAAATTCTGTTAGGGATCTGCTCAATTGCGTTGCGCCCATGGCTCCTGGTCCGTGAATGCCTTTTCGGAGTGTACCTCAGTGCCCTGCACCTTACCCAACATACCCGGTGTCATATATGAGGCAAGTTATGCAAGCTGAACTTACGTTCTTATTATTTACCCTGTTCTGCTTAGGGTGGTTATCGCGCTGGCTTAACCATTGGACACGGAAGCACGGTCAGCGTACGTTGTGAGCTTTCCACCAATGCCAATCCCATCGAGATGTCCTGTCACAAGGGCCTGCTCTCGCCTCCCAGTATTCCTTGTGAGTCCGGTTTACGCAAGTCGCGTCAGGAGCTGGAGCACGCCACGCCCACGCCCACTTCTTACAGCAAAATGGATCACAATGAGCTGGACGAGAATCATAATCATCATGATAACAACACTGATGAGCATTCCGATGACTACAAAATGTGTGGCCATCCCAGTTTAACAGATGGCGCTTTGGTTTACAAGTAAGTAGCATAAGAAGATGGAAGGGTAGCAACGTTAATTGATTGATCTCTTCAGAAATGTAGACGGAGAGATCGATGGGGTTTATGACAGCGGCACAGAGATCTTCTTTAATTGCATTCCCAATGCAGCCGGCGATCGACAAACCTGGCGCATTATCTGCGACAATGGACAGTGGATTGGACGCTCCTACAACTGCGGTAGGTTTGAGCGTTTCTTTTGAACTTTTATCTATATCTTATGCTTACAGAAAATGGCACCTGCTCCTTCAAGAACAACGAGGCTAATGTGGTTAGCTTTTATAATGATCTTGAAATACGTGAGGATGTTGTGGACTTTCCGCCTGGTGCCACCATCATATCAAGGTGCGTTCATGCAGAAGTTAAAATACAGCGATTAACCCGTCTCCCCTTGCAGGTGCGTGGACATAGGGAAATTCTCGATGACGGGAAGCCATGAAAGGACTTGCATACACTCGGAGTGGACGAATACGAAGCCAGTGTGCTCGGGACTTAATCAGGAAAATGACTACGCGAGTAAGTATCCGAGGGTATTCATTGAATCCTAACCCTTAAGTATCCTAATTACAGTGGAAAAGGCTCCTACCATACTTTTCCGGCATAAAAACGGACCCATTGCCCAAAGCAATGATGGCAAGCTGATTGTTTACCCTGGAACAACTGTACACATGGAATGCCTGTGGATGCGGAGATTTGGCAACCCCAAATGGAATGTCAGTCACACCTTTAAGTGGGTAGCGTTAGGTTTATTCTGCGATACACAGTTTAATTATTTAACATTTATTGGTTATCTATTATTTGTTTAATGCCAGGAACTATACCGAGGGCTGGGTGACTGAAGCGGATGAGGGACGTGATTCAACATTGGAATATCGCCTAAGTGTTTTCGATGCTGTGGCTGAGGATTCGGGAATATATTCGTGCATGACACCGGCAAGACATGAGCATGCGGTTGAGGTGGTGGTGAAGGCGATTAATTGCCCGGAGATTCCGATACGACGGGGTTTGATTGTGAATACGAACGATACGAAACTGAGCACACGCGTCCTGTTGTCCTGTTCGAATGGCAACTCGTTGTTTGGCGCATCGGAGCTGTTTTGCTTGCCCAGTGGCAATTGGAGCGCACTGTTGCCGGTTTGCGAAAGCGTAGAGTGCGGCGACATACCGCTAATGCCAAATAATGTTAGCTCACCTCGCGTTTCCGTGCTGTCGCGTGAGGTGGGTGGTCGAGCGGCATTCTCCTGCTCCTCGGGTTACGGATTGCGTGGTCCATCGGAGGCCATCTGTTTGCCTACGGGCGAATGGGCGACACCATTTCCAACCTGTGTCGAAGTGCAATGCGATAATCCCGGTGCACCGCAAAACGGTTACGCCCAAGGCTCGGCACCATATCGTGCCGGCGATGTGGTCCAATTCAATTGCAACCCGGAATACATGATGCAAGGTCAGCCAATAATTGCCTGTCAGGATAACGGACGATGGTCGGGCGGTTTGCCCAAATGTGTCCAGGCATGTTCGTATCCTGGCACCGCCATCAGCGGTCGCATGTCCTCGGTCAAATTCTATTACGCTATCGGTGAAAGCATTACGTTCACCTGCGATGCAGGCTTGGAGCTCCGAGGATCCAAGATTCTCAAGTGCATGAAGAATGGCAAATGGTCCAGTGCCATACCCACTTGCGTTGCCAATGATGCACCCGCTGGCGCCGTTGGCACCAATAAGCATCTGGCAACCATGGGTTAAACGCCCAGGCTTTTAAAAACGAGTTGAAAATCAAAGTGATACTAATACATACATATGTACTAACTACTGCACATTCAAAACACTGATAAACACACGTATACTAATAATACGGACATTCTTGCAATTCAAAAAAATAATTGTAATTGTATTACGTCGTCATTTTACTATTAATAAATGTTCAATCAAACAATAAGTAAACTCAAATGTTTTTGAAAGTGTCTTTAAATTTTCTGATGACTTTATCATTTTATCACTAATCACTTTAGCACTTCATTTCCAAATAAATGTTTAAGCACCGTAAAAAGTAACGGTTAGCAGTATCGCACAAAATTCGCCAATAATATCGATAGCAATATTAGTGTCAAGCAAGTATCGTGCAAATATATATCCTCACGAAAAAATCTATCGAGTAGTCGATATTCTTCAATAAATAGCCGAGCCAACCACCTCTCACTTTTTTAACGTGCCCGCGATATTTTATAATATGAAATTCCTATGAGATGGCGTTCCTGTTCTTCTTTTTTTTTTTTTAATTAAAACAACTACCTAATTAAAATATGTATTTTCAAATTTTACCAAATAAAGTAGGTTCTTTTAGTGAATGCTTCGTGCCTGT
This sequence comes from Drosophila neotestacea, assembly GCA_035044365.1. Classification (NCBI taxonomy): domain Eukaryota; kingdom Metazoa; phylum Arthropoda; class Insecta; order Diptera; family Drosophilidae; genus Drosophila; species Drosophila neotestacea. The sequence goes on from JAWNMD010000660.1 coordinate 909,549, forward strand.
AGGTTTTTCAAAGGGTTATTGTGGAAATAAATTCTATAAATTATAGGAAACCCACGAAAATTTGACAAAATTTTTTTGAAAATACTCTTTATGCATTCAAAACAGTAAAGTAATTTTATGTTTCTGGAAGATTTTTGTTGGAGAGTGGCAAGTCTGGTCATTTATCAGGTGGTAGGGTGGTTGGGTATGCTTCGCGGTTTCAGTATGTTTCTTTTACACTTTGCTAATATGAATCCAGGAGTTGTTTGTGATCAAATGTAAGAGAAATGTTTCTATTATCGATAACGATGTTATCGTTAGAAATGTCGTGCATACATTTATCATTGCAAAAACCAATACCTATCGGCTTATCGATATATCAGAATTTTTTCACCAATCCTAGCCGCGAGCGAACGTGGATTCATTTGTTTTTCCACGTCTGAGAGTGTGGCACGTCGTGTGGGTGGTGTGCGCGTGAAAGACGACGGAAACCTTTCGTTTTTCGCGTTTTGTTTTTGTATATATTTCGAACAAAATAAGTCTATAATTGTGTAAATAGTGTAGTTAATTTTCATTAATTAATTAATTCCAAGCAAAATCAAAACAATCTGACCCAATGTCATGTAACAGCCAAAAACCAATAAAAACACAACAAAATAATTCATTATAAAACGTGCAAAAAACGTGCGTCAGTGTATGTGCAAGTGTGAGTAAGTGTGTGTGTACTAGAGTGATTTGTTGTTGTGTGGGCCCGCTTGCTCAGGACGAATTTAAAATAGCAAAACAATTAAATTTAAGGTAAGTTATTAAAATGCACAAAATGAACAGCTGACGCATACACAAATACAACAGCAATAATAACAACAGGCAACATCAGCGACACACACAAAAGAAAAAAAAACATTACCTTGCCTAAGCCCCCAACCCCTTACACAGGCCCCGGCCCCTTTTGGCAGCAGCCAGCGCTTCAAGGGCGATGAACTACAACAACAATAAAAGAAAAAGAACAAAAACACAAAAAGCAAAGTCACAAGAGTGTGACAAAAGCTTTTGTGGCGTTTCGTGATTTGCTTTTGAAATTTTGCACTGTTTATTCACAATTTTATGAATTCTGTTGTTGTTGGTGCTGCTGCTGCACTATTTGAATTTGTGGGCGTCAAATGACGTGATAACAATGTTACCGTTACCCCGTTTATGATAGAAAAAAATCAGTGATAGCTTTGCTCTCCTTACTGTTGTTGTGTTTGTTGTCGTCGTCAATGCCACCCCACGTTACGTTTTTTTTCTGCCGCTGCTCTGTTACTGCAAGTCTCAAGCACGCAGGCCCCGACACGCGCGCAACAGTAAAAAAGAGTATCGCCAGGCGTTGGCGCGTAGGCACCAGTAGCAGCATAAATGTCAGTGTGTTAGTGGGGGGCCCGCTAAATACGTATGTATTTGTTATTGTTGGCTGTCTGCTTGCTTGCTTGATACCAGTGTTGCCAACTTTTGTGAAGCAAAAGTTACTTTTGGTGTAAAGAAAGCCAAAAAAGCTGAAATTTCTTACAATGTTTAATATCATCACTGTCATAATATGACAATATATTATATTGCTTAATTAATTTTTAATATTTTTAAGCACAACTTTTAGTAAATCTACGCTTGATGTGCATTGTAGTATGTCTGTCTGTTAAAAGTTTCAAAAGATTATCTGATTTTCAGACTTGTATGTATGTATCACTTAATAGACATAGCAATTTTAATAACCAATTAAAGTGCTAATCGTCCTCAGTACATACGAATAATACATAATTACATACGTTAAACGTGAAAAAGCCAGATTTGACGGGAAAAGAGCTAAGTTGGCAGCACTATTTGATACGTATCTCAATACAAATACTTGTTTGCTCATTTTTATTTTTTAAAGTGTTCGTTTTAAAGTGCGTAGTAAGTTAATTGGGTCAATGTTGCCATTTGACCCTATCTTTGAAATTGTTATTGTTTTTGGCAGAAATTAGAGATAGAGAGTAGGAGGAATATGAGAAATATCTAATTTCAGACCGAATGTAAGATTTTATCGTTTTACAATAAATATCATTTACGCCTAGACGCTAGCTCAGCTATAATTGTGTTTATTGTGAGGCGATACGGTTATGACGCATTTACACGTAGGAAAGTCATTAACATCTATGTACAACATCTGGTTTATTGGTCAAAATAATTATTACTATTTCTGATTAATATTTACTTGGGGCGCGGCTACGACGAGCGTTGCTTATGCAAATATTGGAGCACAGTTGAATAAAAGTTGTCATTGTTGTTATCAAGCTCATAAATATACTTTGTTTAACGCTATTAATGATGTAATTTTTAGTATAAGGCTCGCCGATTACGCTCCGCAGAGATTACGGATTTAGATAAGCAAAGAAATGCTGTGGGCTATCGATAAGCAAATCAATCGTCGTCGCAGTTACGAATACAAAATTACCGTAGAGAGAGGAGAGTGGGAAGGTGAAATCATCATTTCTTATTTTGGCCACGTCTTTTGTTCTTTGATATGTATTTTTGCTCAATACAGCTTTGGCTTTGTTTATTGTTCTGCATGCGACCATCTGGTGCTGGCATGGGGCCAATGCACTGTTAAGCCGACCGTTAATACATAACTAAACATACATAATTGTGTTATCGATACGATGATTATCGATAGTAATGGCTGTACTGCACTTCCTTTTATTTTATTTTTTACGCGCCCACAAACACACACAGAAAGACTCACACTTGTTTACTTGCAAGTAGACAGACAAAAGGTTATGCCGACTCATTGTCTACGCCTTTGTCCGACAATGAGTTCTCTACCTGCATTTAATTCGAATCACACACACAGATACACATACACATATGTATGAACATACGGTTGAAATCACAGCTGTCATTTTTGACCTGTCTCAACAGTGTTAAAGCCCCTTAATGCTTTTATAAGTAGCATTTAATGAACATTCTTGGAATTTGAATGGCAACCCAGAAATGAAAAACAAACACAAATAGATATGCTTGTACTTTATCTATGAACTGCGCCGACGCAGCTTTTGCTCGTTAACTGGTTGCTTATCTCATAACAGCTGCATTGACAGAGTCGGAATCTTATCTGGATTTTATTGTTTTGACGAGGCCCCAAGTGTTTGTTGTAAGAGCTGAGCGTGCCACTGCACACGTCATAAAAAAAAACAACAATGTGGGTAAATGTCTATGTGTCTAGCAAACTTTATTTTTGTCAGCAATTAGCAACAAGTAATTGAGTCGTAGCATTTGTTTTGTTCATCTCCCGCGAGGCGCTTGTAGAAAATACGCCGGAGACAATTGAGGGCAACGAGACGAATAATTGTGATTTTAACAATGCACCACTTTTTCAATTTTCGATTTTTATTTGTTTGTAAAGGCTCAAACGTGTCTCTAATTACTCATTGAATTATATATGTGAGCCTTCGAATTGGAGGTTAACCGCAGAACAACTGAAAGGCACAAACAGTAGCCAGCTGTTATATTTCTCGCAAACTTAAATAATTTGTAATATGTGATTTATGACTGTGTGCAAGCAATTTTCATTTGAATTAATTAGTAACTAGACAGACACACAAATCAGCATTCTTACAATAGCTCTTAAATATCGACGGCCGATTACTGATCAGAGTGATCGCAATTTGAAGTTACTATCGATTCTCGATAGCTGCCTGGAGTTAAAACGAAGAGATCGGTCACACGAAAGATTAGTTAAAACTTTTAGTGTGACCAGATTTCTCAACTTTGTACTGGACGCACTGCAAATTTTTTATGGAACCACTATGAACAGCTGATCGCAAATATCAAAATAATCTATAACTTTTCCCGGAATCCCATTGATAATTAATATTCAGTAACAGTCGCCCTTGCTGCTAATAAAAAACTTTTGTCTGTTAAGTTTGTGTTGTTTTGTCATTATTTAGATGTGTGTTTCTTTTCTCCAACAACAATAATCGAATGATTTATACAATTCCTATAATTGAGCTCTGCTCTAAATGATCAACGCTATATTCACTGGGCGTGACCGCGGCTCATTGCAGTCACAATCGAGAAACTAGCATAACAACAATAATAACTGAAACGTAGACCTCGTGTTCGTTTATTTTTTATACAAAGTAATTGTTGTCAATACGTTTCAATTTGAGGCGCCAATTGAATTTGAATTTGTAACATTGTTTTGAGTAAATTCTGTTTAATAACTTCCCAGAAAACAACCTTCAATCTGCGAGGGCAACAAACGAGCTTATGGCGTTGTTCTTGATTCACAATACAATAATAATACAAGAAAAACAATCAAAACACTCTCTGAAAGTTCCAAATGACTTGCCATTTATACAAAAACATATGTATGTACATATTTTTTGTTTACTTAGTCGATCTTATGTCCCAGACAATAAACAATGAAAAAACTGACTAGTTAGTGAGAAATCTCACGTGTCAAATGATCTACAGACTTTGTGAACATAACAAAATCGTATTAATTCAATCAAACTCCCTTGGATTCATGTTATAAATTGGAGAAAGTCTAAACTGCTTGACCTTCACTTGTCATTGTTTAAAGTGTATCGTTATTTTTTGTCTTACCTATTGCTTTTTGTACATATCTTTCTGCTCCACATTGGCAATATACCCAATAATGATCTTTCAATTTCTACAGCACATAAAAATTCCCCTGAATTCAGAACGATGTTTTTGTTTTGTTTTCATTCATTTCATTCTGCGAATATCTACATATAAGTAGTTGGCACTCATGACGTCATAGTAGGCCCCAGCTGAAAAGTTTAATTATTAGCGACAAACAACAACGCAAAATAATAAGAGGAAGAGAAATACTACAAAATATTTACCGAGTAGTGTGGAATGGGGAAGGGAAGGGGAATTATGTTGATATCTCTCGCATGATCCTTGACGTAGCACAAATTTTAAAATGATCAACACAAATGGATGATGATTCATCTGCGTGATGTGAACATGAATGACATGGAGCAATTTCTGTGCTTTGTTTCTAGTTAAGTGGGTTGACAGTGTGCGAGGGGGAAATTAGGATCACGCCACAATAATATATTTGTTTTACTTTTTCTATTTTCGGTCTATATGCACATATACATATATATGGGATTGTTTGTGTAGGCTTACAGATTCTCAATCAAATTGAATTTTGGACTCTAGCGCCATTATCAGCATCAGCAGCTGCTTTATCGATTCCGATTACGCCGGAGACGTTTTAATGACGAAACATGTTCTGTCATTTAGCATACAATTACTTTAGGCTAGCCATAAACCGAGATTAGACTCCATAAATACTCTCAGCCACCAGCCACACCCATACATATAAATATATTTACTCATTTTTTCCAAATATAGCTTGAATATGTACACATATGTTTGTGCAATCAACAATTTCCTGTTCTCATCTCTTTGCTTTCACTGAGAATTGCATCCCTTGTTAATCTAGGCCTGCTGTTATCCCTTTGCTGTCTCTCTCGATGCAGTCTATATACAGTCTTTATACATACCACAATAAGAAATCATCTGAAAAACAGCAACAATCTCATATTAATTTCTATTTTCTCTCTCTCTCTCTCTCTCTCTCTATTTCTCTACTTCTTACAGATCATGCATAAGGAAAAAGTTTTAAGTACACAAAATGCAAATAAAGTAAACAACAAAGAGCATAAATTAAATGGATCAACAAAAGAAACTAGTGATAAAACAGGTCAGTAATCGATTTGAATCAATAACAACATCAACAAACAGCAGCGGCAATAACAATTGTTTGTTGAATGACATATCAATATATCTATATTATATGCCAAGTACTAGGATTCTTTATAGTTTTGATTGATCGGCGAAAATTGAATGAACATTTAACCTCAATCGATCATATCGACAAATAGTCATGGATAAATAAATAAACCCTACTGCTACCCTTATAAATGATAAATAGTTTTCCTTTATGACTCAAAATCAACTATATTGCAAATGGTACAGTCAGGTCTGGGCCTAACTACAACAGTAACTATCGGGAAAACATAAATAAATACATGTTAAGTGGTTACCCGATATCATATAACTCTCCTATTATTGATTCACCGAAACTTGTGATTTTTAGATTGCACATACAAATGTATGTATGTATGTACATATCAAAGTTAATAATTTGCCGGACGCTGAAAACTCAAATCGCTATACAAATAACACGAGGCCCCGGAATGCGTATCGTTGACGTCGACGCACTTCATCCATTCATTCGCAGTCGTGACACGTTTTGACGGCTTAGCCTTAGACCTTATATATTATATACATATTTATACAGCATGGATGGTGGCGCTATCAGTTTCGTAGTTTCACCAAATTGGAGCAGTGCCCGCCCTGGGTAAAGAGTAGAAACACGCGAGCCACGCAATAACCGATAGCTCGCAGTAGTTCCAACATTTCCAGATAAGATATGCATTATTCTGCTTTAGACTTTAAAGACCCGAAAGCGTCAGACACTTGAAAAATAGCAGTAACACTTGTAAGACACTTAAAGAGGGGAATCTCTTAGATTGACAATGCAAGTATGATATCGTTTGGAATCAAATTCTAATTCTTTTTATCTATTTATTGGCTTTTATTTAATGCCCAAACTACCAAGACTTTTTGTTTCCATTCAATATCCTTATTTCATTATCAATGTAATCGATCTTTTCTTTATCTTTACAGTTAGCCTGCTGAATAAGAAGGATGATAGTTGCGAATACGATCTGGTACCGCCCGATGGAGGCTGGGGTTGGTTAGTCCTCTTTGGCGCCTGTCTGACCAACATACTCATTCCTGGCACCATTAAAAGTTTCGGTGTGCTATTTATTGAATTCACGCAAGCTTTCGAAGTCTCGCAAACGAAATCATCCTGGATACCAGCATTATGCTACTTCCTGTATAGTTCATTGGGTAAGGCTTTAAATAATATATGTATATCTGTTATGATCCAACTAATGTAATTGCTTTTCTTAGGACCTGTTTCGAGTATTCTCTCAGTTAAGTATTCCTACCGTACGGTAACGCTGCTGGGTGCCGTCTCTGCATCCCTGGGCATGATATTATCATTTTGGGCATCATCTGTTGGCTATTTATACATCAGGTAGGTCAGCGGCAACAAAAATTAATAAAAATCATTAAAAAAGAAGAAAAAAGAAAGAAAATTTGATATCCGTGCAGAACCATGTATTTGGTTTGTTCTTGGGACATTTGTATGCTGCTTTAGTCTGACTTTATCTAAAGTTGATCAGGATGAATTAAATAGGACAATACCCAATTCACAATCTGTGAAATTGGCTTAAATATCTAATAAAAAATACATAAAGGGGTCTCGCGCCTCCAGCCTATTACGCACTTTTTTTGGACAAACATTATAGGCCTTTTGTAATTTTTTAAAGTACAGGGTCCAAAAATAACAATTTTTTTCTAAGTAAAATTTTATTTTCGACCGGTTGCTCCTAAGGCAGCATAAAAGCATAATTAAGTCATCCAATTCGCACGGTTCGGGCTTACTATATATGGTGTCTGCAGCAGAAAGACTAATCTGTGCTTAGTTTCATTCATATACATGGTTTTAAAACTAAAAGACAAGTTTGCATAACAACAAACATGGCCATAACAACATACGCTGGTCGGCATATTTATTTTGACATAGCGCACCTTTGACTACATGTCCATTTTACCAAGTACTGTTGTACTCTACGGCTCGAAAAAAAATTTCAAAATAAAGTGCATATGAATAACTGTAAATTTGCTTAATAATTTGTCTATTATCTTTTGTAATTTTATTTCTGCTGATGAGAACGCAAGCACACCTCGAATTTGGCATGGCATACGTATTTTGACAAACTTCTCTAGTAATCGATTTTGGCTATATTTTTTTTTAAAGTAATTTTGAGTCGTAGATTCCAAAAATGTAAATTTTTTTTTGTCCGAGCAATAGTTTTCGAGATAAAAATGGCAAGTTTTACAGGTAAAAAGCTTAATTTTTCTTTTTTTAATTAAAAAAAATAATAATAAAAAAATTTACATTTTTGGAATCTACGACTCAAAATTACTTTAAAAAAAAATATAACCAAAATCGATTACTTAAGAACTTTGAACTAGAGAAGTTTGTCAAAATTATATGCCATGCCAAATTCGAGGTGTGCTTGCATTCTCATCAGCAGAAATAAAATTACAAAAGATAATAGACAAATTATTAAGCAAATTTACAGTTATTCATATGCACTTTACTTTGAAATTTTTTTTCGAGCCGTAGAGTACAACAGTACTTGGTAAAATAGACTTGTAGTCAAAGGTAAGCTATGTCAAAATAAATATGCCGACCAGTGTAGCTCGTCGTCATAGCTAAGAATATAAAAAAGTACATGTCTATACAAAATGTATTTCTTTTAATACTTTACACCTCGTGACATTTTTATAATACATTTTTATAGTATAATATGCAAGTGTATAAATAAAGAAAGTAAGAAACCTGTTTCAAATGACGTCCAATGACCGATTTGCCGGTTTAACTTGATTCTAATTATATAAATATTTGAATATTCTTTAGATTAAAACAAATTGTTTCTTTTACTTTTTTTTTGTTCCAGTTATGGCGTTCTTGTTGGCATTGGAGCGGGTCTTTCCTTTCCCCCCACTGTGTATATTGTCACATCGTACTTTGTGAAGCTCCGAGGATTGGCCAATGGCCTGTGCATTTCGGGGAGTGCCCTCGGCTCGATTATATTGCCGCCTGTGCTGCGTTGGCTATTGGAGGCGTATGGTTATCGTGGCTCTTGTCTGATAATGGGTGGCATTACGTTAAATGTACTCGTTGGTGCACTGTTTTATGAGCCCGTGGAACAGCATATGGTGCGTGTGCCACGTGCTCGTCAGGCATTGGATGATATTCTGGAGGAGGAGGACATTGGCATTGTAATGAAATTCGAGAATGTGGATGAGACAGCGCCGAATCAAGACCAGACAGTGGAGAAGCAATTGTTGCCTTTTAATTCACCACCATCGCCACTTTATCTGCCGGATGATGATGACAAGCAACAGTTTGTGAGGAGTGCCTCGGCTGCTGTTGTCCAGAGTTATGCCAAGCCGGGAGACGAGTTCCAGCCACGTGTCAGAAAGATCAGTACTCCAGTGCGTCTGCCTCAACGCAATCAGACCTTTACTCCAGGTCAACTGACCTCGCAGAATTCGCTGTACGCCGTGCCCGAGGGCAGGTCCAGCTCCAACAAGCTGGCACTGAGGAATAGCTCACGCAACCGCCTGTCCAAGCGATCGCCATCGACCAGCAGCTTTTTGTACATCAGCACGCCATATCATGGCAGCACGTTGTCCTTCCAGCCCAAGGAATTCTCCTCCCATTTGTCGCTTCGTTCCGCCGGAAGTGTCACAGCATCAAACGAGTCGGCTGCTCCGGATGCCGTTCGAGCGGACGACACGAAAGGTGGCAAAGCGGAGCCGAGTCAGCGTAGCAAATTCTTTGATCTGAGTCTTTTGAGAGATCCCATGTACTTGGTCATACTTATCTCGAACTCAACCAATGCCATCAGTTATACGAATTTCATCATTCTGCTGCCCAGCTTTGGACTCGCCAGATCCTTTGACAAATCATTGTCCGCCTACCTGCTTTCAGTGGTCTCGGCAACGGATCTAATTGGACGCATTGGCGGTTCAGCGCTCTCGGACATGGGATTCATACCCAAGACGTGGTACTTTGTGGGCGGTCTCACAGTTTCGGGCATTTCATTGGCCCTGCTTCCCTTTGCCTATAGCTACGGCGGCGTATGCTTTGGTGTGCCCTCTTCGGACTCGCTTCGGGCATTTATGTGGGTATTACGGCTGTCATTATGGCCGATATGTTGGGCACGGAACGCCTTACCTCATCCTATGGCATCAGCCTGTTTGTCAATGGCATACTTCAACTGGTGGGTCCACCACTTTGTAATTACTGGACAGAGGCGGTCAACGATTACAACCCGCTCTTCCATGCCCTTGGACTGACACTGCTCGCTGGCGCCAGTTTGTGGGCCTTTATGCCCTGGATAGAGCGACGTAAAGCCAAAGAGGAGGAGAAGCTGGAGGCGCAACTCGATGAGGAAGCTGTCGATGGCTATTAAGCCAACACCCCACGTACAATTACAATTAGTTGTTAGACTTTAAATTGCGTACAAAGGAGAAGAGCAGAGGAATAATGAAAAGGAAGGTGCAGTAGCCGAATGAGAACCATAAAGAAAAGAATTGGGAAATGAGTAAAAGTCGAAAGTTGGACGGGGGATTATAATGAAGACGTAGATGAAGATAGACCTAAAATGGCATTGGAAATTTTGGAAATTGTTAATTTGTTTCTTCCATCAGCTTTTTTTGTCTAACTGTTAAGTCTTAATTATTTTATTGTATAATTATTACAATTTATTGTTTACTTAAAATCAATTTATAGCCTAAGCCAATAGCAAGAGAAAAGTGTGTGTAGCAGTGAAAATGTAAGAAATGAAAAATATTTTTTCTATAAATATGCTAAAGAAAACAAAAAACTAAAAAAAAAGCAGTAAAAACTGAAAATTTAAAAAATCTCGCACAATGTTTTATTATTAAATACACATGTAGCTGGCGCTGGTGGAATATTTTGATCCGATTGAACTTTGAGAGAATAGGAATCCAAGACTCTGTAAATTATATCTTTCGGTATATAATGATCGGACATATCAAGATCATTTTACACTTTTGGAAGGCTTTTATTTATAACATTAGGGATACATCTTTTAACGATTGGATTATAAAATCCGAAAAAGTGGGCTTATTTAAAACTTAAAATAGATTACAAAGCCGTTCTACAAATTTTGGAGCGATTGGATTATGGCTCGATAATAAATACATAAGTTATTCAAGAAATTATTTACGTACAGGGATAAGAAGCAGGTCTGAACTTTTTGAAAGGATAGATACATTGACAACTAAAAACTAAAGAAATAAAATGTTTGACAGGATCAGTAAAAGTTTCAGCTATATTTTGAACTTCTATGTTTTAAGTTCGATAACTTCCTATCATACCCAAATGTACAGAATATCTCCAACCCGTCCTCATAATTTATATCCATTTGATAAAAATATTCCATCTAAATATAACTTGTTCTGAAATTTATTAATTTTTTGGGTATGCTTGATAAATATATATGTCCGAAAAGGATACAAGGGTAAATAAAATGTATAATATTAACAATAAACGTAAATTGCATGCATAGCTAAGCTATTACAAATATGTGTATTTATCGCAAATTCGCATTATATAAAATCGTATTTATACATAAGTATATACTTTTAAATTGTGGCATTAAATGCTCTTATTTTTTGGTTTCATGAATCCCCTGGCACGCAGAAAGCGCACAATGAAAGGTGTCGATCCCAGTGTGATGCTGATGCGAAGTGGTGCAAATACTTTGTGGACGGCATAGGCCGTGACAAAGGTGCTTCCCACAGCTATTTTCTCCGCAATGGCACTCGACTCAATCCCAAGGAATTCTAAAAGAGGCACCATGTTTACTCCACTGCAAAAATAAGAAAATAGATGGGAATTAATTCGGAATGCCATTCAAATTGGAGTATAGTAATAGTAATTGTTAGAATTGCAGGCAGATGATCGGATGATCAGTTAGTTATCCTACCTGGAGATGAGCATGTAGAAGCCACCTAAAGATATCAGCGAGATACCTACATGAAATGCCACAATTGTGGCACCATAGTCCTTAAAGGCTCTTTTCAATTGTTCCTTCTTGCTTAGTGGCTCTGTTTGAGAAGCAGGAGGAGTCTCTGTGGAGAAAGTAGTTGGAACTGCTGGTTCAGATGCTGCTTGAGCCTTTGGCGACGGACTTGCTTGTGTGCTGTAGGAACGTCGGGAGCCTGCGGAATGTGAGCAGTGCGTGATATGATATGCGAATGCGTATGCATTGTTAGACAAAACGCATGCGTCTAAAAACATGCAACAGGTTACGATTTTTAAAATGCAACAAGTTAGACAAACAGCTGCCTGCTCTCACCTTGGCCGTTGCCCACGACCCTGGCATTCTGATCGTAGGTCACCCAATCCGCCCGAGTACTATCTCGCAGTGCCCGATAATGGGAGCTGTGCATATTTTGGGACGTGAACTTGTACTCTTGGGACCACTGGCCTCCAGGCATGTTCAGGTGAGAGAACTTGTGCATGCCACCAAACGGAGTGGGTACATTACTCTGCATGACAGCATTCAGGCTGACGGCACCGAAGCAATCATAGGACTGCACATGCAAATCCTGAACAAAGGGAGCCTGCGACGCACTTAAAGTGTTATCTGTCGTGATGTCAATCATTGAAATGGGTGCATGTGACATGACCATGATATTGTCCGAAATGTCCCTCGAGCGTTGAGGGGAAAATCGTGTTGTCTCTGCGGCGTCCACATTATTGGGAATGGGAAGTGCGGGAGCTGGGGCTGGCAATGCCGGAGAGAGAGCATTTGTGCTGGTGTGAAATGGTTGAGTAGCTAAAAATAAAGGAAAAAACATTAATGCATAATACATAGTATGGAAATATATTGCGCAGTTGAACAGAATCCAATGCGTATACATTATACATATATATACCATACAAAAAAAGAGACTATATATATATTTATGATTGACAGATCTGCTTAATGAGCGCAAATTGAATTAAAACTACGTTCCTATTTACTCAACTATTATCGAGTGGTCAATCACAAGTACTGAGCATTTACCATGAAAGGTACTTTAATTAATTTAAACTTTATGACCTCTAAGATAAGGAATGTTAGTTTCACGATACCTGTATATTTCTTTAGATACTGGACACCCACTGGTAGACGCGCAGCACGCAGCAGAGTTGCTTTGCTCGTATTAATAATCATGTTTATTAAATAAGATGCGGCTTCGAAATTCGAATAATAAACAAAGAATGACAACTTCACGGCGACAAAGCAAAATATAAACAGCTTTACTCGTCGGCAAATGTTGTGTGTGAGTGTGTGAGGAGTACAAAAAACAGCTGGGTTAACAACAGGGTTGCTTCTTACTCGTTACAATTAAGCCAAACTATCGGCGTAAGTATCGAAGCGACGATATTATCTATGGTATAATATCGTAAATACAAGCCTGCCCTGTCATTTGGGAGTGAAAATGCGAATTTATTTACAAAATTTGCCAATACGAGAAAAAGAAGGCGACGCGTAATAAAAGAGAGTTTATAAATTTGTCATCAGAAAGTGTGTGCAATGTGCAATGCTCGCGGAAAGAAAGACACTGAGGGTGAGCGCGGCGGAGCTTTTAAGATGTGATTTGGCCAGAGATACGACAACCAAAACAATAAACCCTGCGACCAGGCTAATTTTAGCGTGTGTGCAACAAGAACAATAACATCATACAAACGGAAGGCAATCAACAACAACAACAATAGCGACAGCAACAGCAACAAAAGCAACATCAACAACTAAACGTACAGCGCGCGCATCTGTGTGCGTGTCTGTGTTTAACCGTGTGAGAGTTTGTTTGAGCGTGTGTGTGTGCGTGCGTGTGTTTGTGTAGAAAGTGCGCACGTCAGGCGTTGGCTGTGATCGCAGTCACAGTCACAACCATGTCCAGAATTACATTGACCACGTTAACACACAGTGGCGGTGGTATAAGCAACAGTAGCAATAACAACAGCAATAACGATACGCGCACTGGAACACTAACCCATCTGATGGAGGAGCACCAGCAGACGGGGACGGGCACGAGAACGGCTCCGTCGTCGTCTGCTGGTCCTGGCGGATTAATATCGGATGGTGCCGAACGCCTTCGAAGACAGGGCAATCGGATGCAAACATCCCGATTTGCCTGCATGCGATGTTGCGGCAACTTTCTCACCTATTTGGTACGATTGCGCAGCACGCCCGAGGAACTGGAGCAACGCTACAAATCCAAAGAGATCGATAGGTTTTTGGAAAAGGAGAAGCATACGTTTCGACGGCAGGTAAGACATGAACATCATCACATCTTGACGAACATCACTTCGACATTCCGTTTAATTAAATAATTAGTATTAATTTGCTTGGACACACACACACATTCATATGTTCAATATACTCACACACTAATGCAAACAAGACAGAAATGTTATCGCCGAAAACAAAACCGAAGATTAAATACCCTTCCAGAACCCTGTATTTAACATTTAACCAAAAATTTAATAGCTTATAATATAGTCCTATTTAAGCAAAATTGTTCAGGATCTGTGAGATTGTTTGGGATATCTTACCACAACTTTTTCATATTAAAAGATAATTTTCGAGGGAATGTTCATATGACAGTTATATGATATATTAGTCCGACTTTTGACAATTTTGTTGAAGATGTTTAGAACAATACCAAAATCTGTAAGATTGGTTCTGATATTTAAAACACATTAAAGGTTTATTTTCGATCGATTATTTCTAAGGCAGTTATATGACACAGTGATGTCATACGATCGGTTTCTACATATCGGTCACGTACAAGAAGAGGGGAATAATTCAAAGAAACCGAGTTTTAAGTCAACAATACAGACATATTCGTTATATATTAGTATATTAAAGATTAGTTAGCTTAAAAACAGAGAGGCAAATGATTATCACTTTATCGACTCATTGTCAGTTCGATTAATAGGTCCTGCTATAAAGCGTTACTCACTTGTAGACAAAATTATAATACCCTCTGCAAGAGTACAACAAAAACACATACTATAGCATTCATCCGGTTGTACGACCCGCATGGGCCGCCCAGGCAAACAAATAAAACGTCAGACGAATTTTCACTTTTTGTAGTTTGCTGGGCTTGGCTCTGGCTCTGACTCCGACTCTGGGTTTTTATTGTTGCATCATTTAGGCAATCATTGCAAAGAAAAAGAGTCTTATTCACACAAAAGGCATTCAATTAACAACATTTTCGTGCTGCAACAGTTGTTGTGTCTTATGTGCTTTTTATCGGTCAAGGTTTCAATTTTGCACGTACTTAAAATTAGATTGATGCAGTTGGCAATCTGATAAAGAAACTTAATTAATTAAACTTTTCTTTGTATTATTAGGTTAAGCTGCTGCTCCTGGGCGCTGGCGAGTCTGGCAAATCAACCTTCCTCAAACAGATGCGCATCATACACGGCGTCAATTTTGATCCCGAGCTGCTGCGCGAATACCAACATGTGATATACCAAAATGTTATAAGAGGTAAGACTTATGTCAATAAATTATTTTTTAATTTTAATTAATTTATATTATTTATTTGATCCCAGGTATGCAGGTCCTCCTCGATGCGCGAGAAAAGTTGGACATCTCTTGGGGTAGCAATGGACGTGAACAGGATGCCAACGATGCCAAATCAATGGAATGCAATGCAATAGAGGCAGCTAGATTCGTAGAATGTGCACCGCTCATAAGGCGACTATGGCAGGATCGTGGCATAAGACGTGCCTACGAGAGACGACGCGAATTTCAAATTGTAAGCTGACAAATAACTATAAAAGATGAATTTTCGAACTTGTATTCATTATAAAAAGGGTTGCAAATCTTGATGAGTAAAAGTGCGAATACCAAAAGTTGGAAGCACAATTGGGAACGTAAAACTAGTAATCATAATTTAAAAAAAAATATTGGTTATTAATTAAAATCTATATTGCCAAAAAAATTTAAATCACCCGGAGTCAACAAAAATTAAATTTTTATGATTTAATGTTGATAGACTAGATTTTTTTACCCTGAAGGTTGTTTTCATATTTTTAGACCCAGTACTTTAAAAAAGTAACATGCAGAAGAAGGCGTGACAGACCCCATAAAGTATATATATTCTTGATCAGCATCAACAGCCGAGTCGATATAGCCATGTCCGTCTGTCTGTCCCATTTTGTGTCACCTAAATCTCAGAGACCATAAGAGCTAGAGACACGAAATTTTTTATGTAGGGGCATCTACATTGGTTTGGATTTTTGCCACGCCCCCCTCCGCCCCCGGAAATTGAAAAACAAAATTTCAAATGACAAGAGCCCCTTTAATTGGTACATATATTATACACTATGGTCCGAACCTGTCCAAAAATTTCATTCCAATCGGATGATGAACGCGGAAGTTATTCAACTAACAATGTTACGGGCAAAAGGAAGAAGAAGAGACGCTAGCGAACTCTCTGTTGTATGGTACGCAACATTGAAGAGCAATCTTCAGTGAACGCTTTGCACTCAAAGAGTACTTTCTTTAAATTTTAATCTTTTCTTTTTGTAAATTTTTAAAATTTATTCAGTTCCGTTAAAAATGCTTCTTGAATAGCATTAAGATTAACTTTCTATTAAATTATTTTCTATTAAATTATTAATAATTTAGTTACAATATAATATTCTACATATCTGTTTCTGTTGAAAATTTTTACAGAGCGATTCGGTCAGCTATTTTCTAGACGAAATAGAGCGACTAGCGAAACCGGACTATGTGCCCACACACAAAGATATACTGCACTGTCGCAAAGCAACCAAAGGTGTCTACGAGTTTTGTGTTAAAGTACAGGTAAGCTGCATTGACCTTTATTTAACCCATTTGATAGTAACGACATTTGCATATTTGTTTTGCAGAACATTCCATTTGTGTTTGTCGATGTGGGCGGACAGCGTACGCAACGCCAAAAGTGGACCAGATGCTTTGATACCTCTGTCACATCGATAATATTCCTAGTATCCAGTTCGGAGTTTGATCAGGTGCTCGCAGAAGACAGGTGAGAGTTTAAGGAGATAAATCATAATGATGGAGGAAGTTAATTGTAATATCATTTTTTAGGAAAACCAATCGCCTGGAGGAGTCAAAGAATATTTTTGATACCATTGTGAACAATAATACGTTTAAAGGCATTTCAATAATATTGTTTTTAAACAAAACCGATTTGCTCGAACAAAAAGTCCGCAACCCAGAGACTGATATACGCTGGTATTATCCACAGTTCAATGGCAATCCGCACTCACTTTTAGATGTCCAAAACTTTATGCTACAAATGTTTATGAGTGTGCGTCGCAGCACAAGCACAAGTCGGATCTATCATCACTTTACCACTGCCATAGACACGCGCAACATCAATGTAGTGTTCAACTCGGTGAAGGATACGATACTTCAGCGCAATTTAAATGCGTTAATGCTGCAGTAACGATCACATGCACCCATCAGGGGCCACGGCCACGACCATCATGATCATAATAATCATAATCTTATCCACGAATCTCGCGCCAGCTCTGGCAAAACTGTCTACCATACATACAAAAATATATACCATAAATAAAACAAAACGAAAGTGCCAGGCTGTCAGGAATGTTGAAAAATTTGTGAAGGGCCGACCCAAATTGTTGTTAACTTTTTAAAATGGTTTAATTATTCATAAAGCTTGTATTAAATGAAATTATTATATTATTTTTAGCATTTACATGTATTATTATGTATTTTATTTATGCATAAATGTATATAATTCTTTGTGTATGTGTTCGTATGTGGCCTGCTAACAGACTTTAATAATGCTACTCAAAAAAACAAAAAAATTAAACTAACTCGAATACTGCAGCTATAAATTTTCATATTATTGTAAACTTTATACGTATTTCATATACTTATATACATAATTTAATTTAATTTTTTTTGATTACTCAGTATCCTTATGCCTTTTTGCTACTATGACGTTATACAAGGATATAAACCATGCACATACATACATATTTATATTTATATTTATGTATACATATATATATATATATAATATCTACCTTTATATATGTAGAGACGAAAGTCGAATGTTTACACAAAACTATATACTGTAGTTTATACAAAATGAGAGAGCTTAATACTAAGCGAGAGATTTTCTCATAGAGAAAGGTCTGCAAAACGACAAATGTACCAATTAAAATTAGACAACACCAATATTTAATAAATTAAACAAAAATTTCATAAAACAAAATGGTTTTTTATTTAAAATGCTCGATGGGTTTTCAACATCGCTTCGCCCTGTTTCCAAGCTGTGATTTTTTCAGATACTATTATTAAAAAGTGCTCCAAAATTGCTCTATTCAAATTCACTCAATTCCATTGTATTTTATATTCACATTTAAATTATTATTTTATTGGGTCTATTTAATTACAAAGTGATGTTATCATTATCTTTGCGGCATTTGTTTATCTCACATTGAACTACGTGTTTAATTTTTGGAATGTCATAAAATCGTCTTATACTATATACTATTACAAGTACGCCGTTATATTATTAAAATATACATCAATTATTGCCGGGGAAATTATAATAAAATACGTATTTGTAAAAATAGTATAAATGTATAAAAAAAAAGAGAACAAAATGTATAAAATATACAATAATACTCTAAAAATAAATACAAAATGTGCATTGCCTTGAAGAGATATTAAATGAAAGCATAAATTGTGATGTTCACAATCCAGATCCAGATCTGTTTAAACAGTTAATACTAATAAAATCAGGCGTACTAAGTCTACTACATCCAAAGGAGTTTTTAACACAAATATTTAGCATCCATAGTCATTAAGTTCCATTTTAGCTGCCACCGTTTCACTGGCCTAATTCCGTGTACAACTTAGTTCAGCCCGCTTGACTAGAGTTATTGCCACTTCCAGAGCCATTGTTTGAGCCTCCACAGCAGTTGCTCTGCGCTGCTTTGGCACTCAGACTGCCAAGGCCAATGGAACTGCCGCCATCGGATTGGCGCTGGGCTGCCGCAGCAGCAGCACTGCTGCCATCCTTGCTGCGCGCTTGTCCGATTAACTCGGCGGCAATCTCATAGAAGAGACGTTCAACGTTTTCCGCCTCTTTGGCGGATGTTTCTAGGAAGTACATGTCATGTTGTTTAGCAAACTCCTCGCCTATTTGGGTGGGAATCTCGCGGTCATCGCGATCCGTCTTATTGCCCACCAGGATCTTTAGCACCTTTGAATTGGCATACTCCTGAATTTCTCGCAGCCAGTCGGGTAAACAATCAAATGTGGGTTGGCAGCTAATATCGTATACAAGTATTAGCGCGTGCGCTGATCTGTAGTAACTTTGTGTGATGGAACGGAAGCGTTCTTGTCCAGCTGTATCCCAAATTTGCAGCTTAATTTTTTCACCCTCTACTTCAACGGTCTTAATCATAAAGTCCACACCAATGGTAGCACCTTGTCCTGGTGGAAAAAGGCCCTGAGTGAAGCGGCGCACCAGGCATGTTTTGCCAACACCTGCATTGCCCACAAGCACAATTTTGAATAGGAATTTGTAGTCCTCCATTTGTCACTGCCACTGGGAACCTTTTGCCTGCGAATATGAATGTATAATAGATATGAGTATACATAGTTTAGCCAATTCAGACACACCTTAGCCAACGACGCGAAACGTTCGTAATGGGGGATGGTTTAACTATTTTGTTTTGGTTGGGAGTTTGAGTTTCACCCACAGACGCAGCTTACGCCACTTTTTATTTAACGCAATTATCTCTCTCACCTGTAGCTCTAGCAGCACACGCAACCTACGTCTGTGGTCTAACGGTCTAACGGCTGCCTTCGCCTCTTAAGCTGCTGTAACTCTTCTGCTTGTATTTGGCTTGTTCGATGATGACTCAACAACTAAAACTGCCAGCAGCGTATGTTTATATTTGTATTTCTATTTGTACTGTGCCTTGCCATTCAATCGAATTGGCACAAAGGTCAAACGAGTTTCAAAATACTTATTTACCGAGTATTTAGGCGCTAAATGCATGCAACGCCACATTAATATTGCTTGGCTAAAATTTCGCTGCGTATATGTAAATATAAACAAATCGATTAATGTGACAACTGTCTGGCAACGCCATCACTGTGGTAATGCTAGCGAGCTCAGAGAGTATACTTCATATTTGTAATATATTCTATTACAATTAATAATATTAATTAATGTTTATAATAAATATTTAATAAGATATTTTTGTGTCTTAACACTAATCCGGAGCCGATATATAAGCACTTGCACGGTTCTCAGCTCGAATCGAAATATATCGATAGAACTTTGATAATCGATGACTATTCATTATCATCCCTACATCAACACAAAATTGTCAGCCACGCTGTGAAAAATATTAAAAATTGGAGAAAATTGTATTTAACATACACAAGAATTGAAAAGCAAGTTCGTAAGTGATTCTTCGAGTTGCGCTGTGCATACCAACAACAATTTTGGTTTCTTCAAACGTGCTAGACACCGAGCAAGGGCGTTTTTTCCCGTCCAAAAAATTCAACATGGCCGAGGACTTTGATGTCGAAGCAATGCTGGAGGCGCCGTACCAAAAAAATGTAAGTGGATTCATTAATTTGCAATTGCTAAATATAGCAATTAAATTAAGCGACGGTTTGTACCAACTATGTTGTTAATATAACAAAAGTATATTATATGAGCGTTTGTATACTCTTTCTAAACAGACACCTACAAGCGCGCCGTACGTTTTGTACGTACATATGTATGTCTGTATGTATGTTTTGAGCCGTCTGACACACACACAAGCGCACGTGTGTATTCGTTCGACACCTTTGTGTGTGTATGTGAATCCGTATATGCACGGGTGTGTGTGACTTATGGCCACTGCATTCAAAGTTGGCTGTCTAAAATCGATTTTTAACCTAATTCCTTGAAATACGATCAAAAATCAACATGTTTAGGGCGCCGCATCAATTTTCCACAGTTGTTGTCGGCAATTGATAATCTAACCCGTGGTAACTTTATATTTTGAACATCTGAATGAACGTGAAACTGAATCAACTACCCACGATATTTGTTTGCCTGCGGATTAAACGGAATCAAATTAAATCATATGTTAGCTTTAGTTCTGTAAGGGGCTCTTTCTACGCTGGCCGTTCATTAAGTTGTTTTAGTTTATCTTATCTTCTTCAAATAACAACTAGGCACATTTACAGTCAGACCTGTTTTTTAACTGGGCCTTGATGATCACTCATCTTCAAAGATGGTCCATCAAAATTCGAATGCTTATCAATTTGTATGGGAAAAATGTAGGCCGTTATTTAATGATGACCATATTCTCTAAGTGATTTCAGTATTCTGAACTTCTTGTCGATTGAAAGATACAAATGGGCGACACTTTCGATTATTTCAATAAAATGTATTTCAGACGACCCCGAAGCGGTCCATATCGTTGCTATAACATAGTATTTCATTAACAAAGATTCTTACGTTGTTTAAGGTACATATAGTGATTTACATCAAAAATTAAGAGCTTACTTCAATGGAACTTTGATAAACATCAAAAATAATGACAGTCCAGTGGAAATAGGGTATCAAAAAACAACTTTTAATACGATTTAATACCTGTATAAATTGGAATATTACTGTAACTTTGTTATTTCAACGATCTACATACATTTTCTCGTCTTATCGAATACTCTTATGAAGTTTCTGATTATTTTTGTGACAAATGGGTTTCAGCAAACATTATCATTAAATTGAACATCTGAGTTGGTTGCTCTCCTTTTCTGTCTATCTCTCTAAGCAATGTGCAATTAAAAAAATTATCACACTACCAAAAATGAAAAAAACAAAAAAGCGAGAATAATTCTTAAGGGTGAAATGTCTTTGCAGAAATCGTATAAGCTCAATATTGTTGCTAGTGATTGTTTTGGTCATTCTAAACACAAAAAGCTGGAGACCATTTGGTAAGTTTTGAATGTGCCAGAAACTGCGAAAAAAAAAAAAGAAAATAAAAACCAAAACATCTAGGCATTTGTTTTCTGTATGATTTGTTTCTGTTTTTTTTTTCATGAATTTTGTTTAAACTGTTAAAAATCAATGAAAACTGAACGTGCACTAAATTTCAGATAAACTCTACCTATTGTCTGGGTCAGCAGGCAGCACTACTACTACTCTCACTCACAGACAGACAAGAATGAAAGAAAGAAAGTCTCACAAGTCCACTTCACTGCTCTTTCAGGAGTCGAGTCTGAAATGCCCAAATATAAAAAAAATATAAAAATACGAAAAGTTGAAACACTAAATCAAATCCAAATCAAAACCTATATCAATTCAAAAACAAAACAAACAAAAAGTAATAAGCAAACTTAAATTATTTCACTACACATATCTTAACTTATATCTATGTATATATATATGTCCATATATAGACGAAAAAGCGCCTGCGATGTGTGTTGGCCAAGTGTCTTTAGTCAAATATGAGCAGCCAAATCAACCAGCCAACCAAACAACCACCCAACCACTAGCCAGCTAACTTGCTAATACCCAAATATCGAATCGAATTTGCAATATGTATGGAGAAATTTCGACGTGATCTACTTATGTGTGTTAGTATACAGTATAGGTATATACTTGCTATATGTCTATTATAGGTATATCTACATATATATGTATGTATGTATATACCTGTACAACATTAAAGCGATTAGCTCAAGCTGTCGTCAATGATGATGCTGCTTTTAATTTATTATTGTTAAATACATATATGTATCACTATTACTACTATTCTATTGCTATAAATTGGCAATGATCTGTAAGATGATCATTGTTGACTTAAGCATTTCTATTTTATATACTTGCAGATACCAAAAATTTAACTAATTTACTTTGATTTGCTTTCTCTTATTCAAAAAAAAAAAAAAAAAAAATACAAAACAAAAAACGAAAACAAAAATTACCTCAAAAATTGTTAAATGAAAATACAACAACAACCGTAACGTGGTGGGATCAACATCGAACCAAACGTTATGTGTGTGTGTGTGTCTGTGTCCCTCACAAAACATGAACATGAAATGAAAATATCCAATTCTATGTATGTACATTATTGCTTGCGACTTCCACCCACCCATGTCCACCCAAACCAAATACCAAAACCAAACAACCCTATCTGTAGAACGTCAGTGCGGGCAGCGCTGGACGGGGACGCAGGCGGAGCGGCGACAGCGAGAGCGCTGGACACGATGACAACGATGAGGATGAGCGATACATCGAGAACGGTACACGCTCTTCGAATGGCAATAAGAAGCGCACTCATCGCTCACGGTAAGTTCTAAATTTATTTTCCATATTTTTTTTAAACAAATTTATTAAAAGTTCCTTTGAATATTTTTGCGAATGCTCAACAAAGATTTCCAAATTGGAATATTTTTAACTTTTGCGAATGCTCAACAAAGATTTCCAAATTGGAATATTTTTAATTTTTGACTGTATACAATTCATTCTGATCGGATAACAAACTGGAAAATATAATTTGATCACTAACAGTCACTTTTGGGCCCGGCTCTATATTCTTTGGTTAAAGTTACACTAAAATTAATAAAATTTTCTTGTTATCTTTTGTAGCAGTCGCAGTGGGTCGCGTGATGCCAAACACAGACGCTCTAAGGACCGGGAGCGTGAAAAAGATCGCGCTAGTGAACGCAGTAGTTACCGTGATAAGGATAGAGATCGTGAACGCGAGCAGCGTGATCATCGTTACCGTGATGGCAAACGCACCAGCCGATCACGTGATGAACGTCCCAGCGATGAGAGACGTGGCAGCGGAAGTGGACGTAGCGAACGCCGCTCCCGTGAACGTCGTGGCAGTAGCAAGACAATGCAACGCGATGCTGAACGCAAGCGCAGTCGTTCTCGCGATAGACGCCGCCGCAGTCGTTCTCGGGAGCAACAGCGAAAACGACCGAGTCCCGTTCGAGAACGCCAGCGAAGTCATTCACGCTCCAAGGACAGAAAGTAAGTTGGCCACAAATATAATCAAGGATTCCAATCAAAATTTTGATAAATAGTTTTACGAATGCCAAAACTGTGAACCAAACTTAGGAAACTTGAAATTTGAAAATTGAAATTGGGAAACTAATTTGGAAAAATTTACAAATATTAAACATTAGGAAATTTTTTTAACAAAAAACAAGTAAAAACAAAAAAAAACATTTCGTAGTAGTATTTATTTAGAACAGTGCTCGGCCAAAGCATTTTAAAAAAGATATGTCGCCAAAATTGTAAAAGTACATAGGTAATTTGTGTAGCTTTAATATGAGGGCAAGATCTTAAAAAACGGACAGAATTCGTCAACGGTTAATCATACTTGGATTTTGATTTCATGATAATTAACGTGTCGCGGGCTTTTAATTCTTTTGCTACGCACATTCCAAATTTTAGAATCAATTAATGTATGTTATGACTGTGACTGTTGATTTGCACAATGGCATTAAAATGTATATATTTGGAAAAAATCAAAGCATTTAAAATAATATTTACCAGCTGTATTTTTTTTAACAATTTTTTTGTTTTAATATTTTAATGTTCTATTTTATAATTCCATTTATAGTTTCCATATTTATATTTTAGTTTCTGTAATTCCCACACAAATATTCGGAGTATACATTAAAATAGATTGCTTTATTAACGTTTCTCTTTTCACCTCTTAGTAGCAGTCGGCGTCGCACGAGCTACTCGCCACGTCCATACAGCGGGCGTGGACGTGGTGGCGGGGGAGGTGGTGGTGGAAGATCACCACCAAATGGCGTTGGGGATCGCACACCACCCACCGAGCTCAGTCCAGAGGAACGCGATGCACGGACCGTGTTCTGCATACAGCTATCACAGCGTGTGCGTGCCCGTGATCTGGAGGAGTTCTTCTCCAGCGTTGGCAAGGTGCGTGACGTACGCTTGATTACATGCAATAAGACAAAACGTTTCAAGGGTATTGCGTACATTGAGTTCGAGGATCCAGAGTCAGTGGCGTTGGCACTGGGTTTATCCGGCCAGCGCCTACTGGGCGTGCCCATAATGGTGCAGCACACACAGGCTGAGAAGAATCGACTTCAAAGTGCACCGCCTCCGTTCCAACCTAAAGCTCACACAGGACCTATGCGGTTATACGTTGGATCGCTTCACTTCAACATCACCGAAGACATGTTGCGTGGCATATTCGAGCCGTTTGGCAAAATTGATGTCATTCAGCTAATTATGGATACCGAGACGGGTCGCTCCAAAGGCTACGGATTTATTACGGTAGGAACGAAGATGTCTTTGGTTTTACAATAATGTTAATGAGTCTTCGTCTCCCCATTTAGTATCATAATGCTGACGATGCCAAGAAGGCTTTGGAACAACTGAACGGATTTGAGTTGGCCGGCCGTCCCATGAAGGTGGGCAATGTAACAGAGCGCCTGGATATGAACACCAGTTCACTGGATACCGATGAAATGGACCGCAGCGGCATTGATCTTGGCGCAACGGGACGACTACAACTCATGTTTAAGCTGGCTGAAGGTGCCGGCTTGGCCGTGCCACAAGCAGCAGCCAATGCACTTCTTGCAACGGCGCCACAGCCGGCACCAGTGCAACAGCAACAGCAGACGCCATCAATAGCCACACAGTGCTTTATACTGTCCAACATGTTTGATCCACGCACTGAGACAAATCCCACGTGGGATACGGAGGTACGCGACGATGTGTTGGAAGAATGTGCCAAGCACGGAGGTGTGTTGCATATACATGTGGATACCGTTTCACCCACGGGCACCGTCTATGTCAAATGTCCGAGCACAACCACAGCGGTGTTGGCGGTGAATTCACTTCATGGACGATGGTTTGCCGGACGCGTAATTACGGCGGCGTACGTTCCGTTGATCAACTACCACTCCATGTTTCCGGATGCAATAAGCGCTGCCGATTTAATTGCATCGACACGCAAAAATACTGATGATTAAATTGGGGAAAGCGGTAGAATTGCAACAGTAGTCGCAGAAGCAGCAGCTACAACTACACAATATATTGTTATTATTCGTTAAACAAATTTTGTCATAATTTTGGAATTTTTTGAGACTTTTGCCAATTTTGTGTATTGATTCGCAAGCTGAAAGGAAATGGGACACATGAAAAATACAATTACATATAATTAAATATATAAATCGTAACAATATGCATCATATATAATTAGGCATTCCTAACGTCAAAAATTTCAATTTGGATTTTAATTCTGAACTACTTTTCGGTAGAAATAATTAACTTTTCAATTTTAAATTTTCCATTTTTTAAAAAATAATTTAGACAGCGCTACAAACTTACAAATTGTATAATGCTATGTAAACAAACAAAATAAAAACATTTTGTAGACAGCCACAAAAAAGATAAAATCAAAAATAAAAATCGGATTAAACTTTTTGTCTTTTAATCACAAGGTTATCAAATTTCAATTACTTCAAGTAATTTTGTTTATTATAATTTGATACTTTTTAATTTTTGGAAATCCTTATCGATGTTATATCGATTTCTTACATGGTAGAATTTTGAGGTAATCGATACATCGACTAAAATTGTCTGATTGTAATCGACACAGTCGCGATTTGGCCGTCTCTAGTGTGCGCATGAAATTTTACAGCTGTGAAAACCAATTTTGTTTAAAATCAGTAAATTTATTTTATTTAGTTTAACTCAGATGTGAATACACGCACACAAACACATTGTGTACGCTAATTGGCCTAGCAACAAAAAGTTTTTGTAAATTAATTGACGCGCCTGTAAGAAAATAAAATAGCATGTGGTTTTCGATCCGATTTTAAGTGTGAAAGCAGCCACAACACAACGAAACAAAAATGGCAAACACATGCACAACTACAACAAATGTAGGTACCATCCAGCAAAAACATACATGTAGTAAAGAAAATGAAAATTCAATAATTCGCGCAGTGTTTAAGGTTAAATATTCAAAACAAAACAGTTTGGAAAAGCATTATGAAATATGAGTAAGAATCGCATTGAATGAATGAGTACGCGAGTGCTGAACAAATGATGACAGTGTTTTATAACCACGCATAGGCAGTGGGCGCGCTCCTCGCACAAACACTAAAACAATACATACATATACGCATTTGTATGAATATTCTGCGCCTTCGCAGACCATTTTTGACCTCTCCAACGTAGCATAAGAGCACCCCCCATCCCCCCATAGTTCTCAGTCTACGGGCCAGCTGATTCATCTTCATGCGTTTTGTAGTGCATGCGGAACACTTTAAATAAATTGTTCCCAAAAAATTACAACGGTGTCGTCTAATGACCCTGCCCCACTGGCTATGGCGGCGTAGTCGTCGTTATCCGCCAACATCTCTGCTTATATAATTGAACGTTAAACGTTCGTGCGCCTGTAAATGTCTTTGCCTGTGTGCTTGTATGTTTTGAGTGCGTATGCCAAAAATTGAGTACACTGTGAAAATAGCCAGAACGAAGCTAGAGAAAGGCAAAAACAAAACCCCTAAACAATTTAAGAACACAAATCTGACGTGACGCCAACATCGACCAACAAAACTTTAACAAATTGTTTGTTGTTGTTGGTCTATTGCTTTTTTTTTGGCAAGCGTCACCATCGCCGTTTGTTGCTGCCTCAATTACCGCGCTCGTCTTTGGCTTCCAAATTTATTTTAGAGCATTATGCCATCCATTCAGTTTCATTCGCATTCACATTCACAGCAGGGGCCCTGACAACGCGCGCTTAACAGTGACCAGTAGATAATAGTGCAAAACGTAACCAGGCTAGAACAAACTAAATGAAAAATGCTACAAACACACACAACTAAAGCGCGTATGCATATGTGGGAGTAAGTGAGATAATGTAAGACAACAGCAATATTTCATTGCTCATTTCTCTTTCTGTTGCTGATATCGCCGGTTTGCTTTCATTCACACAATCACATACACATTGACGCTTTTGTTGTTATTTCGGTCTGCCAGTCGTGTGCATGTGTGTATAAATTACCCCTCTTTCTTCTCTCTCCTGTTACGCAATGCAGCTGTCCGTGAACTGCATCAACAGTCCAGTCCTAAGGTGTCGATAGCAAAAAGCAATCGGACATTCGGGAAACTGTTATCGCAAATATCACAAAGCCTTTGTGAGCTCAATCAAACGGCGACGGTCAGGGAATACCTCAACCCTCTTGCCGAGAAGGTTCGTTGCTTGTCGGCGTCACCATCGTCGCCGTCACATGCTTCCATTTCGCGGCCTTTGTGCGTCAGCGCGATCGACTTGCCTTGGAAAACATTTGCTGCAGTGTCTCAACGCTACTTGGTCTCACAAGGCAACGACTCTTTAGACTCAAATTTTCGACTTTCCGCTTTTACTGTTTTGTTTTTGTTGTTGTTATTGTTTATTGTTTAATTACACGCTGTCTTCATTAACCGCTCCCCAACTTCGCCTCCACCTTCTCCTACGCGTGCGTTATTATTATCAAGTGTTACCTACGCGCTTTACTTACGAGCGCAAGCTGCAGTCGTTTTGATCGTCGCGATCAGTACATGTATACGCCATATTTGGCACGTAGTCTGTCTGTCTGCGATTTTTTGATTTTCGGCCATCTCTTTGGTTTTGGCCTTCCCTCCATTTGCTCTTAAAGTACACTGCAGTATTCCAATAACAATAACGAAACCACAATAACTCATGTCTTTCCAATTCTCTTTATGTCTGGTTGTGAGTACATGACTCCACTTGACGAATTGTGAAGCTGGTTAAGAAAAATCAGTTAACGCTTGCGCGGCCCCATACACGCAACGCATATTGAAAATGGTGAATGCGCTGATAATTTGAGAACACTTCAAAAGAAACACCGATTTATCATAGTCTTTGTTTAGTTTCTTGATAGTTTTAAGCACCAGTTATTGATTACAAATGACAAGGTAGATATGCTGTGCACTAGAAACACATCAAATTGTTAAATTTTCATGTTCAATGTGATCATATATGATAAATAAGGCTTCATATGTGTGTGTGCTTTCGATTGTGTGCTAAATAAGTTAGCGATAAATTAAGCGAAAATCCTTTGACGTTTGCTAATATTTATAGTATTAATAAACATCGAGTTGACGCTGAGGGCTTTATCAGGCAGTCGGCAAGATAACCGTTCCATAACGAAATAGTATGAGCAGCAAACGAAAATGGACGATAGAAGCCCACTAGTCTAGGCGCTTATTAGTTTCATGTGAGAGTGTCAGTCAATTAACAAGCCCGTTTACAATCTAATTTGCAGCTGATAATCTAGCTTGACTTCGGACCACGCCGGCGGGCGTTAATTGAGTTACCAGATACAAATACAAACCAACAAAAAAACCATATAAGAAAAGTTTCAACATTTATGCTATCCGCAACATTGGGGGCCAATGGAGGCCCGATGCCGCTCAGTCCCTCAGCGCAGGCGACGCTCAGCAAACATTTGCCCAAGCTGCAGACGAAGCGTCTCATGCAACAGGCATCGACACCGACGAGACCGCAAACTTGCGATGCCAGTTGCTTAACTGGTGAGTTAACGTTTAAATAAAAACAAAAAAAATACTGTGTAACTATTTGCTATTTGCCAACCATTTGCTAATGTGTCACGTATCGAAACAATTTATATATAGATTTGTGCAGCAGCGAGAACTTGCCGGAGGTGGAAATATTTTCATTGTTAGAGGAACAAATACCCAAATACAAAGTACGAAATGATTTTCTTACCGATTTCTCGGGCTATGCAAATGAGGATTGGTTTGTGCCAGCGCCAGCTTTGCCCATTCCAGTCGACGGTCTTGGATTGACCAAGGAACAAACTAGAGAGTGCCTCAACTATTTTCGTAAGTAACCTCTTATCAGTTTAATGTAATATTAAAGAGGCACAGCGTCAGTCCAGACCAAATACTATATTGCTAATAATTGCTCAATTATTATTGTTTATATACATACATACGTACATAAAGATAAATTAATTTGTTTTTCAAATTCAAACAGAGCTCTTTCTGTTGTTATACAATACTTGTGTGTACTTATGGTACATAATATGTATGTATACAAATAATAATTCTTTCAATGTAAAAATTTTTAGTCCCCATAATGACAGCAACAAATTGCAAAGTTTTTTGACATCAATTTGTTTTTAAAATCTCTTATGCATAAGCACTCTTTGAACATTTTATTCGTTTTTAAATATCTTAAAAATTGTTTATCTATTTCCCTTGAAACAAAACGCAATTTTGTTTTAACTGTGCGACGCAACGCAGATATAAATACATTGTATATGTATTCTATTTCGCGTGCAAATATGCCTCTTATTTCGCACGGCAATAAACTTGTGACAAAGTATTATTTATGAATTTTTTGCGAATGTGTTAAGAACTTTCATAAGTTGTCAAATTATATCACATTCAAATAACGACAAATGTGTAAATGTTTTCATATATGAAAGTAGCTGCGGTATTTGTATATGTTATGATGATATTTTGTTCATATTACGAACAATAAAACTTTTTTTTTTAAAGTAGACAAAAATTTATAAAAAAAATCTTAGCCTACTTGGAGAAGAGTCAACAATAAAACTTACTCAACAGCAATATATGAAAAGCGCGCCAGAAGTGTATCATAATACAACACTTGTTGCCGACGTTCGCTCAGTGCTGTTAAGTTGTGAAAACTAACAGCTGTTTCTTTAGAAAGGTGGCAGCCTTAGTTTTTTAGCGGCTGTCGCCGTTTATTGTGAATGGCACAAATAATTTGCGATGTTTCGTGCTATAAATGTTCTATGAGATTCGGATTTAGCACATTTTGTGCTATAACTGGCTTATGAGGTTATACTCTGAGATTATGGCTACTTTGTGCTATAAAATTGTTATGAAATTGAAATAAATATCGATATATCGATATTTTTCAACACAACGCACAGCTGTTTAAGCGCTTTTCATGTGGTAGCCATCGCCGGCGGTTGGGGCTTTTATTGTCATTCCGCGTGCGTCGTCGGTCTCTGCATTTCAAAAGTGTGTTGTGCCAACTGACGGCGGCGTGCCGCTTGAAATAAAAAGTGCCAAAATAGAAAGAAAAAAATTAACTCGTAAGCGTCGGGCGTCGTCTTTCTTGTATTAATATGTAATTTATAAATACATATACACACGTCGACATTGGACCAAAAAAAATTAAGGTTTGACCCGCTAAAATGATTAGCAATGCGGCAGTGAAAATATGTGTGTGCGCCAAACATAAATAAATGAATAACAATGGTCTGAAACCAAACGCG
Organism: Drosophila neotestacea; assembly: GCA_035044365.1. Classification (NCBI taxonomy): domain Eukaryota; kingdom Metazoa; phylum Arthropoda; class Insecta; order Diptera; family Drosophilidae; genus Drosophila; species Drosophila neotestacea. Next base: position 940,646 of record JAWNMD010000660.1, read on the forward strand.
CACGATAAATGTATGGCAAAATCATAAGCGAAACGTTTTGCCTCAAGCTCAAGCAATCGAAAATCATGATTAATAGACACACTCATACATAAACAACTGTGCAAAAAAAAAAAAAAATCAAGTAGTTGTATACAACCAAATATAAACGATATATATTTGGATTTTCTCCAAGTGGCAATTCTCCTGCCTGCTGCCGCTGCCTGGCGTCATACAACTGAATTTATTTTTAGGACAACTACACGCACACAGCAACAAGAAATGTGTGTGCTTTCTGCTACAATGTGTGTGCGTGTGTATGTTTGTGTGAATTATGAATAAGAGAATTTGTTGCCAGTTTGTAAACATTTAATGAATTAGGTCGACATTGTCCCTTCTCTGCTTAAGTGTGGGAGTTGTAATAGGCCACGGACAAGGGATCCCCCTGTCTGTCAGCTTAATTTGTTCTGGCTTCAGCTTATTATGGATGATGCCCTTGTTCACAATATCTCTTCCATTCAGAATGTCTCCATTTGTTCAGTGCGCTTTACATAATCGGTTTACCATGTGTTCATTATATGAGTGTGTACGTGAATTGCCGTTATTCTGTTTCTTATTCGTCGACTTCGTCTAGCTGATAAGCTCAGTCGCTCAAGCGTTGAACGAAGTCGACGTCTATCGATATTATCTGTCCGGTTTGTCCGCTCATTTGTTATTCTCACATTCTCAAACAGCTGTTGTGTTTGTTGTGTGTCTACTATTTACCGTTGTGCGCTGTGGAAATGCCGCTTATCCCCAGTTGTACAAAGTTCTTGCGGGCAGTTTGTTCGCATATCTCTTCACATTGTTGATTAACCATTATCAACAATTACTGTACTGCCTCTTCCGTGTTTCGCATTAATCAGACGTGTGTGTATGCGTGTGAATTTACTATTCAAAAAAAAACGCGTACCGTTTGCTTACTCATCAGCTGCCGCTTGACCACAGAGAATAAACCGCAATACAAATTGTTGCTTTTGTTGCAAGCTATTAGGCGCATTAAATTGCCGATCATTTCCCCCAGACCTACATACTAGACGCTTGTTTATTGGTGTTAAGCTGCCGGCCAACAAAACACAATGCACAAAGTGGCAAAAATTTGTGTCATATGTATGTTTGTGTGTTTTGTATATGTGTGTGTATATTATGTGGATTATGTCCGCACACTTCTTTGGCAAACACAAATACACTCGCAGACCAAACATCAGAGTACCCAGGTGACATCAATTACGTCATTTCACAACACTACATCTAGCAAAGTGTCCGCATTGCCAACGGTTGTTTTTGTTTTATTGTTGTTTGTGCTTTGTTTTTGTCTCTTTTGCTCTACGCTGTGTCTTTGGCCTATTAAGGAGGACATTCACTTTGCGTCCAAAACAATTAGCGCAGAAAAATGGATCGCAAACTGTTTTCTTGTTTTTAAAAATGTATTGAAAATTTACTTAAAACTTCAATTGAAAATTGTTGCATTTGAAAATGTGGAACCCCGTTGTTATACCCGGCACGGAATTAACTTATTAGTAGTACTTATTAGCAGTGTTGATAAGCTTTAAACGATGCAAACTTGTTTGCGGACGATGCGTTATCTTTCAATTTTGACCATAAGCAGAAGCGCCCAACTTTTGCCAATGTAATTAATTACCAACAACTTTTTGTGAAAGTTGATGTGAACTAAAAAAAACATCAAAACTACAAACAAACTACAAATGTTTGCCTTATTTAGCAGCGGCTTTTGCCGTTTTCATTTCATTTTCGCGTGTGCACGATTGATTGGCATTTATTTTTCATGTTTGTATGTTTATTTTCCCTCATAAATGTACATATGAATATGTATTTTTACATACATTCATATGTAGGTCTTTTATTTATTCAGTTTTGTTTACATAATTCCATTTGTCAATCAACCAATTAGCCAATCAACCTGTGCGATTCTTAAGCCTCACATATTATTGTCATATGCTTTATTGTCGATTCGATAACGTATTTTTTTACTCCGTCCCCCTGTCCGTCCCTTTAAGGCAAGGCTTACCTTTTAAGTCTGACTCATAAAAACGAATACATAAACTTAATTTGAGATGTCTACGCTTTATGCATGTCGATGAACCGCAATAAGTTGTACATACATACATATATACAACAAATTTTACTGCGATTTGATAGCAGAATTGCTGCATTTCTTAATACACTTTCCAAAAGTGCTTATTTGCGTATTTGTATTTCTTAAAGCACTAGTCAAAATGTATGACACTCAAATATATAATCACTTGAATTAAATATAATTAATAGAGCTTTTTAGCGTTGTTTCTAACAATAAAATTGATAAAATTTAATTATAAATATAATTTAAAGCGTTATTTGCCCTTCAATTAAAATTCCATACTTTGTAGTGTAATAAATATTTCGAGCGAAATTTGTTAGTGTATAAACTTAACTGCAAATTTCACCGGGTAGCTCTTTTTTCCATTTGTTTCTTTTCCCATTTTTTGTTTTGCCCGAAGAGCGACTTACATTTATCAAAATGATTTGGTTGATTCATTCATGTTTTTATAAGTGTGTGCTGAGAGAATTATTGTATTGTAATGCAAAAAGACTGTCAAGGTTGTCCTACACAACAAAATTAGCAGAAACGACAATAAATGTTGTTGGGGTTTTCATTAAAGGTACGAGATTTCGGGTTTTGTAAAATGCTTTTGACTCGTTGGTATTAAAGAAATTTGTTATACAAGCTCTCCTAAGGATAAACAGATGATTCGGAAAAATTAAATGATTCTATCAGAAGCGAATCTAAGAATTGGTAACAAGTTGTTTCTCGAAAGAGAGAGAGTAAGATAAAAGGGTATCCCATATTTGCTCTAATAATTTTTTGCTATAATATTGTATTTATTGCTGGTCATCTATTATGTATATATGTTCCTCTTGTTAATTTGGCACAAGCTTCAACGGTATTCTTATTTCTAGTTCAGCTCAATTTTCTTTCACTCTGTTGGGGCATTAAATATGATCTGATAGCTATTGAGCTCAACAACAGCCTTCAGCATTTGCCAGAGCACTCTTAACTTAATGTTGCATCATTTCCCTGTCTCTTTAGATGCGGACATACCACATTATAGACCCAACCCACGTTGTTTAACTCTGCATTCTTGCATCCTCTGCTCTCTGCGTGCTTTGGTGTTCTACCTACACAAAAGAAAGGTCTTTCGAGCTACATACGTGATCGTGAACATGTGAACAGATCACAGCGGATGGAAAGGCGCAGCATCATTTGAAAGCTAGCTAATTTTGTAAACTTGTTTTATGCTCGACATTTTCCTAATAGACGCCGCCTCAAAACAATTTCCAACCAAGGGCCCACAGTCTCAGTCATTCAGTCCACTCTTGTTTGTGAAGTTGGTTTTATTTATGTTAGTTTTTCGGTTAATAATTTTGAAATATTTTTCACTCGCATTGTATGTAAATGCTGTAAACCAAAGTGGAATGCTAGTTTGGCAGTTGTGTTATGTATATGAAATTAGCAATTTGCAACTAACCATTGTTTTAATAAAGCCTTTTTCGTATAAGCTGTGCACAGAAAGTGTTAAGAGATAAACAAAAATAGACCAAGACCAATTGATAAAGTACAATGTCTATAAAGATAATGTTTGTGTAGTGTGTCAGCGAGTCATAAAAAACGATAGTTAATAAATTAAGTGCGCAGTCAATTTTGTTGCGGTTACAGGATAGCTTATGAGGTGTCTGTTAAAAGCGTTTCCCAACACTGATCAGAGAAGCCTAATTAATATTTAAAAAGTGGGCAACTGCAGGACAGTGCAAAAGCATTTAGCAACACTGGTTAGCTTTGGGCTATCTGGCAACCTTGCCACTTTTGACAGACACTTTTTGACACATTTTCACGTATTGTCGATTTGCACACTTAAAAATGTTTCGTGTGCAAAAAGTAGAAACAAAGGAAGACGGAAAACAATTCAAATAAAGCAAACAATGCGCTTGCTTGCAAAACAACAGAAACACCAACAAAATGTCACTATACAACAACAAGATACAAAAGCAACAACAACATGCCAAAGTAATAGGAACAACAACAACAACGACAACTCTAATGCTACCCATTATCAATGAAATGATTATGGAGTCAGAGTCTGAGACGGAAGAATTGGATGATTACAAGCTCAACTTTGTCGCTGGCCTCGAGACGAACAGTTCTGAACAACATCTAATGAACAGCACAAGCTTGGGGAACAGCATCAGCAGCAGCTCATTGAACTCCTTGGCAACCAACTGTTTGAATAGCTCGCAATGGTCATGCAATTCAACAACGGATTCGATTACAACGATCATCAGCAAACAACCGTCAAATGCGAGCAAACACTTTGAGAACACGTATAAGTTGTTGGGCAAGCATCTGGAGAGCAATTGTCAACGGACTGCAGACAAGTTGCAGCAGCTGGACAAACAACTCGATAGTTTGGACAGCTTTAATAGCTCCTGTGCCGCCGCCTCCTTATCAGCCATTGTCAATGGCACTGAATCTCCGCCCACACGTCTCGAACTGGAATTGGAAGCCGTTGAACGCATGCGTGTCATTGTCCAACAAATGAAGTCCACGCCCCAAGATCAGTCCTCGCCTTCCGTCTCTGTTCCAATGTTGGCCTTTCTGCATGACTTTGCCGCTAAGGGACAACCAGGCACCAAGATCAACAGCACACCCTGCACTCCAACTCCGAGCCCCATTACAGGTGCATTGCCTCCAGAGGGACCCAACTTTGAGTTGCCCCAAGAGCTGCTGCAGGCAGCGAGTTCTTGGGAACTCATGTACTATGCGTCCAGGAATGTTGATGGCAAAAATTGCCTTAAAGTTGTGCGCAGTCTCTTGACCAACAAAGGTAAGCAGCAATTTGACCAACAATTCATTTCAAAGATGCTTAAGCATGGACTGTTTTGTATTTCATACTTTAAACCGAAAAATACAGTTTAAAAGAAAAACAAAAGGGATTTAACACATTTTTTTAACCGTTTTGAAAAGGATAAACTTTTTAAAGAATCTGATTCAAAGTACTTTTAAATTTGGATTTGGATATTTTCGTTCAGAGTTGAACACTTTTATGATAAAGTATCTTTGAATCCTTCAATCAAAAGATTTAATTTACGTTACAAATCTGCACTAACCTGAAGAATAATAGGATTGAAAATACATTTTGGAAAATATTTACATAAATAACAATTAACTATAAAGATATTTTCAAACATTTTTGTAAATCATACAATACTTAAGGAGCTCTATATATTTTCTTAATATATAGAAGATGCATATAGGAGTTTCTGATGGTAAATCACTCTCGACTATATTTTCTTGACATCCATGTTAATGATGATTGTTTGCAAATTATAATTCATTAATTTTAGTTTAAATTAAATACAGTTTGTTGTAGTCATTCTAGATCTACACATATCTTGGATCTCTTAGTGGAACTATAGTTCAGGGTCATCACTTAATTATCAGGCCCCACCTGTCGGGTCGATATTAAGAGGAAGGCCTCTTATCATAAATGCTTTTTGACAAGTCTATTATCAGCAAAGAGTGCAGCGAATGCGTTTATAAAAAAGCCCCTAAACTTGTGGGCTTTTAGCGTATCTTATCGATTGTTGTTAAACTTGCCCGTCGATTAATGTTTTCTCAATTAATTTTCTAATTTTTTTACGTTTGTTTTTCTTTGTGCTGTGGTCGACGTGTGGAGAGACACGACACCACTTTTTTTCGCCGTAGACTAAACACTTATTTCTAGTTCTTATTACTTGCTAAAATTTTAGACTTTGTATTTGTTTTTGGTTTTTTTTTCCTGTCTGTCATTATTGTTATTTGTGTAAATCATTATCGACCTTTTTTTATACTGTTTAAAAAATGAAAAAAGTATTACAGTGGTTGATATTATTAGGGATATTTATATTCTAATTTTTGTTGAAATTGAATTAAACTTTTACATCTTTACATATCCTAAATTTCCGAAAAAAATGGTTATTAATAATTACTTTACTACTTCAAGGGTAAAGGCAAGGCGAACTCTCTGACCAAGATCACACTTAGTTGATTTATTGTTTAGTATGCAAATAGTTTAACAGCTTTTTAGCAAGTTCATAAAAAACTAAACGAAAATCACAAGGTACATTCAGTTCCGTTGCAAGGCACATGATATCATCATCTAACGAAATACTTCCAATTGTGATAAGCATTTCCTTTTATACCCTTGCAGAGGGTATTATAATTTTGTCACGAAATGTGTGACGCATTGAAGGAAGCCTCACAGACCCCATAGTATATATATTCTTGATCAGGGCGACGAGCTGAGTCGATATAGCCATGTCCGTCTGTCTGTCCGTCGGTCCGTCTGTTTCTATGCAAACTAGTGTCTCAGTTTTGAAGCTATCTTGATGAAACTTGGTACAGGTCCGTCTTTTTGCTGCACGCAGTACATATGTCGGAACCGGCCGGATCGGATAACTATATCATATAGCTGCCATAGGAACGATCGGTTTTAAATAAACATTTAGTATGAAAAACTTTTTTGTTTCTAAAAATATCTAAATCAAACATACACATTGTGTGTTTGATTAATTTTAAAACAGGCTGATCAAATTTAGTGGAAATCGGACAACTATATCATATAGCTGCCATAGGAACGATTGGTTCGAAATCAACATTTAAAAAATTTTGTAAAAATTCTGACGGCTTACACAGGGCACTGCAAGGGTATCCAAACTTTGGCGCGCCAAAGTTAGCTTGCGCTATATTTTTTATTAAATTTATTTTAGTGTCCAGTACTGCAAGTTTTTTGCTCTTATCGCACAGTTTAGACAACCAGCGAAGATAGTAAAACTGATTATATAGACTTATGTCGTCGGGTCATTTAGAAAAGTTTAATTGCGGTTCTTCACATTATTTTCCTATTTTTGCTTTGCCAAGAGCAATAAAAAGGGCGAAGCCCTTCGACATTAAGTTCTCGTCTAGTCAATAGCCATTAGTGTCTGAACCATAATTGAGAAAATACTTATCGCTTGTCGTTATTACCTACGGCGAAATTGAGTTATTAATGCTCCTGGGAAAGCGGTTCAGGAATAATTGCCATGAGAGTGGTTTTAGACTCTTAATAGTAATTGCAATTAAACTTTGGCTAATCGAATAGAACACATATGTATGTATAATATAAAAAACGTCAACTTATTCAAAAACTTGACATCTGCCAAGTTTGGTTGGGATATACAGCCATGCTCATACAATTGGCACAAAAAAATATACAACTTTGAGATGATTTTTTGAATTAAATAATTATAGTAGGGAAAAAAAGTTTATTGGTATTTCGTAGCCTATTATATAACCTAACAAAAAAAGGAAAAAAAATTCAATCAATTGCAGTTATAGAAAAAATACATAAGAATTAAAAAAAAAACTCAAAAATTTACTGCTCATATAATTGGCACACTTTTAAACAAATCATTTTTACGAATGAATGGGTAATGTTTTTGATAGAAAAATAATACTTGACTTTAGTATTCGGTACCACATTCACAATTATCAATAATTACGTGACGTCTTGGACTTATACTTTGCGCCAGGTTTTTGAAAGTTTCCCTTGGGATGAAAAACCGAGATTTTTTTTGTAGAATCAGTCACATTTACATTGTTTCAAAGTTGTTTATCATTTTTAAATCGGCGCTTTGAACCGATCAGTCCAAAACCGGAAGATTTTCTTCTTGCAACCATGTATAAGCGATTTTGACCGCATGCTTAGGGTCATTGTCGAGCAAAAGGGCCGATTTCTCAAGCCAGTTCTCAAATGAATATAGTTTTATTGTGTTCTTAAAAATGTCCAAATCATAAAACCGGTGCATATAGGCATTATTCTGGGCGAGCGAGCCCATACCAGACCACGCAAATGCACCCTAACACATTATTTTGCCTCCTTCACGCTTAAATATTTTGGTCGTGTACCTCGGATGAATAGACTTGCACTTTTGAGGATGCAAATATGGTTTTCCATCATTTTCAATCCTATTTCTTCGAATTTCATCACTTTAGAAAATTTTTTCAAAAATTGAGCATCGTTGTCCTTGTAGGCCTTTGCAACGCAAAATCGACTCTTTATATTGAGCTTGGACAGGAGTTGATTTCTTCTGCTGATGTGTCCAAAGAGAGAAACTTTATTTAAACATGTGGAGACTAGATTTCTGAATAGTTTAGGACCGCACTCTTCATCGATTTCCACCATAATCTCACTATCCGACCTAAAATGGTCACCCTTACTGTTTCGGACTATGATCCTGTCCAAGCTGAAATCGGTCTTTCGAGGCTTTGGCTTCCTATCCTTGCCTTCATTCAAATAATATGAACTCCTTTAAACAAATGCAAGTGCATTATAGGCAATATTTTTTAAACTTTCCACTATTTGAGCTGTTCTAGCTGGTTTCTTGCCTGATTAACTTATCTGGTAAATAAGGTAACATTTTTCAAATTTTAAACTATTTTCACCTCCCACTTTTTTTTATAAAATATATTAAATTCAATAATACTTATTGAAATGTAACAAAAAAACATAAAAAATTCGTCTCTTTTCCGAAAAAATCGACGCTCCTAAATTTGTGTGCCAATTATATGAGCAGTAAATTTTTGAGATTTTTTCTTATTTTTTTTTAGCTTATGTAATAGGCTACGAAATACCAATAAACTTCTTTTCACTACTATAATTATTTAATTCAAAAAATCATCTCAAAGTTGTATATTTATTTTTTGCCAATTGTATGAGCATGGCTGTAAAAGTCTCAGACATATGTATACTAATTGATTTTTCACGTTTTTGTGTATCCCAAGATAATAACCTATTTACCGGATTATTAGTTTAACGCACAAATTGAATTTAATGTACTCTGTAAATGTAAAATAATATTTACTTAAGAACACAAGTTTCTCAATAATCTTCCTGCTGAGAGTTTGAGCTTAATCCGACATTTCTACCTGAAAATTGTATTATTTTTATGATGCGGTATTCTTGGGAAATGCTGGACACGCGGAAAATTACCCGTGGTGCTATTTATCCGCACCCTCAGCTTGAATGTGATTTGGGACTAGGATTAGGTAGAAAATCCAGATTTGTCTTTTTCCGGTTTCGGCCGGAAAAATATAGATAATAAAAATGTATTACGCTCTTTACTTGCTATCATATATAACTATTATTTATTTATGCCTACATTTTATTATTTTCAAATTTCGCGCACATTTTATGCTGGCAATGCCGCAAGTCTCCCTGTCAAGATTTTTAACAGCGAATAACAGTCGACTTAACAATTTAAATTTAAATTAATGTACTTCGAACGCAATAGATGATAGAACAATTAAAATTTAAATTAAATTAGGTAACGGTTATTGCTTAAGTGAATGTTTTAGCAAACTATGATTAACAAAGAGGGAAAATAAGTTAATTTAAATTTATAAGATGGAGGTTGCGCCACCTTTTGGCTGTTTGCAAATTAACGCCACCTATGATGGCTATCGATTTAGTACGAGTCGGAAAGATTCGATGTATCGCCATCCACAGACTAGTGGTGGGATTTTTGGTTCAATTTGCTGAATAAGTTCAATCGTTAATTTTCGAGTCGTAAAGTAGTGCCTCTGTCCTGAAAGTCAGTAATTTATTCAGTTGCTAATGAACGATGATCGATATGAATAGGTGATTATATTCAGCTATGCAATCGTTTATTGATTAGAACAACCAATTTGTATAACATAAACATTTTTTTCTAATTTCTTTGCGCATAGTTATTTAAATTTCCACTGCGCTTTCTTCTGGAACCAACAGTTTCCTTGAAAATATTTAAACGACTTCAGAGCTGAATAAGGAAAAAAATAAATTAATGAACAATCGAACCCACTGAACAAAATGAACGATATATTTCATAAATTAGTGAATAAGTTCATTAGCTCATTTTAATGACCCGTTCATTTGAACTTATTCAGAACTAAACGCCACAGCTCCAGTTTGTTTCTCTCGTTTCTCGTGCCAATCCGCAAAAATTACACAATTCGTGCCAATTGTAATGTAAAAAAAATAGGAGAAAATTGTCAAAATGTAAACGAGATTTTCTTTGATATATTTTATAAGTAAAAATTTAATAAAAGAAGCGCACCGTAACAAAAGAAAAGCGAGCAAAAATTGTAACCCTCCTCTGGCTCGTCCAACAACAACAACAAATATACTTGATTTGCGCGTTTGTGAATAGTGGAGTGTGTGTGTATGTGAATCAATCTTTGTGAATGCGTTGCTCCGTCACGAGTTTGGATCGCCGTTTGCCCTGCTGGCTGGGTTCCACTTTTTACCTTAGAATTCTGTTGGATACAATATATTTTTTACGTTTGTTAATGTCTTATAACCTTTGGACTGGCCAAACACAGCCTTGTGGCTATTGTGATTAACAGCTGTAACTGAGTTGTGTTGTTGTTGTTACTGTTGCCCAGTGAAGTGAAACGCGCGTGAAGTTGGCAAAACCAAAAACAAATAATCTGAGTGAATATTTTCGACACGTGAGTTGCCCATTTGTGTATTTTTATTGCCTGTATTTTCCCGTAGAACCGGCAGCTGTGGTTGTTGTTGTTGCATTACTTTTCACCAATAATTTTTCCTTTCACTCGAGGTTTCTTTGGGAAAACGCCTTTTACTTCTGTCCGCCGTCCGTGTCAGTTGTATCAGTTGAGTCAGTGTGTGTGTGCGCGTCGCACATTGAAGAAGTGGCTTTGAAATTTGAGTGTATTTGAGCTTGGGTCAGAGCTAAATTTAAAAATATCAAAAGACTCGTTTAGAAGTTTCAGCAAGGTTTTTTGTTTGTATGCGGAATCGCTTGTAAAAATAAAGTTAACAAGACAAAAACGGTTGAATCGATATTGCGCATGCTCAGCACGCGAAGAGTGGGCAGAGAGGCGAGAGAGCGAGAGATTGCTTTAGAGAGCGGGAGAGAGAGTAATTGTCATGACAGTTTCGGTTTTAGTTTCTCTGGTGACTTCAGACAATTCGCATTAATTTAGCAATTATTTTAACTGTTTATTGCTTTTGCAAATCATTCGTACAAACGTAATGTACAAATAGATAAATAGTAAATAGTCATGTGACTAATGAAGGGAAAACGACAACAAACGAAAAAAACAGACTTGAGATTACCAAAGGAAAACTGCACCACCACCACTGAGACAAAGCAAACTAAGTGCCTTGGCAGACGATTTTATAATGAAATCGCTTAAAATATTACATAATACACCGCAAATAAAAGCTAAAGCAAACCACAAGCAGCAATTAAAACATTTATAAAAAGAACCACAAGGAATGCTAATAATGCATTTGTGACTTAGGGAATCAGTAATAGAATCAGACTAAAATCTAAAACAAAGACTTATTTTGGCCATGACGCACGTAAACAATGCAAAAGGAGCAATAACAAGAGAGAGTGAGACAGAGAGAGAGGAGCGGCAGTTGGAAGTTGTCAATGTGGCGCCTGCTGCCGGCTGCAGAATAAATCGATTTTTAGCCCCAGAGAGTAGCTCCCGAGAGCTGCCCGATGCTTTGGATGCTGTTGGGGATGTAAATGCAGCGGAAAATTGCTTAGAGGAATGCGATTTTGCTGCATGCCGAACGAAAGCGTCAAACGATTGGCACGACGACTTTTGCATCATAGACGATGAACTTGAGTACGAAGATGAACTCGAGCTCTCAGCTGGTGGAAGTGCGACAACAACAACAATGGCAACACCATCCCATGAATGTGGGATGCTGGCCTTTGGGTTGGGAGAGCGGGACCAGCAAAATGAGCAATTGCTGATGGAAGGTATTTTCGTTTGGTCTCTTTCTATTACGCAATGATCTGACTGCCTTGTTAATTCGATAGTTCAAGCGGGGCAATCGATAGCTTCAAGTCGATAGCTAAAGCCTGTTATATTTAGTTTATTATTAGTTGGTTTTATTTGATGTAAATGTGTCTGTAATTGGAATATTTTCATTTTGCAATTACAGTTCTATGCGGTAACCGTGTTAGCCAGATGACTCGCGCTTATGATGACATTGAAGCTGTGACGCGACTGCTCGAAGAGAAGGAAAAGGATTTGGAGCTGACTGTGCAAATTGGCAAGGAATTGCTAACGCAAAATAATGGACTCGAGGCGCGTGTTAGCGATCTGGAAACAGATCTGAAATCAGCCAACGATGATCGTGCTCAGCTGCTACACGAGCTGCATAAAAAGAATGAACTGATTTCGGTGCTGACAAACGATGCAGATGATGGCACAGACGGGGGTAAGTAACTTTTGAATAAGTAATCAGGATAAATGATCTGTAAAAACTCGCTCTATAGACACACCCACAATGTCCAAATCGATCACGCTTGATCTGCTGCAGAAGAAGGTGAATTCTTTGCTGGACGAGAACAAATCACTTAAATGTGAGGCGACACAACTGGCGCATCAGACGGACGAGGTGGAGGAGCATGAGAGACGACTGATGGCGGACATAAGTGCACAGCTGAACGATGCCAATTCCCAGTACGATAACATCAGCTTGGAACTAGAACGACAGCGGGAGGAGAATCGTCTGCAACATGAACAAATTGTGAGCTTAACAGCGCGTCTGGCGGAGGCAGAGATGCGATTGCATCAACTTACCCAAGACAATGACGAACACCTGTCGTTGCTGCACGTGACAAAGGAGAATCAGAATGCACTTGCTCTGGAGTTGGTAGAGTTTAAACAGCGCTATGAGGAAGTGCTGGCATTGCTGCACTCTGCTCAGGATCAGTTGAAACAACAGCGAAAGAGATCCCAACCGCAGGCACGTAGCTCCTTCCTGGGTGGACTGGGCAACAATGGAGCAGCTGCTGCTGTCGCTGTGGAGTCACTGCAGTCAGAACTGATGGAATCCTCGCTGTACTCTGAGAACAGCCTGGACTCGGGCATCTCTGGTGACAGTCAGCGATGTGCGGATCGTATTAGTCGCATGATGTCACAGATGCCAGGAGGAGGAGGCATGTCAGCCAGTTTTGGATCTAGCAGCATCTACGGAGTGCCGCCTTATAAGCGTGTCTTTGACACGGTGCGTTGTGCCACCAAGAGTGGCAACTACATGGACAGTGGTAACGTGTCCATGACTCAACTGGGTGCCATGTCCATGAGCAGCTCGTCGGGTCCACGCATGGCATCCATGGCGTATCCGGCGGGATCGTATTATCGTGGAGCGAGTGGTGGTAGCAGCAACTCCCTCGGCCTCAAGACGCTCTCCAATGAAAGCCTGAACTCACAATCAGACGATGGGTACCCAGCACAGCCTTCTGGTGTGCCTGGTGCTCCAGGCGCCAAGGAACTGGAAGCGGCTCTCAAGCGTCTGACGCCCGCTGAGGTGTTGGCTCGACGTGCAATGCTCTCATATGCTCCAGTGGGCACATATAACTACGATGAACCACATCAAGGTCGTTGCGGACTTGCGCCAGCTGGACAAACAGCGGGATTGGGTTTGCCAATGGGTGTTCGCACACCGGACAGCATAATGTCAACGGGATCGGGTTCGTCGGGTCTGACAACTCATCAGTGGCGTCTTCCAGAGAAACTACAGATTGTAAAGCCCATGGAGGGTTCCCAAACACTGCATCATTGGTCGCGCCTGGCGACACCAACGCTCAGCGGCCTTTTGGAGGAACGACCAGGTGTCACCATCCGTGGTGGACGAGGACTAGATGATCTGGGCATGCAGGTCTACACGCTATCCGATGTGGAGGAAGATGTAAGCGAGGAACTCGGTCTCGGCAAGCAGTTTGAGGCACCTGGTTGCACTTATACATATACAAACAGCATGGTCATGCATCCAGATGATGGTTTCGTCAACGATCTATCCTTCCTGTCCCAATCACAGGTGTCCTCACGCATGGCCTCCACATCGACATCAAGACAGCCAAGGTAAGTCGTAATATATTCTCATTTTGAACACATAAGTTAAAGTTAAATAGGGTATTAAAATTAATGATTGAGCTTATTCAGACATTAATTTTATTTAGTCACTCAACATTTATTTATTATTTTCAATTTGTTTAATTAAAATCTACAAAATGATTTAAAATTAATTAATCAAATTTTCAAAATTTTGAAATTTGCTGGTCGCGTAATAAAACAAAATATTTATAGCTAAATAGACTAACTTTATTTAATTATTATTTACAGTTGTCCCGCCACGCCACGCGCTGGAATGTCGAGGAAGAACTCCTGCTCCACGTTTTCTGTAAATTTGGGTCTGGCTGGCATGTTGAATGAGCGCGGCATTAAGGCGGTTACGCCCAGCGCCCTAAACACACCCGCCGGTCCCAATTACTCACCAACCGTGACACCCTGCAACAGTCCGGAAGGATCTCCGCCACGTTGCCAGTCGCCAGAGCCGCTGTTTGGTCTGCTGTCATCAGGTGCGGATTTGATAAGACGCAAATTGGTTGGACCCAGCGATGTGCAACTACAACGGAATCTGACCAAACAACAGCATCAACAGAAGGTGATGCTGTCGCATCTTGAGAGACGAGCGTTGCGTTCGCTGAATCTTATTGAGAAGGTGGAGAGCATCGGACTGGAGAACATAATCAGTGCACAGCGTGGTCTTGGCACAGGAATTGCCAATCGCAGTAGTTCCCCTTTGTCACAATTGAGCAGCGAGGGCAGCTTACAGAGTTTGCACACTAGCAGCAATAGCATTGTCGATGATATACACTTTGATCGCGCACAAATCAAAGGTGTTTTACACCGAGGACTTAAGTCACCAACGCCGGCAACAACAACTTCGATGATGCCCAGTTGCAGCAGTGCCACAACAAGCGCTTACAACAGCGAGGATAGCGATGATCAGGGAATTGTGATGCAAATAAAACCCAAGGCAACAACAACGACACCGAAGTCATCTAAGCACTCAGCAGCAGCAGCAACATCAACAACAACAGCTGTTCCAGCAACAGCAGCCGGTGGAGCGGGAACTGGCGTCTCTGTCTCGGCCAGCGAAACACGCTTAAAGCAAATGCAGCGCCAAAAGTCGCGACGTAATCTGAAAAATGGCATGGCTGCGCAGCGTTCCGATTTGGGCACCATTGCCGGTAATGGAGGCGGTGGGCGTGTGCGTTCAGATCTTGGCAAGGTCTCGGACAGCTGCGCAGCAGCAGCAGCGGCCTCAACGTCTGCTGCCAAAAGCAGTGATAACGACTCCAGAGCGGCGCCACAGAGCATAACTCAGTCTTTTGTGGGTTCAGTTAGTTCCTTGTTGTTTGGCCGTAAAGGAGGTTGGCTATAAACGTAACACACACACATACAGACACACACTATTGCATATATTTACGTATGGAAAATAGAAGGCGCCGGACTCAGATTTCATTTTACAGTTTTAGTTAATTATATATACTATATTTATATGCATATTTATTGCACCAAAAACAAAACCACACAAAATACAAAAAAAAAATGGATTCTTTTGTTTTGTCAGCACCGCTGCCACAGTCGCTGCCGCCGTCGCCGCAGTGGCCATTTATTTGATGATGAATGAATGAATGATGTTATGCAACACTGTCGACGCCCGCTGTCTTAGTGTTTGTAGCTGTGATTTGTAAATACTTGTAGTAAAATGTTTAAATTTAGTAGTTATTATTAATGAAATCTTCACTTGTTTTGCTTGTGCAACGGCGGCTAAACTTTTTAGGCTAAACACAAATAACAACCAGTAACAAGAACATCAACCAACAAAGCAAAAAAAAATACTATGGTCAGTTGTTAGTTCCGAAGTAGCTTTTTATTTACTCAACCTTAACGTTTAACTAATTTGCCAATTTTGTATTTATTTCCATGTATGTGTTTACTTAAATGATATGAAAAGCTTAGCGTAATATTTTATTTTTCTTAAACAAATTTATGTATAAATCGAGGATGTGCTAAAGTGAAAAGATGTATATAAAAGATAAAAAATTCAAGAAAAAGGATATGCAAAGAGGTACATATATTTTTTTACACATGTATGTACAGTTTACGTTTTTGCTTTCCACTTGCCTCTACAAATATCACAACATTTTGAATACTTTAACTGCTTGCACTATTCTAAAAACGTTTATTTCATGTTTTTCGGTGCTTTGCGCGTAGCCTTTTGAAAAGTGGCTATGAAAAGGAAAGCATATCCCAAAATAATAAATTTATTTCTAGTCTATTTAACGGCTCAGCATTCATTTGGCTATACGAGTTTTTCATGCATAGCTTCTAAATTGAGTGCAAAACATAAATATACACACGAACACACAATTAACTGAACGAAATGTAATAAACATTTACTACATACTATTATTATTACGTATAGTTTTTATTTTTATTTATTTAAAATCACAATTCAGCTAAACCACTTACATTTCGCTGTTAATTAGCACCACTGTTAGCTAACATAGCACAGTTCACCACACATGTTACTAGGCCACTGTTAGCTAACAGCTGGCATTTTGTTAACGGTCTTCTTAAAAACCGAAGTGCGCAGTTTATGAAAGTAATAACCATTTTTGGAATATCCTTTGCTATATTTACAAATACTTTTTGACTTCGAGGACACACACTACGTATATCATTAAATTAAATAATATCGCAAAATCAAGAGCAACACACATACATATATTGACGAAATTGTACGCGCTTTGAAAATTTAAGTTTACAATACGAGTTTGTAATAAGTAATTATGTACACAAAGAGCAATCCGGCATCAAAGGAACCCAAATGTGTGAACCCTTACCCAAAAAGAAGAAAAATAACAAATGTAAAAGTTATTAGTTGTAATTATTATCAATATAATTATTTACGTATGCAAAAATAAAGAGAAACATCGTTAAATATCAACTGATTTTGAATTTTTATGGGAATGTTCTGGAGTTCAATTTTAATAGCTTCTTTGAATTGTAGATTAAATGGTATATATATAATTTCAGGTTAAATCTCAATTAATACGTAAATCCTAAAAATATATTTTCTGGTTGGAGGAGAGCTTTCCTAGCTTGTATTCTTCCGATGACTTTTGAGCGAGCATGTCTTCTTAGTCCTCTCGGCCAATCGGATTCTTCGAATTTAAGAAATTTTTTCACACCATAATAATGGAAGTATGTACTTACTTAAACAAAACAAAACTTTAAATTTTCTACAAATCGTTTAATTTTCATATATCGTTTTTATTTCATTGTAATGACTAACATTTTAAAAAATTACAATTCAATATTGGATAAATTAATTGTAAGCATTATATATTTTTGTAATTTCTGCTTTATCCTCACTATAATTTGTTAAATTTGTTATATAAGGTTTGTTTTATTTTTCTTTTCATGTTCATTTTCTCAATTTTTCTTCAGATTTTCTTTTATATATAACTTGCTGGTGTTGTTGTCTGTTTGCTGTTGTTTTTGTAGTATTGCAACTGTTGCGTATATTTAAATATATGTAGTCATTAATGTAAAAATTTGTATGTACTGTAATTGTATTTGTATTTGATATTGTATATTGTGTATGCTTTAATAAGTAATATTTATGCATATAAATAGTTATCCAACTTGGAGCTTGGGTATAGTACAGAAAAAGAAGAGAAAGCAAAAATTGATAGGACTATTTGCATTTCATGAAGCATTCATAATAAAAGAAACAATTTGCAATATAAAATCTGGCTTAAGATAGTATCTTCTAGATTCACGTTCGTTGCTACCACTTAATTTGTAATGTAATTGTTGTGTTTTAGGTATTGGTTTTTTTTTAGAATATATTTTCTCACTATGAAATGAGTTAGTTATTTGATGGGCGCAACGCTAAACGAAACACGCGGTTAAGTACATTTTTCTGAACGGTAATACATTATCAACAATCAAATGCAGCGTTTAGTTTAATATAAGCAGATTCAATTCTCCATCCACTAGCTCCATACTAATCCTGTCCCTGGTTTATATTGCATAATTACATAATTATGCTAAGCACTTTCTCTAATATTCTTTGCTGTCTAACATTGTGTGTTTAATTTATTGTTTTCTTCATCTCTTCATTATATATTGCTATGGTGCCTGACCCTTGACAGTACGTTCAATTGATTTCGATACAGTTTATGGGTATATGATCTACTTTTAATTTTACTGTTACTATTACTTTTATGTATTTATATGTATATATATGCCCGCTTACAACCATTACATGGGCGTAAATGGGCTTGAAATAATATTTGAATTGCGTTAAATTTTCTTAACCATCCTGTAGTTGCTCTTGTTGTTTGTTGCGAATAATAAATAAACATAAATTACATTAATTAATACATACAATTTGATGCCAATATGTTTACGGATTTATCTTTTGTTTTATATAATAACTGGGGCTGTGATTTCCATAGTTTTTTCTGGTGTCTTGGATAGTTGTACAGTTTAATTATTTTTCATTTTGTTTAAATATTTCTTTCCATTTTGTTTTTTGGTTTTTTTTTGTTTGAAAAAATGAACACTTTTTATCTGGTGGGAATATACATATGGTTTTGGAAATCTATTGCACACAACATGAATTTTTGTGGCCATTTTTGTGCTTTAGTCGCGCCTTCGGCTTGTATTTCTCCAAAAATGACAGCTGCTTGGCATTGATAGCGCCGCGTCGTTTACTGAAAGCAGAAAAATTACATATAAATATACTATATATTTAATTTGGTGATTCAATTGAGTGACTCACTCTCTGATCATTTCAACAGCCGCTTCATATTTCAAGCCCAATTCGATGAGAGCAAGTGCGACTAAAACAGGGGCACGTCCCAGACCAGCGACACAATGAACGGCAACACAAGCCTCGGGATTCTGCTGGTATCTGCGATAAGAGTAAGTGAGTAATGAGATAATAGTCATAACATATAAGGAAAGTATTAATAATAAGTATTTACGATTCTAACAGTAAAGATACTTAAGCAATACAAAATTTGGCTTTTATTTATTATTCTAAATTGTTGCATGTACTTTACTTTAACGTTTACGTTTACAAAGCATTGGGATCTACGCTTACCGACAAGTCTCATTATCAACAAATGCAGTATTATTAAATAGTGCTGCATCGCTTGTATCAGTTTCGTTAGCTGTTAGGGGCATTGTATCTGTATCTGTAGCTGTTGTTGTTGTAGCTGCTGCGGCTGTTGCGGCCGAGAGACTGGCTCTGTCTCGGGCTGTGGCTGAGGCTGCTGTCATTGGAGCGGTTTTTGGTATGTGTCTGAGCGAAAAACGCTTATGTCTGTAGTAGGATAGTGTGGCGCTTGTGGACTTTCTAAAACTAGCCAGCGGATAATAGCACACAAACCAAGAAACGAAACGGAATACATACATACACGTATACGTACACAATTGCACATATGTACATATATACATATATAGTATGTAAAGAAAGGGGAAGGATGTGGGTAAGTTTACCAAAATTACAAGATTTACTTTGAGAGTGAGGGATTAACAATTGAAAATGAAGCCAAACTAAATAACTATATATACAGACTGAAGACAAAAAGGAATAATGATATATAAATAAAAGACAGCGTAAGATCAGCGAAGCCTAAGCGAGGACTACGGGAAATGGTTCTATTTCTTATGAGAGTGCGTGTATTTTGTAATTTACATTTTTTATACAATTGTTTTTGATGAGAAATTTTATTTATTTATTTTTTTTAAGGCGCAGCAATTCGATTGTGGTTAGCAGCTCGGGAGTTTTTAATTATAATTTGTAATTCTTTATCATTTGTTTTGTTTTTTCTTTGGTTAATTTTTTTTATTTGTCAGTGTACAAAGCAACAAATAATAATACTGAATAAATTGATAAAAATCAACTTTGGTATCGCTTATGTAAATCTGAATTTGATGTATCGTCATAGTTTTGAATAATAAATTAATCGGAATTTTGTAAATGTGTCTAAGCTACAATAAATCTATTGTAAAATAAAATAATCGAAATATTTATTTATAAATATTATTTATTAAATAATACTATATATTCAACGCACGTCATTGGTTAGATGCGTCGCACTTCCTTTACCAAAATTGGTCTGGAACAATATATTTAAAAGCTCGATCATTTATCTAATAATAAATATAAAATATTGTAGTTTAAAGACCTCGTTACAATCGTTGTAACCGCGAAACAAAGAGTGTAACGAGACCTTAAGGAACAAATTGTTTTGTTTTCAACTTTACTTTATTACAGTGTAATAACTACACGCATATTTTAATATAAGTTTTAAGACGTTCTAACCTATTGACAAGTGTAAATACTTCGATTAGTTATTGTTTACTTTTCATTGATAAAAAAATAAATAGATATGTACATAAAATATAATAATAAGAAAATAATACATAAATGATTTTAGCTTTTGTAAGTTTAACAAATGAAACTGGATGTAACTTAAATGTGTTGGGAAAAACAGACTTACTTATCCTTCAAGACCTCAAACCACTCGTCAACGACCTGTTGCGGCGGGAAGGTGCCGTCATCAAAAGCTAGATCCTTGACCGTAATGCCTTGGGCTTCCAACTCATCCGTATTGTAGCTGGGCTCGCAAACACGCACCACAGTGTTAACATTGTTCTTTTTAAGCTCCTGCAGAGAGAAAACGCGATTTAATTAATCGTGTTATCGACTTATCGAGTGGACGTACGCACCATAATATAATGATTAATTGTTATGTCTGATGGTCGATCGGTGATTAGGAACTTCATTCCCTTATACTCAATAAGAGCAGGTGCTGGGCGCAGATCTTTTTGACGCATTTTGATGCTTAACTTAATTAACTTTACAAATCAGATCGGTTAAAGTGTAAGTATATAGTATGAATATAGCTTGTATAATTACAAAAATTTCTATTAATTTAACTTAAATTTGTTTTTGTATAAATAAATTTTAAAAGTTTTCTGATCTAATTTAACGATTTGATTTGATTTGACTTTGGGAAGTTACTCGATTTTTTCTTTTTGTTTATTAAGTCGACAAAATTCAGCTTAGTAAATATTTAAGTAGATCTTTTCAGAATTGTTCTTTAAATTATCTTTTTGTAAAAAAATATTTATATATATATATATTTATATAATTAGACGTTTCGTAAGCTTTAGGTTCGTATATCAAACACACACAGAACTAATTAGTGTTTTTTTTTAAGGTATAAATTAATAATTCAATAATTAAGTACACAATTTTGGATTCCTTACTTTCTTTCTCCCTTCAATGCTATCACAAAAAATGTATCCAATTTTCTGTGTCCTTAAACCAAAAAAACGTCTATCAAAAATCCCTGTTCGATTTATAAATTATATTCTCTTCACTTTCCGATCTCCGTTCTTCTATCCTTCAAATTAGAATTTCTCTTTTCGTTGTGTCTCTTTTCCACACTTCGATTATTCTTTTCGTGATATGAACTGTGTTCACCTCAGACCTTATCTTCTGTCTATCTTTTAGCTCTATTCGTTATCCCGTCGCTCGGGCTTATTGACCTCCTCTGTCACAATCTCAGCTGTCCAAGCTTTGGTCTGATATCTTACATAGACTTCCAAAATGTGACAGCTTTATCTTAGGCTATCCACGGCCTTATTCGAGGTTTATTTACCTGGGAAAGAATGATTGAAAAATTCATATGAGTTATATAATATAAATATAATATACAATGTCATCATCAGATTGTCTAAGTATTATTAAGCTCAGGAGTTCTCGATAAAATGACCTATTCCTGGAAACGATATTGCGATAATTAAGCAGTCAATTTTGATGGTTTAAGAAACATTATCGATAAGCTAATCAAGCCCTAAGCAGTCGGGAATGAATTAATCAAGAAATGAATCAATGATGATATTTTAAATGACACACAATTGGAACAACAATTGCGAGTCGATTGGTTCGCTCTAAATTTTGTAACTGGTCTTAATTGATTTCCTTCACTTGAAGCAAACAAGTTTTAATTGCAGAAAATTGCCATGGGAAAGAAATGAAAGGGAATTAATCTCAATTGCACGCAATGAAACATTTCTGAAGTCTTATGACACATTCTCAACGACATTTAATAGTTTTCTATTTTCATTAAATCACCAAGAGGTTAATCCAGTTCATTTTGGCCAACTCAAATGACCTTTGACAGCGCTAACACGTGTCGACCACGCATTCAATTACAATCATTGAAAATGCCTGTCATGACCTGTCCAGCCCTGACCTTATTTATTGTTTCTTTTTGGCACTAGACTTCATTTATGGAAGTTCTTTTTTCGGCTTACTTTTTATTTGTGCTGTGCCTGGCAGTATTCTGCACTGTCTAGATGAAACTCCATAGATGTGGGAACAGGTCGAACCAACTGTAAGAAAGGACGAAAATTATTATTAATAATAAACGTTTAGTGTCCAAATATATAAATATGTTACACGTAATTATTAATGGTATATTTGAATTCATGTTTTAAAATAAAAAATAGTTCATTACGTTTAAATTAAACTACCTCCGTGTGTAAGATACTCTGTACTCAGTCCAAAAGTAGGGCATACTCTATTAACTGTCAAAATACACATTCCATCGGAAATTAGTATCTAAGGTTATAATTTAAGATAATTAGAGTATTCTAATTTTTATAAATTTCTAATTGCCAAAGCTCTAATTTTTCCGTGACAACTGTCAAACTTGAACTTAATGCCAAATCAAGTTATCTGGATCACAAATGCTCAGAGATTGATGTCTATTCAGTCACATCAGTTTGCTGATCACTAACGTACACCTCTTTCAGAAAATTACAGGGTACAACAGCTGTAAGTGGAAATCTGTTTATAGCAATACATTATTGTAGCTTTTGTTGACGAACTTTTAAAAAATTCAAACGCAATAAAATAAAAGCCAAGCGAGAATATTTTCCAACTTATGTACATGTGTATATACAATTTGCATTCTACTTTAAAAACATATATCACGCCTTCAAATATAGAAACAACAAAAAAAATCTATATAGGCAGTAGTCATAAATGAGATTCATGTATGTATGTACATTGTATATATGTATAAGCTATATAATATATAGAATTTCATTAGCAAATATTTGGCTTTGTTTGAAGGTGTTGGGACTTTCCGAATTTTAAGTCTTAAATAAAGCTACACAAACAATTGAATTCTCTTGAATTTTGGCATAATATTGATAAAAATTAATGGTATGTGCGAGCGTGTGTTCCGTACACACGGAACATCATTATAAGTAGACGATTACTATACTGCCTATAACTCGAACGAAGCGGTACGAAGGAAACGTGGAACTAATTAACAAGCGGCTGGAAATTATATGGCTCTCTATATATATATGTAAAAATGTCTGTTTGTTATTGTATTCGTTTAGTCACATCTGGGCGGGCACATGATTTTGTTAGTTATTCACATAAGGAAACTTTCACTTATTTGTACCTCTGGGGCATTAGGAGCACAGAATCACGCGAACAGATTGAAAGAACCAAAAGAATATATATAAAAAATATATCAGCTGTTTACTTGAAGATTTCTTCTGGTTTTTATTTTTTTACTTCTCTTATGCAATATATTTTGTTTTGCGTCTTTGCGAAAATGAATAACACACACAAGAAAACACAAATATATAGAAAAACATTTAATATATAGAGGTATATGAATATATTTATAAGTATGTATGTAAGTATGGACAATGATGACACTGTGTATTTTTTAAACAAATTTTTGAATATTCAGACAATGCCTAGATAGTTATGTAGTTTTTTGTTTCTTATTTGTTTGTTTATGTGTACCGACTTAAAAAGCGACTTAGTCGCCAGTAATGCGGCGCGATAAAATCTCCGATTAGATATCGACAGGTGTCAATTCTAAGACGCTGATCTATTACAACACTGAGCAGACACCAATTGCTGCGCGATGAGCACTCTTTCATCTTTTGCTAACGACTGAACGTTGTCAAACGCCGCTGGGAGCACAACAGTCGAAAAGTCCCCATTAGCACTTACTGTAAGAGCGTAATTGTAGAAAGAGAGCAAGAGAGAGTGGGTAGCGTGTGACGCACAAATTGAATGAGCGACTAACTTTGCTTATTTTGTTTTGTTTGCTCTCAACTCTCGCTTGGCGACCCTCTCGCTATGACGCACATTTCTATACTCTCTCTGCTCGCTCGCTGGCTCTCTATCCATGCACAGGAATACTTACAGATGTACGAATGTATGTATGAATTCATGTACATATAGCAGTAGTATATGTACGTACATATATGCATACATATGTACGTACAATGCTCCCATCGCTGAGCATCGATTTGGCAGTCTGGCGCAACTTTGACTTTTTAAGCACCTGTCGAACGAGTTGAAATGCATCTCTAAAATGGATTTAATTGTTCGTTGTCGCCTCATAACACTTCAATTGCCTTAAAGTGCTCATAAAACAAAAAGAATTAATGAAAGAGATGCTAAATTGGAAAGCGGACGAAGTCTAAATACCCTTCGATGGCACACATATGCAAACATATCTTATCTATACACAAAAGTCTTAAATATTTTTAGTATGGTTTGAAAAAACTATAATACATTAAGTAAATGTGTGATCAAACAAAAGAGAGGAAAATGAAGAGAGGCCAATGTCTTAAAATGTTTTTATTTTTGGATACTTTTATATTTAAATATGTTCTGCTTTTCCATTTAAAATGATTGTATGCACATACACACCAACATACTTAAAATGTGTTGAAATATTAACAAATGTATTTTTAATAAAATATTTATTAAACATATTTAATAATTTTATCCATTATATTAACCTGAAACCGAATATCTGAAAGCCACTTTCGATCCAACGTCAATTTGTTATTAAGACAGAGCGAGAAGGAAAATAACAAACCCAAGTTGCGACAGTTAAAGTTAAATTATAGACGAGTACATTTAACCGAGGCGCATGTCAATGGGCAGCCAAGGTCAGACCGCAAAACAGTTGCGAATACGAGTAGAGTGTGATGGAAAAATGGAATTTAAATTGAAACCAGTTAAAACTTATCATACTGTAGGCTGACAAATGTAAATGTTGTAGGTACGCTCAGTAGCATGACGTTAAGTAACAGGTATTATATCCATTTGTGGAGAAAATTGCAATTTATTATGTATTCCAGATACCCCCACACGGGTCTTTCAATCACACTGTTCCATATACAACAAGGCCCCATGTCACGCTTCAGTGGACAGACATCTTTCTGGTGCTTTGTGGGGAGACGCCTTGTATGTATAACGCTCCTAATACCCTGTCAAAAAGAGTTAAAGTCTTATATGTACTTAATTAACAATTGAAAACTATCAATCGATCAAATATTATAATGGAATTTTATTTAAAACTGAGTACAGGGCATGTTATGATCCTACAATATAAGGAAACGTCGGATTCTCATTCAAAGAATTTGTTATAGGCTTTTAAATGGTATTAAAGTTCACTTATTCAGTTTCAAATTTTGGTTTTTATAATGTTCTGAAACTAAACTTTACTCTGAAGCACCAAATTTTCTAATATCTAATATGAGCTTAAACAAGTTTAAATTGGTATACAACTGTTTTATTGTTAACGATTAAAAAAACATTGCACTTTCTATTGAAAGCAAAGCCTTTAAATACAATAGCGTATGATCGTAAGTTAAAAATACAGCTATTCATTCATTATATTTAAATTAAATTTTCTGGCGAATTAAAATATAGATGCTTATGAAAGAGTATTTATTCTTCGGCACGTTTAAGATGTTTTTTTTTTTGACGTGCACTTGAAATTGTCAGTTGAATCTGTTTGACGCCGGCGAATCATGATGAATAAATTGCTTCCTTATTTGGTAACTAATATTTTAACAATGAGACACTTTTCGTTAACTAATCTAATCGCCAGTAATAAATAATATAATATACACGCAATATTATAAAAATGCCAATGGAATTCAAGCATATGGGTTCAAATCAAAGCCACAGACATATAAATATGTACAAATGCAGATACATACATACATAATCAATACGTATCGAAGAATCGATAAGAGAAGTTGAATAAAAACTGAGATAAGTAGTAGCTAAATAACTCGAGGAACAGAATTTAATAATTAAAGTGGCAGAGAGAAAATTAAGTGAGCAAACAAATTGTTTGAAATATTTGTTGTATTTTTCTTGAGCAATTGACGATGAAGTGAGAAGAGAGCTGAGAGTTGATTGCACTCCTGCCAGACAAGCCAATGCCATTGTCGCTCGCTGATAGACACACAAACATAAGAAAACAACAGTAACAAAAAAAAAAAAAAAAAGGGAAACAACGAAGCAGGAACCGGAGAAATGTCGAGGAGGTAATGTTGTCTTCTGGCAAGAAAGAAAAAAAACGAAAAGATATGAGGGATAAACATAAGGTCAACCCAATGTCTGGCTGTTAACAATGCCAAGCTGTAGTCGGGTTCAAGGCACCTTTCCAAAAAGGAGTTTCAACCAAACAGGATAGATCAAATAAAAACAACGACCTTTGTTACTTTTTGAAACCTCTAAAAGCTTGGCTAATATTGTAATTAAAATAAGCTATATACATATAGTCCAAAAGAGAAATATGATTCGTTTGTCACATTATATGAAAAACACGTTCCCATAATGGAATAACACTTTTAGTAGACCCAGACATTTGCCAGACGTTGCTTGTTGTCTGATTCTGATCTGTTTACGTTAAGTCAAAACATATCTGTTTTAACTAAAAGAATACGAGCACTTTGAGTCTAGACTTTGAATCTGTAGTATGTTTTCAGAGCCCCAAAAAAAGTTTCGTTTTACGCTTCAATGCAATGTTTAAGCTCTGGGATCTGAATGAAATTTTGGTTTTTGTAATTCTTCTAGGCTTTAATCACATTTTGTCGGATTTTTCGTATACCCTTGCAGAAGATGTTATAATTTTGTCATGAAAGTTTGTAACGCATTGAAGAAGGCTTGGCAGATCCCAAAAGGATGTATCGACACCTTTTTGCGAAATTGTCGTGTGTTACAATAATCAAATTTTACAGGAGAGCGTTTTTTCTGCTTGTCTGTGCTTAGGCTGGCATACAAAATGGCATAATATACAATTTCGTAAGGGGTCGATATATTCTTGATCAGAACGACGAGCTGAGTCGATATAGCAATGTCGCAGTGGAGCAAGCTCGACAGTAGGAGACCCAGTACTTTTTGAGTGCAAAGCGTTCACTAAAGATTGTTCTTCAATGTTGCGTACCATCAATAGATGGCACCACTTTATATACATAGAGGTCGCTAGCGTCTCTTCTTCTTCCTTTTGCCTGTAACATTGTTAGTTGAATAACTTCCGCTCTTATCATCCGATTTAAATGAAATTTTCAGGACAGGTTTGGACTGTAGTGTCAAGACTCAAGACTCTAGCATTAAAGGTGCTCCTGTAATTCGACTTCGAAATTTTGTATTTCAAATTCCGGGGGCGGAGAGGGGCGTGGCAAAAATCTAAAACAGACTCGATCAATGGGAGATATAGATGTACCTACATGCCAAATTTGGTGTCTCTAGCTCTTATGGTGTCTGAGATCTAGGCGACACAAAAAGGGACAGACAGACGGACATGGCTATATCGACTCGGCTGTTGACGCTGATCAAGAATATATATACTTTATGGGGTCTGCCACGCCTCCTTCTGCCTTTTACGCACATTTTTTTTTGCACAAACTTAATAGACCCATTTGTACTTTTTTAAAGTACTGGGTCTAATGATCATTTAATGTGGCATAATTGTCTCAGTCTCATGACTGGTTTCGTTTTTGACAAACATACATTGTTGACCATAGTTCGGTCTAGCATTTAGTTAAGCAAGCAGGATTAAAAGTTAAACAACATTCACAATGCATTTTAGATATAATCGCATGAAGAAAAAATCAAAAACAGAAGGCAAACACATTGAACATTAATCAGAAGTATATTTTAGCAGAAATCTACGAGAGTCTGCACGGAATTATTGATTAAGCGACTGGTATGTGCACACTCCTCTGGCCGGAAAAGGCGATAAGAGGGAGAAAATGGGAGGTACTGGAGAGGGGAGAAGTAACAGACCCCAATGTAAATACACATAACGGTAGTCTGGCATTTCACTATTATGGAAATTATCGTTACTGTAGGGACCGCAGGCGGTCGTTGGAAACATTTCTGACACACCCACAGGCGAGGGTAGCTTAATAAGTTACTCTCTTTCGATAACACAAATAATTGGTTATGAAACAATTATTATAATTATTTTTTGATTACTTTTTGCCTTGTTTCTATATGGAGATTGGGAAACATAGCCCAAGCTAATTAAAAATTCTCAAGTTGGTGGGTGTGGCATTACATTTTAGGCCAACTGTACGTTGTGCTGATAATCTTTCAGTTGCGGTAGCCGTTGTCGTCAAGTGGCAACTGACTTCATGACGTCTTTAAGCCGATAAGTGCGTCATCAACTTTTATCGCTTTTCAAGAACAGTGAATGCTCTGTTCAATGGATAAAGTTGTTTTGTTTCCAATTGGAAAAACTTGATTAAACCTACTCAAATGCTTACGTATAAAGAAAAGTTGTAGTAGATATGATTGAGAAAGACATTTTAGGGAGCTTTCACTGTCTAGCTGAAGGTCTGTAAGAAGTTGGTTGAGTAAACAATTTGCGATTACTTTGTTGCTGAGTATTATCAATCAAACAATGAATCCGAGTTCTGCATGTCCAATGCACATGTCTCTGATTCTAAATCCTTTACAAGGTTATCCAGTCAAAATATGTCGTAGTTACATGCACTTGGCTTTAGCTAGGAGCCAACCACATCATTTATTCAACTATATTTAGATTTGGCTGGTGGTTTTACTACCTCTCCCTCTATATATCAATGTATGTATCTCTATCTCGCTTTGACTTTGGCAAGCGACAAACGACAACTGACGTTGTAAGTATTGCATGTTTTGGTCGTTTTCTTCCTTTTCTATATTTAGAAATGACATGTACATATATTGGTGAAATTCGCACGCTTTCCGGAAACGTGACAATAGCGAAACTACAGATACATTTGTATATACATATTAGATACAGTTGACAAACACAATTCTTTATATTAGATATTAATATGGGAGTGTTACTTACACTTGAGATACATAACACCTAAATGAATATTTATATTTATTAATATTACAGCGTGTTACAAATTAAATTTATTAGTGCCTCAACAGGAAATGTGTATTTAAATAATTTGATTAATCACCTTAGTCAACAGACACATTATTGCCTTATCTAATCTGAGATTCCGTTCCTCTACAATCTGGATGACATTATCATATGTTTTAAAAGTACAACCGAAAGTTAAAGCAATTTAACTAAACATTTTAACATCTTTCTTTACAAATACAGTACACAAAGTATCTTGATAATTATGTTTGTGTATATTTATATGTACCTATAGAGATAGCCAGAGAGATATGTAGTTTACAAGTGGCATAAGGTGCACACAGAGAAATACAAATAAAATAAACGTATCATCATTCGAATGGACAGATCCCTTGTTTTCATGTACACTTTTTGTATTTTCGGTTTCGGTTTTTGTTTTTATCAAGAATAAATAATATAACAAAATCAACAAGAGAAACTGTGCGTTCTACAATAAATATCATTGAACTTGTTCAAGGACAGCAACAGATTCCGAATATCTACAGAACGGAAACAGAAAACAAAGCGAAAAACCTTTTTTTCTTCTGATGAACATTTTTGATTGTGATTAACTGTTATACTATTAAAATATGCCAGCTGAAACTGTCATACAGCTGTTGCTCCCCTTTTCATAAGTTTAACAGTAGATTAGATTTGACGCAATGTAAGTTAACAGGTTAGCAAAGTGTACAGTGTAAAGTGTTTAGTATAGAATACAAGATTGAATGTTAATATGTATGTGTATATGTATTTCTCTCTGTTGTTGTTTTGTTTGTTTGCTCGTCTGCATTGACGTAAATTTCGAATGCATACGTAAATACGTTTCGATTTTATCGAAAGTTTGCAAAAATACTTAAGAATGTGTGAGTGAGTGTGAGAAAGGAACAAGACAAAAACAAACACAAATAAAATACATTTTAAATGATAACATACCTAAAGCAAATGCTCCATAGTAAATGTAAGCACATTTGTTTAAATACGTAAAAGTATGTATATTTGCAAAAATGACAACTTAAAATATACGGACAAGATGCGTATCGCGTCCTCAATTGCTCAGAATAAAATTCAACTGACTCTCGGTTCTGATTTTTGTTTGATTTTTTTTCTTTTTTATTTTTGTCTTTTTTTTTTGCTCAACTCGGAATTGTGAATCTTTTTGCGTCGCGTTTTTGTTGCAGTTGACGTTGATATGATAAATCTGTTTAAAGTATTTCACAGATTAGATACTAGTCAAGTTGCTGACGTAGAAATGATTAAAGAAAGTAAATAAATGTACGTAAAAATACATATGTATCTTTGAACTGTTTTCGCTTACTCTGGTCATGTCCTACTTTTATAGTTGCACTACTTTTCACAATTACTGTTACTATTACTGTGTAACCAGGTCAATTCTAGTGCAGTCGTTTACTTTCGTCATTTACATAGAAACCGTTATCAAAGGAATTGGGTCAATGGCTCACAGCCAAAATGCCAAAAGTTGCAATTAAAAAGAGTGCATTAATCAAATATCGGAAACATTTTCTAAATTAAATATGAATCTTTTTAGACATGTTCCCATGTAGTTTCACACATGCACAACTTGAGATATATCTATATATATGTATGTATGGGTGACTCAATCTCACACACACCCACAGAAATTGGCGAGTGTGCAACAGCGAGAGTGAGAGCGAAGAGCTGCAACTTAATTGCATTAAAAACAAACAACAAAAAGGTTTGTGACAAACCTATAAATGCTCTTTTCCAGTTTGGTATAATAAAAATAAATATATATATATATATATATATATATATATATATATATATAAATAAATAAAAAACTATTTGTTTATATATATACTTACCACAATTGCCATACACATTTGAGTATAACTTTAAAACGTTTTTCGCTGCCTTTTTCGAGTACGAGAAAAGGGGAGTTTCACGCACAGACACTAACACAAACTCACACAGACACAAGACAAACTTCACGAATGCGATTGATTTTTAGATATTCAGTTTGCCGTTGTTGTATTTGGATTAGAAAAGTTTTGTATTCAATGTAAGAGACAATTTATTGCTTGTTGGCGACATTAACACAGCAGCGTTTGCCTTTCTTGCTTCCGTGGTCAACTAATTGTAACCTCAAATTTTCACCAAATGTGTGAGTGTGAGACACTCAGACAGAAAACACAGCCGGACACAAGCACTTGAAACGACAGTAAATATTGATGTGCTCTCAATTGCTTGATTTATTACGCAACCAATTTGGAATTTAAATAGCTGAATTATTAAGTTAGACACCAGAAGAAAACCTTTTAACTAGATTTGTATCGTTTCCAGAGCTGTTGAAAAAATATTAATGTATCGATATTGATATATATCGATAAGTGCGGTGCTTTGTAGTTCTTAACATGGCCGTCGGAGCTAATAAAACGAAAGAAAATTGCTAAAACTATAATTAATTTTTTAACCGGGAAAACGATTTTTTATCAACAAAACAAGTAAATCCGAAATTCGACACAATAAAGCAGCTTTATTTTTTAATTTGTCTCGACTTCCTAGATCCACTGAGAGCCCAAGTTCCGTTCACAGCTTTGTCATTAACCTACGGTTTTTACTAAAAAGCTTAGAAAATCCAAAAAAAATTCGTGCCAATTTTCAATCCGATCCGCGAGCACTTGAAAAAAGTTAAAAATAAAAAAAAGATTTTCGGTCACTTGAAAACGGAGTTCACTCAAAACATCCGTAAAAAAATGGACCATTTATAGTTCCGATAAAAGACTATAGATGGCGCTATTTTACTTATTTCCGCCAAAAAACAATAGATGGCGATACAGTGACAGGAAAATGTACTCAAACAACACATCGGTTTAGAAACATCGATGCTTTTAAGAAATTGGAAAACATCGATGTATCGATACATCGTCTATGTTTTTTTCAGCTCTAACACAACCCTATTTATTTGTAAATAATAGTTTTGCGAATTAATAATTTGAGCGCATCAAGGAATGTCAAAGCGCAAAGCTGACAGCGAAATGGAAACCGCAGCACAGAAATCCAATCCAGCAGATTCCATCCAGGTAAGCAATATTAATAGCCACAAATAGATCAGGTAACTGATAAATTAATTATTTAAATAATTGTAGATTGTAGGTGATATTACAATAAACAAGTCGGAGCCGCTTGAGGACTATCAAAAGTTAATTAATACACGTGTTGCAGTTGATCAAATAGTGGACGATGCAATAACAAAGGAGAACTTTAGGAAAATTGCAGCCGCAGCTCGTGACGTCATCTGGCAAATAATATTTGGCGAAGAATCCGAGGCAGCTTCTGAGTCACAGAAAAAAGCAAGCGACTTGCTAGAAGAATACAAAGGTGACGCATGCTTTTACGAACCGTGGCCCTACAACGAATGGATTGTGAAGTTGCGCGATGAACTTTTGAAGAAACAACAGTTGCATTTCTGGCGCGACACAATTGTTAAGAAACAATTGGGTCCTTGTTGGTCCCGGGACTCGGATCTGTTTGATAGCGACGACGAGCCACCGTTGGAGTTCTATGCCCACGCTGGTTGCGTTGCTCCATTCGCCGCCAGCGTGAAAGTGCGTGCGGCTGACAAAGCTGAGAAGGCAGAGAGCGGAAATGAGGATCCTGGTGTGGCTATTGCTCGCACCAACAGTAACGAAGCTGCTTTGACGGGCAATTTTGAGGCGATCATAAGCTTGGATACACCCCTCGCCGACTATCGGGATCTGATGAAGCGTTATGTGCTGACCACATGCATTGTACCCGATGATATACAGCAGAAGAACATTGATAAGATTCAAAAGGCGACTCGTTCGATCATCTGGAAACTGCTCTTCGAGGGATCGCCCACTCAGTCGGAATTTGACAAGGCCGCCGAATTGTTACAGGAATATAAAGGCGATGCTGGATTCTATGGCCCCTGGGAGTATAATGAATGGATTGTCAAGCTGCGTGATGAAGTGCTCCAGCGAGAAATGTTAGATTTCTGGGGACAAAAGATGGTGGAAATGGAGCTTGGTCCGTGTTGCGCTCGAGATTCCGATTACTTCGACAATATGGATGAAATACCCGTGGAGTTCTACAACAAAGCCGGATATAAGGCGCCTTTTGATCCACCTAAGGACGAATAGATTCAGTCCCAACAAAATCTCGAATTGAAGCCTTAAAGCCTTAAGCTAAATTTTTGAAAGTTTTGTTATACTTCATCCAATTGGCTTAAAGCCAGAATATTAACTGAAGTTAACACTAATATTAATGGTTACGTTTTATATGTCGAATAAACAAACAAATATGTACAATAATGCAACAGGTGGCAGTTGCAAGAATCTGTCTGTTAATGAATTCTCATAAATAAAAGTTGTTTTCGTTGGGTGCGGTCAACAGATTTATCCAATATTCATGTGCATATAAATAAATGCGATATTGTTGTATTTCTTTTCAGCCAGAGAAAGTTGGCACATGTTGCTGCTTTCTTGTGTAATATTCCGTTGTTGGTAATAAATAAAATGTATTTTTGCCAGTCAGAAAACATAAAATATGTGTACTATCCGATTTTCATGGCAATGGCCAATGCATAGTTTCCACTCTGTGTAATATTTCATTTTTATTATCTCTTTCTCTCTATGCAGTGGCATCTGCAGCAACAGCAGCAATCGTGGCAGCAACACTCGTAGCTGGAGGCGTGGCAACAGCGAAAGTATTACCACCATTTCGACAGTAGCTGAGAAATTTCATACGCAATGCACAAGAAAACATATAGTTATGTACATTTTGGAGCATAATAATTTGTATTCATTTATTATCATAAAAAACATTTTAGAACCGTCTTATTTTATTTATAATACCAACATCGCACTAAGACTAGTTATACGTAAGGAAACAGCTAAATGTTATTTAGTTATTAGGTAAGCAGGTCTTAAGACTTGAAAGTATATCAAATAAAATATTCACTTAAATGTACATATAAAAAACAAAGTGATAACGTCGCAACTTTACAACCGATATTTGTAGGATCAAAAAGATGTTGTTTTTTCGCAGCGATCATTTAATTTTAAGTGAG
The DNA here is from genome assembly GCA_035044365.1 of Drosophila neotestacea. Lineage (NCBI taxonomy): Eukaryota > Metazoa > Arthropoda > Insecta > Diptera > Drosophilidae > Drosophila > Drosophila neotestacea. The sequence goes on from JAWNMD010000660.1 coordinate 974,967, forward strand.
TGCTAAAATAAGTTCTTTATAATTTTCCAAGGATTATTATGATATTTTCTTTGTTGCAAAGCTGATTTGAATAATAATTAACGTGATTACATGCATAGATATATACCAAAAGTGGCGAATTCAAGTCGATTTGCGAAACATTTTGCTTTTCATATTTTTTTTTATGTATTTTAAAGTAAAATTACAACTGATAAACTTTAAACGCGAAACTAATTGAATTAACTGAACTGATTAAGAAATTTTGTGGCACTGACTAGATAGGACATTTTCGAACTGTCAACATTAAAAGAAGATTAAAAATAAATTAAGCAAATACAAGAGATTCCATTGGACAACGCAACTGTAACTAAACAAAACTATAAATTTGCGCCCTTTGGTTAAATTTTAAACCTATTTAAATATAGATAATGGCGAATGTGGGGTGTATCACTCGGCGTAGAGCAGACGGGAACGTGACTTGGGTAAAATGCGGGAACGCGTCGATGAACCACCGCCATCAGCACCACCAATGCCACTGTCGCCACCATCGCTATCGCTACACTGCCAGGACTTGGTTTTGGCACGACACAGACGATATTCCTCATTGTGGGCAGGCGCCAGCATTGGCACATAGTTCGAGGGCTCGCAGAGATTTGCATATCTGCTGAAGAACTCCTTGTAGCCATTGTGCAGCAGATAGAGCTCTGGATACGACAACGTGGGATAATCATGACTGTGCACGCTGCGATCGTTGCTGCGCAGAAAGCGAAGCAACTTTGGACCACGCTCTGAGGAGAACTCACAATGGAACACATAAATGCTACGCTGACCCATCGGTTGTATCACTGTGGTTGTTGGAAATGCCTCCTTAATCTGAACACGTGTGTAAAAGTTGAGGGCGCCACGTATGTGACCTCCATCGAACTCATAAGGATAGCGACAATCGATAATTTTATAAGAGGTGGAAAGATGGGCAAAGTCGCCGCGCATCAGACTCGCCAGCGTATCACAGGAGATGGTCTTGAGATCACGATGTCGCACTCCAGTCAGAAGTACGGGTAATGCACACGGTTTACTCAGATCACCAATAAGCTCGGGCTCATCCCCTAGAGCATTGAGTATGTCTACATTGCTCATAGACATGGATTTACGTAACAAAGTGGAAGATGGTGGGTCAGTCTCGGTTTGCGATGTCCGACAAAGCGCTTTGTTGCTATCGATAGATCGGAGGGGTGTGATATCTAATGGCTCCTGTTGCGTCATGCTGAGGCAACGTCGCACTGAACGAGTTCCCACTGCGGGCACAAGCTCATTTGTCTTCAGCTGACCGCTTATCAACGCATCCAGATCTCCGGGCAGTTTGTTCTGTGTCATCTGATCGAACGATTCCAACTCAAACATGGCCATATATTCATCATCCAGAGAGTTGCCCGAATCATAGCTGGAGGACGAGACGCTGTGGTAGCTGCGCATTGTGCTGGACTTGGGCGTACCTCCCCCATTTAAAAGCGTGTCCCGCATATTGTGCGATAATTCTGTTATTGGCGATAAGTTCGATGAGTTGCTGCATATTTGACGTTGCAACATCCGTTGCAATGGGGATTCCTCTGATGATTTGGATTTTCCATGGGTTTTAAAACGTTTCGCGGAACTTGGTTCAATGTTCTCCTGATTATTATGATCCTCTTCCTGCAACTGTTCCTCCCCCAACATTAAACTTAACCGTTTACTTGCCATGACGAGCCAATTTTGATCAGCTGAAATTGACAAAATAAATAAAGAATTGTAATAAAAAATCCAACCCCTCAGCTGTTGCTATCGATCTCTCACTCTCTCTTGGCACTACAAATTGCAGTCGCGATAGTTATTATATTTATAAACAATTTGTTAGTTATTGACTTGTAAAACTGGCAAAGTTGTTGATAAACCTCAATTGGTGGCCTATTTTTCTTTGAAGTTCTGTGCTTCTTCCTGATTTCGCGCTCTCTTTGCCGCCGTTTTCATTTTCCGCTCATTTCACAGGTCACACACTCACACGCACACACTCACTCACAATGGTAAACAGAGCGCGTTAGAGGTGGGCGATAATTTGATCTTAAACTTTCATTCTCAGCTGCTAACAAATTCACCACACTCAAAAAGAGTTTGTTTTGATACGATTTTGAAACTTGCAGCAAATAAGTAAGAAAGTTTTTTTTGTGTAATTATTTTATAGTTTGACTTAGCACTTCTTAGTATAAAATGAAAATATAGGGTAAGCATAAAATTGTCAACTGTCATCATAATGTCAATAGCCCTCGAAAGTTATTATCTGTTTTTATAAAACGGAGTGAAAACTCGTTACGCTACCGAATTTTAAATTGCCCACTGTGAAGCCCAAAAGCAACCCTGAGAAGCTGTACGCAGCTTTAAGTTTTTTTCTACGCCTAATTTAGCGGGAAAGCGTAAATATTCAAGCCCCTTAATATCAATGACTTCCTTGACTTTTTTTTTCGGCTGAAGGTATTTTAAAAAGACGAGATCTAGGCAGAAAATGCAGTAAGCTGTGGTTGAGCAAGCTCGACAGTAGGAGACCCTGCATTATTTGAGTTCAAAGCGTTCACTATAGATTGTTCTTTAATATTGCGCACCAGAAATTTCAACAGATGACGGCACTACGAAGATATCAATTGGTAAACACAGAGGTCGCTAGCGTATCTTCTTCTTCCTTTCGCCCATAACATTGTTAGTTGAATAACTGCCGCGATTATCATCCGATTTGAATGCAATTTTTAGAACAGGCTCGGACCATAGTGTGTATTATATTATGCGAAAGTCCAGGCGCTGACATTGAAATTTTGCTTTTCAATTTCCAGTGGCGGACGGGGGCCTGACAAGAATCTAAAAAAAACTTGATCAATGCTAGATATACATGACCGTATGTACATACCAAGTTTGGTGTCTCTAGCTCTTATAGTCTCTGAGATCTAAGAACTCAAAAAAGGGACAGACGACAGACAGACATGGCTATATCGACTCGGCTGTTGATGCTGATCAAGAATATATATACTTTATGCTACACACATTTTTTTTGCACAAACTTAATAGACCCATTTGTACTTTTTAAAGTACAGGGTCTAAAGATGCTGAATGGGCAACACTGATCTGTATAACATGTACATTAATGATGTATCAGAAAAGGATTGTCTCGATTTAGCAGCAGTAAATCACTAGCTGACTGTCTGTCAATTTTATCGGCCGTGTTTTAACCTCAACTGTCAGCTAGGTTAAAGCGTCGCTTTTGTCGCCGTATCTTTTGCTATGTGTCATTACCAAATTCAACTTTAGTGCTGTCAAAAGATAATTACCGTTTCAGCTTTTGCGTAGACAATTAAAGTGACGCCAACACAACATCACAAACTACTGAAAGACATTAAATATTAGAACCAGTTTTTTCTGGCAGTTAAGTTGTTAATTATTTCGATATATTTTCATTCGTTTACTATTTACTCTTAATATTTACTCATTTGAGTAATTTACTACATAAATTACTAAATTAACTAATCATTTAAGTGAAACAAACACAATTACACTACGAATATTTGATTTTTGTTGCCTTCAAAATCAAAGTTTTGATTTGATTTAACTAAACTGAAATCTCTTTCATTTAGTAGATCATCATTGGTGGTATATAAAAGGGAAACAATTTTCATTTTGTGAATTCAAGAATGCGTCAATACTTTGATCAAGCTTGGGAACAGACAGATGTACATACAGTCATAGAGTCTTTTAGTCTTATGTACCCATATGAAAATTGAGAACACTTTTGACTACGACTGTATATCTATTGAAATTTTGATTAGCCAAATTTTTAAAATTTAAATATTAAATAGAAACCCTATAATAAATTAGCTTTAAAAAACTTTAAAACTTAGAACATATGTCACCAATAGATTTTGATAACTAATTAATATAAGCCCAACACCTTAAAATTTTTTTTGTCTTTAACTATCAGTAAATGTGTCAAAGTGGTCGTAAAGGAGATTTTGAAATCAAAACGCAACAACATCAGCAGCAGCTGACAACGCCAAATTGACAGGTAAGTTAAAAAAATGTACATATGCGTGTGTGTGTGTAGTTGTGTATTCCGTATGTGGCCGCAGCTCATGCCTGTCTGCCACGATTAGTGGCAGCAACTGGCAGCTCCTTAAACCAACTTTATTGGCAAATGGGGCGCAGACGTGCATCATTTTATTTTCATATCACTATTTTTTACACTATCGGTGGGTGCTACTATTTCATCATGAGGTGTGCAGTGTATGTACAATTATAGTTGAGCGCGTAACACGAAAGAGCTAAAAACAAAAATACCCTCTTATTTTATTGAGTTCAGCACACCTAAGTAGTTAACATTTCCTAAAATATAATTTATTTGATAAGAGATTTCAGTATTAGATGGAATTTATTGTTGATCATGAATTTCTACTATTATAATTTTGTATTATTAATTTAAGTATGACGCATAACACGCGCCTATACTGTGATTTAGCGTTTGGTTAGGTCAGTAAATTTAATTTATAAAAATTAGTAAGATTTATAGAATGAGTTGCAGGGCTATATAGATTTAAATTGAAAAGAAAGTGTATTAATTCTTTGCTATGGGATGGAAATAATGTGTATCTTGTTTTATTTTTATGTGTTCATGTGCGCGGCGCGTACAATTATTAATTTGATACGATATAATTGACATGTTGGCGATGCCAAAGGAAGCAGTAACATGAAGCAGAGGCAAGTGGCAAGCACCAACGAGCTAAGTCAGAGCGACGCATATTAACGCCACACGTCTGTGGCCAGAAGAGACCGCTGGCTAGCCAGGTCCAAGACGGGAACGGGGATGGCATACACTGCGTCTTGGCCACATTCACGTTCACATCTTCGTCGCTAGGCTTTCTGGCCTGGCTGGCAGGCGTGTAAATTGTTTTTACTTAATCGTTGCGGACACAAATGCACATGTTGTTTGCCACAACGCTGCACAGTTGGCTGTTGCCTCTTGGCCGATCTCCGTTGATATCTCTTTGGCTTTAGCTTTGGCTCTGTGGCTCGCTTTTGGTAATTGCACTTGGGGTCTGTTGCTTCTGTGTTACCACCAGACGTTTCTGCAAAATTGTTATTGGTAGCTAACTTGTTGGTGTTTGCCTTGTTGTTTTTGTTGCTGGTTAACTTAGTCGGTCAGACATGCAAATTTTGGTGTGTTATCGTCTTTGTTGTTGTTGGTATTATTGCCGTTGTCTAATGTTAGTTGTTTGTTATTTTTTATGCAAATTTTCGTGTTGTTTTTCTTGTTTTCCTTTTGACAAATTGTCTGTTAGACTTAATGATGGAGCGTACGAGTAGGCTGGTTCGTTTATATGCATAATTGTGTGCTTATTGAGATGGCTTTAACAACCAATGTATGCTCGACATGCCAGATAACTGACAATATGAATACAAAATCTCACAGACATGCATACATAACTTACTTACATACCTATAAATTTGTTGATTGAAAATGTTTTTAAATGCAATAGCTTCAATTAGTGAAGCTTAACTATCGCTAACACTGTCGATAGAATCTTCAAAGCTAACTACAATATCGGTAGCTCGCTTTCGATACTTTTGATTGAAATATAGCGCAAAAACATATGTAAGTTGATTCAAACTAAGGGAGAAAGTTATTCTATTTAAGATTTTTTGTTTTTTCAATAGAATTGAAAATTTAAAAACCGTCACTGTATTGTTATAATTAGTCCTGCCTATATTTAGCTTAATTAGGCTGTAAATGTGGTAGTTAATAAGTATTAGCGAAACATTTATTACAAAACTAAGAGATTTAAATATTTTGGTCCGTTTTATCAATCATTAGGTAAGGTATCATATAACTATCTGAAAGATATTTTGTAGTCAAATGTATAGAAATTAATTTCAAATTCAATTGCAATTGCAAAAGTGGAAGCTTTCTTATAGCGTATAAGGGATTATAGTCAAGTGTATTAAATTAATAAAATAAACTTTAATTATTTTACTCAATCAGTTTTGTTTTAATTTTAAGAATAGCTCAAAATATCGCAATATGGCGTGCTCTTGTGTCTTTAGCCCAAAGAAAAAGCTCCTCCAATAAATATAAAATTATATGCGATGGCCACTTTTCTTATAAACTCGCAATAATTTGTATAATTATGTAATCTTTTGTGGCTTTTTGTACGTTGTTTTGTCGAAATTGAAAACAAGTACAAAGAGGAGGATCAGTCCACTGATTATAAGCACTCCTCTTAACAGTAATAATACTATGTATAGCAGAAGGCAACAGCGAGCTGTGAGTGAAATAAATGGCTTCATAAAATTTTGTAACCATAATTTAGTTGAGCACTCGAAACAGATGAGTAGAGTAAATTGTTTTATCAGTCGATAGTTTGTCTGTGTTCTCCCCCCATACTCTTTGCATCAGATTCCCTGCCGATGTTATGTATACATTGCATTTACATACATGGCTAATAAGGGGGCCGAAGGAAATGTGTCTGTAGGCACAAAGTGTGGCCATTAAGCGATACATTATAATTAAGTGAACGAGGCAAGACGAAACGATGCGGAGTTGACTCGGAATGCAGCTGCCAGCGGAAATTGTTGATAAGAATTGTATGATAACATCATCAATAGTCGTGCCTCTGGGGCCTATGCAATTACTTAAATTATATGTACAGCATTTGTGTTCGTTTAAAATTAAATTAGTATAATGCCGTTTTCTCTTTTCCCTTTTTTTTTTAATTTGTCGTATTTTTGTTGTTTTGTTGGGTTACACCTAAAGTCTATAATCAAGCTGGATACAACAACGATACCAACTTGTCCATAATTGCCAGCTTTTGACTTTCCTAGTCACACCATCTCGCATGCTTTGTCGGCTTTTGCTCATCACTTCTGATATTGCTACTAATTATATGGATGTCTGTTCCTTTTTCATCTTGCTGTGGCATCTGCCACTCGCTCTAAATTGCTGCGGCCGAAAGACATGATTTTAATGGTGTTGCAAGCAATTTATCTACCGAACAGGATGCCTTCTTCTTACACTTTAGTTAACAAAGTTGAATCAACAGCGCTAAATTGATTCATGGCTAAAGATTTTACCAATTGGAGCTAACAAACTAAGGAACGATAGCGAAATGATCAAAAACCAAAAAGTTATCTTATATAAATTTCTATACTTGATTTTATTTAAAAATCTTTATTAGACCCAGTACTTTAAAAAAGTACAAATGGGTCTATTAAGTTTGTGCAAAAAAAAAATGTGCGTAACAGGCAGAAGGAGGCGTGGCAGACCCCATAAAGTATATATATTCTTGATCAGCATCAACAGCCGAGTCGATATAGCCATGTCCGTCTGTCTGTCCGTCTGTCCGTCCGTCCGTCTGTCCGTCTGTCTGTCCTATTTTGTGTCACCTAGATCTCAGAGACCATAAGAGATAGAGACACAAAATTTGGCATGTAGGTTCATCTATATCTCCCATTGATAAAGTTTGCTTTGGATTTTTGCCACGCCCCCCACCGCCCCCGGAAATTGAAAAACAAAATTTCAAAGTAGAATTACAAGAGCCCCTTTAAGACTAGACTGATTATTGGTACATATAATAAACACTATAGTCCAAACATGTCCAGAAAATTTCATTCCAATCGGATGATAATCGCGGAAGTTATTCAATTAACAATGTGTTTATTAACTTCGTAGTGGCGCCATCTATTGTTTGGTACGCATTATTGAAGAACAATCAATAGTGAACGCTTTGCACTCAAAAAGTACTGGGTCTCCTACTGTCGAGCTTGCTCCACTGTAGCTTACTGCATTTTTTTATATGGATCTAATCATGATTCGGGAATCTTCTTCTTAACAGGATGAAATTTGAGATTGGGCAGATTTGAAAGTATGTACATTGTACAATGTACATATTAAAGCCTTTTTTGCTAAAATAAGGTGAGAGCCAATCAAAAGATATTTCGCACATAAATAACATAAGAACACATTTATTATTTATAAGGGAACCTAAAATAGAGTATTCCTCAAACTTAAAAAAATCACCCAGGACGAAATAAATAAAATAAAATTAAATGTAATGTAAAATGTGCTATTACATGCAATCATATACAATATAATAAAGGTAAATTTAATTTTAATAATTATTATTATTATAATATCATTTAACTAACAATTTTGGAGAATTTTTGTGGTAGTTTGTTAATATACTTTTAAAATGTAATCTTTATACTACTGGTTCCAAACTTAGCAGCGTATAAAGGGGTGTTCGGATTTTGTAAATTTATTTCTGTATGACTCTATGTTCGTTGTTCTCCTTGATTTTGTGGATAAGCACAACCATTCAAAAAGGCAGCCACGATTGAATGCTAAGGTCAACAATTTTATATGCATGTTCACTGATATTGTTTATTCTACTTTACTTACTTTAAGCTGCTTTTCATTTGTGGCAGCAAAAGTAGTCCTAAGATTTTATTTATAATATAAGTCATACTATGAGCATTAAATAATTGGCTTTTTTAGGGTAAAACCAAGTTTAATTTAACTTTATAAGATTACTAAGACTTACAGTTTTCTTTTTTATTTTATAACTCATTTTGATTTTTCGGATTTTAGGCCCAGGCCGTTTCTATTTTTGTCCAATTAGAATCTAATTATTAGATAATGTTTTGTGCGTGCGTGTGTTCCAATGTGCTTACGTTAACTTTGTTTGCATGCATATGGAATTTAACATCGTCCTTTACTTCCACTGGGTATTTTAATTTCCGGCCCTCCCGACAGAATAATATATTTTTAGGCCAAGTACTTTAAAAAGTACAAATGGGTCTATTAAGTTTGTGCAAAAAAAAAAAGTGCGTAACAGGCAGAAGGAGGCGTGGCAGACCCCATAAAGTATATATATATTCTTGATCAGCGTCAACAGCCCAGTCGATACAGCCATGTCCGTCTGTCTGTCTGTCTGTCTGTCTGTCTGTCTGTCTGTCTGTCTGTCTGTCTGTCTGTCTGTCTGTCTGTCTGTCTGTCTGTCTGTCTGTCTGTCTGTCTGTCTGTCTGTCTGTCTGTCTGTCTGTCTGTCTGTCTGTCTGTCTGTCTGTCTGTCTGTCTGTCTGTCCCATTTTTGAACACCTAGATCTCAGAGACTATAAGAGCTAGAGACACCAAATTTGGCATGTAGGTTCATCTATATCTTGCATTGATCAAGTTTGTTTTAGATTTTTGCCACGCCCCCCTCCGCCCCTAGAAATTGAGAAACAAAATTTTTAAGGCGAATTACAAGAAAACCTTTAAGACTAGCGCCTTGATTATTGGAATATATAGTACTCATTATAGTCCAAACCTGTCCAATGTTTCATTCCAATCGGTTGATAAACGCGAAAGTTATTCAACTAACAATGTTACAGGCACAAGGAAGAAGAAGAGACGCTAGCGACCTCTATGTTTATCAAGTGGCGCCATCTCTTGAATGGTACGCAACATTAAAGAACAACCTATAGTGAACGCTTTGCACTCAAAAAGTACTGGGTCTCCTACTGTCGAGCTTGCTCCACTGTAGCTTACTGCATTTTTTGTATTGATTAAATGCACTTAAAAACATAAAGAAACAATGGCTTGTAGCAGAAAAACACGTAGAGATATGAAAAAACTATTATAAGATAATCTTGTCTCCACCATGTATCTAACTGTAAGTAGTTCACCCAAAACGAGCATGTAATAACATAACTACGCCAGTGGTTGCCAATTACCTTTCTTACCTCATTTTCCTAAATATTGTATGTTATATACTAGTCTGTTGATAACACTTAAAGTTACTGAGCAATTTTTGAAATTGAATATAAGTACATCTATCTTTGTATGTATTATAAATATATATATTTGTATTTGTGACATAATGTATTAAATTAGGGTCCCTTTTCCCCAAAGTTTTAGATAAATTTTACATGATTGGTGCTTTTGAACTTGACATTAATTTCTATCAAGACAGCAAACCGAACCTGGCTGAACTAGTTTGGTTCGGGTTTTTAGGCTACCCAAACCGGACCCTGAACCGAATCCGAACCGGAACACTTTCATTAAAAAAAAGGTTCGATTCGGACTCTAAAATTTAAGGCGGTTAGCATACTTGGCTTTTGAAAGGCATACATTTCCTAGAGAATGATGTTTTCACAGAACTCGATCAATTTTCAACAAACCTTGAAGAATGTGTGATCGTTGTATTTAAATTTCTTTTGACCAATTCTGCGCATAAATATGTTTAACTTTTCACTTTTAAATTTTAAAATTTGATCTTAAAAGAGATTAAAAAATATGCATCAAGTAAAACGGTAATAATTAAGGCAAGAAAAGTGTATTTAACCATGGTTCGAACCCAAACCTTGGGTTCAGGGGCTCCTTAAACCGGTCCGCGAACCGAACCTTAAGCTTGCTTTATGTCTCGAACCACCAAACCGAACCTCCTCAAAACTTTTGGAGGTTTGCAGCCTTGATTTCTATATACTTACGGTTAAAATGTATTTCAATTAGTTAAATACGACCTTATCTAGACATTGCAAAAATGGGCCCAAGGATGTTTGGGGCTTAGGGTCACCTTAGCTTTGGCTCTGAGGTATATTCCAATAACATACTCTGATTTCAATTACGTTTATAAATACTGAAATGCATTTAAATAAAGTTTAAATATTTTAAATTATATACACATAATAATAAATAATAATTTTTTAAAAACAACTTTGAAAACAAAAATTTTTTCAAAGAATATTTTTATTAAATTTGAAAATAGTTCAATAACTATTTATACGGAAATGGCAAAAATCATGAATTAGTGTTTGTAATGATTTAATTAAAGTCCATTATCAATGCATACCTTATTTGATAAAAAGGCAATTTACTTGAATATGATAACTGTGTTGAGATATTATAAGCCTGTCGTTATAATTGATGCTTTTGACTGGTTAATTTTGAGCATTTTCTTTGGTCTCTGGCTTATCAAAATCATTAGCAGCAAGAAAAATGACTAAAACAAAAGGCAAAGTGTGTAATTTTTATGGCCAACACACACATATACGCAAACACACTCACACAACAAGAGGTAACACAATTTAACACCGCTGCCAATGTAGCCATCAGGCGGCATGCAATGTTCGGCTAACGAGCAAAAACAACAACAACATCGACAGCAACAACAACAACAACAACAACAACAACAACAACAACAGCAACAACAACTACGTCCCCTGCCACTGCTGCCGTTGTGGTAATCAATTTTAAAATTTATGACAAAATTTGCAGCTTTAAATTATGCCATTAAGCACGGCATGTAACTCATATCGTCAGGCGGCAACGCGTTGGCTTGAAACAAGAAAAAGCTGAAGGAGAAACATGTTAACTGCTTTCTTGCAACTGTGTGTGTGTTGTGTATGTATGTTGGAAATGAACGTGTGTGTGTGTGTGTGTGTGCATGCAATGGCGTTTGCATTATACGCTCGTATTTCGCCACATTCAACAGCGCTGCAGAGTTGACGGGTGCCATAATTCATGCCCCGATGCCGGAGCCAGTTGAGAGTCCAACTCCGACTCTGACTCTCGACTCTCGAGTGTCCAAGTTGGAGACGGGGCAGCAGTTGTTGCAATTACAACTGGACACCACATGCTACAGCTGCCATGTGCTCATGTCTGTATACGTCTGTGAGTGTATGCTTGTGTGTGTGTGTGTCGGCGTGTGTGTTAAATATTGCAATTTATCACGCAAATGCGTTTTTCAATTTTAACATGCCGCCAGGCATCATAAAAACGTTACAAACCTACAATATGAGCCAACACACAAATACACACACATACAAACACACACGCTCATTCTCACGACATGCATAGAGCAATGGAATATACCCCACAAAAGGGAAGTGGCAAATCCCATACATCCAAAGCACCACACGCTGCCCACGTTGATGACGGCTCACGTATCGCCAGAAGAGCAGGCCCATAATCAGGCCCACAAAATGTGGCTAGAAGACTGGCAATGAATGCTGAATGGGGTTGAGGTGGGGACAAGGGGTCATTTCAGATGAGAGACGAGATGTTGATGGAACATGAGAAGTGACTTTGGTAAAGTTACAGCTGTTCAACTAAAATAAGCTAAATAGCTTAGACTATTTATAACATGTGAAAAGCACAAGTCAGTCTGACAGGTTTCTTTTACTTGCGAATTAATATACATATGTAGTTGGTATCTTTACAAAATAAATATTGCATAACCAATTGGTATAATTTTTGTCTTTTAAATGTGGGAAATGAGAGTAAACGGTTGTAAGCACAAATCCCTAATCGAAGGAATTGGTTTTGATGTCAGTATTCTTTTTTAGTTGGAAAGGTGATGGCCAAGAATTTTTGTGATGCATTTCGAATTATCTTAGTGGGCTATGCCCCAGCTTTAAACACTAAATATAGTGTATCCAAAAGTATTAACGAAAATCGCCCTCAATTACGAGGAAAAGTGGGAACTTCCATTAAAATACCACTCGGTTACCCCAAGTGCGATTTCTGTGAAACAAATTTAAGATTCATGTCTCATATTGTTACCGCATCCACCGCTTTCTCCAGAACTAGCCCTATGGGGCTTTATAAGTATAATTAATTGACTATAGGGTAAAAAATTTTCGTCAAACAAGGAGGTTATCTCGTAAACCGAAACTTTTATTTGAAAGTCTTAGAAAAGGGGAGAACGCGTTGGCGGAAGTTTACCGTCATACAAAACGACTAATTAAATAATAATTTAAATTAAAAACATTACTAAGAAACTATAAACACAATTTAGTCTTTTTTATCGTTCAGTAATAACTTATAAAACAACTCTTTTATTGAAATACAAATATGGAATGAAATTGAAAAGTATTCAAATACTTAAATTCAATTGTAATTATCAAGGCATTATTATTTACCTCAATGCCATCTCTTTCATTTTTTTTACCTTTCCTGAGGAATGGCCTCCTATATTTTTATATATATTCTAATTAGGCGAGGAGCTGCACCGAATATAGTCATGTCCGTCTATTTTTACGCAAACTACTCTTTTAGTTTTATAGCTATAGCTTAAGATATATCTTAATGAAACTCGGTATACGTACTTTTTTCGTCAGTTATATATAGGAATTATTTAAGACTTTAAGAAATAAAAGTTACAAAATAATTGTTATTATTAATTTTTACAAAACACTTAGGTATATTTGAACCGCATGGTTAATTTTTAGACCCAGTACTTTAAAAAAGTACAAATGGGTCTATTAAGTTTGTGACAAAAAAAATGTGCGTAACAAGCAGAAGAAGGCGTGGCAGACCCCATAAAGTATATATATTCTTGATCAGCATCAACAGCCGAGTCGATATAGCCATGTCCGTCTGTCTCTCCGTCTGTCCGTCTGTCTGTCCTATTTTGTGTCACCTAGATCTCAGAGACCATAAGAGCTAGAGACACAAAATTTGGCATGTATGTTCATCTATATCTCCCATTGATCAAGTTTGTTTTGGATTTTTGCCACGCCCCCCTCCGCCCCCGGAAATTGAAAAGCAAAATTTCAATTCGTCGAATTACAAGAGCCCCTTTAAGACTAGCGCCTTGATTATTGGTACATATAATATACACTATGGTCCAAACCTGTCCAGAAAATTTCATTCCAATCGGATGATAAACGCGGAAGTTATTCAACTAACAATGCTACGGGCAAAAGGAAGAAGAAGAAACGCTAGCGACCTCTGTGCTTATTAACTTCGTAGTGGCGCCATCTATTGTTTGGTACGCATTATTAAAGAACAATCAATAGTGAACGCTTTGCACTCAAAAAGTACTGGGTCTCCTACTGTGGAGCTTGCTCCACTCTAGCTTACTGCATTTTTTTGATTAAAATTTTTATAAATACAAATTATTTTCGGCCGCTGGTTTTTGTTATTCATGAGAATGTAAGATTTTTGTTCTAAAATTAGTTAATAAGTTCTCAAAACATAAAGAAATTATTCCGCTAGCATGGGTCATATATAAAGGCGTCTCGAGATTTATTGAACATAATTAAGAATAAATGTTAAATAAATTAAAGATGTCGTTTAAAAACAAAAAACTAATAACTTAAATCATTTAATTATTGGTATTCAGAAAAGAAATCAAAGAAAGTTTTCGTTTTAAATGATTTTCCCTTTCTAACAAAACTTTAAAAATTAGATGAACATTCCTAGTTGTCCAAGCCAGCTACAATTTGGTTGATGCTATGACCTGAAAAGGAGTACTCAATTAATAGTTGAGTTGCCTTACGGGGTCCAATTAGCTGTGAACCATTTGCTTGTGGCAACCAGTGTGTCCATCACACACTCTTTTGCCTTTTGGGGCAGTTGGAAAGAGGTTGATAGAAAGACATGCGACATAGGTAAGGACATGCCACCATGGTAACTATGTTGTCTATGTGGCCAAATCATTGCGTTTTGCCGGTGCACCACTTGTCATCTGGTTGTTCAACTGTCGCTTGGCCAAAAGACATTCGATAAAAGTTGCAGCAAGGGGGAAAAGAGGGATAAATAACTAAGCTAGTTGAGGCATTGCACCTGGGGCAAGTGGGTCTTTAGACGTCCATTAGGTAACTCGCAATTTGCAAAATCAAATCGACAAAAACGCGATTCATTTCATTGGCTTTTCGATAAAGACATAATTGTGCTTTTTATTGCAACTTGTCGCTTAAACAAATCTAAATGAACTACTTTTTTGAAGGTTTTTCTTGAGCTTTATTCAAATACTATAAATTTTTTTTTATTGTCGAAAATCTGATCTCATAGCTCTCCATAAAAGGGTGTGACTATGATGACTAAATATTTTGCTGTCACAGCGATACTTAATTTTAATATTTAGTATATTGTTTTTTGGTTTACAATCTTTTGTTGATCTGTTGTCGCCTCAACGAAAACAATCTGTACATTGTATAATATGTATGCATACCTGAATAATATATATATATATATATATATATGTTTGTGTCTATGTATGTAAGCACGTACGAGTAGATACATCAGCAATTCCACTAATGAAGTTTGTTATAAAATTTTATGACACTCTTAAAATATTGTATTTTAATGATTTGCTTGAAATGCCCACAAAGTCGATTTGATTGAACAGTTAATATATTCCCACTAAATGTAAAGTGGGCGATAAATTTATATTCAAATAACATTTATAAGCATCTTAAATAATTATACTACTCACAGTATGCGCTATACTCTACAAATGTTGTTAGCTCGAATGTCATTAAAACAAAACTCTGCTTTCTTTTCATTATATGTATGTATTTATAAACTTTATCAATAACGTGTTTAATTCTGTGCACAACTTTTGTTAACCATTTGACAGATGAATCTGCTAGATAAATTCACGTGCTTTTAAATCCTGAAAATAATGCATTACATTAAGTTACATTGCAGAAAATAATAAATTTTAAAGCGTAGGAATTTCGTCAAAACTAAATTGTCGCATTTAGTTTTGACGAAATTTATTTTTATCACAATTGGCTTCTATGCCGAGTAGAACAAATTTATTACAACGCAGATCTCTTATTGGTTTCAGAAACATAACAGAACGGTATATTATTAAAATGAAATATAACTTATTAATTAAAGTTTAAGTCAAACGATTCGATTCATTCTTTACATTATGATTTTGACTAACTTAGTTTTGTTTATTTTTGTGTTTTCAGAGTATTTAAGTATTCGACATTGGTTTTTAAACAGAAATATACATATATGCTTGTTTATTGATACGTTTTGTCATTTTAGTGAATTTAAATATTAAATTAACACAATATTTAATGTCAACAAAATTCGCGAGCATCGTAAAAATGCTTAAAATATTTTTATGCGAATTTATGTGTTGCCTTAATGTCTTGCCTTTAGCTTTTGTTTTATTTAACTTATTTGTTTTTGTTTTATTTATAATTTGGCATTTCATGTGTACATATTGTTTGAAATTTATTTCTAAGAAGCCACAAAAATTCGTCGGCGTTTTTATGTTTTTATGTGAAATGTTTCTTGGACAAATTGAAATGTGTTAATATGAGGCGCTGTGAATAATTTATAATATTTTTTATGCAACGAACTGCTGCTAATAAAATGAGACAATAATAGAAATGAGAAAGGCAAACAACTGTCAATAAAATACTATTGACTATTGAAGTTATTTTGTTAAATTCTTCGTTGTTCAACTGATCAAACTGTCAGAAGTCATTAGAATCAAGCTCAAGCTCCACAGCTGTTCATTAATTTATGCTAATTGATAGCAAAATGTAAATTAGCGGCACTGCTCACGATACAACAATAGATCTATAATTTTATAAACTGTTAGATTATACTTGTCTTCTTTGTCATGCTTAACATTTAACACTAGATCGCATTTGAATCTCGAAACTAACTTAACAAATACTTAAATTTATTGCTTTTGTTGCGTTGTAGTCAATCAACTGGGACAACAACAATGAATATTATGAATAATAATAATAAGTACTTATTGTTATTGCTTTCAAAATGCACAATGGAAATTAATAAGGAAGCTTACACAATGAATTTAACGATTTAATTTATGGCTTATGGCTACAAAAGTTTCTGAAGTTATAAACTTGCAGCGAACAAAAAGCTAAATTAGATCAAATTTGTTAAATTATTTCAGTTGATTTATAACCTGTTAATTGGATACATTTTATTAGAATATTTTATAGACTTTAATTAATATGTAATATAATGCAGTTTAATTTCATATACTATTATTACTGATAACTAATATTTAATGAAAGTTGTAAGATTTCTATGACAAACTTAGGGTATTTTCAGTTACGATATCGATCAATATTTTTCTAAAAATAGAGTACAAAAGTATAGAACTTTTTTATTATTGTTAATTTCTTTATAGTAGAACAGAACATAGAATTGCTTTAATAATTAGAATAAACAACAAGTTAAACAGAATTTGTGGAGCAACTACTTGATTAGGTAGATTAACTGGGCTACCCCTGTAAATTTGTATTGACCATCTTTTCAACCTCACTTTACTGCAACTATTTGCACTTTTATGCTAATTAGTTTATAATTTATATGATGAAGGATTAGCTTAACTATTTAATTTATTTTAAAACCTGATGGCACTTTGTGATTTCGATTTGTTATATCTATTCTGACCATCATCATAATTTAGTTTGTTGCTTTGCATAATATTTAATTCGGTCAAATTAATTGTCGGACCAATAGTTGCTATTGATGTTGATGTTGTTTTTCCTGTTGCTTTTGCTGTTTGTCAACATTATATTTTTTATGTAATGTTAAGTTAATTCGGTGCCAATTCAAGAGATGTGGCCTATAAATGTAGCTGTCAGTTGTCATAATTTATAGAATAACTGTCAGTGCTGTAACACCTCTAAACACGATTTCCTTTTGCTGCTTTTGTTTTGACTTGAAACGGAGAGGCCCAAAAATGTATCGTAATCATAGCGTCAACATTTTTGATTTATGTACACAGCTTTTCTGTATATATTTTTTCTGTTTCTGTTTTACCGGGCACGCTTTGGTGCTCTTGGGAGACCTAGAGTCGAGTAGAGCCGAGTTGGGGCAAATAACAGTTAAAGAGAGCCAAGTTGGGCAGCTAGTTAGTTGGTTAGGTGAGGCTCAAAGTCTGAGCTGGAAATTTCCAGTTGCGCGACAGTTGATTATGATTAAGTGGCAAGCCAAAAGCCAAAGCTGAATATCATATTCCATGTTTTGTCATAAATAATTTAAATACACTTAACAAAAATGAATATGCTTTGACTTGCATTTGCTGCAAATAAAATAACAGTTTAAGATTCTGGCTTATAGTTTTCAGTTTTATTTATTAATAATAAATAAGCTAAGATAATTTGCTTAAAAAGTTTTGTAAAGGTTACTCCGTCCTATTTAGTTTTTATTAAATAATTTATGTATCCAATATTATTAAATACAAAATACATTTATTATTTTGTTATTATTTATTAATTGATAAACACATCAACTTCAAATATTATTTTTTTTCTCTTACGTTAATGATTAATTGTTCATTAATTAAATAATATACAGAAATTTAAGGTATCGTCATTGTACTTTTCCTTAACCTTATTATTGAATACAACGTTTTAATGAAAGAGTATCTAAGGTCCTTTATAGCACACGCTAGCATCCTTTCATCTCATTTATTATGCTGTGCGCAAAATGTTGAGACTTGAAACAGTTTTGTTGCTACGGAAACATACAAACCGGAAGTTGTATGCAAATATTTGCAGCATTGTCATATACAAAGCGTCGCTCTCTCCTTTTCTCTTTCTATCCTTCTCTCATTTCAATATTTCATATTCTAGAGTTTCTATTTAAGCAATTGCTATTTGCTATTTGAAGTTATTTGTTTTAGTCCCTTTTCTTATTTGGCTTTGTGCGAACACAAATCAAATCTAAATGGCATCCATAAATCAATCAATCGCTGTATTGACAGGTAGTCGAAGCGCGTCAAGCTGACTGACGACCGTTGTCTAAGAAACTTTATTCAAAAACATAGGAATAACAATATAACACTACAAATTGTATACCCTAATAAAATAATAGGAAACTTAATTTATTTTTATTCTTTACTGTTCATGACAGCTAAATTCAAATTTATAATATCTTTAAATAAATACGTTTAAATACTTTTTGAAATTTATTTATTTATAAAATTGACAATACGTTTTAGTTTTTATGTATTATACTCTCAGGTTAGCAGAAGTTGTTCCTTCTATGCAGCGTATTGTCTAGTCGAGCTGAATTCAACTTCAATTTGCTGGCAACGGCAGCAGTCAGCTGTCAAACTGATTTATGCGCACTGCTTGACATATATAAATGGCCTGAGTTGTAAATAAAATGCGCCTTAAAATTAAATTGCTTAGTTGTTGTTCATATGCAAATGTTTAGTTATAATATGGCTTTAGCAATTGTTCACAATTAAACACTGTACAAGTTTTATTAAATATGTTGCCAAATAAAAAAGCTTTTGTCTTACACAAAAGCTGTCCATTAGCATTGTTATTGTCAACAAAACAATAATAAAACAATTGCTAACCAAAATACAACGGATATGCCGATCATTTGACCTTCTCATCAGGGCTAAGTCCACGTGCCCTTGTCTATGTATCTAACCATCTGTTTCTATGCTAGTATTGACACTGTACAATTTTCCAGTCTGCTGGCAATCGTTTTTTAATTGATATTTTAATTAATTTTGTCTTAGGATAAAATGTATCAAGGAATCAAACCGACCCAATATCGGATCGAGATTCGGTTCCAAATGCCATTACTTTTATACCCTTGCAGAGGGTATTATAATTTTGTCACGAAATGTGTAACGCATTGAAGGAGGCCTCACAGACCCCATAAAGTATATATATTCTTGATCAGGGCGACGAGCTGAGTCGATATAGCCATGTCCGTCTGTTTCTATGCAAACTACTTAAGTAGTCTCTCAGTTTTGAAGTTATCTTGATAAAACTTGGCACAGGTCCGTCTCTCTGATGCAAGCAGTACATATGTCGGAACCGGCCGGATCGGATAACTATATCATATAGCTGCCATAGGAACGATCGTTTCGAAATCAACATTTAGTATGAAAAATTTTTTTGTTTCTCAAGATAACTCAACCAAATTCACAGATTGTGTGTTTAACACATTTATAAACATCCTTAACTGGTGTAAATCGGACTACTATATCATATAGCTGCCATAAGAGCGATCGGTGCGAAATCGACATATAATAAATTATTTTTAAAAATATGACGGCTTACACGGCACTACAAAAGTTAGTTTGTTCTATTTTTTTGTCATGATTTTTGAATACCCGGAATGTTTTAAGCCCTGAGGTTTTTATTTGAACGTAATAAATAAATAAATATCAGTGTTGCTTTCAACACTAGGTGGATCCCGCTACAAGGGATATTTTATCAGTGCTGATATGCATTTTCAGAGGTTGAATAAATTTGCTCAAAAATTCCCATTTGCAATGGGTCGATATTTTGTGGATCAACCGTCTATATGGGAGAAGAAAACGTTGATAGAAATGTACAAGCATGAAACACAATAATATTATTGAATTCCCAACAAGTTAACCTAAATTATAATTTTTTTTATCAATATTTTGAGAAATTAAAAACGAAAGCCAAAACAACAGTTTTTTAATGGTATAAATTAATTTGTTTCCGTTATATGACACTATCCCATTAGGAGCAAAGAGTGTTAGGAAACAAAAATTTTTAAAACCATTTATTTATTTTAAGTAAATAAAACATAAGGAACTCAAAAAATAAGATATAATTAAAAAAAAAGCTTTTAAATAGGTTTTTAGCCTGTACCC
Source organism: Drosophila neotestacea (assembly GCA_035044365.1). Lineage (NCBI taxonomy): Eukaryota > Metazoa > Arthropoda > Insecta > Diptera > Drosophilidae > Drosophila > Drosophila neotestacea. The sequence goes on from JAWNMD010000660.1 coordinate 995,378, forward strand.
AAGCAGGTACAATGGCACAATAAATGGTAGATTTTGTTTAATTTTTGTATGGGGTGATACAAATTTTTTGTTTTAAATTTAAACTTTGAAGTTACAACTCTTTTTCTTCCTAACTAAATACGAAACAGTGCTAATTACATCGTAAAATTATTTTTACACAGCCTAACATATATGACCAAGTTGCGCAAAGTTCCAATAGACCGTTTAAAACAAAGAAAAATCAAAAGTCCCGTTATGAGCTGATTATAGACTTCTTGCGCTGAGCTTTTCTGCACAGTGTATATTGTCATATCGTTGAAAGAACTGTTCAAAATATTTTTTTTGTTTAGCGTAACAGTACAGTGGGTACAGTGGCTTCAAATGGGTTAGTATAGGAGTATGTAAAAAGAAGTTAATTGTTACTATATAATTAATTACACTGTTTGACAAATTGGAATAAAGTTGAAATACCTGGGGCTTATCGAGTATAACAAAACTGCATACTTGGAATTAGGAAGAATTAGGAAAATCTGCAATTACCGCTAAAAAAACGGTTTTTGCTATGCACAGCTTGAAACTTAGTGAATTTTACACCGATTATTTCTTTCTTAGACGATTAAGGAAAAAGAAAAATGGGACTTTTGATTGATGTATGTATATATAATTTGTCCAAACTTGAGACATATGTGCGTAATTGCCTCCAAACCCATTTGTTTTTCAATTTTCTTCAAAATGTTTCAACTTTGACGATGGTTATATACACTATTTTCTATAAACACCATACTACTTATGGAATGTTTTAGATAGACCGTTTAGTTGTGAGTAAAACTTAAGTTCAATTTGAAAAATCGGCTAGAAATTGACCAAGGTATTAAACTTTTTATGACAATAAAAGGAACGTTATCACCAAAAAAAAGAAGCTGAAATTGAAAAATGTTTTGATAAAACTTAGTAATCAGAATAAAAATGAGTTCAGAATATTGTTGGTCAGTTTAACAAAAAACTGATAATGCCGATGTAAAACAAAACGGAAATTTTTTTTTTTGTGGTCAAAAATTGTATTTTAGCAGAAATTTTGTAAAATGAAAAGTTAAATACAGTTTTTTGGGGTGTCCCCCAAACTCCAGTTTTTTTTACTCGATAAGCCCCACCAGAAAATCACTATAATTTCCCAGGTGTTTTTCGGCTGTCACACAGTGTTACAAGTAAATTGACATTTTTGAAAATTTTAACTAAAATAAATGTTAACCTAACCCTTAAATGTAACGAAATCGGTAACATATGTAGCATATAACATTTTAAGAATTTTGAAAATTACTTTGCTGTACCGGTATGTACCGTTGTTGATACTCTAACCGCAAGAACCGACCGAAATAGAGCCTTTTACCGAAATTCTCGTTTTGAAACCAGAACCGATATTTGTTTCAGTTTGATTCCCCGATAAAAGCTGATATAAATATCGGCGAGCAATTTTGTAATGTTAACTGTTAAGCAGGATTATAAAATTAGGTTTTTTATTACGATAATGTTGGCTGGTTAAAAAAACCGGTTCAAGTTTAACATAAGGGAACTTGAACCGAACCGTATAAAATTCATAAGTGTGTCCACCTACAATTACATGTATAATTAAAATATGCATAACTTAAATTTATTTGTATTATATTTATAAACATTTCGTAAATAAATTTGGCAAACCGTTATCTTGCCTTGTTTGTCACATAAAGTAGGTTTAATCGAGCCAGTTACAAAGCTAATTTCACTAACTTTAGGCAAATTACAATTTAATTGGTTGATTTTTTTTATTTTATCTGTGAGTTGCTAAGTTCGAAAAGTTGGAAGTCAAGAATATAACTCGTAAATGATATTTTAGGAAAGATATCTGGATATGATTTATTTAGTTGGGAACGTCAAAGCCTAACGAAATGTATATATTTTGAACAAATTATTTTGTTCAATTAAGCGCCGTAAATAAAATGTTTATGGTTTCTAGTGGGCAATCATAATTCAAATATGTTGACTATAATTTATGGGTTTAAAACAAGCCGCCATGCCATGACATGACGTAATTTAAGCATTAAGTAGAATGTATATATCATACGAATACTTATTATATGAGTATTTGTTATGCAGACAAAAACACAAATAAAATTGTATTAATATTGTTTCGAAAACAAAACATAAATCTGTCAACACGCAATGGTGTCACACTTAATAATTATATGTACATATTTTGCATATCTGAGTTTTCTGTAACTTTAGCTATTGGCGAGGCTTATGGTTTTCTGTATCATAATTACTATAACGCCATCGATTATTGAAAGTGATCAATGATTTATGTTGGCAAACACATTTGATAAATTGACAGTGGCAAAATTGTAGCAATAGTTAGTATGCCCCATGGTTCCAATTGAATGCATTTATCGAGATTGAAAAATATGCTGTAGGTAAATCAAATTAGAAAAGCACAACTTTCTTAGTAATTATCATATGATTCCTAATTAATATTCATATTTATATTAACTATTGGTTGGTACAATAAAAACAATCGGTTCGATAGTACCATCAATTAATTTATAACTATAAGGTGCTATTATTCTTGTAGTCCCTTTTGTTTCCTAGAATATTAAATAACTTATTTGGATAAGTGGGGAAACTTGAAAATAACTTCAGCTGTAACAATATTAAGGGTCCATTAAAAACTCTTTTAACTTTACAGGACAACTTAAAAACTTAACCAATCCAAGTGTAAAATTTAATTTCGAGAACGTCACGACCCATTTTAAAAATGCTTTACTGATTTCGAAAGCTAATGAAATATGTCTACTATTAATTACCTTAATTCCAAAAAAAATTTATTTTTAAACAAACTAAAAAAAAAATACCTAAAATTGTAAAATTAAAAAAAAAATCCACAATAGAGAAGTTTTAAAAGTCGTTTTTATTCATATGTATAATAAATTTGGACTTGTAAAAGTAAATAAAACAGAAAGAGAGTTAAATTTTGTTGCCTAGAGTTATTTATTCAGAATCAAATGTTCCCAAATATTAAAAAACGTCACCAACGCAAGTGAACTTTACCTTGGAATTATGTTAGATTAGTTCATATGCTGTGTTAAAGAACTAGTTCACTTAAAAATAGAGCACTTTTTGCCATTAGACTCTGCTCATTAGCTACCATACTATATATTTAATGGCCACTCTCAAAAGTCGTTCAATTCACGGCCCGTGTGGGTGCAGCTCAATTTGTGTGCTCATTGGGCAATCAAAAGAGATGTTAATTTCAAAATTCCCCATTGGATGCCACCCACTAAAATGTTCACGCTCGATTAATAAATTAAATTGAAAGACACACGAATAGAAATACAGATTTTCTAAAGTGAAATGGGTAAATGGTGGCTACATTATTTTCTGGCATATGCCTTGAAAAATGTCGTGACATGCTAATAAAAATATTTTCAGCTTTCTGTGTTTTTTCATTTTCATTTTCATTTTGACTGTTGACTAGATTTATTCTTGCTCGAATAGACAAGCGCTTTGGGATCTGAGTTTGTGTGTGTTTTTATTTTTGTTTATTAGCCGTCTGCTAATAAAAATTAATTTGAAAATACTTTTAACCATCGTATGGGGGCACGTCGCAATGCTGGCGTTTTTGAATATCTTAAGATTCTTATTTATTTGTTTTTCTTATATCAAGTTCCTCCTTACATACATATTATCTCATTTAGCCTAAATTTAGACATTAATGGTAAGTACAATGTGTGTGTTTTATTTATGATCTAAAAGATTTGAATGTCTTATACAAAAACTTAACCCTACGGATTATTAGTTGATGAAACACAAAGTGTTTAGTACTCTTGATTTATGTATGTTGTGCCATTAGTTTTTCATAAGAAATGAGTTTATGTCAAGTTGAATACCTTCGAAATTCTCAACACTTTTGATGAGCCATGAAGTTGTTATAATTATATATTTATAATGATAAGGTCCCTTAGCTTCACACGGAAGGCTATGAAAATGATCCATAAGCTATTTATAATAAAAATAAATAAATTCTACACAATCAATTCGATATATGTTATATCGTTATGAACTTTTTGATATGTTGATTGGGCAATGCAAAATTTGCTTGGGGGATTATAATGATTATTTACGATTGCATTTTCCATCACTCTTTTTCACAATTTATGAATGCGCTTAAGTAAATATTTTTCATGTTATAAATTCATAAATCTATCATGTTTAATTTTCTTAAAAATCTTGTGAAATATATATTGCAATTTATTTGATGATATATGTAAGCCAAATAGCTAAGCCTAAACGCAGATGTATGTATTTACATGCGTATATGTAGAATGTATAAATTTTTTTGGGATCACTTTGGAATTTATTTTAGCTTCTGTATTCCCACACACAAAAGCCATAAACAACTTAAGTGAAACCGTTGAGGGCCATTAACTAAAATCCTCCTGCTTATTTAAAACACAAACAGCTGTGCCAACAATTTGTCAGCTATGAATTTATATAGAGACAACCCACACATCTAAGAAAGTATCTCATTGGATATTACATTTTAAGAAAATATATTTAAATATCGAAATATACCTAGTAACACATCATAATATATGGAGAAGATATTTTATATTTTTGACAAACAAAATCTGAAGTCCTCGCATATTAAAAGACTTAACCTGCATGCAATCAAATCATTTTTTCATTCAGTTTTTTTTTGCTAAATATTTGTGTCTCATAAATTTTCGTTACCCCTTTTTGACAATCAGCATGTCCCCCATGCGCTCTTCAACCTTCACAAAGTATAAAAACAACGCCACACGACGCAACAGATCAAAGAAACTGGCCACCACTTTGATTGTCATGCGTTATAAATAATGTTGAAATCTGAAATTTTTTTGCATTTTATGATTTGTTACCATTGACATGAGTAATTAATTTTGACATTTGTGCTAACAGCTTATAATAAAGCATTTAAGAACATTGAAAATACGACTGACTTGTCCGTTCTTTCCGATAAACAAAACATACTCGATGAAGCCCTGCAAGCTCTTTTATACATATTCTTCTAAATACTTTAAGTTGATCGTAATATGTATATTACATATTCAAGATATAGTAATTTTATAATGAAAAGGAAAAAAGAATAGAAGAAAATATTTCTTTGGAAAAATATTTTTTTTAAATGATTAGTTCATATATGCATATGTAAATATATATTTATTTTAAATGACATTCATTATTATGAAAAGCGCTCAACAAACTTAAAAGGTAAGACCCTTTAGTACGAGAAATATTTTGATAACTCAGAGTAAAAAAATTGAGTAAAATCTTATATTGAATAAAATAATAAGATACATTTAATAGCAGTTATAGATTCTTGATTCAACATATTTTCAAACTATTATTCTAAATAAGAGATTTTATTTTACCATCTGTGCCCAAAAACTTGTTTTGTTTTTAATTTATTTTTTTGGTTTTCGCTTACAGGTCACCAGCTTTTGACTATGACTGTAGTCAATTATTCAAAAGAGAACTGCTAAAATATGCAAAAGCCTTGGAAAAGTGCACAAAAATGTATTCACAGCTCTATCGAATGCATAAAAGTATTATAAAATGGTGAGAGTCAATTTAGCATCGTCTATATCTCATAATCTGGGCGTGTTACAATGGTGAAAACATACTATAATTAAGTTTGAATAGTTTGTGTTGCACAATATATACTCAAGAATATATATAAAAAGTTATTTCCATTTTTCAGGATAATCGGTTAACAATCGGGGCATTCGGCAGGTAATTTAATCAGTAATCACTCCTTACTCCTGCAAATTAATAGAATATTATGATAACTTTTTAATAAATCAATTTACACACGTTACCTATATTTTTTTTTTTTTTTTTTTTACCTATATTATGTGATACCGATTCCAAAATTAGATATTCTGCTGAATTGGTGATCAAAATTCACTGCTGAATGCCCCAATGTGTTCATGTTGATTGTCGAGTAGAAAATTAACAAAAAGCAGTAGAAAATTTAATCTGAGATTAGTTTCCAAATTCGATTTTCTCTATACCGAATTTTCTAAAGTAAAAACGAAAGAATTTCATTGCAAACATCCTATGAAATCTTAGCAATATATCTAAAAACTACTAGTTGTTTTTATCTTTACAAGTCTAATGCCTTTTAACTATACGATGATTATGACGCCTCAACTTAGTACATATTTAAGTGTAATTTTTAAGGCTATTATACAATTGATCTGATATAAAAATCTTGTTAAACGTCTGAAAGTTAAAAAGTGTAAGCGATTCAACGTTTTTTTTTTGTTTTTAGACTCCTTGATGTTGCTGTTATTGTTTAACGGCAGCGTAAAACAAACAATAAAATTAAATAATTACAAGTCGTGAGTGAATTTCACGCGAAACCAAATGCTGATGCACACATGTTGATAATACCAAAGTCCAGAGACCCAGAACGAGACACCCGAGACCAGAGACCAGATTCGCAGACCCATACCACATTTGGATAGGCCGTAGAAGGGGAAAGAGGAGTTGAAGCACTGAGTATTCGAAATATGCGCAACGGATGCCGATGCCTTGACCAGTGGACAAACAAAGCTCGTTTATATCGATGACAATGTCGCCAAATAAGTGCCAACAACAGAGGCAGTTGAGAGCCACTAAAAGCAGACCGAACAATCCGACAATCCAACAATTCAACAATCCAGCAATCCAGCAATCCATTGCCAAGCAGACAAAATCAAACCACGCACAAGCTCAGGGCGATGTGGCGATGTGACCACCGCATTGAACCGCATTGCCGGCATAAAAGAAACCCACTGAATTCCAGGAACATGTTAAACGATGTCGAGCATTTACAGAGAGAGAGTAAAGCTTCTGGCATCTCAAGTTGACCAAATCTTTTTACCGTTGATCTTCCTCTTCTTAGCGTCAAATCAAAAACGAATATGTATAAGTATGTATAAGTGAGGAGATCACACAGCCAAAATGGACAGTTTTTAAAGATGGATATTTGATAGACTTGTTAGAGTGTGTGATTAATATTCGATATCCTATCGATATCGACATAAGATCACCATGTAATTTACTTGAAAATTTCAGCAATGACGAATAGGTTTCTGCAGAAATTATTTTGTTGAAGTTGACAGTTAACAAATTGGTAGTTAATTGTACAATTTAGCACAATTTTCAATGTAATAATATCAAAGTACTATATAAATATGTATATGTGTTCAAATTTTTAAAGATCTGATAATAATATACGACAGAAATCCCTAGAGATTTTAGCTGAACCAAACCTGTCATAGATTGTATTTAAATTTCAGATAAAATACTAACTGGTAGTAAATTTTGTAAATAAAATTTTTAATAATACATATGTAAAAAAATTGTAAAATATTTTTTTAAAATAAATTAATATACATATTTAAGTATGTACTTAACTAAGAAAACTAGTTTTCTAAGTTGTTACTTTCTACACATTGTTAAGATTTTAAAGGTAAAAAGGATCTAGGAAAAACTCAACCACTAAAAGATTTGAAACATAGCATTTGCCCATGACTCAAAATGATATCTGAAATAGTTCTAGCTAATTAACTTGATTGCAATATTTTCCTTTAAGTGAATAGAGGACGGGCGCTATAGATAAATATTTTCTAAAAAAGGATTAAGAAATTGAACTTGTCTGAAGTGTGAAGAACTGACTAAACTGAATATCTCATCTAATGTTGACTTAAATAAAAAGCAATTAGTAACACTTGCTATCGGAAAACTTACCAATGTTAGCTGTTGTGTAATTCACTTAATTGATTACAAATTAAAAATGCATTTAATTAGCACGCTCGTTGCATTTTATTTGCTCTAATTAAATGATAGCAATGCTCTTGCCAATGCAAACATTGAAATAAATTAAATTGAACTACAAACAGTATAAATGAATGGGAGAACTTAACTATTTTAGCAAGCTAATGCAAACTGGTTTTATGTGAGAACTTATATCGAGATATACATATTTGTAATAAAGCTGTACAATAGACAATATGATAGATATATAGTAACATATGATAGCAAAAGGTCGTGACTCTTTCCTCAACTAAACTCATAGCTCGTTGAATCATTCATTTGCGCTTTGAAGCAACAACATTGACGACTCCTTATGCCACCCAGGCATGGGAAAGGAGGCAGGAGGCAGGAGGCAGGAGGTTGGAGGCAGAGTTCTAGCTCTGATGTACGACTTAACCTTTTGGCCATCTCCAGTGTGTTGTTGTTCACCATCCATCCATCCAGCACGTTTGTTAATAAATTATGAGCCAAAGCCAAAGCTGACTGCAGCTGCTGATGAGTAAGCTTCTGCCAGCTCCTCCCACTCCCACTCCGACTCTGACTGCCGACTGTAATAAATCAAAAGCAGTTCGTCTGCAATTGTCTGGCAGGGCGGTATGTCTAAAGGTCCACTCACCTGATGTCTACTCACCTGAGTGCAGTTGCAGTTGCAATTTCAGTTGCTGTCTGCCGTCTGCACTTGTAAGCAATGAAAATTTATGCATGGTTTCACATTTCTTCGAGTTATCATTTGTTACCTAAATTATGCATGTTGAGTGGCAGTTTTTGTTGGGGAATTACTTCAGACGATTGGCCTTGGGTAAAGTGGTCAGCACTCTGCACATAACAGCAACAGCATCCAGCATTGGTTCAAAAATCCTTCAGTCTATCAAAGGTACTCTCTTGGTCACTTTTAATCTTATTTTATTTGAAATATTTATAAAAAGTCTATTACACCTCAATTCAAGTCAAAGCAGGAGATTGATCAGTCTTTGTCAAATTTTTAGATAAATTAAGTCACACTATCATTGAAGTCTCATTTAAAAATAAAAATGCCCGATTAATCAGGTCAATAAAAAAGGTTGATATATGTGTCAGAAATATTTCCTAAAACATTTTGTTGAAATTTAATTCAGGGAATACCTCTAACATATTTATATGAGTAAATTGTGGCCACTGTCACTTTGGCAATTATGGGCTTGAAATGCGTTTTGTAGTTGGGAAAATGCAATAGAATCTACATACATGTGTGTGTAAAGAGGTAATCAGTTATGTTTTGTGTGGGATTACAGATGATACACAAACACGCACAGATTCAACCACACCCACACACACACACACTCACATACGCATACACACGCATTTCAATTATGTAAATTGGCAAAATATCATGACAATCAAGAAATAATCTGGCAGATAGATTACCCTTTAGTTGGTATTATATTGGAACTCCCAACTAATTTGTAATTCTAATTATGTACAATATTTAAGCGTCATATGGACAAAATCGCTAGCAAATTGTTTACAAATTGTGCCAATTATTTGAAACCATATTACCAGATTAACGTTGCTTTTGTATTTGGCTGATTATGGAGCTTGTATTAATTTTGTAATTAAACTCATAATTGGTATTTTTGCTGTGTTTATTTTAAATTTGAAGGCTTGTGTATGTTTTAATAGTTCAAAAGCACATATTGGGGCTAATGCATTAGTTTTCTAAATCTAAATTAAATTATATCTAAAGCTGTTGATTGTTTGTAAGCAAAATTAATCCTTTGATATTTAGATTTAGAGTCTAAATATATCAAAAACACCTTTCTTTGCAGAAATTCAAGTGTGCTATTTCCGTGGTACTTAATTCACTTCACAACCGTTAGAATAAATTTAATTGTTATGAAATAAATACAATTTTTTTTTTTTAATGCATGAAAGAATATCTAAGTATCATTCGTGTCGAAACTCATTATACTAGCTTGATAATTTAAATTAAAAAACAGGTGACTCTCCTTAAAAACATAGTACGTGATAAATCGTGTACGTGTTAACATTGCAGCTTTAAAATCATTCTTGTGAATTCGCTGCATTGTTTGAGGATGTAGGGGACGTAACATGCAAAGTTTAAATTATTGATCTGCATGCAAATATAAGTCTTCAAATTTTGGTGCTACTAAGTCTTACAATCTCTGAGATATTTTTTTCATACGCGTGGACGGACAGAGGGATATGGCTGTATCAACTTACCCTTTAATGCTGATCAAAAATATTAGTACTTTATGGATTCTGTCACGTCTTCATATGCCTGTTACATACATTAATTTTTTAACAAACTTAGTACTTATATCCTCTCAGGGTATAAAAATATAAACTCAAATTATATATTTTTTTTAAATTCTATTTCCATGATTATTATCTTATAAATTTCAACAGTCAAATAAAACACTTTAATCATACTAGCTGCATGCTAAAAGAGTGTTATACGTCTCTATTGAAAACTTTACTGACCCTTTTCAAAGTATCCTTACAATCTACTGTGCAAGTCGGATATGTCTAATTTAAGGAGAATTGCAAGGCTATCAGCAATCCCTAAGCTTTTTGAAAATGTAATAACATATACATAATTTCCAATAAATTTGTCCAGTCGGCTATCTCCCCTACTCAAAATGGTTTGGTTAGAAGTTGTTAAGCCTCTACCAATTTGATGGAATTTTTCTCTTAAGTAAATAAGACTTTCCTTAATAAATTAGAAACTGATGTAATTTACAAAGACTTCAGTAAAGCATATAACTCTGTAAACCATTACCTTCTTCTCGTAAAGCTTGACCAAGTAGGCTTCTCCCTTTATTCCTTTTATGACCCAAAAACTATTTCTTTTATCAGCCATATCGAAATCTGTCTTTGTAATTTTTACGGTACTATAATCTACTGCAATGTGATTTAAACTCCATGAACCTTTGGGTTCATAGCTAATCACTTGTCCTTAATTGCTACAAGTATCTTCTTATGATTATGTAGCTACTTATTCAATTGATAATGACCTTGGGGACCTTTTCGATAATATATTTAGTTTCATTCTTCATATTACTTCTATAGTAAATAAGGCTAAGGGTACTCTTGAATTTATAAAGAGCTGGTCTACGCAATTTAATGATTTCCATGTTACAAAGCTTTTTTATAGGTACATATTTAGTTCGTACCTTTCTTGAATGTTGTTCCTTACTCTATTAGCCTCAATCTCAATCTTCCAATCCTTATTTACCGTAAAACAGATCTTGGAATTATGTATCTTCATAAGTGTAACATTGGTGATACTAGCTCTGCATCAGTATTAGATCGTCCTAGTTTCAATATCCCCTTTTAGGGTGATCAGCAAATTCTACAGGCAGATGGAGGCGTGGCAGACCTCATAAAGTATATATATTCTTGATCAGCATCAACAGCCGAGTCAGTATAGCCATGTCCGTCTGTCTGTCCCTTTTTGTGTCACCTGGATCCCAAAAACTATAAGAGCTAGAGACACCAAATTTGGCATGTATGTATATACGTTCATCTATATCTTGCATTGATCAAGTTTGATTTAGAATTTTTACACGTCCCCTTCCGGCCTTATAAATCGAAAATCAAAATTTTAAAGTCAAATTACAACAGCACCTTTAATGCTAGCAATACATATAATGTACACTATAGTCCAAGCCTGTCCTGAGAATTTCATTCAAATCGGATGTTAAAAGCGGAAGTTATTCAACTAACATTGTTATGGGCAAAAGGAAGAGGAAAAGACGCTAGCGACCTCTGTGTTGAAGAACAATCTTTTGTGAACGAGTTGCACTCAAAAATTTTATTTGGTAACTTTCACCAATTTTACCAATTCGCTTTTTACCACTTTTTACACAGGGTCTCCTACTGTCGAGCTTGCTCCACTGTAGCTTACTGATTTTTTTTACTGCATTGTATTACTACATGGATATTTATAAAAATTAAATTAAACACATTAAGTTTCCTTATGCACTTATTTTAAATTTTAATTTATGTTACGCTTATTTAGACTAATCTATCAAAACTAAGTATGTGCACAAAAATATCGTATGTGTAAAAATCCTTTATTATTACAAAACTATACCAAGTTTAAGCCAAAAGTTTAATACTAGTGTGCAGTTCATATTTGAAAGCGATGTCATTACCATAACTCGCGTAGTATCTTTATAAAAACGTCTCCTAAACCGTTTAGATTTTGTAACCTTCTATGGAAAACAAAATTTTTGATCCTTATAATGTGCTAAAACTGAGCTTGTCAGATTAAAAAGCTATTGGCTTCGCTCTTGAGAAGTGTCAAATGGAATCGAGATCAAATGCAAACAGAATCAGGTGACAATTGTATTTATGGTATGTCCGTAATATGCAGTTACTTAGCATATCAGGAGCGATAGTAACAAGTCTAGCTGCTCCCCGCAGAAGGTAATAATTAACCGATTTGCTAGGCAGGCAGTACGACTTGTTGTATGATTACTTGTACATATATATATGTATAGCTGCTGCCTTATAAGCTGCTAACTCAAAGGCCTGTGTCAACGATATTTATCATGCGCTTACATTGTCATTAATAATGCCGCCGACTTAAGCAGAGTATCGAATAGAAGAGAGGCAAGTTGGAGGGGAAGGTAAGTTGCTTAGCAGTTAGTGGAAACTACGAGTGAAGTGTACAAATTGCAATATCTATGCAAATTTATAACAAATAATTACTGACAGCAATATTTCATTAATAATTGCGAGTACTACTCGTACTGTGCACACCACACACACTGCACACACACACACAGCACACATTCACACACACAGCACACACTCACACACACACACATTCGCTCAACATTTTCTAGATAATATTGCAAAACGCGGCCCATAACGAACAACACATCCGACAGGCTGGGGCACAGTAAGGCAATTAAGCTGATGACGTTGATAAAAATCAACAGGCCAAGTCGGAGAGTTGCCTCAGTCAGAGGCACGGCCCCAACCAGTTGCCATAATTTATAGCAAACGCGTCGCGAACACCGAGAAAATTATCTCCATACAATAGTATATCTCTGTAGAGCAGGTCCCCTATCGTATGTGAATAATATACGATAGCCAACTGACCAAGTGACATCGAGTTTGTCACAATGTATTCATAATTACACTAGCTGAAACTGAAAACTTGACGCACCTTGTGCTCTCGATCCATATATGATTTTCTTGTAAACGACGATAAATCATAATGTACTACATGTTTAGCATAGTCGAAATATCTTTTAATTTAAAATTTTATTTATAATTAAATTTTTTAATTCCAACTGTGGTTGAATGCTATAAAATATGGTATGTCAAGCTCACATTGATTTATTTCTGAATGCAAAATTAATGACTTATTTAGATTTACACGTAATGTGCTAAATTATTTTCAAATGAATCTAAAAGTTTATAGACCCGTACAGTCCTAAAATTAGTTTATTATGGAAATCTTTAGAAAAATTAGCATATTACAATTAAAGAATAATCTGTTTAACCTTTTCTTTAATCCGTTATAGAGACGAAGATGAAAGAAATATTACAGTTATAGATAAGAAAGTTTTATTTGCAGAATTGTTTTATGAAAATGAGCAGTGTACCTTTAAATGAAGATCGGTTGCATATACATACATAGGTTAAATGTATTTTCATTTGAGTTTTAATTAAATGTGGGATATAAATGATCAATCGATTACGCTAACTGCACAGTTATCTTTAATGAAACCTAGAATGCGATGTAACTCTATAACCCATAGAATTGCGTGCTTCTGCTTTAATATCCATAATATTGAGCTATCAGTATTCACAAACTGCCGTCAAACAAACCAATGGAGAGTAATTTATAAATGATGTTAAAATATTATGGTGCTTTAGAATCTTTTAAATACTAATTATGGTTTGTCAAATTATGATAGGTAATTGAATTGATTCAAAGGGACTACTGTTCATTGGCACTGGTCAAAATGCCCCACATTGGGCACACACTATGCGAGGACAATGCCCAAAATCGATGACAGGCGCGCGTGCTACGTGGAAGCCATAAAATCGTGGCATATATTGTCGTACCTGAAATTTACGTGAAACACGACAACACAACTGATGACATGCGTGGGGGCAGGGATTGGGGAAGGAGTACATGGAGTGTCAAACTGCCAGTAAAATTCTTGACAGCATTGCAAACAGTGAAGAGAGAGAGGAATAACAGCTGCTCATATTTACAATGCACAACGATGTTGACCACAGTGAGACCCTAAACCAGGAGGGCCAATTGGCATGGTCCAAAAACCCAACCCGTTGGAGAACTCTGGATATTCTCTATGCCAGTTGACTGCCTGCACCTTCCTGTTTGTCCTCCTTTGGTGGTTTGGTGGCTCAAATGGCTTCATGGCGGTTGACGGTGGGGCAACTGCGTGCTTTTTGGGTACAACGTCGTGTGAGCAGCCTCAACACCTTCAAACTGGCATCATCATTGCCATCATCATCATCGTCGATAAATGCATTTGCCAGTTCTGCATACAAACTGTTTGCTAAATTTATTTATATGTAATGTCCTCTCATGCATATTTAATGTCCACGCATTTTCGTCTGCCCGAAAGCCAAAAAAAAGAATGGTCGTGTAAAACGGCAGCTCAAATGGGAGATACTCTTGAATGAGAGCTAAAAACATTTAAAAAAGCTTGAAGTTCCTTAAGTATGCAACTTTTAACAGTCCAGTTCAATAACTAATGAACTATATTCTTAATGTGAATTTTTCTGAACACGCTTCAGTTCATAAGACCAACGAAATCAAGTATTTTAAACCAAAATTTGAGTTTTAAGCCTCGAATCGAAACACATTTACATTTACAAACATATCTATCTACCCATTCGTAAACATTTTTTTTCTACAGGGTATAGGAAGATAAAATGCATTTGTCTGCTACCCAAGCTCGACCTCAGACATTGCCAGTCAACGTTGCCGTTCGTTCGTTCATTCCTTGGAAGTGCCTCCTCAGTAGTAGCTGCAACTTCAACTGTTGTTGTATTACTATATCTGCTTCTGGTTTTCATCTGGTTAGCCAGATGAAGTACCCTTTTGGTACCCGCAAGTAAGTAGCTGTCGTTGGCTTGTTTCTCTCTTGTAGTTTTGCGATTGGACCGAAGATGTGCGGATCGTGTTCTCCTCCTTTGGGTCTTTTGATTTGAGTGTCAGGTTTGCGTACTCTCAGACTTCCATTGATTTTATATTTACTGATCGAATTGATCCATGGAACTTTTCATGACTCCGGCTTGGAACCACGTTGTGCTAAGGTCAGCGAGTCAACATATTTATGGAAAACTGTCTTTCTTATGATTAAAAGACCGTGTAAATGGAATCGTTAAATTAGGTAACTGCTTGTGCAAATGGATAGAAGGCAATTTTAAAATGCCTTGATATAACTCATACGCACGATGTGCACACGAATTTTTCATTTTATCGTTAGACGTATTTAAATATATAAATTGCATCTTAGTTATTTGAAAAAAAGATCATTTAATGGTGTTCAGTGAATTTAAGATAGCAAAACTTTTGTGAAACTTTTGAGAGTTTTTTTTTTTGAAAATTGATTATCTTTTATGATCGAGATAGAGATTTAAAACGGTATCAGTGTCCTTCTCATTACAAACAAAGTTTACAGATTCACACAAAATTTATATTAAAACATATGTTAGAAGTTTTGTTCACAAACGCCATAAATGTTTATCCGCTTATATCTTGTTAATCCCGCCTTTGGGATTATAAATATATATATATAAATATTTAGAAGTCGCTGATGTTGTAGTTATTTAATTCAGTTTTATTTATTTCTTATTGTTGAAAGCACTGCACTTGTATTTAAATATTTGACAAACGATCTCTTGATCACGTCCATCCTATTCGGCAAATTCAGCAAGAAAGAGGAAGTGGACAACGTAGTATTGCCAAACACTAAATCAGGGTTGATAAGGATTTAGTGTTTTGCTAAATACTAATATCGATAACATTTGATAATATCGATACTAAGTATATTTCAATAACATAGGTATATTTAAACAAAAGTTGACGTGATTTACTTCAAATTGTTTAGGTTTAACAAACTCGACGCTCTACCACAAATTTTTAAATCTTTGTCATTATAAAAATTCCAGTATTGAATCAACAAATCGAATATTCGCCCAAGTAAAAGAAAATGTTACTCTATTTCAACAGTATCGATATCCTGCACCACAAAATTGAGGTTAACAGTTCTCAAACTCATTGTCACTCACATTGCACACATACGTATATATGTATGTGCACGTCTGTCACTCGAATGCTTTTCCTACTTATAAAGACTTGTGCTTTCAACATCTCAATGTACACAGACGCCTCATATTCGTATCCACCATAAAGTAACCTCCCTTTCATATCTAGATATTCGCATTGTGCGAGAACAGAACTGTACAAGAGAGTCATAAATCAAAATGACATGAGCAACCAACTCTGGGCATTAATATTTCAACACCATAAATGCGGCGTCAATTCGCACATGGATAAAGAGTCGAGGCGACTGACTGAATGATGATGGAGGACATGAACACACGACTGACGACTGCAAACTGTGCATAATAAATAAATATGGGCTGTAACGATGGACAACTTCAAACTCTCGAGTCGACTTTATCCCTCCTCCTTCTCAATATGGTTGCATCTAAATTTGAGCTAGAGATGGACACTGCTCAACACTACAGTTTCTGGGCGTCGATTTGGATAGAAGAATTTTCTTATCTATTCAATTATCTATACATACTTATATGGATTATGTTAACTAGTCTTGTTTAAGTCGTGAGAGTTTCTATTCAAGTCCTCTTTAATTTGTGTTTTCCGTCAGAAGTTGTTTTTGCCAGCTGTATTCAAAATAACCCTTTGATATCCCTTTCTTTATAAGTCACGCACGTTCCTGTCACGACACGATGTCATTTGTAGCTTGGGAGCATCAAATCAAATCAAGACAAGCGTTCAAACATGCAACAGAGAAAGACAAGACGAGACACGCTCGACTAATTATGGAAATGTCATCAGACATTTCTGGGTTGGGTGCGTTTTGTGGGGTCTTTGCTGAAAAGTGGAGCTAAGAGCTCATGGACACATACATACATACGTTTACATAAAATATGCACATGCATATGTACGTATGCATGTGAATTTGTGTGTATTTGTACATAAAGTGCGCATAATTTGCTAGCAATGCATCAACACATGCGACAATTTCAGCAGCACTTGCATGGTAATTTATAAAACTGATTTTCATATCCATGTTTTTTCTTTTCTTCTCCATTTTGCAAGAAATTAAAATTTAACATGCCTGGCTGTTAGCCGAAGAGACAGACAGACGGAGAGACATTGGTTAAGACAGCCAGCGACGCCTTTTAAGTGACAAAAGTTCAGGTCGTGGGTGGTAAAGCCAGACAAGTAACGCCCGGGCCCCCATACACAATGATATATGGTTTTGTCGGCTGTCATTTGGCTTGGAAAATTATTGTTGTGGCTTGCACTCTGCCTGTCTCATATACATATGTATGTACATACTCTATCTCTCTCTATCGAAGCGGGTGTTTTACCAAAATTAGCAATAATGCGACTTGCATATGATCTGTGTATGTAAATAGGTGGGTATCAAAATGGGGCTTCCCAGAATATGACTATAACCATGGGGATAAAACAGATAAATATTAAGGAACAGATTAGCATTACCTTGGTATATACACAAGTAAGTACAAATAAATATACACATCTTTTTAGGTAAGAATTCATTGGAATTAAATTGATCAAACATCTCTTATCGAATATATGGGAAAATATGTATAACTGTTATGTGAAGAAAAGTTATAATATTTATCAAGGAGGAGACAGAGATATAGAAATATATGAGTGTATAAATTCAGGTATATATAGATATTACATATTACAGTAGATCAACATGTTAAAAATACATTTTGAGATATGAAAATTAAAGTTAAAAGTATTCATTAAGATGTTAAAACAGATAAGCGAATTTGCATAAATATTCAATATTAGTAAGGTAATCAATATTTTGAAAGCAATTTTATTTTGGTAGGTTTATTTATAAAGTTGTTGACGTCAAAAATATTTTTGGCAACACAAACATAAAATTCAGAAAAATTACAAATTAGTGGTATGTTTAAAAAATTAAATAATTTTATTAAGGTGTAATTTATAAATTTTTAATAATACAAATTACATAGATTTGAATGTATACCCTTTAAATGTAATAACTTTATTAATATCTGCAAACAAGCTCCATACTAAAAAGAAAGAGTATGATAATTTTTTCTTACATTTTTTTCTTTCGTTTTCTCTGCACGTGATTGTTGTCGCTGGAATCGTAAATTTGAATGAATTACGATCTTACCTAGTGCACTGTGTCTGCATTTTAAACATACAGTCAGCGCTAATCTGACCATCTGGATATGAGGTAGTCGCTGGTTTCTGTCTCACTATTAGTTACAAAATATTGGCTTGTCATTTCTAAGTATTGGTTACTTTAATAAGTAGCTACTTGAGGCTGTTGTAACGACATAATTTATACTTCACCACTTTGTAATGTTTCTTTCTCTCTCTCTCTCTCTCTCTCTTTCTCTGTGTCTACTTCTGTTGCTTTCTTTTTATCAGTACCAATTTTTCATCTGCAATATATTTCGCAGCAATGAGAAAAAATAAATTTGCAAACGGTAGAAAGAAAAATTTTCACAGAATTCTCAACCGATAAATTCTTGCCACTGTTTTTTGTCTTTCTTTCTTTCATTCTTATTTTTTATGCCACTCTCTGCGTCTCTTTCTTTTAGTATGGGTAGCTGGCTGACAAGTCCAGCTGTAAGAGGGGGCTGCTGCGGGGTTTTCTTCAATGATAAATGGACGCGGCTCCGAGAACTATAATGGCCACTGCGGCGGCTTTCACCTGTGCGGGTAAAAAATTAAAAAAAAAACCAAATAGAAGTTGTTCTCAGCAGTTGACGTCTAGCAGATACCCTGTAAAAACAGGATGTGTGAAATAAAAGTATAGATAGCTGAGGAAAATACTACTCTACTACTTCCTTAGTTGGAGTCTCAAATTTCCACTTTTATCCGTACATGGTATTAGTAGAACGATATGTCCAATGGATGAAAGAACGTTACATTGCCACGCTGCTTGTCAGAAGCACTGAACGTGAACATCACTTATACTATATAACCTCTCCGATATAGGGGGGACTCTCGGAGTCATCCGTTCTCTGCGATTCTCGACTATATGTGGCGAAATGGACATTTATGAAAGAATTATTGATGCCACCGCCCATGTGTGTGCGGGGTAAAGTTTATGGCACTTTTTTTTTAATAACTTCACCCCCTTTCGAACACACATACTTTGGTAACGAGGCAGAGACCAGGTCATTCCCAATGCGGGTTGCCAAATGCCAAACCGTATAATACAATAAATTGTCAGGTAGTCACTGGGCTGGTGAGCTGTCAAAATGCAAGGGCATGGCTAAAATATAACTCTCCTCTCAGTTTACCACCCCCTCCGCCGTCTCCGCCTTCTGTTGGCAACACAAAATTTTAATTTATCGACGCCATATGTGGGCAGTGAGCAGAGTAACTATTGGGCTTCTTCTTCCCTTTGGCTTCTCACAGTGCACAACTTCTTTTTGGGGAAATATAAAATTTGATTTACTGCCTTGGACCAAAGCGTCGGCAGGCAACTTTCCAACTCCTCCCCCAACCCCCTATCTATACGTACCACCCTAAAATCTACCACCTCATATAGATCCGAGCTTCCCCTGGCATAATTCAGCGGCAAACGTAGCTGAATGTTGTGATTTGTGAGTCTCCTGGTTTATTGGCTGGCCCTGAGTTCGAATCGGTTCTCAGTTCTCATTTATTCATTTCGTTTTGAAGTTAAAGCCATTTAGATAAGCTTTTCGACAGCCTAAGGTGTATACCTCGTTTCATATTTCATATGCCATATCTCATTAGTCTTGGAGATGAAGCCATTTATGGATATAGATATATATTAAAAGCGTTTTGGTTCGATTTGCTAAATAATGTAAATGTAGCTTAAAATTATAATGTATGAATCTTTCTTTATGTGGCCTTAGTAGCCGCGGTAGATTTCATCTACCTCTTAAATTGTAGGCACAAAGATTGATGTACTACATATGTATTTGAAAGAACCTTTATGGATAAGGAACAAGTTATGTTATCGATATGTAGATATCAAAACTCCTTGAAGTACACCTGGCTAAGGTAAATTTATTTATTTTATAGAAAGAACAGTTTTTTTACCTTTTGCAATATAAGTTAACATTAGATCCACTGAAAGTTCCATTAAGAGTCATTAAAAGTTGAGTTATCTTTTGATTTATTGATTTGTTGTAGTGACTTAAATGAACTTTAAAATATTGTTCATAATTATATTTTACATACATATCCATATACATAGATATACATATACATATACACATACATATATATATATTATTAATTTAATTTTTATATTTATATTATTTATATGTATTAATATAATGTACAAGAATTTTACAACTTTAAGTTTTTGGACAATCTTTTCATTTCATAATTGGTTTTGCATCTTTTAGTATGTCTATCAGATATATTGTTTATTTGTTTTTTGTTTTTATTTGTTTTCAATTTAATAAATAATATTAAAATTACCATAAGCATTACGAGTAGATGGGACATACGAAGAGACAGACTCCGATGGTTGTCTGACATACATAAGTATAAGTCCTTGAATAGAATCTTTTCAATTTGCGTTAGAGCCTAAAGCTAATATTAAACATTTGTATGTAACTATCGTACATTAGATCACTAGCTTTTCGTTTCACGAGTGAGTTGACCCTCCATCCCCCTTTTCTTCCCTCCCTAGTACCCCTCCCCCCGCTGACTTGTTCTACATTTACTACGGATGTGATGAGCCCATGCGTGGTCCGTATAACGAATAGGGTGCAAAGTATTGAGCCAATGCGGGATGTGGTGGCAACCCTGGCATTCCTGGAGGTGCCAGTGATGGTGGCAACATAGAAGGCTTGCCATATGGATGATAACGTGCCGCCGCAGACAATGGACTCAACGGCGGAGTCGGATAGGTGCGTTGGAATAGCGGATGATTCGGTGGTATACCTCCTGCTGCTGCCGCACTCAGCACAGCGTCCGGCACGGAGGCAGTGTGTGTACGCAAATGCTGAAACAGATCGTCGGAGGTGCCAAATCTCTTGCCACAATATGCCGCATCGCTGCCGATCCAAGAACACACATACGGCAATTGCGAGGCAGCAGCCAAAGCCGCCAACTGTGCATGATATGAAGATGCAGCTGCTGCTGCGGCCGCTGCCGCAGCATTCGAACCTCCGCCAGAGCCTCCTCCTGACTTGCCCCCGCCTGCAACCTCACACTGTGGACAACCAGCTGGACACGGCTGCCCGGCAGCTTTGTTAATGTAATGTGGACTGGCCGGACAGCCGGTGCAGTAGGGATCCCGACAGACATTCGGAGATGCGGCCATCATGGCCGATGGCTCCGTGAGGCCCTTGAGACGGGCGTAGTTCAGATAGGGATTCATGGCCGACGCCTTAAACATGGCATGATGTGGTGACATCAGAGAGCTGGCTGTCATCAAGTCCATGGGATATGGAGTGCCATAGCCTGAGAAAGAAATAAGGGTAAGTGTAAGAATAGATTTCAAGGGACACTATCACAGAAGTTATAATTAGAGGAATTACAATTATCGATGAGATTTAATAGGTATAGCCAGAAATTAATTGAACCCGTAATTGAAAGACTATCAAATAATTAACTGTACTGAATGAATTAGTTAAAGTCTGCAAAATGATTCTTATATTAAGTCAAACTTCTTTTTATTTTGGAATAGGGTCAAATTTCTTAATGAGTTAAACAGGATGGCGATAGTAACCTAATAATTATGGATAAAATTTAATTGGTATATTAAGAATAAATTTGCAACTCTAGTTTAATATATCATATCGGTTTCAATTGAATTTTTTAGACCCAGTACTTTAAAAAAGTACAAATGGGTCTATTAAGATTGTGCAAAAAAAATGTGCGTAACAGGCAGAAGGAGGCATGGCAGACCCAATAAAGTATATATATTCTTGATCAGCGTCAACAGCCGAGTCGATAAAGCCATGTCCGTCTGTCTGTCTGTCTGTCCGATTTTTGAACACCTAGATCTCAGAGACTATAAGAGCTAGAGACACCAAATTTGGCATGTAGGTTCATCTATATCTTGCATTGATCAAGTTTGTTTTAGATTTTTGCCACGCCCTCCTCCGCCCCCAGAAATTGAAAAACAAAATTTTAAAGATGAATAACAAGAGAACCCTTAAAACAAGCGCCTTGTTTTTTGGCATATATAAAACTCACGATAGTCCAAACCAGTCCAGAAAATTTCATTCCAATCGGATGATAAACGCGGAAGTTATTCAACTAACAATGTTACGGGCAAAAGGAAGAAGAAGAAACGCCAGCGACCTCTATGTTCATAAAGTACGCAACATTGAAGAGCAATCTAGTGAACGCTTTGCACTCAAAAAGTATTGGGTCTCCTACTGTCGAGCTTGCTCCACTGTAGCTTAGTGCATTTTTTTATTATTATTTTTATTATTATTAAGATTTAATATTTATTATTAAGATAATAAGATTTAAATTAAAGTTACTGTTAATTAACAAATTCAATTTTTAAGAATACTTTTTTTGGCCTAATAATTTCTGGTGTCGATTCAACTAATGTAATTTAAATGAAAACAGTGGAACACGGTTACAGTCGGGCTAGCCTGGCCGTAAAATAACCTGTGACAGTATCTGTTGTTATTTTATTCGATTTGCTTTCAACTCCACTAATAGTTAGGTTCTATCAAGTCACCTTCTGTTTTTTAAATACTGTTTTAACCGACTTAAAATGTCTGCACAGGATATAAAAATAATACTTAAACTACTTTCGTAGTACTAAAGTCAATGGCAAGCTAAAATTTATATTAATGATTTTATAATTTAACGAGATTTATTGATATTGAAATTAATGATTCGATAATTTATTGAGATTTATTGTTCCTATAAATTGTTTGTTTCAATTTAGGAGATCAACTAGTTCTAATTTCTTACCTGGAGGATAATAGGAGGCCGCTGAGGAATTTGCTTGTTGGCTGGCCGCATGCAGGGCCTTCACATAGCTTGCCTCCTTGGCAGCAGCATAAGCCGCTTCCTGGAGGCGACTTGAGTTGGCGGCGGCGGCTGCGGCAGCGGCACTTGGACTATGCAATGCTGCGGATTCTTTGGAATTGCTGCGAACTGGCGCAGATGATTGCACCGGGCTGCCATTGAGCTGGGAGCCAGCTGTGGTGGGAGTGCGTCTAAGGGAGGCATTGCCCATGGAGGCGTTTGCATTTGGAGCATTTGGCGATTCGCGGTGTGAGCTGCTGGCACTTTGGTTCGAATCGCAACGCTGTTGTCCATTGGTCGCTTTGGGCGTCTTAACGCGTTGGTTGCTGCCACCACCGTTGTTGTTGCTGCTGCTATTGCTGCTGAGATTTGTGGCGCCGCAGTCGTTATTGTTGGCCTCGTAGGGCTTAAAGGTGCTGGGGGTTTTACTGTGAGCCAGCGGCAGCTGCTGTTGCTCCACGGAGCCGGTGCTAACGCTGGATGAATGACTGCTAACTGGTGAGGATTTATCGCGTGTGTTGTCCCCCAGTCCCAGACCCATACCGTTGCCATTGCCCATTCCCAGGGCGATGCTTTTCGGCTGTTGTTTTGTCGACTTTTCAATATTTGCCGCCAGTAGCTTTGGATTGGCGGTATCTGCTCCGATGGCGCTGCATGTTTGCGCCAATAACGCCAACGGACTGCTTTTGTTGTCCAGCTGCAAGCAGAAGAATAAGAACAAGAAGATTGGGAGTCAGTAAAGGAGTTAAGAATTATTAGTAAGCCTGCCTTTACATATGCATAAGTAAGGGGACAACATATCGTGCGAGCGGCATCAGATAAGACAAATCCAAGGGCAAAACTCTGCCACTGTCGCCTTTATATGGTTTTATTTTTGGTTTCTGCACTTTTCAACATTTCGTTTACTTTGTTCCTTAAACACTTCCTCAACCGTCGCCAACTTTTGAGCACGATGCCAGATCGTAATCGCTGTGCAAACACTCGCGCGATCATGAAATACTTGCAAGTTCTGTTCAGTTTGGTTTGCATTCATTTCACTTTTGGTTTTGGTTGGGTTGTGCTTGGGATTTCCAGAAAGAAACATTTTGTACACTGAGTGCCCTTGTTTTGGCCCATGGCCATCATAAATAAGGGCTGAAAACCATAAATATGCCCAACGTGGCCAAATAAATGGAATTATGAGGCTATTAAAACGTTTGCAAATAAAAGATATAAAAAGTACATAAAATATAAAATTACGACGCAAATGGCCCAGGCCCCTTGGGGTCGCAAAAAAATGTGATGAGGTCCCCAGGGAATGAAAAAACTTGCTAAGAAACATATAGAAAAATGAACTTTAAAGCATAAATAATAAAATAGAACTTTGGAAGTTGAAGCTGCTGGGCAACTATTTCATAAAAAGAAGCACATTTTTTAATATTTTGTAATAAGAGTTATTACAGAAGAACATTTTACTTAAGCTAAAAACTTTCAAATTTAAGAACATTTTAATTTGGAGTAGAAAAGCAGTTATTATAACTGCTTTAAAAAAAATACAACAGATTTTAATTATTTATTTGAGAGACCTCCTGTTATACACATAATATTCAATGTCTATAGCTATATTCAATGTCTACTCTTTTTCAACTAACAGAAATATATTTTGACGTAAAATGTATATAAATTAACCCTTTAATTTAAACTGTACTAAACGAGAAGTTCTAAACCTTCAATACTGACTAAAAAGCAAAAAAGTAATTTAATGCCAAATAGACAAATAAAATCAATCTGAAAAACTTTTATCAGCTTTTAATATCTGGAATTTCTTAGAGAAAGATCCCGAGAACTTAGTATTTATAAACTCTTGCGAACTCTGCTTGGAAATATACGTTAGTTGCTATTTATATTGATTGAATGGGTTACCATTTGATTAGGGTATTTATACAGTTTCATAGCGTGGCCAATTTGTCATAGTTATAATTTCTTAATTGGGGCAATTTATTTAATGAAATTGCCAGCAATAAAATCGACTCGTAAAATATGACAACGTAATATTCGCAATGATTAGGCAAATATGCCGAATAGGCTCGTTGGGCTAATCATACGGCATTAATCATCAGACAAATAACAAACTAATCATGCTTTAGTACTACGACTAAAAAGTGAAAATTTGCGATTTTCCCAACGTGAAATGCCGACACAAGGCACAAAGCGAAGTGCATATAAATGAAATGAATATTACCCACTCACAGTTGGTGCCATAAAACTCAAACACGGCTTTTGCAATAAAATCCATTTCGCCGCATGCCATAAATTATGGCACAGCGGGGCAGGGAGAAAAGGAGACAGGGAGAGAAAGAGAGTGTGTTTGTGTGAAGAGAGCCTAAAACCGAAACTGAGCAAAGAGTTGAGCATCATAATTCATGGCAAACTAACAAAAGCATATTGGAAATAATGACGTACAGCTTATGTATTTACTGTACTACGTGCTTATATGTATGTGCTTGTATTTCTATGTATGTATGTGTGTGTGTGTGTCTGTGTGTAATTACGCCCATGCCACAACTGGCGTAAGTCATAAACTACAAAATATTGAAGCTTTTATAACACTCAATGGACCGCCATAAATTATTATGATACTATTGTAAAAATGGCAAATTTCTTATCGGTACTTAAGCGCTTTTTCTGTACCAAACTCTAATGGGAATGCGAATGGGAATGTGGTTATGGGTATAAACATGGAAATGGGGTTTGTTCAGGTTCGATAAGCAGCGCATTTAAGGAGCATTATTTACGGGTCGAGTTCCAGTAATTTTCACAATTCCCCAATACTGGAAAATTACAGCGATTAGAAAAAATTCTAATTAAATTTTTTTTTGTGTGTTATTTTAACGCAAAAGTTCATGGATTTATGAAGTAAAAAAAAATTATTTTTATTGAAACTGTCACTAATGGCTTCCAATTTGCGAGCAATCTCAGGGACCGTTCAGTTAAGAGATACTTTTTATACATAGTTACACAGAAAGCTGGATTTAACTCATCAGCGTGAAAATAGATTTTTAACAATAACATACAATTCCATATTTTCAATTATTTTTGTTGGTCTCAATTTATATATTTATAAGAATATTTCATTGTTAAAATACCTATTAGTTTATATTATTTGCTGTGCACTTTAAAGTACACTTATTGAATCTAAACAATTTCGGTTTATTTAATATCCAGTGTCAGCTAGTTCGTTGGGGTATTCCTTGGGAAGGGAGGGAGATTAAAGAGGAAAACAGTCATTGAGCTATGCCCAAATATAGACTGAACCACTATATCAACACTTTATTAATTATGGCAGCATTCTGTCTCGTTTTTAGCACAATTAGTCATAATTTATATGAACGTTGATAAACTTTTCGTATTGATTTTTTGTATTACGCGTATTTTGTGTCGCGCATTTTCTGTTGTTTGTGATTTAGTTTATAAATATTGTCGGCACACAAACAATATTATTATTACTCTAGCTTATATGGTAGATAGCCAGAGAGAGAGAGAGAGAAAGAGAGAGACAGTGAGCCCATATGTAAATTGTTTAATTTATGAC
This sequence comes from Drosophila neotestacea, assembly GCA_035044365.1. Taxonomy (NCBI): domain Eukaryota; kingdom Metazoa; phylum Arthropoda; class Insecta; order Diptera; family Drosophilidae; genus Drosophila; species Drosophila neotestacea. The sequence continues at coordinate 1,022,053 of JAWNMD010000660.1, forward strand.
TGAACAATAGTTGTTATTGAGGCATATACATATTCCTATACGATCGTTTATAGCCACATAAAGTCTGCTAAATAGTTGCCAGCTTTAACTGTTTAATACGTATACTAACTTAAGACAGCCCTGGCTAATAAAAAGCCGTAAAAGCTTAATTATGACGCATTATAATAATAACACTGGATTTAAAAAATGCTAAATTAATTGATAAAATATAGCGCAAGCTAATTTTGGCTAGCAAAAGTTTGAATACCCTTGCAGAGATTTGCATAAGCCGTCCGATTTTTTACAAAATTTGTTAGATGTTGATTTCGAACCAATCGTTCATATGGCAGCTATATGATATAGTAATTCGATTTGCACCAAATTTGGTCAGGCTGTTTGAAACTATACCAAACACACAATCTGTGTGATAAGTTATGTTATTTTAAGAAACAAAAAAGTTTTTCATACTAAATATTGATTTCGAACCCATTGTTCCTATGGCAGCTATATGATATAGTTGTCCGATTTGAACCAAATTTGGAAAGGATGTATGAAACTCTGTGAGGCCTCCTTCAATGCGTTACACATTTCGTGACAAAAGTATAATACCCTCTGCAAGGGTATAAAAATGCAGTAAGCTACAGTGGAGCAAGCTCGACAGTAGGAGACCCAGTACTTTTTGAGTGCAAAGCGTTCACTAAAGATTGTTCTTCAATGTTGCGTACCATTTAATACATGGCGCCACTTGATAAACATAGAGGTCGCTAGCGTCTCTTCATCTTCCTTGCGCCTGTAACATTGTTAGTTAAATAACTTCCGAGCTTATCAACCGATTGGAATGAAATTTTCAGGACAGGTTTGGACTATAGTGAATATTATGTATACCAAAAATCAAGGCTAGTTTTCAGGGTTCTCTTGTAATTCGTCTTAAAAATTTTGTTTTTCAATTTCTAAGGGCGGAGGGGGGCGTGGCAAAAATATAAAACAAACTTGATCAATGCAAGATATAGATGAACCTACATGCGAAATTTGGTGTCTGCAGCTCTTATAGTCTCTGAGATTTAGGAACTCAAAAATCGGACAGACGGACAGACGGACATGGCTATATCGACTCGGCTGTTGATGCTGATCAAGAATATATATACTTTATGGGGTCTGCCACACCTCCTTTTTAAAGTACTGGGTCTAAAAAAATATAATAAAATTTCCTGTGCATCCGTTTACAAATTATGAATATAGTGTTAACTAAAATGTTACACCTAGTGTGCTAACAACATCAGCATTTAAATAATAACAAGCAAACAACATGAAGTATAACATGAGCATTGGGCGAAAAGGTTCAAGCCGAGAGAGCGATATTTAGTCATGCCTTTTGCACAATCGAGTCACAGTCGGTTGTTAAATGCGGATAATTTAATTAGACACTTAAGACTAAACAGAGAGGCGCACAGTCCCCATGCCCATGTCATGACTTGGTACTAAGTAGTATTACTGCATTTTGCATTTGTTGTTAATTAAGTTTTTAAGGTGTGTTTGCAGGGTCGCGCTTCACTACACAGTGAACAGTGTAAATATCAAGTATACGCAGCGCTTTAACGTGTTTGTTTTTATTGCTTGCTAACAATTCTAGTGGAGACAATAAGGTCTTCATTAAATTTTCAAAGCGTGTGTTTGTCTTTTTAATAAAAGTATGCCATCTTTTGTTTCATATAGGCATTCCCTTGAGCTAATCATATTAAATTAAATAGCCTTGATTAACCGAAAGATTTTCATTTAAAGAAATCTTAATACATTTGTTGAATTTTAAAATAAGATAGATACTAAAACCAAAGTACGAAACTTTTTGAATGGACAAGTACAACTACAAAGTTACTTTATAACCAATAAGTTGACGAGCTAAACTTCAACTAATAGATCAGAATCAGATCACAGTTAAACAAAGTTAAGAATATTCTCTTAAAATAAATTCATATAAAATACGCATATACAAGTAATCGGCATAACTTCAAAGCCCTCAAAAGCAGCCATCAAATTTCAATTTCAAAAACAACAAACAACGATTTGCTCAGCGCACAAATGATGTCTGTCTCTTTGTCTCTCTGTCTCTGTGGTTGTCTGGCAATTTTCTCCCTATTCAACAAGTATTCAATTGAACTCATCTTGAAGCCACTGCGACTTGTTCACATCGTTCCATCGTTCATCGTTTCGACTGCTGTCATTGTCATTGTTTCAAAAAGTTTTCAACATTTTGTTTGTCATATTAACATAAAGTATGATTTTTTGAGTGGCTTTTAGTAAGCAGCTGATCGTTTCCCCGTATTTCTCCACCTCTCTCTCTCTCTCTGGCAACAGTTTCCCCCATTGAAAGATTGAAGACTTCGCGTGCCTCTATTTGTTATTGTTTTTATTTGTTGCCGCGCAGATACTTAATATTGTTTCAAGTGTATATTTGCTGTCTAAAGTGTGTCGATGTGTCATATCGCCTCATCAGGCATAAAACTCCACGGGCTTAGAGTATTATTAATGTGCGCTTTTTATACATGTGACACATTTAACAGTTTCCATATATTGTTTATTTACTTTTAAAGTTTTTTTTTTTTTTTATTACGCTAGGAATTAATTCCATGGACAGCTGTAAAATGTTGTGTATAGGCAAAATTTATAGCATGAAAGCACACGCTATACGATATTAAACAAATATGCTTACAAATGCAGCTTGGGTAAATCGTTTCTTTGTAAGTTTTTGTTGACAGTTAATCCGTTAGTCATAAGGGATTCATTGAAGCTGAAGCACATCCTCAAATGAGATTTATCCACAAAACTCGGCTAACTTCGTTTCCAGTGAACTATTTAATGTCTAGCATTGACAAGAAATGAGGATGGCGCTGCCAATTGCTGATAATCCGCAGACTAGATACATTTAAATGATTTATATAAGGGTTTTGCCCCTGGCACACAGCAATAAAACTTATCTACGTACATAATGCAATTCAGTCTCGCTCTCTGTCTCTCTCTAGGGTATCTTTTTTTTTTGTTCCTGCCTCATTTTGAAATGCAATTTTCAAAGATGCTCAGGCAAACTCTGAGGCTGAGGTTGAGGCTGAGGCTAAGGCGCAGGATGCTGCTTCCTGTGCGGCGTCTTATGATACAAAAATAGCTGCTATAAATATGAATTACAGGATAAGCATAAAAACCGGAAATTGTGCTACGTCGACGTCGACATCGCCATCGTTTTGCATAAGCCCCCAGCGAGGACGTCGACGTCTCTTGAGACGCTTTTGCAGTTTTGTTGCGAATTATAAAATAAGCGATAAAAATTGTATAAAGCCTTATGCAGATGTTGGCTGAGTTTCTCTCTCTCTCTCTGTGTATACGTATATAAGTGTGTTGTGCACATACACACTTTATACTTATGTGTATTTTATCCATTATCTCATTGCCAGTTAACACCTTTTTGTGGTTTCGTTGTGCTAATAAATTTGACACCAACTCTGCTGCCAACTCCTCGAGCTCAACTTTACATAAATGCTCTTAAAATATTGCTTCGAATATGTATATTGTAATTTTGTGTCACGTCGCTTTTTGTGGCAATAAACATAAATTACAATTGATAAAGCAGCGCTCCCCTATATTGCCCTTTTTACATATTTTCATATTAAATTGAGTTATTTGCAGTACCGAGCAACTCGGTTAGCCTGGAAGAATATTTACCTAATAAAATTTTACCTAGTTGGTAAAATGAAATATAAAAAATTTATCAGCACAGCTGTTGACCGTTGTCTTCATTTTAAATGTAACATTATATGTATGTAAATATTAACATAAGATGATAAAATGTAGATTTTCTCTACAGATACAAATTTATAGGTTGAAACTTTAGATTGAATTTAATGAACTTGAAATTTATATTTCGATCGAAAGATATTTAATATAATTTTTGGAATGTCTAAACTGTCAAAAAATCGATTGACATTTGCATTGAAGCGTTGCGGCAAGTGAGTGTACTCATATACCAAATAACAAGCACTCGTACTCGTATGCGCTTTGTACTCGAGTATCGAATAATCGAAATGTGCAATCCAATATGTCTGTAGTTTATTTAGCCGGCGCACAAACGCTGTCACATTAACTGTCAACTGCTGCAAAACTGACACTTGTCATATTGACAGCTGACAGCGTCATTTGGCTGTCAGACGCGGGTCTAGTAAATATGGCCTAGAGTTGGCAATTGCAGCACACAGAAAAGAAAACAACAATAAATTCAACTAATATTGGGTTGTAGACTATTGAATACACTTTATCAAAAATTTTAAAATAAAATAAAGTTAAGTTCCTGTAACTAAATTACCTGAACTATGAAATAATTTTATCCGTGTCCGAATAAAACTCTTTTCAGGAAATCCCAAAGTAGAGTATTTTTGGATCTTAAAAAAAGTGATCTGTAACAATTGTGAAACAATTTGAAGCTGGTCCAAATCGACCCAGTGAATACAATGACATATATGTAGTATTTTTTTAGTAAGATCATATTTATCAATTTGTAAATTGAATGTATATTAAGATCAATTAAATAATACTCTGATTCAGTGAAAAATATATGATACCGATTGTTAGAGTATTTAAAGCTATTGTATGATTAAAGACGAAACTTGCACAAAGAGGGACGCAATGTGGCAATGCGCTTTTGGCGTTGCCACTTAATTTAACAACACGCACGCACATACACACTTGGAGTTAGACAATGTTGCAATTTTAGCTGTTGCCCCAGCAGCAACAACAACTGTCAACCGTATCATTGCAATTGTTGCAGTTGCAGTTGCTATTGCTGTTGCAAATTGTATTGTTGTTGTTGCTGCTGCTGTGTATGCTTTGAGTGACACATTAATGCCATTTTCATGTGTCACTCTTTCCTTCATTTGAGGTCTGTTTGGGTTTACATAGTCGTAGCTCCCCTCCCACCCCACCGCACGGTTAGATTTCATGTCAGACTTTTGTCAACATTACGTGTCCATTTAGTTGTCAGTTAACAAATGTTGTTGTTGGTGTTGCTACGCTTGTCATTTAACCTTTTCTTTCTTTTTCATTTGCTTGTTGTTTATTTATGCCAACTTTTGTGTGCTTTGTTTTGTTTTTTGGCCACCGCATTTTGCACAGTTTTTCATGTTGCTTTTGAGATTAGTTGTAGGTTGTTGGCATTTTATTTGCCTGTTAAACTGTTACCTGTTTTGTTAGTCACTTGTGCTAATTGCTTACTTTGTTAGGCATGTTAAGCTTTTCGCAAAGACTCGAATGTTAAGCTGTCGATTATTTTAATTATTTGTCAAATTTTGGTCGTCACACGTTGCGTATACGCAATATGCGATTAATTAACCTTGTAAATCAAATTAATTGCCAGTTAAATATACACACAGCTCGTACACCAAATCACACACACTTATTGCCCCTTGTCAACGCCCATTTGCCATATTCCATTATGCGGCTCATCATTCATTTGCGATGTATAAAAGCAAATGCTGAAAAACGGCCAAAACAACAACAACAACCACAATAACAACGGCAACAAAATGCTGTCTACGAGTTATTTGCTTTTACTGGCGGACAACAACAACTCAAGGTTCTTTAGATCAGCAGCTGCAACTTCTTGTTGTTGTTTCGATGGTTCTCTCTCACTGTGTGTTTAATTTTTTTTTGGCAACGTGTTTATCAATCATACGCAACGTGAACCTGTCACGCCATCCCCTGAAACGTGTCAATGTGTGGGCGTTACAACGACTGTCGGCTCTTCCCAAATTGTTTATCTTCTCAGTCCCCTTTTTATACCCTTGCAGAGGGTATTAAATTTTTGTCACGAAATGTGTAACGCATTGAAGGAAGCTTCACAGACCCCATAAAGTATATATATTCTTGATCAGGGCGACGAGCTGAGTCGATATAGCCATGTCCGTCTGTCCGTCTGTCCGTTTGTCCGTTTATCCGTCTGTTTCTATGCAAACTAGTCTCTCAGTTTTGAAGCTATCTTGATGAAACTTGGTACAGGTCCCTCTTATTGCTGCACGCAGTAAATATGTCGGAACCGGCCGGATCGGATTACTATATCATATAGCTGCCATAGGAACGATCGGTTCGAAATCAACATTTAACAAATTTTGTAAAAAATCTGACGGCTTACACAGGGCACTGCAAGGGTATCCAAACTTTGGAGCGCCAAAGTTAGCTTGCGCTATATTTTTATATCTCTTTCTTTCTACACAATTATGTGGCGTATAAATATATTACAATAAATATAATAAATAAGCTCGACTGTTTGTAAAAGCATTTCGAGTAGGAAATTTTCTCTTCCTAGATATTTCAAATATAAAAGACTTTAAAACATACTCCAAAATGTGTACTTTCATTTAATATAATAAAAATGCATTAAGTTAACTTTTATTATGTAGCTGTTTTTAATAATTCTAATAACGAGTCAGGACTGTTTCTGAAAGAATTTCGAGTAGAAAATGTGTATTTACTCTTCTGTTCCATGGCGCCGAAACTTGGCCTCACAAAAATTTTTTAATTATATTTAATTTTTACGTTTTGAATTTTTAAGTAAAAATGCGTCAACGCTGGTTAATATTCGAATAAAACAGACTAGATCTAATTAATACTTTTCTTTGCATAAATTGCTATAATCTGGGCATCATTTTGTTCATAATATTCTGACAATCGTTTTGGCTGTTGTAATTCAAAGAAATACACAGTGTGATCCGATTTTTTTGTAATATACGATTTTTTTCTTATCCGTCTTAATTAAAACTAAAGCTTTAATCTTTTTCGAATTATTCTCTTTACATAGCAATGGTGATAATATTGTGTCATCATTTATTTTCATTTATTTCCATTCCAAAACTTACGCTTTCAAGAAGATTTCTTGGAAATTATCAACTGAAAACAAATAAACTCAGAGTTCTCTAGTTGTTTGTTGCCGAAACTTGTTACAATATCTTGTTTTAATAAAATAAGTAACCAAATGACAGTGGTACACTGTTATAAACAAAGTCATAACAATTCTATTGATTCCAAAGTCGATTGCTACTGATTATTTTGCCACTGATTTCCGATTTCAATCAAATACGAGTAATATATAAAATATATAAATTGATGTGAATGTCTTTTTGATGGCATAGCTCATTTTGCAAATTTTGCTCACACTGGCACAAAAAAGTGCTGTGCCAGCAGCTGTTGCAATTTGCATAAACTGAAACGGACTGTCTGTCTGTCATTCTGTCAACTGATTGACTGCCTGACTGCCTGCGCCTACGTACGGCATTCATTAATTCTCACATTTGTATAATAATGCGAACGAAGCTGCATATAAATTCTCACTGACAGACTTGTGCTCAATTTAATTTTATTTTTATATTCTTTGTTAATGCAAAAATAAAATAAAATGGGAAAACAAAATAAACAAAAAAATGACTCTACTCGTATTTAAGCTGACAGCTGACTAAATTAATTTGACAATAATTAGCATTTCAAGTTGTCAGCGTTAATGAATTCCGCAGCGAGTGTTGCTAATATTGAATATTCATACTTTCTGTTATTGCCGAGAGGTTGAGATGCTGAGAAATGCTGCATGTTCCCTGTGCGGACACGTTAAGACACGTTGCAGCATGCTGCTGCATGTCGCCCGTAATAAATCCAATGACACTTTATAATTTCAGCGGCCAATGCATATTGCAACTTGTCAGCGATTTCGCTGTCATCCGTTTGCCTTGGGCGCTGTCAAAATGCCAACGGGCGACTCGTGAACCCCAGAAAAAGATTCACGAGAGTCTGTGAGAGATAGAGAGGGGAATATAGGGAGGAAGTGAGATGAGTTGAGGTGTCATTCGCATTTGCGGCGCGTTAATTACGTGTTATTTATAATTATGCGCTCTACACATGCGTTGACAACTGTTGTCAGCAATACTAACAACCAGGCGGATCGTATCGACTCTTTCGGATTTCCCTTTTTGCCCAGTATTCTCCCCTTGACCCCCTCCACTCAGGATTTCATATTCACATTTGTGATTATACATAATTTATTTTCCTGATTATGTCTTTTATTAATTTTGTTGTTGTTGCATATTTATTCGTGTGCTCGGTTGCGTGTATTTGATTTACTGCAAGGCATTTACATTTTCTGTAAGCGTAATCATCAAAATATTTTGTATGGATAAAGTTTGCAATGTTTATTATGAGTTAATTAACTTTCTAAACATTTTGTATACAATTTCCGCATACAACCTGCTCGCCAACACAGCTGTACAGTGGCAATTCCCTAATGGGGATAACAGAAGATAAATAATAGATACAGTTAATAGGATCATAATATGGAATTAATCCAGATATGCAGATATCAAGATTTACGCCAATTTAACCTCCGGTTTCTATTTTTCGACACACAACCTTGATAAGTATTCCTAGATGTGTTAGCTTAAGTCTATCGAAATATCGAGAATGTTATCGATTTTCGAGAATAACTTTCTGTTTAGTTGTTGAGCATTAAGCTTAAGTAAGGACAGGGTGCATGGTTCAATTACCAGAATTGTTGACTCATCGAACCACTTTCGAGTGTTTTACTGTAATTTCATTGGAGACTGAAAATTGGCTTAAATAAATAGACTTTGTTGTTGCACTTCCGTTTCATTTCTTCTTTGAAAGTCAACTCAGACAGATAGAGAGACAGCTACCAGTGTTTCAGGACCCTCCTCATTTTCCGTCTTAGGCCGGAAGGCAAACTGACAGTTTTGTGTTGCACAACTGTGTTTTTGTTTGTTTTTTAATTTGTAATTCAGATACAATTCTATAAGTATAAAAAAATAGTGACTGTCTATTCCCGAATGTGGAGTGAGTGTGTGTGAAAGAGAATGGGCGAGCGACTGAGTGACATGCCGACGCCCTTTACAACACTGCCAACTCTGTCTTTCAGTCAGTCTGTCCGCCTGTCAGTCTGACAGTCTTTCAGTTTGCCTGCCCTCGTCCATAACTTTGCATAATAAAATGCGAAAATATGCGAATAGAGCCAAATTCTCCGAGCTGCCAACATACAGACGGATACACATCATAGGGGGTTAGAATATAAAGAGATACAGCTCCGAGCACATACATTGCATTTTCTGTACACCCTGTACAAATGGAATGAGTAAGTGTGATATGTTAATGATGATAAAGTTATTTAAGCTTGAGCGAGATGATTTCACATAAAAGCTGGCTTTTTAAAGTTTACTACAGCGTATCTCCAAGTCGAGCATTCTCTTGTTTATAACTCTAACTAGTTTTTTGTTTGTGTACCGAACGCCCTTTGGTTGATTTTTTCCACTGCGATAAGCAAATTTCGCGAAAGTACGCCAAAATAACAGTCGGACGAGAAAAGCTGACAGACAGACAGGCAAAGAGACAGGTCGACAGTCCGACAGGCAGGCAGACAGCTGTATAAATGAATTGCAGAAGGTACACATTTTTCTGCTATAGTTGCACCTAATTTAAATAAGCAGGCAACAGCAAGGAAAATACGGGAAAACCTCTCCGCTTTGTGCAATGATCTTCAACACCTGATAAGCGATGCCAGCTGAGAAAATTGCAGCCAGGTCTGTATCGAAAGGGGAAGATGTAAGGGCGTGAGATGCTTGTCATCTTGTATTGTGCTGAGAAAAATTCATTTTTACTTTCTGCCGGCAGTTCCCCAGCTTTTTTAAAGGGTTAGAAAAGTATAGATCCTTTTGTATCTGAAAGTGTAAAGGTGAGATACATTTTTAGAGGGTTAAACTTAAAACTAGATATCAGCTGGCTTTACAGGTTTTCGTAATGATTCAGTCATCAAAAATTCTGATAGCTACATGAGATTGACTTGCTTTGAGCAGTTCTGCTAATTAGTTCTTTAAATAAATAGTGAATGATTTTGTTGAGATTTAGGTACACTTTGAAATCATTCGGCGAAAGTAAGATACATTGCTAGAATAATTTGAGAAATGTGTTAAAAATGAGGTAACTAGCTGTCCACTATTTTCAGGCAGGTAAGAGGTACGTAAAATATAAGCTACGTTGTTAAATGAATTTATAAAATTTAGCCAAACTGGTTTATTTTGGAACTAGATCATAATTGGTTGTAAAGGAAGTCCCCTAATCTTTAATCCGTTTAATCATTCGCGAATACTTTAAAAAATTTGATGTGCTCTTAACAGTTTGTTTTGGAATCATTGGCACTCCTTTTTATATAGTTCGTGAACTTGTAGTTTATAGTTTATGGTTTACGTGATTTAACTGTCAACGGTAGTCCCTGGGTTTGGTAAAGCAAATATTTTGTTTTGCCTGGCATTTGACATGACATTCATGTCATTTTGAAAAATAACAACTCTGACATACTATTTAATTTGTTTTATTTTTATTTACATTTTCATTTTAATTTTCATCTTGTTGTTTAGTTTTTGTTGCTTTGTGTTTCTTCAACCTTGGACACTTTGCCTTGAAGTGTCACTACCCAAGTGTGACTGGGTTCAAAGAGTGTCATCAGCGAAAAGAGAAAGATGGAATAGGCACAAAACCATGGGGGACACACAATTGGTTGCATTTACTGTATGTAAGAGCAGCAAAAGAGCAATCAAAAAGTGTCAGTTTGACACATGTCATTTTCTATTTAAATGAACTTGCTGTCAACTTGCTTGACGGTGCATATTTCATAGCTTCGAATTTGGTGGAAACTTGTAATGCATATGGATGGGATCCTCTCGAAACGGAAAATATCATTTGTATGGCATTTAGTTTATGAACTAAATGAGTGGGTTACATATTTAATATGTCCTCGGTTTGTGAATTTTATTTTGTCTTTGACTTGATAGTCAGAAAGTCAAAGATGACAGATATTCTATTAACACAAATAAATAATTTTATTCATCAACTGTTTTCATATCAATCTACAAATTAAATTGAGCATACTTTGATGTCGTTATTTAATAAGAAGCAATATTGTTTGTAATTTGAATTTCAATAGATCTAGATCTTTCAAATTCGCATGAACCTTATCGACAGTTCGTATCGAAATGAAACCGATAACATCGAAGGGGAAACCCCGACTTGGAAACGATTTGGAAATTCAACTCAAGCTCGCCTTCAAAATGAGGGAAGATCAGTAAATCTATTTCAGACATTTAATGCGTTTGTTATCCTTTCTGTATCTTGAGCCAGATTTACAGTCCCAATAAATTTATTTCAGACATTTAATTCGCTTGGTATCCTATCTTTATCAAAAATATCTGAAATGGAATTTTTTCGACATTACCTGAAAATGAACTAGTTGAAAGTGCGTTGGTCACTTTCACTTTTGAATAGAGTGTAAGTGTGTGTGAAGTGGGGCTCTATCTGGTTGCTTGCCACAGACGAAACTAATTCGAAACGCTTTCAAATGAATGCTTAAAAATTAATGGCCACCAATCAGATACACAAACACACAAACACGAGCGACACCGACCGAAAGATACAGATACTGAGATACTTACAAACGCCGTTCAAGTGGCGCCAATTAAAATGATTAACATCAATAGAATAGTGTCGCATTTAAAAGTGTCGCCTTGTCCGAATAATAAAAAATAACAAATTCGAAATGGAAAAAATACCAGGCAATCGACAGACACTCACGACGAATGATAAGACAAGCGGACAGCTCAGAAGTTGTTTCAGCGCATAATTGATGTGATTGAGATTGATTGTTTATTTGTTTTTTGGCCTGCTTTGATTGAAAGCTAAAACCGAACCCCAAGCCCAAAAAGAGAAGTCGTCTCCCGGCGCCAGACAGACATTTAGGCCCATTGGCATTGGAGCGTGGAGTGTCTTGTATGTCCGCTTGTCTGTGCCGAGTGTTGACCGCTTTTTGGCTTATCAATATTACATTTCTGTTTCTTTTTATTAGTCGCTTTGTTCAGACAAAAGCCCAAAGACCCACGCATAACCACATAAATATATAAATACATAAACACATAAATACTGACAGCTTTCCGCTTCAAACATGTCCATCGTCCATATGGCCTGAGGGCTTTGTGGGGGCTTCTTCTGAATGTATACATATTTTTAATCTTTGGTGGGGGCTTCAAAAGCAATTTGTGCGTGTTTAGTGTCAAATGTTGTGTTGAGCTTTGAAAGCCAGTTTTGTACTTTTGTGCTCCGGCTGAAGCTTAATATTTATATCATTTTATGGCAATCACTCATACGACCCGCTGCACTGGCGACTTAATGATTGATACCATTTGAAAATCATTTAATTTGCCGCAGATTACAACACATTAGAGAGCCAACGGAAATGGTCAGCAAATTCCACATAAGACCCTAGCGCATTTATACAATTTCAGCCCTGGCTTTAAAACTCATTTTCATCGAGAGACCCCGAAATGAAACCCATGCATAACAGAAAGCTTAACGTATCACGTTGATTAGCTTGCAGTGTGCACTTATTTACTTGAATTTTCTGAATCATCAGAATATAGCTGTATAAGAAAGAGTCATATGTTCTTGATTTCGTTCAATTCCATCTTTCAGTAATATCAGGAATCAATGACTTGTTTAATAAAACTATTTCTGAACTAAACAACACTGAATTTATCTCAGCTTTTTCTTAACTTTTAATAAAAATCTTAAAACCTAACATAAGTAGTTCAGTAAAACTTATTTTAAATAAAGTTGCCGAAATTTAGTTAAGAGTTTGCTGAATTAGTGTAAATTGTGTAGTGTTTGATTGTTCTGCTGTGGTAATAATTTTCACAATTTTTAATTATATTTATTAAGCTGATACGTTGGATTAAACTGCTTTAACAACTGCATTGTTGCTAAATACATAAATAATACTCAGATAGTAGGGGTCTCCAGTTGACGTGGTCTTCCTCTCAGGCCGCAAAACTGACAGTTATCAGCGGTCACATTAATATGATTATTTCTATATTAATTTATTGGTTAATTTGTTGCCGCATTTTACGATTATTGGCTTTGCAGTTCCCCTTCTCCCCATCAACCCATTCAGTTTGATTACCGCGGCCCATAACTTGTGAGAGTTGTTGTTGTTGTTTGCGGTGTTGTTTTTTTTTATTTATATTTTTCTCTCGTAATACCCGAGTCTAAAAACGGGTTATTATTTTGCATTTAAGAAGCAGTTTCAATTCATTACCATAGTTAGTGCCTCGCGTGCATTTAAATGAATTCATTGAGTTTCGCTCATTCAATTTGTACGTACGTAAGCTTTTACCATGAAAATGGAATGGGTTATGGAATGGGTTTTACTTAGGCGTCAATGGCACGATTGACGGCCCCACAATTTTATTGATAAATGCTTTTTGATTGCAGTCTTAGAAGAAGAGTAAGCTGAATAACAATAACAAATAATACAAAAAACAAAGCCACACAACAATCGTCAAAAAACAATGAAAGATGGTCACTGCTTTTTTCCCCTTCTTTTATTTTCGTTTTGCGTTTTGGTGTTCCTTTTTTTTGTTGAGTCGCTCGGCATTTTATTTATAGTTGCTTATTAACGAAATTGATCGTTAAAAAATTATGAGTGCCATAAAAATGCTACAAAACTTGAGTATTTCTTAATGAAAGCCCCACTAAATATTGCTTATATGGCATTTATTTTTGGTAACGCTCTTAATCGATTTCTTATCTTAACAACTTGGAACGCTATAGTCGAGAGTGCATTTGAAATAGATAAAATGCATCAATACATGTGTACCATATTTCATGATTCTTTAAATAATTATGAGTTTTATTTATTCGATTTGTGAGAAAATTTGCGTTACATAGCTTTTAAAATCTTGATGATCATTTAATTAATATAATTTTATTTATATTATTTAGCTTATTATTATTATTTCTAGGAATTGTTTATTCTTAGCACTTTCTAACAAATTTTTACCATAATTTATATCTCTTAGTTTTTGAGATCGGATGGGAACTATGACGAGAAGTATTTATTTCAAAAACTTAAATAATATCTGAGATCCGAGAAGTTTTTTTTATAACTGTGAGGAGTTCCACAGAAATGCAAAACACCCGAAACTCAAACAAAAAAAAAACATGCTGGTTTTCGGTGACACCAAAGTAAAAAATATTTTTAATAGACTTTCTTAGAATTCATTAAAGAAAATTTAAAAAAAACCTTTTTTTAACTATTAAAACGGCATAATGTATATTTTAAACCTATTTATTTATTGAAAAAATATACCACTAAATAGTAGTTCATCTTATATCTAAATGCAACTAATGGCAGCCGTCCTTGTGACTCCGAAATGTGTCCAAAAATGAAGTCTCTTAAAGTTTGTGCTACGTAGGGTTTGGTTTTGAACCAGCTCGAAGCCAAAATCTCCTGAGATTTCTGTGGCACCCAGGTATGTACATATACATATACACTACTGGTCAAAATAATAAGTACACGCTGACGGTCTCTCTTTTACGTCTCATCAAATTTTATTAATAAACATAAAAGAAAAATTCAATTTACTTTTAGTTTTCTAAACTTTAGTAGTTAATAAAAATAATAAATATAAGCCTTTTTCAGTTTAAATATTAAGCTTGGGATCGATTAAATCTAAATAGCATAAAAAAGTGGTGGCCAAAATAATAAGTACGGCAATTCTACAAAGCCAAACACTTTAAGCGTATACAAATTTCTTCACTATTTTTTTTTTATTATAAGTAATCCTACATTAGTATCCGGTATATACACCATTATTTTGTATGACTTGAGCCATACTTTTTGGCACACTAGCAATAAGTTTGCGGCAAGTCCGCACTGTAATTTTATACCATGTCTTTTGCACAAATTCCCACAATTCTTCAAGCATTTCGAAAAGTATTCGTACCTATTCGACTTTTCAAGTCTCTCCAAAGGTCTTCAATCGGATTCATGTCAGAAGAGATCTAATCCTTTAAAAATGCTGAATATCACCTGTGTACTTATTATTTTGACCAGACTAAAAATGGCCATCCAGCACAAATTTAAGCTCTGAATCAAATAAAGGGTGTTCTCCGCTTTCATTTTTGATGAAAATGTTTTACAGCACTGTAACCTCTCAAAGTATAAACAATAGGCAGGTATGCATTCAAAAATTATCGAGATACTTAATGACAAGCAATCACGTTACTTATGTACTTATTATTTTGACCAGTAAGGTACATATACTTATGTATAAGAGTATCATTATTGTACTGATATATCACATATCATGGTTAAGTATTTGAAAAGTTTATCCATCTTTAGTTTACCTATTTATAAAGCATGTTTAGCTTGTAGTATTGTATTTCATATTTTGCAAGCCAATTATAGTGTGTACATATCGTTATTTCTTTTCTTAAGATTTTCTTTAGCACAAGCATATTGACATACAGACAAATACACACATTTAGGACGTTCCGAGAATTAATTAACACTTTAGGCCAAAACTATTATTTGTATGCACGAAAAATTAACATGACAGCTCTAGACATGGCAATTTATCACTAACATGCTGGGGCAATTCATTGTTGTTGTTGTTAGTCTCTGCTGTTGATGACACTTTAATTAGAGCCACACGCAAACACAAAGACAGACACACAGACTGTGAACTACCAAAACAACAACAACTCAACTGAACTTAACTACTACTAAAAAGAAGGGGCGAAAAGTGAACTAAAATGAACTGAACGAATCTTAGCTGAACTACTAAAACGAACTGAACTAAGTGCGCTCTCTCGCTCTATCACGCTCTCTTTCTGTGTCGAAGCGAGAGCGCCGTTATGTCAAGCGCACACTTTAACCGCCAGTGTTGCCATCTGAGCGGAGAGTGGAGAGTTGACTGTTAACTGCTGACGGTTGACGGTTGTCTGTTGACTGCCTGCTCAAACGGTTTTACATGGAGAGCTTTGACTTTGACTGCAGCAGCAGCAGCAGCGTGTGGTTAACTGAAATGAATGTCTGACTGACTGACTGCATAAATGGTTGCTTGACTGACACATTTAATTATATTAATGATGTTTGCGGTCAGCTGACATTTGCACTTTATTTACTTTTTTACAAGCCGCTTTCGGGCTCTCAAGTTTAGCACCGTCCGCCCGTCAGCTCGTCTCTCAGTCTGTCGTCTGTCATTTTAGCCTGACTGCTGACTGAACAGAACTGACTTTCACATTAGCTGGTTAACTCTCCGGGGCTTTTTTGAGTTATTACCCAACACGGCGCATATTAGTTTCCATTTTGTGGCAGTTTCCTTTTGCACACACACTCTACTCTGTTCACTTAAGAGCTTCATCATTTTTCACATGTGACAGCAAATTATCAACAGTAATTTTGTGGCAAGTCAGCCATAATTTTTGCCAGTTTCTTATTGTCTTGTCCCGGGCGCCACAAAAACAAATGATGACACTGACAGCTGTCAAGCTTAGTTTATTTGATTTTATTATAATTAATAGCGAGCAGCCGTCATTAATCATTGAATAATTTATAGATATTCGCCAGGTTGTATTTACATATGTCTCGACGTAAATATTCCTACACAGTAAAAGGGTTACTCAGTCAGTTGTTTTAATAAATTTACTTAAGTTGACAGCGTTATAAATTTTAAATCGTGAATAATTAATATTGAAAATGGACAAGTTGATTCACTGCACTGTACACAATTGTGAAAGTAATTGATCTAGTTCAACGAATGAATCAATGGCTCATTTGAATGATCATTTAAAAAGATATATATACATATATATGTACATAGTTACTTAAAAATCGTATGAATGCATTTAAACAGCAGTCAAATGTTCATTTGTAATGAATGCACACATATATTGCACTTTAAAAGAATCTGTTTCCGTTCCTTATGCGAATATTTACTCACAAATTAAAATGAAAATTTATTGCCCCTTAAGGCATTCGGGAAGCAGAGAAAACAACCGCAGCAGTAAAGACTTTGACTCTGATTAACTGCCATAGCTTCTCACTGCTCTCTCTCTCTCTTTCTCTCTCAATGTCTAAATGTGTTGCAATTGTGAAAATGCATTTGTTTTCTGTCATTATAAATTCAAATTTGGTGCGCCATAAATTTTTATACAATTGCCAGAGTTGCCGCCTCACTGCAGACTTAACTCAATTTGACTCAACTCAAGAGACTCGTAAGTATTTACATACATAGAAACATAAATAAGTTTTATGTGCAAATAAAGAATTGCGAACTTTTCTTATTTATCTTATTTGATGTTTGTTGTTTTTTTCTCACCACTTGATACTTGCCACTTGCCTCAACCAGATTGCCAATTCGCCGTAAAAATAGCTGAAAGTAGCAGTCAAGTATGTGGGGGAGTCGAGAGTCGCATTATAAATTCGATTGTGTCGAGTGCAGTAATTGCTTTTCTGTCGACATTTGTATTATTTATGAAATATCATACTCGCACACGATAATAAATAATGCCAGCCAGATACCTGGACAATATACTGCTAAGCTACCCAACCATATCAGTTCGATTGTGATATATTACACTCCAGATAAACAAGACAAACAAGCACTAAGTCTTACCTCAATCCGATATGAATTGTGACTTAACTAATTGCTAAACAGAGTTCAACACGAATAATCTAAATTATAATTTAATGGTAAAGAAAATTGCTCGAATCGATCCAGCTTTTCTAAGTAGAAATCAATTATTGTTACACATCGATTAATTGTTATCGATTCAGTTAACAAAAGTGCATACAATTATACATACTAAATATAAAACTTCTTACGCATAATATTAAAAATTCATGTTAGAATTTGTATTTAAGGAAGAAAATAAGTTTTAAAAAATAGTTCAAGTATACTAGAAACATATATTGCTGATATTACTTGTTAAAGATACTTTAATTTTCCTAAAAATTAGTTTCACTTTTAATAGATGGATATTGAACAAGTATACTAAGATAATTAAGATGTGCTAGATTTTCTTGGTTGGAGAGGCTTCAGTTTTCAAAGATGCAATTATATATATATATATCATTTGGACTTTATAACTTTAAAGCTAGACAGTGAATTTTAATATATTTTTTTGTTTTGAAGCTCTACGATTTTCCGAAAGCTATCTTAATAACTTTTTTAACTTTGTTGCTGAATAAGCTATGTTTCAGTTTTTAAATAATTCTGGAAAATTTGATGTGACTGGGACCTTAGTTAAGCTTATCATCTATCATCAGAAAAATGTCCACTACGTAAAAATTTAGATTTGTAAATAAAGACCACAATTAAGCTTTCCAGTTAGAGCTACTTTTGTCATAGACCTTTAATTTATTTGGATGTATGACTTAATTTTCTGAAAACTTACCGCTGTTGGGGCGGCGGCAGCTGTCATATAATCCGGCCTCAGGTAGTGATGATTGCCGGATTGCAGCATTTTATTATAATTTGTTAAATCCACTTTGACGGCTGGTTCTTTGGTTGAGGAGGTGTTTGAGTTGTAAGCTGCAAATAAGCGCCGAGTCTAGTTGAAGTGGAAACCAGACCAGAGAGTTGGCCAATTAGCTGTGGTGTGTGGTGTGTGGTGTGTGCCGTGGCCGTGGCGTGCTGCCAACTCGTGTGAAAAGCGGCGCCTGCGCCTCGAAGGTAGCCCTGATTAAGCAGTTGAATTTTCGAGTTTGCAGTTGTTGTTGTTTTTGTTTATTGTTTTTATTGTTGATTGTTTGATTGTAATTTATATCATTAATAATTCAATGGGGTTTATGCGTCGAATTGTGACTTTCACGCCAGCGGCATATTAATTTTTATTTGCTGCCTTTGCTGTTGCTGCTGTTGGTATCTTAATTGTGTAATAAATTCATTAAATATTTTAATTGCAGCTGCTTAACATTTATTATATGTGGTTGGTTATAATTGTTGTTGGTTTTGTTGTTGTGCACGTTATAATCTCATTTTGCGTTACGCGCCAAAAAGTTGCAAAATGCAATATGAATTAAACAAAATATGTATGTATATGAATAAGAATACAACAATTAAGGATTTTCAGCTACTAAATTACTTCCTTTCTTTGGCTGTGCCTAATATTTATTTCTTATTATAATTATTTCTTTCTTATTTTGGTTTTTGGTTTTGTTTGTTAATTATTTTGCGGTTTCGCCTGAATGCCTCGTTTAGGGCGCGTTTATGACGAGGCACGAACGTGTGATTTTGACATACAGTATGACAGACAGAGCGGGGGGTGGCGTTGAAGGTGCAGGGGGAACAGCGAACTCTGAATTTATGTGTATGAGGTTCTCCTTTAGATTTATAATATTTGTAAAATATTTATTTATATATTCAGTCTAAGAATAAAGCACCTTTGAAAACATCACTCGGCATAAAATTCATTAAAAAATATTTCTACTTATTTCGAACTTTACACGCACACACAGACTGACTATATTTGCATATGGTATGTGTGTTTGTACGTACATGTACATATATATGTATTTGTATGTAATTTCTTACGTATTTCTTGGACACGCGGCACACGTTAAACAATTTCACACACTTCGTTCACAGTCCGTTCGCAGCGCACGTACGTACTTTAACGTGAAATAACAGAATTCGACTAAAAATCTATAAACAACATTCACGCTCATTCATGTTTTCGCTCCGCTTTTGCATTTGTAGTGGTTTGGCTGAGTCTCGTAGTTGCCGAGAGACCAGTTCAGTTTCAAATGTGTGTATGTGTGTTCTCTTTTGTTGTGCTCGTCGTTTTCATTTTCAACAAGTGTGCTTTTGTTGTTGCTTGCGAGCGACTATAAATGGCATGCGCATTGGAGAGCGCGAGCGTAAAATAGTGAGCGAGAGTGAGCGCAAGTTTCTTGTAGTGCTGCCCGCTCTTTTCAGAGAGCGCATGCTTGCTGCTGAGACACATCAAAATAGTAGTATCAAATGAATTTAGTAGTATATAAATAAGTAGCAGACAACGCAAACTCAAATAGTAGTTCTACCAGGCAATAAGTTGCGCTGAAAGAAATTTATGTAATTACAGACAAGCTTGTTAGTTGCAACCACTATAATCTCTTTTTTATTTCTGACTGATTTAGTGTAAAAAAGTAAATAAATGCATGCCATACTTATTTATGGCCAAACACACTATTCACACCAACACAGATATATTGACTTTTGGAAACACGCCACTCATTGGATGATCGACGCTTTTGTGTAGCCATTTTGGGATTTTTTCACGCTCACTTTTCTGCTGTTGCCGCTGTTGTTGTTTCTCTTGTTGCTGCGGTTGTGGTTTCGGTTGTGTTGGGAAATATTGAGAGCACAACGGCGTCGGCCATAATTGTTTACAAGTTGTGGTGAGCAGGTGGGAGGTGGTGAAAATATGTGCTAGAGTAATGTGGTCAGCTTTAACATTACTTAGCTGCCACGCAGAGCGAGAGAGACAACGAGCGAGAGAGATAGAGAGTCATGTTGAGAGTCAAATAAATGGACAGTACTTAGAAGTTGGAGATTGCTGTAAACAAAAACAGCTGGTTTGTAACCTCTGTTAAGAAGGACTACTCAAACTGTATAATTTTTCAGTTTTTTCTGCTAAATATGTCGAAATGCTTTTGTAGCTTGCTTTATTTTTCGTAATTTGTGTAAGAAAATATGGACAAAATATGCTTAAATGTTAATTTAAATTTGTGTCATTTACTTTCACTTATTTAAAAATTTGACAACTTCATTTCCGCAAAACATTAAATTATTTAGTTTTATGTTGCAAGTTATTTGCTTCCAAATCAAAGCTTTCTATTCATCCCAAAATCCGATTTACATAATATTATTGTCTTTTGACATTAAAGCATCTCAATCATCTCCAAAACAGTTTATTACATTTTCTTTGTTTTAATTAATGTCTAAAACAGATGCAAAATTAGAGTACAATACATATGCTAATGCATGTATCGTAAACCGAACACCTACCAGACAAATCTAACCCAAAGTCAATATATAAATTCCGAGCTGGACCTCTTAAAAATTTCATAAAGGTGTTTATCATTTGTTGTTAAAGCGAATCATTTACATATTCAAGTTATGCGATTGCTATATTTATTTACTCGTATTGGTCCATAAAATTTCCCATTGGTTTATTATTTTGATCCGCTTTTATAAAGCTTAATTGACTTAATTAGGCTAAAATTAAAAATTTTTGTATACAACATTGAAAGGAAACAATTATCCTTGTACTTTTTCCTACAAGGCATAAACTGCTTATTGAGTCTTACATTTCTTCAGTCATATTTTTCCGATTTACAAATTGAATGTCACGCATTTAATATACATACATAGACTAAATAATTTTCGGTTTAATAAATTCATAATAGGTTAAAGTTAAATTTACGCACAACAACACAGACAATTGAGCTTTCAATTAAGTACCACTCATTTTTTTATATGTGTTTGAGTTTGTGTGTTTGTTAACCACAAAATTAAGTGGCTAACTGAATTTGCGGCCCCACACATAAACCAAATGGGAAAAAAAAGTTTTTGCCGTTGTCCTTTTTGCCAGGCTGAAAAATCCCAAAAGACAAATAAGGGACTGGGCTCGGAAAAACAGTACGGTTTGTGTTTTTGTTAGCATTTTAGCAGTTCATTTATGCGGGTTTGACAACAACAACAGAACGAGCTACACACGCACAACCAACACACAGAAGCACATACACCCGAACACTCATCGTCCATAAATGACCGGAAAAGACAGTTTAGGACCAACACAAAATGAACATTTGAGTGGATCTATTGTGCTTTTTCTGGTTCTGTTTGTAGGGAACTTAAATCCAATGAAATTAATTGTGTTAATTGTTGGTTGAGGATTTCATTTAATGCATTGATTTCCGTACTGATTATAATGTTTTATTGTTAGAGCTTGGAAGTGATGTATTAATTACAAATTTTAGTTATTTTGCCCCTTTCTGCAGGTGATATTAGGATTGAAAATATTACTATTATTAACAAGTGAAAATGGGTCAAAATATCTCGATCACAGGATATTTTCACCTTAATTAAACCGCAAACATAAGCAAACCAACAGTGTGCAAAATACGAGCGCTAGAGTTAACATTATCAAAAAGGCCACATTATGTGTGACTCGAAAATAAATGTTCTTAAGTTTTGTTCGAAGTTACATGTCGTGGTCTTCTGAGTGGCAAATCTGTATCTTTTCAAGTGAAAGGAATTTAATCTAATTGCTATAATTATTATTTTCATAATATCTGTAACAAGGCGATTCCTTGGGATCGCCTGACAGCCATATAATACTTAGTATGACACCTGCGACTAACAATACGTTTTATCACGAATGAGTGCGAAGAATTACAAAAAAGTTTTAGATCACGATAATCTTTCAGTTCACTAGGATCACACTGTTAAATTGATTTCGGAGCAAGATGTTAATGCCGTCGAGTGGCAAGCCTTCTACCCTTATCCAGGAATAATTGGGAACATCTGGGAATAGTTCAAAATTAAAGTTTACGAGTCCAGAAAGCAATAGTTTTTTTAGGCCATCAAACTGGATTGGTTCATTATTTTATAAAAACTACAATAAATATCTTTACTATGCAAATTCCAATTGAAGTGGTCACTAAAAAAAGGACCAAGCATATTCACTTTACTCCAATTTATTTCAAATATAAACTATATATAATTCTATTTAATATTTCAAACGTTAAGTATTAAATATAACTTTCATTATTCTGAAGACCACATTTTCGTTTCGTTATTTTCGTATAATTTTCGATAATTATTTTTAAGATAAGGTCTTAAACTATAGAGAATCTATTGATTAAAGGGAATTGACAAAAATCGAATAGAAAAAATTTTAAAGCTTTATATAAAATTAAGCGTTAACTGTGAGTGTAAAGGGGAACTGAAATACTTGCAATCTAATATTTGATATTCTCTTTAAAATTAAATTTACACACTTTGACGAACACGAAGTTCATATATATTATTTATATATATAATTTTTTTAAAATATTTTTTTAAGCTTTTTTGACTTTCTTTTACTCTTTCTTGGGAATTGCTTGCAGTGTTCCTTCACACATGGTCTCTTAATCGCCGCACTACTCGCAACTCGACTGCAGTTAAACTGCCAAGTGCTTTTAGCTTTTTTATATGCCACCTTCTAACCTTCCCCCCTACATCCACTCACCGCCCATCTTCTATCCACCCTTAACCTAGCAGTAGTCCGTGTTTGTTTGCCCACTTTCATGTTGTATGAATTATATGTGCTGCACACTTTTTAACCCTTGGCATATTTTACAAGCTGCTTTACTTCCACGTACTCTCTAATAAACATACAAACGCACTTATTGTTAGTATGTGTGTGCACATCTGTCTGTGTGTAGGTGTGGGTGTGTGGTGTACTTTTGTGTGTATATTTTTTCAGCTCACATGTCGTCGACTCAAGTGCGCTGGCGAGTTCATAAATTTGCCCACTGGGGCGTATGAGTAATGTGCAAGGAGTGTAACTTTGAGGCGACTATGTGTGCTTCTGTGTGTGCACGTGTGAATGTGTGTGTTTTCTGAGTGATCAAAATGGAAAAAAAGGAGCAAAATGAGAAAGGCCATAGGCCAGCAGGCAACATATGTTAGCATCAATTTCATATATTTTTTTAATATATTTTATTCTGTTCTTGGGGTTTTAAAGTCTCTTGAAGCATGTGAAAAGGTTTTGCTTTTGTTTACTCAAGCAGAACATAACACATTAGCATAACCCCTGGCTAAATGTCCTTTTGTTGTTAAGTCGTCGTTTACACAGTATACAGTACTATACACAACTATTGCTAGGACTATCGTTTAGTAAGGAAATGGGAAAAATACGTCTTAACAAAGGCAAAGTTTGACATATTGATGTTGTATGTACGTATATACATATATGAATAGATAATCGAAAAAATCATAACGGAAAATTAGTAGAGAAGTCTTCATAACTCATATTATATATAAATAGAAGAAAGCGAGAAAGTGTGAAGAGTAACTAGCAGATAAACTTTTTATCATACGAATTGAGATTCACACTCTGTTTAATAATTTTATGCAAGATTTATTGATATATTTATACATATACATATATATATGATTTTCACTTCCCGTCTGCTCTAAGATAATAACAATAGATAAAACCTCTTTCGATAATGGGAAAAAGTTTTTGAATAAAAAATCCTTTTGCAGAGCCCGTGAATTTACAGCATCCTCTTGTCGAGTAATCACAATCTCATAATTGTATGGCAGTTGGGAAACCGTTCCCGTACCGTTCTCTTGACAATGCCATTAACATAATGTAGATGATTTTATTCAGAGACAAAGAGCTAAAGAGAGAGACAGAGAGAGTCATTTAGCTGGTTAGTTAGTTGCTCATATCCGGTCAACTGTTGACGTTTATCATAATTGCAGTTCATTTGCATGCGGCAAGCAACGCGCAGCGGGCAAATGACAGCAAAGCAAAGAAAATAGATGTCAGGAAAAAATAAAAAAACATAAAGACATAGGAAAAATCAGCTCACTTTTCATTTTATGGTATGCCCCTCGCCTTGCAGGTTTTGCTGCTGTTGCTGTCACCGCCTCTCAAGCGGCAACAGCAACTGTCGCCGTTGCAGTCACTTCATGTCGCAACGCATTAGAATATGTTTCTGATGCCCCCTGACCCACACTCCCTTCTCTCTACAGTTGCAGTTGAATATGCAACATGCAGGCTCGCGCGAATTTTTATCTTATGACAGCTGCTGCTACTGTTGTTGTTGCTGTTGTTGTTGCTGTTGTTTTTGCTGTTGCTGTTGCAACTACTGCTGCTGTTGCTCGTTGAAAAATATGCTGCTGTCGTTGTTTTTGCTGCTGTTGCTGTCACACTCACATGTTCGTTACGTGTTCTGCTCTGTCACTCTACGCACATGCTGTAAGGCATATGAGTCACATAAGTATGGGTATGAGTATGAGTACTCGCTACTCGCATTTGTATTCGTATTCACCATTCGCAACTCGTACTCGCATTCACATTCAGTTTCTCGCAGCGGCGCCCCAAACAAATGTCAGCTGTAAAAATCATAAATTTAATGCAAAATGCAAAAATGTTGCGCTTCGTTGCGCTTTTACTCTTGACAGGTGACCCTCCTCATCCATTGCAAGTCCCATTCTTATCCTGTTGTAGTTGAGCTTCAAGCGTAAAGCTCTAGCTGCAAATATGATATATGCATTGGCTAAACTTCTGACATTCGCAGCGAAGACTTGGATGCTCTACGATGTTTATTAATAGAAAATATACAGGGGAAGAAAAAAATACTTACTTACTTTATTTAAGCAGCATTCGTAAATAGTGTGAGTTGTGTTGAAATGTATATATTTTTTATGATTAAAAGGAATTGAATGAATCTAGTTAAAAGGAAATTATTGTATTTAAAATCTATTTAAATCTCAAAAAAATTATTTAAGGAAGTATATTATTTTTATTTTTGATTTTAGTTGATTATTAATTTATTTTTACTTTTGGCTCTTATCAATCTCCTGTTGCTGGTAAAAGTAATTAAATGTTGACGATTTCAGAAGACGAAATTGATTTCATTTAATAAATACAACTAGAAGAAACAGATAGCTGCTACAAAGAGAGAAAAAGCCTTGCTAAAATAAGTCCAAATGACCTCGATTTAAGTATTTCGGATTCTTTAAATCCGTTTTTGATTTAAATACAAATTTCTGTTAATGAGTATACAAATTTTTAAGTCAAGTACAAAGTATCTTGAATGAATTAAAACCAGGGAATGAAACCTGAACCGGAACCGTTAACCAAAATTAACCGTTTCAAATGAAATACCGTAACCGTAACCGGAACCGAAATAAATTATTTTTCAAGAACCGAAAACCGAAACGTTCGTAACGGTTTCGGTACATTTAAAAAAATTTGATTGTTATTTTTCGTACGAACATGGTTTTGCACTATAAAAAAATGTCTCGAATTATATGTCAGACTTAACATGCTAAAATGCATGCATTTGTACGTTTATACATACACAAATATTTGTTGATAAAATTCGATTTTCTTTACTTTTACGTTTTTTTAAAAATTACTTTACTGTACCGGTATGGACCGATACGAGAACCGGAACCGAAAGGACAACACCGAAATAGAACCTTTTACCGAAATACTCGTTTCGGTACGTACCGGAACCGGAACCGTAACCGAAATTCGTTTCGGTTTCATTCCTGGTTAAAACAAATTGATATAAGCGAAAAATCCAATAAAATATTTTATAAAATATTTATTGGCTAAGAATATGCTAGATTTATGGCTGTTTATAATTTTATAAGCTATTCAATTTTGAATATGTTAGATCTAGACTGAAATAAGCTAATCTGGCAACACTGATACATTAAAATAAATTTGGCGCGTGTCTATTTATGTAAGTATGTGTGCACTTATTTTATTTATTAATTTTATTATTATTTTTCATTAAATTTTTTTTTAATTTTATTATTTTTTTATTCTATTATTTTTTCTTTTGCTTTTATATCCTTTTTCTTCTCTGTACATACTTTTTCTATCCTGTACATAGTATTATTTATGTCTTTATAAGTGTACATATACAATCTGCACGGATAGCAGAAATTAAAATTTTTGGGAACTTTGGGGTTGCTTATTGCAGCTCAAGTCGACTCGTAGGTACCCAAAAGTTTTTTTTGGATTAAGTGACCCCATTACAATTGTGGTGGCCTCCCCGTGGTGTTCCCTGGGTACCGATAGTATTTTCTTATCGGAAGCTAACTCGAGCAGCGACAAATCTATGTAGCTTTAAGTAAAGTATTTATGAGTATTATAACTAGGAAAAATCTTTTAACTTTAAGTCTATTTGGTTTTGAATACTTTTTGCTTTTTCCATAAGTACAGGGTCTCCTAATGTCGAGCTTGCTCCACTGTAGCTTAATGCATTTTTATACCCTTGCAGAGGGTATTATATTTTTGTCACGAAATGTGTAACGCATTGAAGGAGGCGTGTCAGACCCCATAAAGTATATATATTCTTGATCAGGGCGACGAGCTGAGTCGATATAGCCATGTCCGTCTGTCTGTCCGTCTGTCCGTCTGTCTGTCCGTGTGTCCGTCTGTTTCTATGCAAACTAGTCTCTCAGTTTTGAAGCTATCTTAATGAAACTTGGTACAGGTCCGTCTTTTTACTGCACGCAGTACATATGTCGAAACCGGCCAGATCGGATAACTATATCATATAGCTGCCATAGGAACGATCGGTTGGAAATAAACATTTAGTACGAAAAACTTTTTTGTTTCTCAAGATATCGCAACCAAATATACACATTGTGTGTTTGATTAAGTTTTAAACAGGCTGACCAAATTTGGTGTAAATCGGATAACTATATCATATAGCTGTCATAGGAACGATCGGTTGGAAATAAACATTTAGTATGAAAAACTTTTTTATTTCTTAAGATATCGCAACCAAATATACACATTGTGTGTTTGATTAGGTTTTAAACAGGCTGACTAAATTTGGTGTAAATCGGATAACTATATCATATAGCTGCCATAGGAACGATCGGTTCGAAAACAACATTAAGTATGAAAAACTTTTTTGTTTCTCAAGATATCTCAACCAAATATACACATTGTATGTTTGAATAAGTTTTAAACAGGCTGACCAAATTTGGTGTAAATCGGACTACTATATCATATAGCTGCCATAGGAACGATCGGTTAAAAATCAACATTTAACAAATTTTGTAAAAAATCTGTCGGCTTACACAGGGCACTGCAAGGGTATCCAAACTTTGGCGCGCCAAAGTTAGCTTGCGCTATATTTCTACTTGCTTTTCTCTTTTCTTTTCTTTTCTTTTCTTTTCTTTTCATTTATTTTTTCTGTCAGTCAGTCTGCACTAGCAGTTTAATAAGCAATACAAAACTAAGACTATGTACATATTATATATTGAACAGGATAATTTCTGCAGTCAGTCTGCAGTGCAGACTCTGCACTTACTTACTGTACTTACTAACTCAAAGGCTTTTACACCCACGCTTTTGATTTCGATAGTTTGGGCAGAGTGAGGTGTTGGATCAAACCAAAAATAATTATTTAAAGAACATCATGTTCTTGCATTTTAAGTTCACAAGAACTTAAATCGTGTACAAACAAATTTATATCAATACATAAAATACTTATTTCAAGCATTTTCGTTACTCGCATTTTAACTACACAAGATCTTAGTTCGTGTTCAAGAAAACTTGAACGAAGGTCAGTACTCAGTACTCTCAGTACTTGATTCATGTTTAAATTGTACTTAACTCAAAAACAAACGTACTTCAAAAATTATGATTTAAATAAAATCGTCATTCTAGACTGTAGCCATTCCGTATTAAGTGAGATATCATGTTTGAATTGTTGGGTTTTTAGTACGAAATATTTGATTTTTTAGCTCTGTGTATGTATACCAAATACATAATTTATGTGTTTGGTTGATATAATTAATATACAAGTCGAGTAGTTTCCTAATAATGGTTTCTTTCGGCTTCAATAAAGAGCTCTGTTATTATCATATAGTCAAAATGAAGAGGCTGATCTAAATGCATATATTCCGAAGAAGACAAGAAGAAGATAAAGAAAAAAATCTACTTTTGGCATTTTTAACAAAAAAGTAGTTAACAGCATTAGTTTAAACTTTAAACTGAAGTCATAACATAAACATAAACACAACATAAATTCCAATCAATGCGAAACTAATGTGCTAATGACAACCCCAAAAGAGTTGCCAAGCTCAATAAATTGTGTTGTCCCCACAGACAGACAGTTAGACAGAGATAGAGAGAAACAATCCCATTCAAGTGCCGATTCGAATTAGAGACTGAAAAGAGACAATCTGTAAATGATGTCACGCTGTCTTAGCTCTCGTTAATGTGGGCGCCTTATTATAATTATTGTTAATAATATTTGTTGCTATTCTTGTTGTTGTTGTCAGAGACTAAAAGCATTTTTCCATCACAAAACGCTATTTGTTGCTGCCTTTTGAAAAATTGTTTACATTTCGCCTTGGGCTTTCATTAAAGCCACACATAAATATATGTATATCACAAATGACAAAAAGGCAGACAGACATACAGACAGATTCAGAGACAGATTTTATATTAATTGCAAAATCATGCAAATCAGCTAACAAATTATATATGAAAACGAACAGAAACCGAGATGGAAATTAATTGCCAATATCAACGCATTTTAACACAAAATGTGTGTTAGATACGACAACAACAACATTAAAGTAGCTGCAAAAGTTTATAAATGTTGCTGTTGCTTTTTTCTTTCAAATTTGTTATTAATTAATAATCATTTATTAACCCAGCACACAGACTCGACTCGGAAGAAATCGCTTCGCATAGATCGACTGCGACCTGAGATTCCGACTGCGGCTGCTTTGTTGCTCCGTTAAATTTATAACTTATCAATATGCAACAATTTTTTATGTCATTTGTTTGTATTGCCAATCGAGAGACAATGGAAATCATAAGAAAATTAATGAGCGTATTTAGTGTTCAATGCGAGACAGATTGCATATATATTAGCTTTCAATAGAATACAAATAAAAAAACAAAAATAATACAGCTCTTTAATGTTAAGTCTGCCGAATAATAACCTAAGAGATCATTCAACAAAAGGATGATTCAGAAATATATATTCAGTTGCTTTGAGAAAAGCTTGTGCACTGTTATTACTCGTAAGGCCTTCCTTAAAATTATTCATTTTCCTTATAAATAATAACCCCATTGAACAGAATGTGTTTAATTACATAGTAACTTAAGTAAAACATTAATTAATAGCTATTCTCAATGCTTGGACTATAATGGGAATTTGTTGATAATATATTCGATTGCGTTATTAAGCTATTTACCCTCTAAAAGCTAACTAACATAAGTATCTTATAAAATGTTAAGTGCGACATAAATTTTTAGACCCAGTACTTTAAAAAAGTACAAATGGGTCTATTACGTTTGTGCAAAAAAAAATGTGCGTAACAGGCAGAAGGAGGCGTGGCAGACCCCATAAAGTATATATATTCTTGATCAGCATCAACAGCCGAGTCGATATAGCCATGTCCGTCTGTCTGTCCGTCTGTCCGTCTGTCCCTTTTTTGAACACCTATATCTCAGAGACTATAAGAGCTAGAGCTACCAAATTTGGCATGTACGTTCATCTGCATCTTGCATTAAACGAGTTTGTTTTAGATTTTTGCCACGCCCCCCTCCGCCCACGTAAATTTGAAACAAAATTTCAAAGTCGAATAACGAAAGCACCTTTAATGCTAGCGATATGATTTTTGGCATACATGATAAAATCTATAGTCCAATCCTGTCCTGAAAGTTTTATCCGGATCGGATAATAAACGGATAGTATACGGCTGATCGAAATTTCGAAAATATGAACACCTAGATCTCAGAGACTATAACAGCTAGAGACATCAAGTTTGGTATGTAGGTTCATATATATCTCCCATTGATCAAGTTTGTTTTAGATTTTTGCCACGCCCCCCTCCGCCCCCGGAAATTGAAATACAAAATTTCGAAGTCGAACTGAAGGAGCCCCTTTAATGTTAGCGACTTCATTATTGGTATATATAATATACACTATGGTCCAAACCTGTCCAGAAAATTTCATTCCAATCGGATGATAAACACGGAAGTTATTCAACTAACAATGTTAAAGGCAAAAGGAAGAAGAAGAGACGCTAGCAACTTCTGTGTTTATTTACTTCGTAGTGGCGCCATCTATTGTTTGGTACGCATTATTGAAGAACAATCAATAGTGAACGGTTTGCACTCAAAAAGTACTGGGTCTCCTACTGTCGAGCTTGCTCCACTGTAGCTTACTGTATTTTTATAACAATAAAAGTGTTAATGCCGATAATAGTGATGACAATGTAAAGCTTAATATAATAACCAATATTAATGCTGATGCTGATGCTAATGCGTATGCCTATACCAATGCTAATGCAAACTCTTAAATATATACATGCTTATGTTAACTCGAATGATAATGATAATTCTAATACCATTGCTATTGATACATTAAATTCACACTTAAAATTATATTTGTTCAACAAAATTGTCAAAACTTGTTAGAATATATCTATCCATAGTATCTCGTGGTCGTGTATTATTTTGTAAACATTACAAAATCTTAGCAAGCAGCACTTAATTTATCTTACATTGTAGTTGAAAACATTTTCGATCTCCAGTACATATGGTGAAGTGCAATTATCAAGCAGTCCGATAGAGGTTTTATATGGGGGCCTATTGCCTTGAGCCGATTTTAACAGTTAAATTAACTCATTAGGTAGCCAGCATGATGGAACATACATACCATACAAAGTAACTAAAATGTTAAGAGAGCTTCGTGTTGAGCCCTCTGTCGATGCTTACCCACCCGGAAACTCGGAAACTTGGAGTCGCCTGCAAAACATAATAATCATGTATAAACTGCACTTAGGCTGAAAAGAGCTTGGCATGCTGTTATTTTTGTTATTGGTAAGACATGGTCCCCTCATGTTGGCCAGGTTGATTAAAAAGTAAGTGCACGAGGCATCGCATCGGTTAATTGTAAATTGGAGCGCAGTTTCAGCAGTTGCGGGCTAAATAATAATTTCATGTTCACAAGCACATTTGCACGCACTGTAATTTACTTAAGCATTTCTGCCGCTATCCATATAATCACCAGCCTCAGGTCCCTCTGTCTGTCCTCTGTCCGTGTGTGCGAAACTCATAATTTAGGTGACACGCCCATCAACAACAGCCCAGTCCAAGTCCCAGTCCCAGTCCCAGTTTCAGACCCAGTTCCTTGAGTCGGAGCATTAGCAGCAGCCTCATCATTCGCCTTGGAGTGCAAGTGGAGGCATTGTTTTGGGTGGCATCGCGTCAGTTGCTCCATCAACAACAGCGCAACGTGCCGACACAATATAAATTATATATAACATGCATTAGCGCTGCTCCTTCAGGTTATACTTCAAAGTCCCCTCTTTTTGTTTCAGAGACCTCTTCGATGCCAAACCCGCCGATCGACTCACGCACCTTTCGATGTTTAAACGCTGACAAGTGAAACCGTAGTGAGGGAAAGGCAGGAACACCAATGACAATTTACACAAATATTGTAGTGTAGGCCATTCTTATTGACATAACATAAAATACCTTTCTAATGAAAAAACTACATCTTTTTAGAATATGGAATATCATTTTAGACAAACAAACCTTTGACATCTGTTTAGATTAACGAAAAGTATAAATAATAAGATTTATACTTCTTTTGGGTTCCAATATCTTATTAAAACTAATAAATATTTTGAATTGTTCTAAATATAACAAATTTTTTATTGAACTTGAATTAATTCGATCCATCGGATTTAATCAGAAAAACGTACTAATTCAAATCAATTAAAACATTTTCCTGACGCCTGCATAATTAAAATATTCCGTTTCTAAATTGGGTTTTAGACCCTGTACATTAAAAAAGTACAAAAGGGTCTATTAAGTTTGCCAAGAAAAAAATGTGCGTAACAGGCTGAAGGGTGCGTGGCACACACCATTATGTATATAATTTCTTGATCAGCATCAACAGTCGAGTCAATATCGCCATGTCCGTCTGCCTGTCCCATTTTGTGTCACCTAGATCTCGACCTATAAGAGCTAGAGACACCAAACTTGGTATGTAGTTATGTGTTGCACAGATCAAGTTTCTTTTAGAATTTTATCAAGCCCACTACCGCCTCCGTAAATCGAAAAACAAAATTTCAGAAACTTATTTCAAGAGCACCTTTAATTTCATCACATTGATTTTTGGGACATAAGGACTGTTCCGAAAAGAAACTGCACACTTTCAAATTAATATTTCTCTCAGTGCGAGCTTTTGATCACGACATGCAATATTCCGTAAGAAAGCTTGTTTAATTCTTATCTCTTTTGCATCTTTGGATTTCTCCTTTTGTCTTTAGTTTTTACGATGACTCGAATCACAGAGCAAGTACGCAAAAAAATTCTGCACAGTTACTATGGGGAAATTGGGATTTTCTACAGAAAACTAGCTAAGCTTATGAAGGAAAACCCTTCAATTCCCCGGAGCTACGACCCATTGAGCGATATTGGGGCAATATGAATAGGAATTTAAGTAAAGAAGGTGTTTCGATAAAAACTTGGAAGATATGAAGAAAAACCGGATATGGGCAGGTCCAAAGGGCAAAAAGGCAGTTGTGCAGAATTTAAAGGAGGTTGATAGGCAAAAAATTCTCGCAAAAAAAATATAGCGTAAGCTAACTTTGGCGCGCCAAGGTTTGGATACCTTGCAGTGCCCTGTGTAAGCCGTCAGATTTTTTACAAAATTTGTTGATTTTGAACCGATCGATCCTATGGCAGCTATATGATATAGTAGTCCGATTTACATCAAATTTGGTCAGCCTGTTTAAAACTTAGTCAAACACAGAATGTGTATATTTGGTTGAGATATTTTGAGAAACAAAAAAGTTTTTCATACTAAATGTTGTTTTCGAACCGATCGTTCCTATGGCAGCTATATGATATAGTAGTCCGATTCACACCAAATTTGGTCAGCCTGTTTAAAACTTAATCAAACACACAATGTGTATATTTGGTTAAGATATCTTGAGAAACAAAAAAGTTTTTCTTACTAAATGTTTATTTCCAACCGATCGTTCCTATGGCAGCTATATGATATAGTTATCCGATCCGACCGGCTCCGACATATGTGCTGCGTGCAGCAAAAAGACGGATCTGTACCAAATTTCATCAAGATAGCTTCAAAACTGAGAGACTAGTTTGCATAGAAACAGACGGACACACGGACAGACAGACGGACAGATGGACAGACAGACGGACATGGCTATATCGACTCAGCTCGTCGCCCTGATCAAGAATATATATACTTTAAGGGGTCTGTGAGGCTTCTTTCAATGCGTTACACATTTCGTGACAAAATTATAATACCCTCTGCAAGGGTATAATAAGAGGTTGACCTTCTTTCAAAATATTTTAGTTATTTAAATTGTTAATGAATCACTTAATAATATGTAAAAACTGAAGATTACTTTTGATAAATATCTTTTTAACTACATTTGAAACAAAGTGTACAGTTTTTATACGGTACAGTCCTTATGTATAATATACACTATGGTCCGAACCTGTCCTGAAAAATTTATTCCAGTCGGATGATAAACACGGAAGTTATTCGACTATCAATGTTACGACCAAAAGGAAGAAGAAGAGACGCTAGCGACCTCTGTTTTTAACAACTAATATCTTCAAAGTGGCGCCATCTATTGAAATTTCTGGTACGCAGCATTAAAGAACAATGTGTAGTGAACGCTTTGCACTTAAAAAGTACAGGGTCTCCTACTGTCCAGCTTGCCCCCACGTAGCTTATTGCATTTTTATACCCTGTGGTGTATATTAAGTTTGATGATAAGGTGTTCTTGATCAGCATCAGAAGCCGAGTCGATAGAGTCATGTCCGTCTGTCATACTGTCAGTCTGTCCGTCCGTATGAACGAGAGGATCTCAAAGATGGTACGAAACTTGGGGTGATGCAACACCACCGTCATGATCGCGATGGGATAATAAACATGGAAGATATTCAAAGACAATTATTCTATATAGTGAAGCCAATGTTTTGTGCGTGCGAGTGTAATGTGTTTGCAATGCATGTATTGAGCAGATTAATTCTATTTGCTTGCACTTCCACAGGGTATTTCAGTGTCGGGCTCTCAGTCTCTCGACTGAATAATATATTTATTAGTGTAACGGCCAATCTAATACGTAACAAAAAAACAATGCTGACGCGTTTATGTGTATTTTTTTTAAACATTATTCGCATTTCATCACTTTTTGCTCATTCCGATAAGTACAGGGTCTCCTACTGTCGAGCTTGCTCCACTGTAGCAATAACCCCACAGATTTGAGTTACGTTATAAAAACGATGCAAACTCACCGGTTTGTTCAACAGGATGAGTTGGAATTCAAAAATATGTGTGTGTGCTGCCTGAAGCTAAGAGCTAAAAAATTCTATTAATTAACTGGACAGGGCAAATCAACAGAATAAATATGAGAAATTTTCCCGTAAGGCATTTCAAAGGCTTTTCATCAACAAGTCCAACACACGGACCGTTCCATAGGGAAAAGTTAAGAAAAAACAATAAACAATCTATATTTTGGGAGAAAAAGTTCAGAGAGGAGGAACTTTATTTCTGATTATAGCAAATATATGATATTATTATCGTGTGAAATCGCCACATTTGAAGCATTTGCACTCAGTGGGCTCCCTTAGACGAATGTCCATGCTGGCCATCTCGGGGGAGGTGAGACGAGTGCCATCTGGATCATAGCAATGGGTCAGGGTAATGACCTTTTCCTTAAGGAAACTTTCACGACAGCAATAGCACTCCTAGTATGGGAAATGTTTGTTTTTAATTTGAGTAAGTCTTTGGATATTATAAACTTTTACTTACTTTCAGAAACCCCGTTGGCGTTATTACTGAAGGTTGCACTTGACTGTTGCAGAGTCCCTCACATTTGTTGACGATGACATCCGCATTGCAAGTTCGTTGCATACGTCCCAGCTCATCAAACTCCTCCTTGATCAGGTGTATCTCCGACTTGAGGGTCTCACAGTTCTCATCGCCAGTTCCCTGGCTGTAGCGTAGGGCCCTCAAGCATTGTGGCAACAACACTGCCACAATCAATAACAGTTCCTGTAGATGCATGTTGAGGACTTGGCTCTGAAGAGAACTGTTGACCCTTGTCGGGATTGTTTCTCCTTTTATAGAGCCCAAATAACCAGGCACTGGGCAGTGATGCAATTCGATTTGATGGTCTGACTGTTGAAATATATATGACTTTCTTTGATGGAATCTTTGTGTCGTTCACAGTGGTTGGTCCCAGTCGGAAAGTCGGCTATGTTGCGGTAGGACTTGGCTTTCATATCGTCATGTATGTATTTGCCATCTTAATTGGTGCTTAAATCAAATGACTTGCTACTGGCACACAAATGTGGCATATGCGGCACAATTATGGGGCATAACAAGGACTAAAACGCGAGCTAAGTTCAATGTTCTGATTATTAAGTGGCACTAACTCATCAGTTCGATAAAAGTAAGAATCGATTTATAAATAATTAGGGGGGTTTGCCCCCTGCTCGCTTCGTTCGCAAACCCACGGCTCGCTACGCTCGCTGCAATCTCGGGGAGAAATGTGGAGTGAATATAGGGAACACTTCCCACAGCTATACCCAGACCTTATTTCATTTCCAATAAGAAAGCGGTAAATGTTATTTCAATTTTTCCCTGCAATCGGACTTAAAATAATATTACTTTGTATAAGCAGGGGGCAAGCCCTCTAATGGTCGCTTCGCTGGCCAACCCGCAGCTCGCTACTTTCGCTGAAATCTCGGGGAGAAATGTGGAGTGAAAATAGGGATCATTTCTCACAGCTATAGCCGGACCTTATGTCATTTGTAATAAGAAAGCGGGAAATGTAAATTCAATTATTCCCTGCAATTGAACTTAAAATAATAGTAATAGTACTTTATATAATACTAGGGGGCTTGCCCCTGCTCGCTTCGCTCGCCAACCCCCGGCTCGCTACGCTCGCAAAAATCTCTGGGAGAAATGTGGAGTGAAAATAGGGAACATTTCTCACAGCTATAGCCGGACGTTATGTCATTTTTTATAAAAAAAGCGGGAAATGTAAATTCAATTTTTCCTTGTAATTGGACTTAAAATAATAGTAATAAGTAGTATTTTATATAATATAGAGAATTTACATTTTCGCTGCAATTGGATTATAGCAGCAAGAGCGAGGAACAGTGCCATATACTGAAAATTGATTTTGAAAGTCGCAACACCAATGAATCGTAACACCACCCCCCCCCCCCTTCCACTTAGCCTAATTCTTTTGATTGTTTATTAATAGCATTAAAAGCCACTGTTCCTATGGCAGCTATACGATATAGTGATCCGATCTTGAGCAAAGAATGTTTACAGAATGTTAATTTGCATCAGATTGTACCTACGACAGCTATATGATATAGTGGTCCGATCTTGACCCAATTTTCTCATGATGTAGTGAGTAAGAAATACATAATCTGTGAGTTTGGTTAAGATAGCTCAAAAAACAAAAAAAAAATTCATACTAAGCCATTTTGACCTTTGACCCCCCATTTAAGCCCCTTCCAGTGAAGATATCAAAAAATCCCGACTTATTGCACGATTATTATGTCTCAGCTATGTTGTGTAAAAATTTCATCTCAATATCTGTAACCGTTTGGCCTACTGCGTGATGACTCAGTGAATCAGTCAATTAGGACAAAGAGTTTTATATATATAGATTAATCGCAACTGTTTTACTTAATGTAATAAACTAATAAATTTTTTTTTTATATATTTTTAATTATATATGATAATACTTACTAAGAATGCATATTATTCTTAAATCATAGATCAATTTTATACATATGTTTCTTTAAACTGACAGCAAGGTGAATATTTGCTCAAAATATACAATACATTTAACTTTTGTGAGTTTAATTCAAAGGGATTAATCTTCTATCATCTGTCAATTTATCGACTGCAGTAGCAGCTTCTCGATTACTCGATACATTTTCACAACTTCCGTTTGGGCGAATACAGTCGTAAATCATGTTTTTCGTTAATCAGCCGACATATTTCAGCTTTAATCAGAAACCAATATGTTGTGTATCTCCACTCTTTCTCCCATATACACAGATATAAGTACATATGCAAAAGTTCCATCTGCGCCCAGGAGGCATGCAGCACAACGCCCTCAATCGCTTTGCTCTCTCTCCCTCTTACTTTGTAGCTGTCTCTCTCTGCGAACGTAAACAAAAAGTTGAAGTCGAATTCGCAGTCTGTTTCGCTTTCTCCTACCAATTTCCGCAGACTCAACTCGACCCCGTCTCTGACCCCGAGCACATGGAATATAGCTGCGCTTTAGAATCATCGACGCAAACGCAAAAAGTCTCAATGGCGCAGTAAATTATGTTTTATTCTGCAATAAAGTCAACCATAAAAATGCTGCAATAAATTAAATTAACTACTAAAAATGCTGATTTTATTTTTACCACAGTGCAAAAATGCCTCGATTCGTCCTGGGTAGCTCCCTTTCCTTCTCACACACACAAAAAAAAAGGAAAACTTTCTGCCCCTGATGCTTACGATTTCAGACTCGATTCTCTTTTTGTTTTCGTTTCTTATTGTTTTTGGGTTTTTCGTCTGAATTGTCTACTTTCCGCATTTGGCATTTGTGCGAATATGTTGTTATTCGTTTAGTATTATTATTGTTTATTGCCCTCTGACAGATTTTCCAGCTGTTATTCAAACTGCGTTTGTTGATGATGTGTGGCGGGGAAAGGCATTCGAATATATTATCCACAGATTTGTTTCGACTTTAATTTAATGTTCAGGTATTTTTATGATCAACTTTGAATTTGTAAAAATGCAGAAAATAATGCTCAAGAATAAATACTTAATTATATATTCCACTTCTTTTAACCGATTTGTAAGCTATTATAATTATGTATTGTAAAAATCTGTGTAAATTAAAGATGATGTAAAACTGTATAACTGTTATTAAGTTAAATTAAATACATATGCACCTATGTATTCTGTAAATTGCATCTTTTTAAATTTAAATAACGCTTACAGTCTAAAAATGGCTCACTTATTCCCTTGTTTACGGAACGACAAAGCTGCCATAGGTACATAGATAGATATGTAGATAGATGAAGAAGAATTTAAAAAGGATATTTAGATTCTGAATATTAAAAAGGTTACTGGAACCAGTTTAACAAAAGTAATTTATTTTAGTCCCAAATTAAGTCCACAATTTATGGCCACAAGCTGTGTTGTCAAAATTAGCAAATGGGTACATTTAACAGACAGTTCATAAACAATGCTCTCAAAATATCTAAACTTCAAAGGAAAATACAACAAACGAAAAAGAGAAGAAAGACGAAAGAGAGGCTAACAATAGATGGTTGACAGGCTTTTAAACTTGCAGTGGAAGCGGATGCACATGACTGATAAAAAAGAGCAACATGAAAATCACAAAAAAAAACATTAACAAAAGCGTAATATTTTAAATAAATATATAAATAAATATGACACATAAATACAAAGCGCCTGGCGAACACAATGGTCGGAACTGAGGCTGTGGCTAAATTTCTTTCCAAAAGTACGCAAAACAGGGTAACAATAATAACAATAATAACAATAATAAAAAAAATAAATAAATAAAAAAATTGCAAGCCAGCGCTACAAAGCCAACCGAGCGAGCGACAGGCCCGACAGTTAATTCCGCGAAAGAGGAAATTACAATTCATGCCCTTTGGCGGGACTCCATGATTATCAGATCGAATTAGTGTCTGCCCGGACCTGAGACAGGGTCTGGAACAGCAACTGGGCCTGGCCCTGGGATCTGTGTACTGTGCCTGCCTTTTGTTGCTCACGTATGTGAGTGTTTGTATATGTGAGCATATGAATGAGTGTATTCGTGAGTGTGTTAGACTATCTGTGAATTGTCCTGGGGCACATGTGCACACACATTTTTTATTGCCGCACTTTTCAGCTTGGCCCATTTGAATGAACTTAGCATTTTCATTTGTTGCTCCCTAACCTTTTGTTTCTCCCTTTCTTCGTCTTTTTTCTTTTGTTCTGTTTTTTTTGCTGCCCACTTTTTCCCCCCTCTTTGCAAATATTCTCTGGTCACTTCTGTTGCTGTCAGGTTCAGAAATGCCCTTACATGTATACTCTATAAACTGAAATTGGACAAAGACTGGGTTTCTGAAATCTATAAAAATTTAATAGCTCACTTACTTGTACAAATTAACTATCATTATTAGAAAAAATGCAGTAAGCTACAGTGGAGCAAGCTCGACAGTAGGAGACCCAGTACTTTTTGAGTGCAAAGCGTTCACTATTGATTGTTCTTCAATAATGCGTACCAAACAATAGATGGCGCCACTACGAAGTTATTAAACACAGAAGTCGCTAGCGTCTCTTCTTCTTCCTTTCGCCTGTAACATTGTTAGTTGAATAACTTCCGTGTTTATCATCCGATTGGAATGAAATTTTCTGGACAGGTTTGGACTATAGTGTATATTATATGTACCAATAATCAAGGCGCTAGTCTTAAAGGGGCTCTTGTAATTCGACTTTGAAATTTTGTTTTGCAATTTCCGGGGGCGGAGAGGGGCGTGGCAAAAATCTAAAACAAACTTGATCAATGGGAGATATAGATGAACCTACATGCCAAATTTGGTGTCTCTAGCTCTTATGGTCTCTGAGATCTAGGTGTTCATATTTTCGAAATTTTGAACAGCCGTATACTATCCGTTTATTATCCGATCCGGATAAAATTTTCAGGACAGGATTGGACTATAGAGTTTATCATGTATGCCAAAAATCATATCGCTAGCATTAAAGGTGCTTTCGTTATTCGACTTTGAAATTTTGTTTCAAATTTACGTGGGCGGAGGGGGGCGTGGCAAAAATCTAAAACAAACTCGTTTAATGCAAGATGCAGATGAACGTACATGCCAAATTTGGTAGCTCTAGCTCTTATAGTCTCTGAGATATAGGTGTTCAAAAAAGGGACAGACGGACAGACGGACAGACAGACGGACATGGCTATATCGACTCGGCTGTTGATGCTGATCAAGAATATATATACTTTATGGGGTCTGCCACGCCTCCTTCTGCCTGTTACGCACATTTGCACAAACGTAATAGACCCATTTGTACTTTTTTAGAGTACTGGGTCTAAAAACCGAACATGGAAATCCTTCTCATGTCTATAGCGTATAATTTACTCCGGCATCTACTCCTAGAACATTCTTACTTTTTTAGCTAAAGACTTTTGCCCCGAGCAAACCTACTTGTTTGGTTTTCACTTGTTGTACACAAAAAAAAAAAAAATAAAAAATTGTAAATGACGTGAGCTGATTTGCAGATGGAAGAGATTCCCTTGACAGCTTTCGGTATTCGGCCATTGGTTAAGCTTAGAAAGAGAAACAACTGTTTATAAGGTCAGTAAATAAATCTGAAAATACAAAATCAATACA
Organism: Drosophila neotestacea; assembly: GCA_035044365.1. Classification (NCBI taxonomy): domain Eukaryota; kingdom Metazoa; phylum Arthropoda; class Insecta; order Diptera; family Drosophilidae; genus Drosophila; species Drosophila neotestacea. Next base: position 1,063,144 of record JAWNMD010000660.1, read on the forward strand.
TTTAAAGTGTATTTCTGTTACTTGATCTCAATTTTTAGTTGAGTAACCGTGTCCATGTCTATGTATATATGGTAAAATATGTATATTAAATTAAATAAATTTCGTCGCAAAATTTGAAAAAAATTATGGTAAATATTATGCATTCGGCTTGGCCCTTAGCGCAAGCTAACTTTGGCGCGCCAAAGTTTGGATACCCTTTCAGTGCACTGTGTAAGCCGTCAGATTTTTTACAAAATTTGTTAAATGTTGATTTCGGACCGATCGTTCCAATGGCAGCTATACGATATAGTAGTCCGATTTACACCAAATTTGGTCAGCCTGTTTAAAAGTTAATCAAACACACACTGTGTATATTTGGTTGAGATATCTTGAGAAACAAAAAAGTTTTTCATACTAAATGTTGATTTCCAACCGATCGTTCCTATGGCAGCTATATGATATAGTAGTCCGATTTACACCAAATTTGGTCAGCCTGTTTAAAACTTAATCAAACACACAATGTATATATTTGGTTGAGATATCTTGAGAAACAAAAAAGTTTTTCATACTAAATGTTGTTTTCGGACTGATCATTCCTATGGCAGCTATATGATATAGTTATCCGATCCGGCCGGTTTCGACATATGTACTGCGTGCAGCAAAAAGACGGACCTGTACCAAGTTTCATCAAGATAGCTTCAAAACTGAGAGACTAATTTGCATAGAAACATTGCATTGAACATATATAATGGGGATGGAAGAATTTATTGGATTTACCTTATTTATTTGTTATTTATTTATTTGCTAGTTGACGCGGTGAACTTCGTAGCCATAACTTAACGACTTCAGACTATTGTCCTTAACGGTGCCGTATCGACTTTTCCAGAAAGTTTTCCCAAAATTTTATTTTCTAGCTACCTTATCTTGGCTATTGCGATCAACTGAAGTTTGGTTGAAATTAATGAATACCTAAATATATATTTCAGTGGCTCTCTTTTTATATAAGTATATACATAGATATTACCAACTATAGTTTGTCGACGCAAAGAGTTATGCTCAATTTCAAAAGGAAAATGAATATTAATAAGTTTAATTTTAAGAATATTAAAAGGTTGGATATTACAAATTTTAAAAGTTAATAAAGTCTGGGAGTTTTTAAATAGTATAATACTTAGATTGGTCCAACATTCATTGCAAGGATTGTGGAAACTTAAGTGTAGTGTCCGTGATCAGCACCCTCGATTTAGCCTAAAATATTTCGCAATAGCCTGAAAAATTTAACAGTGCTGACCAGTAGATACCTATTTATATGATTTATATGTATATCCAAATACACTTGCTATTAAGTAACTAAACTTAGCATATGTGGAATAACTATTAAGCTTAAAACGCAAATCTAGCACATTCATTATGAGTATTAAATAGTTTTACCTCCTTTGGCTGACGGCAACTAACACGACTCAACTCGATTCAAATTATAGAGATTTAACTTGACTAGAGTCGACTCATTACGGCAAAGACATGTGTTAATTTATGTAACTTTCCCGAAATGTTATTGTGACGTTCATTAATCATTTTTGTGTGTTTCTTGGGTCCCGGTCTGGGTCACTGCCTACTCTTTTATGTTATTTTTAGTTAATTGTTTGTGCTATGCTTTGCTGTGCTGTAAAATGTTTATGCGTTTTTCGCCAGCAACAGCAACAACAACAACAACAATAAGAAAACTCTTAATAATAATGACTTTAGCTGCCTTTTGGCCCCTTTGACTAATGTGTGCCGCGTGCAAGTTTTTCGTTTCGATGATTTATTGTGCGCCAAAAGTTTTTGAACGGGTTTTTTGTTTTACTAAATCGTATCAATCACATTCAAATTAATTTCGATTACATGACAAACATAATACTCTAAAAAAATAGATAAATGTGTACACAATAAACAGTATTATTTGTCTCAATAGTTTGTATGGTGATCAAGTAATCAAAGCAATCAGCTGACGAAAACTCTTTACTGATTAAAATCAACTTTACGGATCAGCAGAATTGAAAAAGTATCTTTTAATATTAGTCTATAAGGCTCAGCTAAAAGATAAATAAATTTTAATAGATAATTTTTATGTTTCTGCATTTGATTTATAACAAAAAAACTGTAATATTTAGCTATTTTTTGGCTTTCTGGAAAAAAGATAGTATTTCCTAGTTGCATATAGTTACCATGTGTTGTTACCATGCATTTTGAGGTCTGAAGAACTGATCACAGGAACAGTTCAAAGTAACCTGCTCAACAGTTAAACAGCTTTGGAGATTATTAATTCGCGTAACTCCGAGTAACAATAAAAATTTCATTAGAGTACTTTTTGATAAGGACATTTCAGTGGTATTCAAAGATATCGTTTGCCTAACTATTATCCACTCATGAGCATGTAAATAGTTTCGTAAACTTTCGGACACATGTTATGGCAACAATTATTTATAATTGTATATGAACAGCGAATGGCAAAGCAAAAGTTACACAGACTAACCACCTATTGGCTATTGTTGTGCTTGTCCAGATATTACACTATACAACATAATTGCAGTGCGTAAAGCGGCAAAAAAAACATTCACTGGGAATGTGTAAAAGTAACCTATAATCAGCATTAAGGTGAGGCTATTATTAAGTTGATTACAATTTTGGATAAGAAAAGTCAAAATGCGCTATGGTTATGTGTGGTTAACACCCCCAAGCCCCCAGCCAGGCCAATTTAGCACGACTTAAAGTAGGGAATGAGATGGGGACTTTAGGCGAAATATCGCATACCCAATGTTTAGATGACGATGAGTTGATGGAAGCTTCCAATCGTGATACATAACTCTGACAGCTAGGGCGTTACACACGTATACAGTTCTTTAGGGGCAACTTTAAAGACTCTACTGACTTTTACAGTGGGTATATGCGACTGCGAACTCAATTCGCTGATCATTAATCATGAAATTCACTCACTCTCAATCAACCTGAACCGAGACTGCAGCAATGACCCATTGAGGCTGTTGGGTGTATTGGATGGCTGGTATTGCGCATGAGCGCATAAACAAGCATAAATTAATATGGCAACTAATTTAATTAGCCATAAATCAACGAGTTTATTAAACAGTAGCACCCAAATCATGCCAATGTAGCCAGGCAATAAACTGCCGCAAATTGGCTAATGCAAAACGGCGACCCCAAAGTAATGCCCCATGTGATTATTTATCTTACTTTACTCTGTGGCTCTGTCTGTGTCTGCCGCCCACAAGGCTCCCCTTTGTCTCCCTCTCGCATCCAATGGTCTGCATGCACATTAAAAATCAGTTAAATTTCAAACACACCACACATCCAAACACACACACAACCGACACACATGAAATGTTCATAAACAATTTTCATGCATTCAGTCGGTCAGTCCAGAGAGACCATGGACCATACCAGGGTCCATGGCTTACAGACGGGTGGAGGGAAAGAGGCGCAGGGGCCTCACGCTGTGGCTGTTGGCCCAGTCTGTGGGACCCGGCCAACTCTCTGTCTGAGCAACCAAAGGCATTTGGCACATACATTTCAAACATTTATGGTTATTATAAAGCATTTAAGATTATTATGATGCCAACGGGCATCTGTTACAATCCGATGGATTGGCATTTCCAGTTGCCGCAATGTCGCTGCTGTTGAAACTGCTGCTGTTGGTGACACCCAAATAAAGTGGTTAAACCATTTACACCTCACATTAATTGGGCTATTGTAGTAAAGTCGTTGGATTGATTACTGCTGACAACTATTGATTAACTCAACAGAACAGATTTGCAACATTACTTTGTAATATTTATTTAATTTATTACATCATCTAATTTACATTTATTTGGAATTATTTATTGGTTTGAATTGATTCCCTCATGCATGGAATTTTTTATGAAATTATTAAGGCGTTTGAATACTTATAATAAGCAAAATAAATAGTTCAAATATTTGCTTAGCTTTTAATTGTGTCAATGTTTAATATAAACGAGTTTATTTTGGAATATACAATTATAAATTACTAATATTATATATTTCTTACTCTTATTAAATAATTAAATCGGATTTTCTATGAAAATAACAGGCTATCCCATTTGGCACATACGTCGGCAATTTCAACATTCAAGCTGTACAAATTTGTATAAGACCCGAAATTCAAGCTGAATGTTGACATTAATTCAATATTTTTTTGTCAAGCTAACGTTAAGTCGCTGTTAGCCCTAGGCATTCATCTAGCGCTACACATTCGCTCGTGGAAAGCTAAAATTCAACCAAATCCAATGTCACTATCAGTTGAAATAATTTGGAATGCTTGTAGACCATCGCACTAGACTTTTCAATAAAGTGACTTAACTAATTAGTGAAGACGCCAATAACATGTTTTAGCAGCACGATCTGAATGATAAGTGACTTGTAGCATTTGCTGCCATTTCAAAGTACGAAATCAAAGTTGAAACTCGAGATCTTGGCCTGAACTGACAAATAAGTTACGCTTAATTTTGTGGCAAGCGTTTATAAACCGAAACACGCAACACATTTAGACAGCACAGCACCTAAAGCGAAACCATTAAAAACGCCACTCTGATAAAAAATTCAAAGACCAAACCGAACGAGCGAATGAACGAACCAAAATCAAATCCAAAATTCAAAGCGAAAAAACAAAAAGTGAATTCTGGCAAACTGAGTGAATGCCATAAACTTTGAATTTTACGACGTTGTGTGGTCTCATTTGACATATTGTGGGCTTTACGATTCCAAAAAAATGCAGTAAGCTACAGTGGAGCAAGCTCGACAGTAGGAGACCCAGCACTTTTTGAGTGCAAAGCGTTAACTATTAATCCCATTCAATAGATGGCGCTACTACAAACATATCAGTTGATAAACAGAGAGCTCGCTAGCGTCTCTTCTTCTTCCTTTTGCTCGTAACTTTGTTAGTTGAATAACTTTCACGTTTATCATACGTTTTGAATGAAATATTCTGGACAGGTTTGGACAATAGTGTGTATTATATAAAATTAAGGCGCTAGCTTTAAAGGTTCTCTCGTAATTCGACTTCGAAATATCATTTTTCAATTTCCGGGGGCGGAGAGGGGCGTGGCAAAGATCTAAGACAAACTCGTTCAATGCAAGATATAGCTGAACGTACATGCAAAATTTGGTCTCTCTAGCTCTTATAGTCTCTGAGATCTAGGCGACACAAAATCGGACAGACAGACAGACGGACAGACGGACATCGCTATATCGACTCGGCTGTTGATGCTGATCAAGAATATATATACTTTATGGGGTCTGCCACGCCTCCTTCTGCCTGTTACGCACATTTTTTTTTGACAAATTTAATAGACCCATTTGTACTTTTTCAAAGTACTGGGTTTGATTAATGACACCAAGCCAGGTAACGGGCGATTCGCTTCAATAGGGGGCGCCCTCTCAGTGGGTTCTCTGTCGTCATTTGGCGGTGCCACTAGTGGTTCCAGTGGCTCTTTTTGGGGTCCGGTTGAGTTGGTTGGCTGGTGCCATACCGGTTTTACTGAATTTTAAACAACAGCCTCATCAGTTAATAAGACACATACCCATTTTTATGGCATTAAATGACGACAAGTGAAACATAAAATATATATTTACTTTATTTTTATGAGCTTGCGAGGCAACGAAATTAATTTGCAATGCAAATGATCAACGCGTTTGCTTAGTTTGGCTTCCAAATCTCGTAATATTTGAGAGTCAGTTAACTACTTAACAAAGTTAACGAAGTCTTTTCGAGATTGATTGAATTACAGACACTCTGTAATTAGGGAATGCGTGGGCATTTTTTCCCTACTCTTCACTCAAGGTTTTCATTTCTAACTGACTTTGATAAGAGTTTCCCTTGTTATTAATCAAATCAATAATAGGAAACATTAAGATCTAAAACACCCCTTTCACACTATCCGATTAAGAGGTATGCAACAAATTCATTGCCTTGTTTCTTTTGATTTTCGGCAGCTGAAATCCGAAACTTTTTTACGTTCTTTGCAGTTGAAATTAAATAATTTACGCTTAATTTGAGCACATAAATTATAAGAAAAGTGCCAAAGATTTGAATTTATGATCAAAATGCATTTATTACCATGTAAATTTTGCATTTTAGCTAATTTAATGTGCTCTTCGAAAATCGATAAGCCAAAAACAATCACTTATTTCATTTAAGTTAATTTAATCCGCTTACAATTACAATTTATTGATTAACTTTCAGTTACTTAACATATATATGAGCTTGTGCGTATACACAATCCAATAAGTTCAATAGATTTTTATTTCCTTCAGATCTCAAAAAAAAAATTATTTTAGTAATAAAAATGTTTTTTAATACCTTGGCCGTAATTTACCACTTAATGACTTTATTTACCGCAATATAAATTCAATGAAATAATCCAGATAAAACTCTGAATTTAAACCAAAACAATTTGAATTCAAAAAGCTTTATATAATTTATTATAAATAATGAAAAGATTATATTATATTGATAGAAATTCTCTGAAGTTCAGGTGTTGTTATAAATTTTACTGATTCAGTTTTGTATATGAGCTATGGTTTTTTTATTTCCTGAATGGATAATATCTATGTTAACATCCATCAAGTATTATCTACCGCCATATTCGTATATTTTCGCGAAGATCTTTATTAACATTCATTAAGTATTATCTTCTGCAATAATCGTATGTTTTCTCATGCAAAAATTCCCGGTTGTAGTTATAAAATTTATTTAGTTTTAAAAATGAAGAAGAAGAATGTTTTAACTTATTAAATAAATTTAAGATTTATGCAGTACATTGCGTTATGAAATCTCCATTGTATCTCTAAAGCTTAAATTGTTAACGCTTTTATGACACAAGCTCAATTATATCCTGCGATATCCTGTGCCTTTTCTGCGTTATTGAATTGAATCCTTTAGAATATTATTTTTGCATATTAATCATCCAGCATATGCTATATAAATCCTGATTTATGTACTTAAACAAATGAATATCCTAGAGTTATACGCCAGATTCGCCTTTGACAAGGACATCATATGGGTCAACAGCATGGGATGCGACTGTAAATCGTAATGTTCTGAACATTACCCTCCATTGGAATTACGCAGCTACTTTTCTTGTGGGTACTTCCTCTATGAGGTATATCATATATTTTTAAAAAATAACTTTTAAGCTTTCTATGGATGAGTTTGTCGTATAATGTGACCGATAGGCTCAGGAGGGACACTCACTTTCGGGCTTCTCGTTTCATATTCATAAATCAGCGCTTATTTCGCAGCATTCCCTTTTATATTTATCTGTGTGTGTGTATGTGTGCGGTATTTTCACCCCTCGTTGGCCTACAATTTGTTGAACAGACAGGCTGCATCCTTGCTTTATCCTGTTGCCCCCACCCCTCGTTCGCTCTCGTCCCCTGTTGCTACATTACAAATGACTGTGGAATATTTATAAGCATCATAAATTTAATTTATGTCGCCACTGCGCCCGCCGCGTTTATTGTGCGCATAATAAACGCTCCTCTCTATCCGACAGCCTCCCCCTGCCCTATCCTTCCTCTCCTCCTACCACTCCTCCCGCACAAAGTTATCCAGCTATTGAAGTAATTTATTATTTTTATACGTTTCGTGTGTGTGTGTGTATTTTTGTGGCACGCATTTTATACATTATACATAAAATATAGTGCGAAAATTGCAGTTGCTATTATTTTTATTTATTATATCAATTTTTTTATCCTCTTCTCTTCTGTTTTTTTTTAACAGCGCGAAATGTGAATTAGTGTGGTAAGTGATAAATATGTTTTCCTTTTTTTGGGTTCAGTGTTTATTCATGGGGGTTGGTTGCTCTTCAAGTTGTGCGTTAGTAAATTATATTTCAAATCATGGTATGCTTGATTATGGATATCTGCATCTCATTTACCAACTCAAAAAATCCATTTTCTAACCATCACAAATGGATATTTTACGGTTATTCGTAGCATATTTTGAAAACATTATTTCCTTTTTGCAGATGAGCATTTTATGGGCAAAATGTAAATTTTTTATGGCAAACTGATAGTAGTATTAAGCTGATCATATATATTTTTAATTTGTGTTTAAATTTATTTTTCCAATGTCGTGCTAATTTTAATCATATTAGCAGGTAACTATGTTATGATATGAATCTTGTGTGTAATAATATTTTGGAGGAAGTTTCCTTTGCCTTTATACTTGTTCATTTCCGTAATTGTATGGTTGTATTTATTGTTGACCTATCAAACAAAAAATTATATACAACATTTATTTTTCTTTGGAAAAAAGTTGCAAGTTTTATTAGCATATAACAATAATATTTGGTGCTACATTCAGTAGGAGATCACAACGATCTATATCAATTAGGTTTTGTATAATGGTTAATGATAGCTGTGCTCATGTCCACCGTATGTATGCTCATATCCAGCTTCGTGTCCGCCATCGTAGCCGACATCGTGTCCAGCATCATGTTCATAGGCATGATGATCGTGTCCATGTCCATGATCTTGTTTCAATGAGAAGCTGTGAGAGCTGGATCCGTGGTGACCATGATCATGTCCGTGGGAATGATAATCCTCATGGCCGTGTCCTGAATAACCTGAGTGTCCGGAATGCTCCTCGAACTCAACATTTCCTCCCTCATAGCCGCTGTGTCCATGTGAATGATGTTCAGGGACATAATGATGAAGTTTCTCGCGATGCACTTGAGCCTCGAAACCCTTGTGCTTATCGGCAGTATAGTGGACAGTACGCTTGTGCCCATCGGCATCGATCAACTCATAGTGTCCAGTCACCTTGTGTCCATCACGATGTTCCGAATGCTCCTTTACATCGCCTGTTTTGTGATCCTTGACGCCATACTTGAAATTGTATTCGGCATGCGAATCGTGATGATCGTCATGGTGGCCGTGATAATGATGGGCTGCCTCCTCATGGTGATGATCATGGTGATCGTCATGGGAAACCAAGTGCACGGAAGCGTGACTCGTTGCCCCACCATGGAAAGGAGCGGCCTTTACCATTACACAGGCCACCAAGGCAAATGCTGCGAATATCTAAACAAAATAATGATCAGTTGAAATTAATCGATACTGAGAGATCGATCCTTGAGCTTACCTTTTGGACCATGGTGCTGCTGCAGACGGAAGTTGTTGATCTAAGCTAAGCTAACGTTGGTTGTACTCTAAACACAAGCGAACTGTGTCGGAACAGAGTTCAACTAATCGCTTTTATAGTCAGAGTTTTGGTTAAGTTTTAGACTTACTTTCGAATTGCGCTTTAGTTACGCCCATTCCAGTTAAGTTCAAGATCGTAAGGTAAATTGTGGCAACCTTTTACTTTCACAGCAAAGCAACAAACAATTGCTGACATATTTTGCAAGACTTTTATTAATTTAAATTAAATCCGCGAATTGTAATTCATTGTACAATTTATTGTCCCATCGATGGCCAATTTAAAATGGCATTGTTTATGGCCAGTCGGCATATAATCCCTGAGCTGAGCCTGATTCCAAGATGAGGCAAACAAACGAGCTGAAGCTCAAGATTTATATGCCAGGCGCATGTCGACTCGTTGACGTCAATCAGCCTGACAAAAAGTCATCAGAATTGCACTGTTGTGGACCCTGGATCCCTGCATCCCTGGATCCCTACCTCCATAACTCCTTGTCACCCTGTCTCTTCGTTGATCTCCATTCCAGTAGGCCAGGTTGAGGAGCTGTGGCTGCTGCCTGTCAGAAGTCAATCGGCTGCCGTCTGTCAATGTCGTGCCGCCTTCATCAAAGGCACATCGCTCGAACGAGGAGTTGACAATGGAATTGGATGTGCATGTTATCCAAAGGACTCGACACATTGAGGGAGCTGTCGTCCCTTCCTTTCCTCTACCGATACAATTTGCATTTGATGCGTAAATTAGCTGCCACTCGGAGATGTAAAAAAAGAGAAGTTAAGTAAAAATCATACTATATTTTATTAAAAAGTATAAATTCATGATATGGCAATGTTTTGGAAGATGTTGTACTTCTGTTAAGTACATATATAAATATTTGAAATGTTTCAAGAGTAACCTTAATTCAATATTTATTTTTTTCGTTTTATTCTTTGTTTATAGTTTAGGCATCCATAATGTACGAAATTATCTACTCTGTCTTTTGTTATTTAAATAAGATAGTTTTAAGGATCTAAGAAATATTCGAAACAATTGCCTCATTCTTTTTCATTCATTGTTATATGTTATTTGGAATGTTATAAAATGCAAGAGTATTGAACATACCGCATTTGAAAGATAATTATACTCTCCTCTGTAGTGCTTTCTGCGATCAATGATCAAATGTTTCGGTCACTTCATACTTCTCGGAATCCCATTCTAAGTACTGTCCTTTCGAATGCCATGAAAACTTGGATAATTTGAACCAGTTGAACTGATGCAAAGATTTTGTCGTGTCTTCTTTGATTAAAAGAGATGCCAATCCATTGTCAGGATACGTCTCCGATTTTAGCTTCTACATAAAGGCTGATCGCTTATGTTGTTGTATAGTTTGTTGTTCTTTGGCTTTTTGTTTGGCTGGTTGACTGGTCGACTGGTTGGCTTGTTGTTGTTGTCAGTGTCATTTCTGGCTGCGTTTTGTGGGCACATTTCGGCTGCTTGATTACTCATGTCAATCAGGTTTCCAAACAGCGACGACATGCTGTCAATCTTTGTGTCATGGTCGCTGAAGTTGTTGCCAATGGAGTTGGACAACAAGTACGCTTGACGGTGGGACTGGCCCAAAAGAGATGCGGCAAAAGGAAGCAAAGGAAATAAAGAGAAAAAAGTTAAAAGTAAAAACAACTTTGATGCCAGAAAGGTGCACATACTGCCCAGGGTAGTGACAGTGACAGTACTCGATGTTGTTGCTACTGCTGCTGTTGTTGTTTCTGAATTGATGTGCATTGTATGTAAATTGGGCGGTCGTTTTCGCATTTGATGCCCTGTCAAGGGATAATCAACAGCAGCAACAGCCTGTCTGACGTAGAACATCGACGATTGCAACAACTGCAACTCATTATGCAGACGCATAAAAATGTTGCGCGTCCCCTTTGCGCTGTTTCATCGATTGATGGGTTAAGGAAAGGTCGATTGGACTGATCGGGTTTGTCCTGGGTCTGACTCGGTTGATTGCTTGGATACTTCTCTATAACGAGCGTTAAGAAATACAGCCACAAAGTACGATAATTTGCAACGAGAATTCCTGTGGCAGCCCCCGCACTTTAATCGTCTTCCTCAAATACAAACTCCTTCTCATCGACTCACATAAATTCTCCTCGCTGACATTTTCGAAATCGAATTGAAAACGATGTACGGCATGTTGACAGATATTCGTTTGACAGACCGTCAACTGTCATTGGGAACGGCGTAAAACGTTAACTGAAAAACCTCCGCAAAGGGCTAACTACGAGTACCAATATATTGATCCTCATCATCTGACAGTTTTCCTTGACATCTCTCATTATCATTGAGCCGAGGGGGATTTCTATTTTTGGACATCCTTAATGCAATTTACTGCATTACATTGGATTTACTTTATAAAATGCCTCTTCTCCTTATCCATTATGCAGCTGTTTAACTTTCATAAATATAGTTTTAATTATGCTAAAAGGAATTTTGAATTTAAATCCGTTGTTTTATTAAACAGGAAATGGAGTAAAAGGGGGAGAACACAGTCGAGTACAAGCTTAATTCAAGTTAAGATAAAGTTAAAGTTATGTAGGTTATTCTCTTTCTCAATATGATAGGTTATATTTGATATTAGAATAGGAAATGCTAAAAACTGCCTTATAAAGTCATTTAGTTGACTTCAAAGAAACCTTAATAGATTCTTGTTTTCAGTTGTTTAGGACTCAATTCTATTTCTGCTAATTCTAATTGCACTTATTCAACGAACCAAGTACAACTCACTTCATCGATCTGCAAAAGTTTCTGCATTTTCTTCACATACTTCAAGAGTCCGAACAGAATTGTATTGGCGATGACAATAAAATATCACCAGACGGCAGACGGGCAAAAAAATGTGGTAAGAAATTGCAGCAATTGCAGTTGAACAGCAACAAAAATGAGAAAAAATATCTAAATTTAAAAAAGACCGGCTAGCAGATACCATACCGACTCGTACGAATATTTGAATTAGAAAGTTTGCTCAAATTGCTTATACTATATGTGATCATAAGTAAATATTCAGAATCTTTTACATTCTTTATGTGCATAATAGTTTTATCTCTATTACATAATTATTAAAGATAGTCCAAAGTAAAGATACATAGGAATTGAAAACTATTCAAGCGAATTTGTAAATAAAATCAGTTATCATCGTAAAACAACATATAAGGATTTTGCAATCTGTCTGACAATTTTGGAGTACCCTTTTAAGAGTACAGGGTATTTTATAGCTATTTTTTTAGCTTATTGTAGAGATAGAAAGAGAGCACAACTCTGAGATGGGTGTTGAGTCTCTCGCTCTGTCTTTCTCTCTCTCTCTCTCTCTCTCTCTTGCTTGTCTATATAGTTAGATTTGTATTGGGTTGGATCGGTTGGGGTCTGCAAAGGGTGGCCTGCTAGCCAAGTGTTGACAATTCTCGTCAATTACGTTGTAATGCGTCTGGCAACTTCTTTACTGTTGTTATTGCTTCGATCGTTGCTCGGTCTTTCTGTCGTTCAGTTGATCCGTCTGTCAGTTTCTCAGTTGGCATTGACGCATTGCTTGACACATTATGATGCTTGATTTGTTGTCATGGCAATTTTGCCACCATTCGCAATCGCATTCACAGTCGCAGTTGCAATCGTCCTCAAATGGCAATGCCGGCAATCTCAGTGTCTGTGTAATGTGAATTTTTCACTATGGACAAATGAGTTTGTCGCGGCCTTTTTGTGTTATAATTAGGCTTTTTGTCTGCCATACAGAAAAATACTTTACAACATTGTGTTGGCCTTTCCAGTTATTAATGGCTAACTCTGCGCATGTTGGCATTTAACGTGTTTATCGCAATCGGAAATTGTTATTGTTGTTTTTACAATTGTGGCGAGACCACATTTCTTATTATTTTTTACCCCATCCTTATCTTGTTGTTGATAATGAAGGCATATTTCAGCGACTTCGGAGAAAATGATAAAATGCTTCAAAAAATGTAACTGAAATTGAATTTAATCACTGAAGAAATGCATTAAATATCGCAAATTAAAAGCTTAAATTATTTTAAAGTCACGTTAATTGATTACCAGAAAGTATCTTGAAATTTTGGAAAGCCAAAAATATCTTAGATGCGAAAAGGAAGTATTTAAGCAGTCGTGTTATTTGGATCAATTTCCTTTCAATACTCAACTTAACTTATATGGTTTTTCTAACAGCGATGATAAAGATGTGTTCAAGCATTTGAGGTTGTTCCATGAAAACTGAGCTAGTTATGCAACTCAATGTACACTTTTTGAAATGTTCAGAAAATTTTCAGGTATATAGTGTATCTTACTAGTAAATAAAAATTTAACATATAATTTTGTAACGTAATATAGTGGTTAGTTTTCAAGTTAGTTTCCTCATTCACGGCTATCCCTATTTTATGTTTTTTTTTTTAAGTTTTTTGATTTATGTAGATCAAATATAATATATTCTTTATTCCCAAGAATATATTTGCTTAATAATTCTAAAATACGAAATATTCAGTAAAATATTGTTAATTTACATACAATTTCATTCAATTTCAAAAAGTTGCCATTCGTATAAATTTGCATTTTTAAACACAAATAATAATGTTCCAATACAATAAAATGGTTAGTTTAAAAGTAAATCCACAAAGATCCCTGTTTTATGTTTCTTTAAGTTATTTGATAAATTATTTTGTATTCTGAAAGATATTTCTGCTTAGTAATTCTTTAATAAGAAATATTTAATACAATAATGCAAATTTACATTGAGTTCTTAACAAAAGGTGTCATGCGTAAGGTTTTCAATATATTTTGAACACAAATAGATTGATCAAATGTGGAACACTAGTAGCTGGTAGATGTAATCAGACGTGCTCTTTGAATGCCCTATGGGCTGTTCAATTAATTTTCGAAAAATCGATCAATTTATTGTATGTGCCCCTCCTCCACCAACTATTGGCTTGCCGGTTCCTTTGTGCCAATGAAAAAATGAGAAAACTGGAGAAAAAAGCCAGTTACTTTAATGAGATACATCTGTTTGGAGTTTGGTTGTTTTTGTCGGCGTTTCACACACAAAAAGCCAACAGGCAACAAACACACAATTTATGATTAATCATAAGATCGATGAGAAAATTATGCTTATGACAATGGTCAAAAGAGGCAAAGAGGGAGTCGATGTCGAAGTCAGCCATTAATCTGCATTTTCTAGGCCCCAGTGAGATGACAAAGCGCTTATGGCGCATATAATTATTGGTTTGCCGACAAAGATCGTATGTTAGGGAAGGGTAGGGGAGCGGAGGAGGTATAGAAGAAGTCGCAAGTGGCAGGAAATGCCACTTAATTTGTTTTTCTTTTCCCATTCCCTAATGTCTTAAGTATTGGCCAGCTGAAATGTCATTAATGGCAATTGCTTATAATGACTCTATGTCTTTATCAACTCAGTTGCCTTTATTTTTCAGTCAGCATGCATAATTTGACTTCATATAAGTACAATCGAATAATCGACTTCTGAGCCCCATACAGCTATTGATTATATGATCTTGTCTCTGGCCATAGACAGGTCAGAGCGGCTCAGTTCAAATGCGATTTTATAATCAATTAACATATGTTTCATATTGATTCGATTTGGCTGAAATTTAATGAATGACACGTGGAAGTGAATAGAAAAGAAAAAAACCTTGGTAAATATTGAGTTAATCGACTGGCTTAAAGGTATTTAGTGACAGGTTATTGATTTGTGTGAGATATATGTTATCTTTTAAGAGGTTTATGCAATGAATTTTATGATTTGCAAAAATTAAAAGCTCAAAAGTGCATGTTGTTAAGTTTACCACTTCCCAAAGTTTTCTAATTTCAAATTCGAATGTATATGATTAAGGTTAGGTTACTTTCTCTAACTATCGATATGCTTACATTTATTATGTAACACTTCAAAAGAGTAAGTATGCTTTCTATTGATTCTAATGGTCACACATAATACTTTTGTGCCATTGCAGAGAAATTAAAATTTTGTCACGAAATAAGAAAAAGGTTGATGCCACAACTAATCATATAACTAACATAAATCGATTATTTTATCATAAGTTATGATAAATATTATCTTGATTACAGTTTTGAATATCTATATACCATATAAAAAACTCTTTGTCATTACTGATTCAAAAGACATCACGCTGCAGCCCAAACGGTTTATCGAGTTGAAATTTTCACACAACATCTGTAGCTGAGATTTAATTATTGTGCAACAAGACGTCGCTTTTCGTTATACCAAATAGGAGGAGTCAATTTGGGATCAAGAGTTAATGCGTCTCTTTACGTTTTTCGCTTTCATATAAAAATCTCATAAGATTCGGTTATAGTTGTGGAAAGTGTTCCCTATTTTCACTTCAAATTTCTTCCCGAGATTTCAGCGAGCATGGCGACCCGGGGGTTGCATAAAGAAGCGAGCAGGGGTTAAGTAACCTAGTATCTTAATAAAACTTTATACAACAAAAATATAAATATTTCGGAGCCGATCGGATTTGTACCAATACAGTCGGGTCCCGAAAATTCAATTTATCGAGATTTCTATTCAATGAGGCTCAAAAAAGTAAAATTCGAATAAACGGGGCTTTTAAAGGCGACATGACTCTGCCAAATCTAACGGTGATTTAACGACAAAAAATTTCGTACAGAATTACGAATTATGAGAGGTTATGAAGCAAAATTTCAATTTATAAGAGGTTCAATATCCTTTGCGTTGTGAAAAATATTACGAATTAACGAGGGGACTAAAATGTATGCAATTTTTACGAAATCCCGAATTTTTTTCAAGGGGACAGCATTTTTTACGAATTATTGAGGTTTTCTAGGCTAGGCTGTTTCTTTAGATACGGTATCATACAGCTGTCAGTGACCTATAAGTCAAAATTAGTTTGGGGTGCTAAATATCATTGTTATCATTATGAAACATTAAATTGTCATAAGTCTGCGTTGGCTCTTTGAAAATTTAAGTTTGAGGTTAGGTTAGGTTCAAACTCGTTATTGTCAAATTGATTAGGTGGCCTTTAAGAAAATGCTTTAGTATTTGGAAGTAATCTTTCTATTGTTCCTAAGGAGTGACAAATACTTCGTTTGGTCTCTTTGTAGGAAACAATTCTTTGGCCTATTGTGTACTTTGGCTCTTTCATGATCCTGAAATTAGTCGTTAGACTTGGAATATGTGCAAAACGATCCACAATGCAAGATAAGTCTAAGACACAAAATTGAAACCGATGAATATCGGGTTACTCTACGGGAACATAAACTTTTACAATTGTTGTGCCGTGAAAACTCGAACCTTCTAAAGATTTTGTCAGAGATTAAAGACAGAGAGAACAACAAAGTGGAATCAGCTTTTGTTCAAGGTTTTCGGGGCCAACTACTGGATTTATGAGATGTTTATCTTAATTCGTTTGTTTTCATCAAATTACAGAATTGCGTGTGATAACAATCAGAAGTTGAGTCAGTAGTCCCTCTCTATAGCTAATCCCTGACATGTGACAGTAGGGGAATGCTGTGCTGTCCATCAAGGGATTAGATATGATCATAAATGTGCAAAAGGAAATACGAGCAACAAAGAGCTGAGAGTCCTTCAAAATCTACCCTCTCGGTAGAACTAAGTACCATTGTATAGCTGTCAGCATGTTAAGCGCCCCTTTTTCTCACTTGTTGGTTTTACCAAACCAACCATTGTCCTATATACAGGACTATTTTGTCAGTTGTCTGTCTCATGGCTCTGCTTTGCTCTGCTCGGCTTATTTAATGCATAAACAATTATTTCCATCAGGATTTCAACAAAAAGTCGACAAAAGCAAACAATTCCGAATGCAATTCAGCTGAAATCCTTGCTACAGCTGCCCTGCCATGCCCCGACCCAGCTCTTCCCTCCAATGATCAGCCCCTTGCATATTCTCAACACAGGATTTATGTGCCCAGTGATTAGCAAAAAGGAACATGTCGAGCATATTTTTCTGAGTAATGAAAAATTAAAACCGCAAATATTTTTAGTTCTCTTAACGTATTCAACAAAATGTGTCTTTTCCTTTTGTGCATTGCTAATTACTTAAAAATATATACAATATTTATTTATTTTACGAACCAAGACAGAAGTCAAATACTTGTAAGCTGGTGTGAGATTTCCTGTCCTTCGCCTGCCCGTAGGTTCGGCCATCAGCAGTTCCTATTTGTATCGGATTACCTGTCCACGCTCTTTCGGTACATTTGGCAAATCACCGAAACTCCTCACTCTCCAGGCACCTAATTAGCTCCTAGCCAGTGGACAAGCTATCGATTTACCACACTGCGCATCGGATAACACATTTGTCCCAGAATGTACATCACGCAGATACCTATAAAGGCGTAATATTGAAGAAGAATTAATTGAATGACGAGTAATGAATACCCTAAGCTTATAATATTATTCCTTCTTTCGAAAATCCATATTGTCTTCCTTGAAGGATTACTAATAAGTTTTTCCTGTACATTGAGGAAGGAATTAAATTGTAGACGGTTTGCTGCCCGTAATTCACCGTCAGCGAGGATAATAAGGATGCTCTAGCACATATAGGGCAGAACTATAACTCAACTACATAAACTGAAAGAAAATCATCATAGTAAAAAAGTTTCACCGCTTATCAGTATAACACATTGCATTGGAAAATTATTACTCCCATCTCTTGTAAGTGTGTACAAATGGGATGAAGTTTTAGGCAGTCCTGGCACCTTTACCCATCATATGGGGGCGCTAATCTCTACTACAGAGATTAACACACAGCAGCAAATATTGTGTGTGTTCGACTTGCGCAAATGACAGTCGCCAGAAGGCCTAAAATTTACGGCTTTCTGGGTAATTTGACACTCCGGACAGCAGAAATTGACTACTAGGGCACTCATTGCGTCCGAGAGAAATGAAGGGAGACAGAGACTGAGATAAAGAGAGAGAGGGGCTATCAAGGTGTGGTACAGGGGACGAGACTCGAACTTGCGGTTAGTGTCAATTGATCTAACAGACATCTGCAGTTGTCATTTAATTTTCTACTCAGAGCTGTGACATTAATGAAAGCGAAGGGTGTTTAACGGTTCGTGATATTTAGCGCATGCAAATGTGACTGACAGCAACTGACTGCTAAGTAACGATGTGACAGTCTTTAGACAATCTTAGCAAATTGCCACAAAACTGACAAGTTAGATAGATAACTTTGTTTTTTCATTAGTTTCTATACAATTCACATTAATTTATAACTCAGATAGTTATTTGAGACTTTATATAGACATTGAGAAAATGGTCCTAAATTAAAATTAAGATGCATATGTATCGTAAGTTAAACAATGTCATTTAAAAAACTTTCTTTCAGTTAGGCCCACTATTTTAATGTCCATATAACTTGTATTTTATAGATATTTTTGAGATTGAAATTGGTTTCTATATACTTTACGTCAGTTTATCATTCGAAAAGTTATTTGAGACCTTTTATAACAAGCTATTTAAAAGTTTCAATTTGAGGTCCGATATATTAGAACCATATTAGAAAATTTTCTACTCACCTTTTGGTCGCCTTTCACTTCGTGCGGCTTCGTCTGCAATTTTTTTTTTTTTTTTGGGAAAAATGAAATAGTCCGTAGTTTTGTTTGAATATTTCAAATTTGTGAATAATATAAATAAAAATCAAAATATCGTCCTTTGGATAGTCCTATCAATTTTATTCAAAATATCTTCAAGTACAATTATTAAATGTTTATGTGCTTTTAAGCTCATTTTATTTCTATGCGAAACTATAATTAAACCAGTAAGTAAGGCTTAGGCTGAGTAATTTACTTCGTCCTACCTATAGGTTAAACTTCTCCAACGACTTATCTTGACGCAAGTATCCTTTGGTATTTGTTGCTATTTGAAAACTGCGAGTTGTGTCGAGTGCATAAATTTTTCATTCATATTCAGCGACTTATGCCTGGCCATGTTCAACAACAATTGAAGGAAAATTTGAATTGGATTCGTGTGTGGCATAAGCTACAACAACAACATCGAGAATCAGAATCGAGAATCGAGTATGAAACCATCCGTCATTCAGGCGTGCATTCATATTCAATCATGTATTCAATGCAGTGCGTACTGCACATATTGGACATGCCGGGTCTTCGAGTACGAATACGAATTCGAATAAGACTAAAAGTATGACTGTGAGGAGCATGAGTATATTTAAATAAAAGTTCAATGTTTACGAAATGCTCTGTTCACATGGAGCTCGTTAGCTTAAGATATTGCGTATTGGTTATGTTAAAAATACAACAAAAAAGTTGTTAAATATTTGCATTTGAGGAAGGGAAATAAAAGGGAATGCATGTGGATGCATCGTATTGTGTGCGTCAATGTTGCTGTTGGCTCTTCAATCAATAAAATGTCAGAAATGCATTGCAGACAACAAAACCAGGGCCACAGTCAGAGCCAATGACAGAGACGGCAACAGGAGACAGAGTCAGAATTATATCTAGAGGCAGTTTCGAAAAACAGCAACAGAAAAACAGGAGACACTGACTGAATGACGTACTGACTGCTGGACCGAGTCGATTGGTTGTCTGATTTCTAGGCATGACTGATATATGGCTTGTATTGACATGGACACAGTTCTTGACTTTCATTTTGTTGGGCACCGACAACGCTTTCTGCACAATGCAAACGGCAAGTCAAACACAACCGACATCCCAAACATCATGTGTCAATATGTCAGTCAGTCAGTCAGTCGAGTCAACTGACTGACAATGTTTGCATAAGTCTTTGTATGGTTTCAGATCTCTCGCGATTGCTCCTCCTCATTCCCATTCGCAGTTCCCAGTTCCCAGTCTCATCCTCATCCATTGATTTTCAGCTGCTGTTTCTGGTTTTCTTTGATCGCCTCGATTTACATAACTTTCCGACAAAGGCCCCACAACTCAGCTGGGATTTGAGTTTCAGTTGCTATATCCGCAGTCCCCAATCCCCAATTCCCAATTGGTTTTGGAAATTGCTGGCGCCGTCTGAATTTTGATTTGTTTGAAATGTTTACGCAAATATGAAAATAAATAAAAGCCAAGTACAAATAAGAAATAAAAATTTCTATATGTGATCTTGTTGGCACACCCTACGTACAAATCAGATAAGAACTGACCCAAAGGCGAGTACGGTGTACTCTTTAGATTTCAGCTCACATATCATTTTGCAAAGTCCTATAAAATTCATATTAAATATCCACCAGTTGTGACACCATCAGATAATGCCGCATATCCCCGCATTTTACCCATAAATTAACCTTATTGAGATGCACGATTACAAGCAATTTACTGTTTACGCATGCCATATAATATCTTGAATTGGACTTTGGGTTTCTCGATTTTACGACTGTTTATATGTATTTATTTGTATGTGGCCGAAAGCTCCGCATTTAATGACCCATAACGTTCAAGTTGCGTTTTGCATTCATAATTTCTTTTCGTCTGGTTTGGGTTTGATTCGTTTCGATTGATTCATTCATAATGTGTGACATTCACATACGGAATGATTATTCGTTGAATGGTTGCTAACCACTTGACAAACTGGTCAAAATAGAAAACGAAGTGTTTCATTTTAACGACTGTCATAAAAACTTTTATATTCTACTAATTGATCCGATGAATACATCCGGGCCATAAAAAATGTTAACACAACAAACAAATTTCAAATGCTAAGCTCCATTAAAAGAATAATCCTAAGCTATGGGAGAAATACGAGCTCTACTCAGCAAATCGAAAGCTTAATCAAAGCTTAAATTTTAAATACTCCGAATGTTCCAAGAGTATGCTCAAGTTCCTTTTAAAACTTTGAAGTTTGCTTGTTTTACAACTATAAAATTTAAAAACTCGAGATATATTAATAAAAACTAAAAAATATAAAATAAAAAACATCTTTTTTTCATATAAACAAGTGGATTTAAAAGTTGTGCTTTGAAATACTTGAATTTTTAATTTAATGGTTTTTATAAGTATATTTATTAGGCTTTATACAAAAAATAAACATTGAAAAATTTGTTGTATAGGAATTTGTTAGTTTACAACATTATTTAATAGAGTGTTTTCTTTCCCAATCTAATGACAATGAAAAGATATTATTTTCTAAGGATTAAAGCTGTTGTAAAAATAAAGCAGACAAAATACATTAAGCTCCTGTGGAGCAGGACAGATATCATAACATATGTACCAAAACTTAAAACCTTAGCATTAAAGGAGGTCTTGTAATTAGACGAAATTTTTAACCTTTGAGATCTTTGTGCTTAAAAAAGGGACATATAGACAGACAGACGGACACTGTTATATCGACTCGGCTGTCTGTTACGCCCATTCTGCCCGTTACGCACCTTTTGACAAACTTAATAGACCCCTTTAAACTTTTTTAAAGTACAGGATCTAAAAACACAACAAACTTTAATAATTTGGCCTTCGAAATAGAGAGCTCTTTCTCTCTCGGGTGTTTCTACCTTACTATACTATGTAATTCCATCATGAATACATGCTCTACCAAATAGTTTTAGTTTTCATAAGGGGTCCTCTACAAATCCATTAACATTCAGAAAAATATTATTACCCAGAAAAACAAAAAAATCATATGAGATAGGTAAAACTATGATGACAGGATGACAATCTTGACAGTAGGGCGGGGCAGCAGAAATCGTGCTGAAAAATTTAGTTGGCATGAATCTCTGTGCTTATCCAGCTTAAGTTCTTTTGCTTTCTAAAAGAGTTTCGCCCATGCTGCTTAACTGTTAGGTGAGAATGAGAGGGCGGATCAGCAGACTAAGCATAACAATAACAACACAGTTTTTTTTTTCGTTAAAATATTCTATCAATCGTTTCATATTTGGCTTTTAAAAAAATGCAATTTATTTACATATTCGAGCTCATATACAAAAAAAAGTAAAACATCCTGTTGAAGTAAAGGACGCTGTTAAATTCCTTAAGCAAACAGGGTTATCCAATAAATAAAATAAATGCTGTAAGCTACAGTGGAGCAAGCAGGACAGTAGGAGACCCTGTAATTTTTGAGTGCAAGCCGTTCACTATAGATTGTTCATCAATGTTGCGTACCATTCAATAGATGGCGCCACTACGAAGATAAGTTAATAAACACAGAGGTCGCTAGCGTCTCTTCTTCTTCCTTTTGACATAACATTGTTAGTTGAATAACTTCCGCGATTATTATCCGATTGGAATGCAATTTTCAGGAAAGGTTTGGACCTTAGTGTTTCTTATGTGTACCAAGGCGCTAGCATCAAATGTTGTCTTGTAATTCGACTTCGAAATTTTGTATTTCAATTTCCGTGGGTAAAGGGGGGCGTGCCAAAAATCTAAAACAAACTTGATCAATGGGAGATATAGATGAACCTACATGCCAAATTTGGCGTCTCTAGCTCTTATGGTCTGTGAGATCTAGGCGACACAAAAACGGACAGACAGACAGACAGACAGACAGACAGACAGACGGACAGACGGAAAGACGGAAAGACAGACAGACAGACGGACATAGCTATATCGACTCGGCTGTTGATGCTGATCAAGAATAAATAAGCTTTATGGGGTCTGCCACGCCTCCTTCTGCCTGTTACGCACATTTTTTTTGGACAAACTTAATAGACCCATTTGTACTTTTTTAAAGTACTGGGTCTAAATATAGCGCAAGCTATCTTTGGCGCGCCAAAGGTTGGATACCCTTGCAGAGCCCTGCATAAGCCGTCCGATTTTTTTCAAAATTTGTTAGATGTTGATTTCGAACCGTTTCCTATGGCAGCTATATGATATAGTAGTGCGATTTGCACCAAATTTGATCAGACTATATAAATCTGAATCAACCACAAAATTTGTGACTTTCGTTGAGATATCTCAAGAAACAAAAAAGTTTTCCTTACTAAATGTTGATTTTGAGCCGATCGTTCCTATGGCAGCTATATGATATAGTTGTCCGATTTGAGCCAGATTTGGTAGGGATGTATGAAACAATATCAAACACACAATCTTTGGTTGAGATATATTGAGAAACAAAAATGTTTTTATACCCTTGCAGAGGGTATTATAATTTTGTCACGAAATGTGTAACGCATTGAAGGAAGCCTCACAGACCCCATAAAGTATATATATTCTTGATCAGGGCGACGAGCTGAGTCGATATAGCCATGTCCGTCTGTCTGTCCGTCTGTCCGTCTGTCTGTCCGTGTGTCCGTCTGTTTCTATGCAAACTAGTCTCTCAGTTTTGTAGCTATCTTAATGAAACTTGGTACAGGTCCGTCTTTTTACGGCACGCAGTACATATGTCGAAACCGGCCGGATCGGATAACTATATCATATAGCTGCCATAGGAACGATCGGTTGGAAATAAACATTTAGTACGAAAAACTTTTTTGTTTCTCAAGATATCGCAACCAAATATACACATTGTGTGTTTGATTAAGTTTTAAACAGGCTGACCAAATTTGGTGTAAATCGGATAACTATATCATATAGCTGTCATAGGAACGATCGGTTGGAAATAAACATTTAGTATGAAAAACTTTTTTGTTTCTTAAGATATCGCAACCAAATATACACATTGTGT
Organism: Drosophila neotestacea; assembly: GCA_035044365.1. Taxonomy (NCBI): domain Eukaryota; kingdom Metazoa; phylum Arthropoda; class Insecta; order Diptera; family Drosophilidae; genus Drosophila; species Drosophila neotestacea. Next base: position 1,086,951 of record JAWNMD010000660.1, read on the forward strand.
GTTTGATTAAGTTTTAAACAGGCTGACTAAATTTGGTTTAAATCGGATAACTATATCATATAGCTGCCATAGGAACGATCGGTTCGAAAACAACATTTAGTATGAAAAACTTTTTTGTTTCTCAAGATATCGCAACCAAATATACACATTGTATGTTTGAATAAGTTTTAAACAGGCTGACCAAATTTGGTGTAAATCGGACTACTATATCATATAGCTGCCATAGGAACGATCGGTTAAAAATCAACATTTAACAAATTTTGTAAAAAATCTGTCGGCTTACACAGGGCACTGCAAGGGTATCCAAACTTTGGCGCGCCAAAGTTAGCTTGCGCTATATTTCATACTTAATGTTGATTCCGAACCGATCGTTCCTATGGCAGCTATAGAATATAGTTATCCGATCCGGCCGGTTCCGACATATGTACTGCGTGCAGTAAAAAGACGGACCTGTACCAAGTTTCATCAAGATAGCTTCAAAACTGAGAGACTAGTTTGCATAGAAACAGACGGACAGGCGGACATGGCTATATCGACTTAGCTCGTCGTCCTGATCAAGAATATATATACTTTATAGCGTCTGTGAGGCCGCCTGCAATGCGTTACAAACTTCGTGACAATTTAATAATACCCTTCGCAAGGGTATAAAAATCAACACTGATCCTTAATTAAGTTAAAGATTATTTTTATATAACTGAAAAAAAATTTATTGAATTATATCTCTTTTAATAGATCTAAAGGAGTCAAGGCCTATAACTTCAGGATAAAAATTATACAACATTTAATTTTATACTTATAAGTTACTCTTTTTCTCTCAGTGTCATCCAATGCCTCTCTTTATTTGAGCTCAAAGCTAATCAATTGAGTGTCTCCCAGTAGCTACTGCTGCTTCTGATGCAGATGTCGGGTCTCACATAAATTTAACCTCCATGAGGGTTTAATTGGCTGTCTGCCATAATACGCATCAACATATCAACGGTCTGGACTCGTTTACCTTTCTGATGGTCGTCATTTTGTGGTGCTTTCCCAAAGTGTGGCATTTTCTTTTTATTTTTCTTGTATTTTTTATTTATTTTGAATTTGGAATTTGTTGTGTTTTCATTATGGGGCGGCTGCGATCTTTTGGGCTGTTTGGAATGTGTCTGACAACTTGCAACTTCGAGTCGTCTCCCATCCTAAGATAATAAAGATCTGGTTTCAACCCCTCTGGACCGGAACACAAAAAAGTAAATTTTCTATTTACAATACAAATACGACAAGCTGCAGTTGTTATTCCTATGGTTTTTGTTGTTGTCGCTGCTGTTGCATTTAAGTACTTTGTGAAATTTTTGTCATTGTTTATTTTTTCAAGTGCCTGGTGACTACTCATCTATTTGTATTTATCCTGATCCTTGTGCTGGTCGACACATGTGCGCATTTTGTGGCCTTATTGTCACAGTTCTTTGCTTTACCATTTTCATTCATATTTTCATTGCAAACATTGAGTGGTTTCATTTATTTTGTTTATTTAAGTAGTTTGTTATTGTGGCTGTCTCCATTCACTGTTTGCTCAGCTCAGCTCAGAGCTCAAGAGTGTGGTCCAAGGCACTTACTTCGTCACATACAACTTATAAAACCGAACCAGCTCCAACGGAAGCTATAAATTTTGAGCAGGTTTTTAACTACTTACTTGAAGCGCAGTAGCAGTAAAATATTTCAACTGCCCAACAGTCCAACAGTGCCGACTTTTATGCGTTTTTCTATCACATTTCCACGAACTGCTATCAACTCTTAAGCCAAGTCTAAAGTCTTAAAAAAAATCTTTCATAAATGCGCAGGTTAAATTATAACTCTTTCTTTATTTTGATAATTGCTTCGGAGAACTCGTAAAACGTGTAGCACTACTTTCATCATACACTTGTAGTGAAGTACGCAGTGCACGTACTTGTTCGGAAAACTGTCCTCCATGTTGTGTTTTGATTCGGCGAAATTTCCTACATATGAGCAAGACATTATTTATTCTAAGTTGTAGTATCAATAATCTGGTTCGTAATCGTCGGCACGTTCGCATTCATGCTTAAATCAAATGGTAGAGTAGAGTTACTGCATTTAGATATGGGTAATCTATGATAGTTCGACGATACTATCGATCGGAAAGAGTAGTAGAGTAAATCCGCTCCAATAATAAATGAGGAATATTCGAGAGTTTGATCATACTATCAATACGAGAAATGCTCGCCATTTTAATCGGTTGTAAATATAATAAATTAATATATTTATTAATTTATACACAAAGTTTAGTAAAGATATATCAAAATAGTTTCACGCACATATTAATCGTTGTTTTAAATGTCGCTCAAACTATCGAAAAGTCAACTTGGTAACATCTGCTACTGTTCTTGGAGAAATCATAGATGTTGTGACACATCTCTAGCATGGTCTTCATGACTGTTGCAGCAGCTGATGTTAAGTGTTATCCAAAGGTTAAAATCTGTCTTGGATTGCATTAGGCCGGGTCCGATCTTTTATTGTCGTTAAAACTACTCGAGAGACATCGGCGTCTTGAATTATTTTCAATTACTTGCGGGTTCGGTTTTTTACGACCCTTGTAACACGAGCAACGTCTCTAGGTAGTTTACTTGGCACACACTCAAGTCTAGGCCAGGGAATGAGATGGGTGAAAGTAGAGGGAAGAGGATGGAAGAGGAAGATAACATTTGGTGTAACACTTGAAATTTATGACATCCTCTGTATCTCTTGTGCTGTACTCGCATTGTCTTAATGATTAGCCTTTGTCTGCAACCCCGCTGAGCTCTACTTTCCCCTCACACTCGGAAGATATTTATCTAAATATCTCTCTCTTGTTTGCTCTTGGTGCTATTCGTCTGGCTCTCTCCCCGACATTGAAAGTGTTAATTGAACCATAAGCGTAACCATAAATGGATTTTATTTCTCAGCAAAGGCAAAACAAGAACCCGAAACCGAAAATTTATGTGCTGTCGTTCTCTACTATTCTTTTTTGTTTTTTTGTTTTTGACACAATTGTTTTATGGCCTGGGGCCTGGTATATCCTTTTGTCCATTTTGCTTAGCTCCTATTGTTTCCGTTGCGATTTTATTTTCAGGTCGCGCTGTGTCGTCCCTGTAATATGGGTGGGCATGTCCTTGCCACAAAAATCTGAGACGCTTATGCAATTTGTTGCAGTTTCCGGCAACTGGTTTTCTTAAGCCTCTCTCGACCTCAATTCATGTTGTTTGTTTAACAAAACGTCTGTCACTCGATACAGTAGCTGATGAATAGATAATTGTGCTGTGCGGTTTTGGATAGTAGTTATTGAGAATTACATAGCCTTGGCTTGATCCTAAGGATCCTACTTACTTCACTTCATTACATAACAACTATTAGACAGAACATTCAAATAGCTTAAAGACAAATCCAGTTCTTAGCTTAAGTTTCTTTGGTATACCAATATACAATTTTGCTTTGTATTTATTTAAAGACTTTAAAAGACTAAGCTTATCGAAAATTTCAGTCCGTCCCTACGATTAAGAATATTTTATTATTTTATATAATATTTTATTTACTATTTCAATATATTTTTTTCATATTTTTTTTACTCTTTGTTTATTTTTATTTACTCTACTTAACTCTGACTTGACATTATAAATATAGGACAGACTGCCCCCATTTACATTGCCGATAATTCCATAAGTCGGTTTGATTCAGCAATAACACTATATAGTTTAGTTTCTCCTGACTGTTCTTTATATACCAAAAAAATTTTCACTAATTTTCCATCTCCAAACTGTGTTTCTCACTTTCTGTCGATCCTCCTGATACACCGATTTTTTAACGACCATGCAATATTTATCTCTTAATTCATAGATATATCCGTAAGTTTAATCTCATAGCGGCGATCCAGCTTTCTTTGATGAGTAAATCCCTCTGCTTTACTTTAAGGCTTAAGACCATCTATTGGACTGACTACTCCTATAGCTCAAATATAAGTCCAATCTTTTTTGGATTCCCTTGGTTAATTCATTCCGGGAAACCGTTTCTTTGACCACTGGTTTATGGCGTTTAACTAAGCTAAAAGCATAATCACCGAGCGCAGATTGTGCTCTGGTGTTGCCCTTGAGATACGCTCCTACTTCTGATATGTGTGTGTGTGCGTGGTGTACATTGTGCATGAAGGCCTTGGGGGCAAGGCGTTGAGGAGCAGCCCTCATCTCACGACACAAATGCCGTATAATCACTTGTCGAACGCTGCTCAATAATTAAAGGCAAAAACGCGAGAGGAAGGAGGAAGAGTCAAGGGGGCGATCTGACTTCGCATGCAACTAGCTATTAGGGCGCTGATTTCGTTGAAACCTATCAAAATACATAACAATCAGGCAGCGACGCCGTCATCCTCATCGTTGCCATCGCATCCCACGAGGCGATGATGATGATTTCAGACAGGGCCGACAGCTACGAGTGGGCTCACCACATAATTATATCGAGCAAACATGAAAGAAACGATGCGCCCAAAAAGACCACAGATTCAGACTAAGTCGGAGCTGGAGATTTAGATGGGGATGGAGTCGATGGAGTCTCTGAGTAAGAACCGGGATTCATTAAGGCGTTGCCACAACGCATAACAATGAAAACGTTTAAGACGACTAACGAGCGGTGAGCTGTAATCATCTTATTTTGATGGTGCACCATGGGTTCTATTTGGTTTTCTTCACTGTTCCCTTCTCTTGTCGGTTGTGGGAGGCGCCTTTATGAAGCTTAACAAATTAATATTAAATTACGTGCCAAATTGGCAGACAGTCCCAGACAGACCAGTCGGATAGTCGGCCAACACCTTCTCTCCTGCCTTCCACATCAAAAGGATGCCACTGGAATCCTATGCAAACAAAAATCAGTAAAGAATTATTATCGTCTCGCTGTTAGCCGAAATCACATATAGAGAGAGCCATATGTCTTGCAACGGAAGTCAAAATAAAATAGTCTCGAGTCTCTTAGCCAAGCTAACAGCCAAATTGGCCTATTGGCGCCGCATAGTCATCAGCAATTTAGCACACGTTTTCGACTGAACCTTAAAACGTCTTTCACTATACAATATGAATATAGTTTTTTTTAATGGCCATCCTTTTTTGTGGTATACATGGCATTATAGCCAGCATTTAGGTCTGCACAAATAACGGGAAATTGGGCTGAAATTGATTAAAGTGAAAGGCTGGCACTTGGCTAATAACAGAACACTCGGGACGCTCTCCAATTAGTTGCCATTCATCAAATGGGGCCCATTAATAAGGTCGGCATACTGTTCCAATGCGCTAACTGTAACTAAACTGAGAGGGTTGCCAAGAAATTGACAAGTCTTCGAGATTTAGAAGGAATACATTTTTGGGAAATCCTGTTAATTATACTGTCTGCCTATCTACATATCCACCTACATATATTTATCTATCGATCTCGAAAAGCCAAATTTAATGTGGTGCCACAAAAAAGGACGTTTACAATGCGAAATTTTTTATTGCGTTTTGATTTTCTTAAAATCCGCCAATACAAAAAGTTGTACAGAGGTGAAATAATTCGAGTTTTTCTAATAATAATAATAGTAATAAGCTATTCCATCTATAAAATTAGTAGTGTCAATTAGACCTAAAAGTAATTTATGGACGAAAATAACTCAAAGCATAATACTACGGTGAGTAAGAGGCATCGCTTGCGCAATGTTGGTTGAGGTAGTGAGTCTTCTTCTCTTAAATTATTATTTATTATTATACTTTATTATTTATAATTATATTTTATTATTTATTTATTGACACGTCAAGAGTGGGATGGTATGGGTCTTCTGGTGCTACCAATGGGTCACTCCTGGATACAATGACATGGGAAGCGTCCGATAAAAATAACAGTCCTGTCTATGGAGTTGCAGATAACTCAGTGAGACCATCAATAAAATCATGGGAGTTATCTGGGATAATTGATTGTGAGTCATTGGCAGCGAACCAACGAGCTTCGAAAAGATTAATGTATAAAAGTTAGTATTACCAACTTAGTAAGAGTAATTTTCACGCAAACAAATTCTTTAACGAAATTACACGGAATTAAAATAAGTTTCGAAGTAAGACAAGAATCAACTGCCAACAGAACTCCGCCTCCCATCACCAACGATCACATCTATATACAACATATGTAGTTTCAATAAATAATTGAAAATCCATAAAATACAGTCCGCTGAGAGTTGTAATTAGCGATTCAAAAGAATTACTGGAAGCACCTTTAATTTTATACAATATACACTAAAGTAATGAATATAACAAAGTAAACCTTGAAAATAAAAGTGGACAACAGATTTTGACCCCCCACCCCCCTTATTGGAAAGATGCCTACGCCCTTGCGTATATCTATAATAAACCAATAATAGCAATTTTAGTAATCATTCAACTGGAAATTTTATTAAATTTCTATAACATAAATCTGTTTTTGGAATGCTTTAAAAGGCTTTTAAATTATAGTAACGAGTATTTCTTATGCACTTATTACACAGTTGCTTGATTTATTTTTGAGTTGCACTCACTTTCCGGTCATTCAACAATTGGTAGAACAATAGACAATAGTCAGGTAGCTCACAAGGAAGTTAAGTCATTATATTTCATCCGTCCATTCATGGTTATGATTTCCAGAAATTACAACTACTTAACTATTGTCATAAAAACGAGAAGAGAAACATTAAATACATTAGCATTTATTAAACCAGCCATGGAAGCGTGCCGAACATTGCGCGTGTGCATTCATTCCCCAGTTGCCACTTCCCCTGCAACTAAAGTGCATTTATTTTAATTATGCCACGTAGTGTGGCAAGTATGAAAGAGGGGAGCAAAGGAGAAGTTTTTCACTATGTTCTGGTTTTCCACGAAAATTTCATGTAATTATTATGCCTTGGTTCAGTTCGTTATGTTTTGTTTTTATTTTATTTTGGCTCGTCTTGTCAGCACCGCCAAATGCAGAAAACGTCTTTAAAACATAATTTCAGTGGCACTTATGAAAGTCGTTGGGAGTCGATAAAACTGCCTGGCGCCGACTCTAAGCAAAATCAAAGTGTGAACAAGGTGCACGCGCTTACTCACTTGATATGTAGATGAAGAATCGCTGATAATGCACGTGATAGCTGAGAATATATACCTTGTCTATAAGGTCTATAAGGGAGACCTCGGGTCGTGCGACACTCGCCACTCCCGTGTACGTGTGTGGGGCTTGTCTCAGGTAATCTCATTTCTGTTGCATGGAAATCATATTTTTATGGCTTCGTAGAATCTCCCAAAAAAACACACACAAATTTGTACGTAATTACAATAAAAACCTATAAAATACATCATAAAATTTTCAGCCAAAATAGCTTAAGTATCTTTTTTCTCTCTTTATTCATATTTGTAGTCCAGGAAGTATCGGGAGTGGAGAAGTTTTTGAAGAAAAAAATTAATTTATTATTATGACACAATTTTTATGCGTTTTGTCGTGGGTGCGGAGTTTCAGAAATTTATGAGTTGAATTTTATTGCGTCTGATATGTTTTTGTAGCCATTTCTATTTCAGAATTACCAAACGAAGGGAAGACGCGTGTAGCGCCAGATTTCCTGTGCATGGTAGTCAAATAATTTTCTGGACATTTTTTATTATTTATGATAAAAGTAATTGCATGTTTCACATACTCATTACTTGCTATACGAAAGGTGTTGAAGTAGGGTAAATTGAAGGGGTAGGAGGCGCCAAATCAATACGTGGAAATTAAGGAAAACTTTTGAAACCTTACCAATTATGTTATGAGATCAGAATGTGAGCTGGGAGGCAACAATTAACTAAGTCGAAGCAAAATTTGAATAACTAATAAGCTAATCGCATATCCAGGACATAATTATCCTTTGAAAAGCAATAAGCGTATGATAGTGAAACAAATGCATAATCAATATGCTAACATGCCAAACATGCCCAAATGAAAACAATTCCTTCCCTCCAGCGCTGTACAAATATGTATATTGGCTTAATTATCATCAATTTTGAGCAATTAAAATGTCTGCCCTGACATTGCATAGAACGTAGTGATGGCAGAGGGGAGAGGGGAGAGAAGAACCCATGCCTAAGCCTAAGAACTTGTAAAACACGCCACAGAAGCAACTATAACTGAGGCAAAGACGTCCTCGATGATAGCAGGGAAGATAACAACCTAGACGACGACAGGAAGGCAGCTCCAGCGACGCTTAATTAATATAAATGCAAATGGGATGAGAAAACCAAGACAGAGAGAGAGAGAGGATCGGAGACAGAGAGAGGGGGAGGCGCCGAAGTACGATGACAATTACTTATAGGATTTTGGTATGCTATGTACTACGATGTTGTGGTGGGGTTATCAACGAGACAGCGCTCCCGGCGCCAATAAAATGAAAATTTCCATGCGGCCACACAAATGGAATGAACAATTTCATAAGTAGCAGACAGACAAGCAGGAAAGGGACAATGGTGAGGGGGATGGTGAGGGGAGAACTACAGGCAGTCAGAGGAATAATGCACAAGTTTTGGGGTTTTCGGTTTCTGTATACAGCTGGGCTTAACTTTGTTCAGACTCTCTGCACGGGCTGCATGTATAATTAGTGGTACATAAGTCATGGGCAGAGGGGGAGCTGAGACTGGGAAAGGAAGGTAAATTAACGTGCATAATTACAAACCCCAAACAACCATTTTGTGGCAAGCATATTAGATTTTATTAACTGTTCTTGCATTACCCGAAGGTATTCCAAACTCGATTCCAATCGCACGTGCAAATGAAAATGTGTGGAATTTGATTTGGGCAAAACCTTTTGCTGTTATGAGGGGAGGAGGGAGAATGTGGTAGGTGATTACATAGCCCATATAAATAGCTGAGTGTCAGAGGGGTATCAAAGTTATTCATGAGTTGTGATAATGCTTATGAAATACTTTTTAAGAAATCGGAAAACATTTCTTATGATTAAACTCTGTGCATAAGGCGGAATTCAAATGGTTTTGGAGATGGTTTGAAAATTGAAAAATATTTAGAAACATAGGACTTGAATGTGAAGTTGGAGCTGTGTCTTAGTTGAAGATATGTATGCAATTCCGGATATACAACCTTGAAGTGTTTAGAAACCACCGCGAAAGTTAATTTTATCTAAGATATGTATGTAAATACGCTTTGATTCCTTTTTGACACATATTTGAGAGATTATAGTTTTACAGAATAGTTCTCTACTAACTTGTCCCTCAAAATTGGATGCTTCCAAATATTCTTCTCCAATTACAAGATAACATTTCAAGCATTTAATCAGTCAATCATTTAATTTAGCAGTCAGCCAGTTTCATTTTCTTACATAAACGGAACGTCATTGTACCAAAAATTCAGGCGGATGGAGTTTGACCTTAAAGTTTTCAGCTTGGATTTATTTGGGCTCTTCGGAAACCTATTGGCTTTTAAAATTTCATATGGGCAGGAATAGAGACGAATCCGAGTTGAAAAAATGTTCAATTAATTGAATGAAGTCTGTTGAAGGTAAAAAGTTTCCTAAGCTTATAAATTAAATTTGACAATGAAACAAAACTGAATTAAATATTAAATTGGACATATTCAATTTCTAGGTAACCACCCCCAAGGGATAAAATCTGGTACTAGTATAAGTAAGAGTATCAAAAGTCACTGGGTCGAGGGGAAAATTGAACACTTTGGGCATTTGGTTTGCTTAAGCTCGCCTGAGTCTGAGTCGGATAATTACAAAATCCGCTTAACCTCAAACGTTGTGTAATTCAGCGTACCTGCACATGTACATACTTATGTACCTAACTGTAGCATGTCTCTAATTGTGCCCAAAGTGAACCCAAATATGTCGACGGCATAAGCAAAAAGAAAAGAGCGCGCCATGTAAAGTACTTAATAAAAAAAAGGCAGCTGGTGGTGCTAGAAAGGTGCTTGAAGATAGGGTGGGGAAGGGGGAATTAAGAAGAAAAGTGCATGGAATACAACTAAGCCGAGAACAAGGTGTAAGTGCTTAGTGCGATATACTTAGCCATACGAGCCTAGCCTAATGCGTTCATTAGCGGAAAAGCTACCTCAAAGTGTATTCGTTGTTGTGGAAAAATGCTAACCTAGCGATGCAAAATGCCAAATAACTGGGGTGAGATACGATTGTGAATGTGAATGTGAATAGTCGTCGTACATTCTGGCCAGTCGAGGCAATATTCGTACTTGCAACGTCTGCTGAATGTGGTGCTGAGTTGAGTGCTTAAATACTTAATGTGGTTGACTGAACCTTAGCTCACATACTTATTCACTTACGGCTCGTACACCGAGTATACTGAGTACTCGTCGGTACCCAAAAAAGGCTGGGGTACATGATTATACTCTATGCAGACACACACATGTATGTGCTTAACAGTTTGTTAAGCTGACAAACACACCAGCTACAGCCACAAAGCAACAGAACCGTCAGATGTAGGGAGACTCTTGACAACACTCGCGTACGGTCACACCGTCCTCGCTCCTCGCTCTTCTCTCATACCATGACTTGTGGCATTACCACAGCTCATCCTACTATTGTCACATACGTTTCACTGACGCTTCTCCCTACAGTCTAGTTCGTTTTGGAACCTGTGTCCGGTGTCAAGGTCCGTCTCCGGGTCCAGGTTATACTACCGGTTCGGGTATGGTCACACCTACCTATTGTTCTTCTTAACTGCCACATCCTGTCGCCTGGAATTGTTGTTTGAAATTGGGCCCTTTTTCCACGGTTCTATTCAACTATTTGTATTTAAGTGAATGAAATTAATGACTTGTGTTTTTCTCATCCAATCATAATAGTCTATAGAGAATACACCAATCAAGCTATTATCTGCATCTCAAACTGTACAATCTGTAGTCTAAAAAATGTACTTAAATCAGTTCGCTCTCGTTTAAAGAAAATCAGGGATTACCCAAGTTTTGACTAAGTTTGCATTGATTTATCGCACAATTCCTGAATTTTTTTTCAGTGCAGTACAGTTTTTGAACCGGTTTAGATATTGGTATATGTTTATATTTCTTGACGTCTTTAAATAATCTATGATCCTAATGGCACAATTTATTTAAAGGTTAGGTTCCGGAAAATATCAGGGACATTCTTTTTAACGAAAGGGTATACAACATTTGACTAACCCCAGAGTAACATTGTCATTTAATTTGACATTTGCAAGGTGCAAAAAAGGTTGGCTTGTTTCATCTTTATTCCTTTTTTTGTGAAGTCAGCTCTTTTCAATGGTCTGGTTAGTTGTAGGTTGGCACTCATCGTGTGTACCCAACAATTAGCAATGTGTTTAGTTCCCCTCAGCGGCCTCAAGCACGTATCCTTTCTATGTGTGTCTTTGGCCTTAACCTAATTGACTTTTAATTGCAGGTCTATTTTGTTAGACTGTACGGCGAGAGACACAAGGTGATAAATGAAAATTATACAGAATGCTCCTTAAATTATAGACCTCGCAACTGTTTACACATGTTAGTCTTGCAATTTCTGCTCACGGTTCTAGGGCTTCGATTCGGCTTAAGGCCAAAACACACTAAGCCTTATCGACTCAGCCGGCTTGGCTTCGAATCTCGTATGTGTGTGCTCAATATCCGGATGAAGTGTAATTAGCGGTAAAACCCTACAAGTACGAACCGTGCATTCGATTACGATCAGAGTCCGGAATAATGCGCACAATAACAATTTGTCCAAGTCTCTTAAGAAATTAGAGGATTAGACACCATGAAAGGCTTCAAAAATGTTTTCCTAATCGATTTAATAAATGAATGAATGAATCATTGGGATAAGTTTCCAGTAGGGAAAACGTCTGGTTCTGGACTACTTCTAGATTAACCCCAAAGGGACTAGCAACTAGTCCAGTTCTATCCCAAACCTTTGGAACGTCGTCCATTTTACACAGGCATGTCATAGGAAGGTGTCTCTTGCCCCTAACTAACCCATTTGTAACCAGTTATGTACTAGTAGCATTTATTCTAGCTCTAAACTAGTCCTTCCGTAACCAGATTTGTACCAGTTGCATACATATATATTTTTTAAAATTAAATAAATTTTGTAATAAAAATAAAACTCCAAATTACTTAATTAATTCATTGAAATATTCAAAAATATTTTTTTTTATTTTATTGTAAATGGTATTTTTTATTTGACTCTTACATATATACATTTACAATAACGTTTTTTTATTTTTTTTTTATTTTTTTTTTTTTATATCCTTGCAGAGGGTATTATATTTTTATCACGAAATGTGTAACGCATTGAAGGAAGCCTCACAGACCCCATAAAGTATATATATTCTTGATCAGGGCGACGAACTGAGTTGATATAGCCATGTCCGTCTGTCCGTCTGTCTGTCTGTTTCTATGCAAACTAGTCTCTCAGTTTTGAAGCTCTCTTCATGAAACTTGGTACAGGTCCGTCTTTTTGCTGCACGCAGTACATATGTCGAAACCGGCCGAATCGGATAACTATATCATATAGCTGCCATAGGAACGATCAGTTGGAAATAAACATTTAGTATGAAAAACTTTTTTGTTTCTCAAGATATCGCAATCAAATATACACATTGTGTGTTTGATTAAGTTTTAAACAGGCTGATCAAATTTGGTGTAAATCGGATAACTATATCATATATCTGTCATAGGAACGATCGGTTGGTAATAAACATTTAGTATGAAAAACTTTTTTGTTTCTCAAGATATCGCAACCAAATATACACATTGTGTGTTTGATTAAGTTTTAAACAGGCTGACTAAATTTGGTGTAAATCGGATAACTATATCATATAGCTGCCATAGGAACGATCGGTTCAAAAACAACATTTAGTATGAAAAACTTTTTTGTTTCTCAAGATATCTCAACCAAATATACACATTGTGTGTTTGAATAAGTTTTAAACAGGCTGACTAAATTTGGTTTAAATCGGACTACTATATTATATAGCTGCCATAGGAACGATCGGTTAAAAATCAACATTTAACAAATTTTGTAAAAAATCTGTCGGCTTACACAGGGCACTGCAAGGGTATCCAAACTTTGGCGCGCCAAAGTTACCTTGCGCTATATTTTTAAATTCTTTTTTATTTATCACTTATTAAATTTAAATTTATTTAAATTTTTAATAATACAGTTTAATAATTTTTACAGTTTTAATAAATATTTAATTAAGATGTAGTTATATGTTTTTTTTAAAACTGAACCGATGTGGGAAACGAACTCGGGACCTCAAGCTTCAGAGTCCAGTGGGCTTCGATGAAATAATTGTATCCTATGCTAAATTGCATACATTTTCTACGCAGAAAGACATGCTGACACAGACGGACAAAATGACAGAAATCTTAATAATATTGAATTCAATCGGTGCTCATATCACCCAACTCTCAATTGTTTTTATACTAGTTGTAGATCTATTTATTTGTTTACTAGTTTAGAACAGGGACTGTAAGAGTCACCCAAATGTAGTCCTTTTGTAACTAGTTTCATTCCGATCACATTTCAACTACTTTAGAGGCAGTCTCATAGAGACAGTCACTGATTAATTAGCCCAGATCTAGCTCGTTTGCAACCAGTGAAATTCACTTTGCTTTTTAACTAGTCCTGGAACTATTTTGTTTTAAACTAGTTGAGAAATACTAGGTATCGAACTATTTGTTTTTTGAGACTAGTTGAGAAATACTAGTTATAGAACTAGTTGTTTTTGAGACTAGTTAACAAATTCCCTGCAGGGTTATTTATGTTTTGAGTGTAATTCGATGAACGCTTTTAAACTTAAATTCTAATCCCTACATAAAACTCTTTGTAGAAAATCGTAATGATAAAAATACTTAGGCAAGTAAAGCGTTCTTACTACTATTTAGGGAAGTTTTAGCTCCTATAGTCGCAGAGATCTACGTATGTACATAATTTTTATACAGACAGATAGACGGACATGGCTATTTCGACCCAGTTTTTAATTATGATAACTTATCACTTAACACATCACTATAGTTATTAAATAGATGCAATAGGAACGATCGGTTCGAAATCAATCTATAGTTTGTTTCTTGGGATATCTTAACAAAACTCACACATTTGGTATAGTTTCAAAAAGCCTGCCCAAATTTGGTGCAAATCGGATTACTATATCAAACAGCTGTAATTTGAAAGATCGGCTCGAAATCAAAATCTAAAAAATGTTGTAAAAAATCAGACGGCCTATGCAAGGGTATTCAAACTTTGCCAAAGTAAGCTTGCGCTATATTTTTATACCCTTGCAGAGGGTATTATAATTTTGTCACGAAATGTGTAACGCATTGAAGGAAGCCTCACAGACCCCATAAAGTATATATATTCTTGATCAGGGCGACGAGCTGAGTCGGTCTGTCCGTCTGTCTGTCCGTCGGTCTGTCCGTCTGTCTGTCTGTCTGTCCGTTTGTCTGTCCGTCTGTCCGTGTGTCCGTCTGTTTCTATGCAAACTAGTCTCTCAGTTTTGAAGCTATCTTGATGAAACTTGGTACAGGTCCGTCTTATTGCTGCACGCAGTACATATGTCGGAACCGGCCGGATCGGAAACCTATATCATATAGCTGCCATAGGAACGATCGGTTGGAAATAAACATTTAGTATAGAAAACTTTTTGTTTCTCAAAATATTTCAACCAAATGTACACATTGTGTGTTTGATTAAGTTTTAAATAGGCTGACCAAATTTGGTGTAAATCGGGCTACTATATCATATAGCTGCCATAGGAACGATCGGTTCGAAAACAACATTTAGTATGAAAAACTTTTTTGTTTCTCAAGATATCTCAACCAAATATACACATTGTGTGTTTGATTAAGTTTTAAATAGGCTGACCAAATTTGTTGTAAGTCGGACTACTATATCATATAGCTGCCATAGGAACGATCGGTTGGAAATAAACATTTAGTATGAAAAACTTTTTTGTTTCTCTAAATATATCAACCAAATATACACATTGTGTGTTTGATTAAGTTTTAAACAGGCTGACCAAATTTGGTGTAAATCGGACTGCTATATCATATAGCTGCCATAGGAACGATCGGTTCGAAAACAACATTTGGTATGAAAAACTTTTTTGTTTCTCAAAATATCTCAACCAAATATACACATTGTGTGTTTGATTAAATTTTAAACAGGCTGACCAAATTTGGTGTAAGTCGGACTACTATATCATATAGCTGCCATAGGAACGATCGGTTTGAAATCAACATTTAACAAGTTTTGTAAAAAATCTGACGGCTTACACAGGGCACTGCAAGGGTATCCAAACTTTGCCGCGCCAAAGTTAGCTTGCGCTATATTTTTTTTGTTCAAAATACTTTGAAAATTTTCAACTCCTTTTTTCTACTATCTATTCAGCTTGCAAACAGATACCATTCTTCGATCCTTTACATTTTGCCCATGGTCCACCCATTTTCTTTAAACTGAACTAATATTCATTCGGACTAGTTTTCTGGTCATGATCTTATATTTTACTTTTGCACAGATCATTATATTTAATTCGAAAACTAAACAAATCGTTTATTATTATTATCATTATTATTTTTGTTGTTTTTTATCATTACATTCACTGAATTTCCGACAAAAGATTTATTTTCTCAATTCGCTGCATCAAATTAGGAGTATGAATTGTAAGGTACAATAAATTGCATTCATTTCTTTTGGATATGCACAGCATGATGACAATCACAGCCCCTGTTTGTTGGTTGGACAACTGCTGAGACCGGACAACGTGCATCTGCCACGACTGCTGCTGACAAACTGGAAACCATATGAAAACAATAATTTGGTTCCATGGCCCGCTTATGGGATTCAGTTTCTTCACCATCAACTGAAGCAAATGGGATGGCCATAAATTATAGATTCGTTTGACTTCTGCCTCCTGCCGGGGCAATGAGACGGTTTCAGTCTTTGTTTCTAACGCTCTCAGTCGTTATCCTTGACCGCCCTCACATATTGACCGTGTCCTGGCATCTAAATACATGTGTACACACACGGGTGTATGTGTTTTCCTGGCTATAATTCAGTACGACAAGCTTAAAACCATTAGTAAAGGCAATAAAAATGACAATAGAAGTCAATTTCCATATTGTCTACTCGAATTGGGATACGGATTTGGGTTTGATTTTCTTCTGAAAATCGTTTCGCAAATGTTACATACAAACGCCCAGCATATCACTTTCCCATGCTCTATTTCCATATAAGTATCTCCTTCAATTACTGGTCATGTTATAACTAGTCGAGAATCGTGGTGGACATATTAAAAGTGTCACATAAATCATTTGCCAAATGCAGCGATATTTCTCGTTGTTGTGCCTGGACATCAACATCTGAATCAGAGAGACTGCAATTGTCTTTGAAAATGTATCTGTATCTAAAACCCACATTTCCGCTCCGGCAACTGACAGCATTTAGATAAACAATTACACAATGCAAACTTCCGGTTTGAAAAATGGTTTCCTTGCCAGCATACAGAAAAAAAGAGAATAAGGACGCTGCCAATGAAAAACGAGAACCATTCAAAAGTTGGCAGCAACAGAAAATGGTCAAAGTAATAATTTACAATCAGCCGAAAAATCAATGTACCACTCGGGTAGACGGTTATGGGGGTCAGCTTCGATTTGGATTTGGGTTCGAGTTGATTTCGATTTGGGTCGAACAAAACATATTGCAAATTGTAACAAAATTATTCTGTTAAATACAATTTCGACAGCATTGGACACAAGAATGAATATCGAATTGGAAATGGAAAAAAAAGCATTTGATAAAGTGCCTTTTTTGTGCGAGAACTGAGTGATTTGTTGTAAGTGATAAAAGTAAAGTTTTATGTCATTGAAGATTAAATATATAAATACAAATACATATTTCATAGGATTATTCGGTACTTAATTCAATACACATTGCATTAAAGTTTATTAAATAATTATAATTGATTATTTATAACTTTAAAATTAAATGAAAAATCGCAAAATTCGTATTATTTAGTTTTTAATAAATTTTATTTAATTGTGACTTACTTAGTTTTTAATTGATCTAGAATTGTTGTGGGTGTAAAAGTGTGATCTTAGCATTATTTTAAATTGAATGGATTTTTGACCTGTTAAATACTGATATATAAATTTTTGTAAATATATATATGTACGTATTATATTAACTACCATGTTAAAACTGAAATAAATTGAATGTAATCTGTGTAAAAATCATTTATATATATAAATCATAGCTGTTAAAAAGTTTGCTAGAACTCACAAAATTAAAAAAAGATTACAATAATTCGTCTACTCCAAAATCTTTGTATAAAGTTAGATGATAATTAATAATACCCTTTACTAACTAAATTACTTATTATTTCTTAATATATTAACGGGTTATTTGCATAGAAAATACTTCCCATTAGATCCATTCCAGAAATACATTTACACGCAAGTCAAATGGCTAGGGGGATTTGTATATTCACTAAGCCTTCCGCAACTACTTTGCAACACTAATTTATGAATTAATTTTTCACACTAAATGCCATAATTTATTTCAACGGCATTCGAAATGGCTCATCCTCATCCTCAGCCCCTGGGTTAGTCTTTGCCGCACAGTACATAGATTTTAATTCTTTTCGGTTTTGACTATGGCGACGCCACATAAACAATATTAAATCCCCACACTGGCAGCAACAACGGCAATATATTTATATATTTATGTAGAGTCCCCCAGTCAGTGCGATAAAAGAAAAAAGCCCCCGAGACGCCCCCAGACAGAGCATATTGCCTAAATCCCATAAAACTTTTGGCTACGCCCTGCCAAAAGACGAGTCAACGTGGCCTGTGGCCCACCACAAACGCCTCTTCAATTCTAAATGTTCCATGACGTGGCGCTATTTCCGTCAAAGAGAATGAAAACTCTTTCAAAATGGAATTCACAATGTGCATAATACTTCTACTATGCACAATAAACTCGACTAAATTAAAAAAAAAATATAGCGCAAGCTAACTTTGGCGCGCCAAAGTTTGGATACCCTTGCAGTGCCCTGTGTAAGCCGACAGATTTTTTACAAAATTTGTTAAATGTTGATTTTTAACCGATCGTTCCTATGGCAGCTATATAATATAGTAGTCCGATTTAAACCAAATTTAGTCAGCCTGTTTAAAACTTAATCAAACACACAATGTGTATATTTGGTTGCGATATCTTGAGAAACAAAAAAGTTTTTCATACTAAATGTTTATTTCCAACCGATCGTTCCTATGACAGCTATATGATATAGTTATCCGATTCGGCCGGTTTCGACATATGTACTGCGTGCAGCAAAAAGACGGACCTGTACCAAGTTTCATCAAGATAGCTTCAAAACTGAGAGACTAGTTTCCATAGAAACAGACAGACAGACGGACAGACGGACAGACGGACAGACGGACATGGCTATATCGACTCAGCTCGTCGCCCTGATCAAGAATATATATACTTTATGGGGTCTGTGAGGCTTCCTTCAATGCGTTACACATTTCGTGACAAAAATATAATACCCTCTGCAAGGGTATAAAAAACCAAAACGTAGCTCAACTCAACTGTCTGCACGCGTTGCAACATGACACAGAACATTTAAAAATATGACAGTTTTCATTTTCTACGGAATTTTTATTTTATTTTGGTTTCTTCAAAGTTTGCCGTTTCTTTTGTACTTTGAAATGAAATGAAATTTTTGGATCATATTTAATATGGTTCCTTTTGTCAAACAGCTCATGTAATTTGGATGAGATTTCAAAATGATTTTTGTTAATAATTCTCTAACCTTCTAGTATTGCTAAAAAGTATCAAAAGCCGGAATAGAGAAGAGTCTTTAAATATAAAATCTCTCTTGATTGCTTAACGTCAATACTGAATACTAAGAAATCTTCTTAATAGACTGAAGATTGTCTTTTGTGAAGCCTCTTGTTAATGAATAACTCTATAAAACCAAAATCGAAAGCCACTTTATAGTTTTTATACCCTTGCAGAGGGTATTATAATTTTGTCACGAAATGTGTAACGCATTGAAGGAAGCCTCACAGACCCCATAAAGTATATATATTCTTGATCAGGGCGACGAGCTGAGTCGATATAGCCATGTCCGTCTGTCTGTCCGTCTGTCCGTCTGTCTGTCCGTGTGTCCGTCTGTTTCTATGCAAACTAGTCTCTCAGTTTTGAAGCTATCTTAATGAAACTTGGTACAGGTCCGTCTTTTTACTGCACGCAGTACATATGTCGAAACCGGCCGGATCGGATAACTATATCATATAGCTGCCATAGGAACGATCGGTTGGAAATAAACATTTAGTACGAAAAACTTTTTTGTTTCTCAAGATATCGCAACCAAATATACACATTGTGTGTTTGATTAAGTTTTAAACAGGCTGACCAAATTTGGTGTAAATCGGATAACTATATCATATAGCTGTCATTGGAACGATCGGTTGGAAATAAACATTTAGTATGAAAAACTTTTTTGTTTCTTAAGATATCGCAACCAAATATACACATTGTGTGTTTGATTAAGTTTTAAACAGGCTGATTAAATTTGGTGTAAATCGGATAACTATATCATATAGCTGCCATAGGAACGATCGGTTCGAAAACAACATTTAGTATGAAAAACTTTTTTGTTTCTCAAGATATCTCAACCAAATATACACATTGTATGTTTGAATAAGTTTTAAACAGGCTGACCAAATTTGGTGTAAATCGGACTACTATATCATATAGCTGCCATAGGAACGATCGGTTAAAAATCAACATTTAACAAATTTTGTAAAAAATCTGTCGGCTTACACAGGGCACTGCAAGGGTATCCAAACTTTGGCGCGCCAAAGTTAGCTTGCGCTATATTTTTTTTTAATATTTCACTTATCTAATTCTATCTCATATAACTCGTATATTCACAAAATGTCTGCAATCAGAAAATTCCTTTCATTATCGCCTGCAGAGCGGTGAGCATACAGTCAAAACTAAAAGTTTTCAGGCATGTTAATAAAATTGTCATGAAAGGGCGCTCAAAACTGCTGGATATGTGTATTTAGGCAAGCAAGGACCTTGGACCAAAGAGGTCAACCTATGACACGCATACACAATGAGAAAAGTAGAGCGAGCAAGATACAAAAGATGGATAGAAAAAGAAAAAAAACACGCTGGGATTTTAGATGCTGTCGTAATGCAGCTGGACTCAGAGATGGGGTCATAAATTAAACTATCGCTCAATAATAGACAACAATAAAAATTTATTACATTTTGACCACCATGAAATCATCGTTAGGCACTTGCGAGCAGGCACCTCTACACGCCTATGCAATAGAGAAATAGAGAAAGCGTATATATGGGCGTCACCTGAAAAGGTCCTGCAGGAGAAAGGTCAATGAAAAATGACACACAACGGGGGAGATTGGCAGGAAACTTGACTCTTAAGACGTCTGACCGACCGCCTGCATCTTACAAGGCTGTCAAAGACGGCACAGCTCGTTTGTCACATTTAACAGATTTGTTATCCTGTCGAGTTAATGTCGGGCACACACACAGCCTGAACATGTCCTGCCCGTTCATAAGAAATGCTCAAGGGGAACCTTGAGAGCGAGAATCAGACGAGAGAAGAAGACTGGCTGCCTGGCAATAAAAACAAAAGATTGATGGCATTGGGCACACGTTCGATTTGTTTTCCTGTTGCTATTGCCATGTCCTTGCCTTTAGTGCTTTGTAATGTCTTAACATTTGACACATCACTTGGATTTTCCTCGACCCACATCGATACAGACGCTGACTCTACCTCATCCCTCTGTCACCCTCTTCTCTCTCTCGCTCTTTTTCTCTCTTTATCTTTCTCAACCTAACCCCGGTAAGGATATTGCTCGTTAGTTAGGGTTTCTAATAAATTTGTGCAACACATTTCTTCAGTTTGGTCTTCGTCCTCATTCCTGTCGTCGCTTGTAACATTTTTATTTGATAACATATTGCATTTTGGCCCTTCGTCGAGATCTTTTGGGTGGCTGGCTACTAAAATATTGGATACTCCACACTCAGCACATGCTGCCACATCCATATACACATCTACATCCACATGCACATCCATGTCCATGTCCACATCCGCGTCCGTCTGCGGCTCAACTGGCCAGTGATTTATGGCGTCTGTGTTGGTCATTCAACTGCATTTGATTTAGGTTGTAAATTGTTGTATATTGTGGCCATGTCTGCGTTTCCTGTTCGCTTCGGTTTGTTTTCATTTTCTTGATTTGTTTTTCTTCTTTTTTCCCCTCGTTTTCCATTTTTCGCTAATGAATTTATTGCACTTCTGCTCTTTGCTTTGCTGAGTTGGGAATAGTGTTCTGAGTGGATTGATTTACAGAGCTATTAATATTAATTACATTTCTTCCTGGCCAAAACTCATAAGGTCAAAGAAATATTCAAATTTAATAACAAATGTGCTGGAAAGGATAATCAATCTGACTTTTCTTTAAGATACCAGCGAGAGAAATCTAAGGGATTATTTATTTCGTCTGATCAAAAAATGTATTAAACAATTTTAATAATAACTTATTTAAATACTATGAATTATAAATACAAATGATCCAATTTTTAAAATGAATTTCCCAATAAAAGAATGCAAAACTTTTCATTAAATATGTTCGGTTTGTGTTTTAGGGTTAACCTATCCGAATCACGCGCCAAACCCGAAATATCTTTTTATACCCTTGCAGAGGGTATTATATTTTTGTCACGAAATGTGTAACGCATTGAAGGAAGCCTCACAGACCCCATAAAGTTTATATATTCTTGATCAGGGCGACGAGCTGAGTCGATATAGCCATGTCCGCCTGTCCGTCTGTCCGTCTGTCTGTCTGTTTCTATGCAAACTAGTCTCTCAGGTTTGAAGCTATCTTGATGAAACTTGGTACAGGTCCGTCTTTTCCTGCACGCAGTACATATGTCGAAACCGGCCGAATCGGATAACTATATCATATAGCTGCCATAGGAACGATCGGTTGGAAATAAACATTTAGTATGAAAAACTTTTTTGTTTCTCAAGATATCGCAACCAAATATACACATTGTGTGTTTGATTAAGTTTTAAACAGGCTGATCAAATTTGGTTTAAATCAGACTACTATATTATATAGCTGCCATAGGAACGATCGGTTGGAAATAAACATTTAGTATGAACAACTTTTTTGTTTCTCAAGATATCTCAACCAAATACACACATTGTGTGTCTGAATAAGTTAGCGCAAGCTAACTTTTGCGCGACCAAAGTTTGGATACCCTTGCAGTGCCCTGTGTAAGCCGACAGATTTTTTACAAAATTTGTTATATGTTGATTTTTAACCGATTGTTCCTATGGCAGCTATATGATATAGTAGTCCGACTTACACCAAATTTGATCAGCCTGTTTAAAACTTAATCAAACACACAATGTGTATATTTGGTTGCGATATCTTGAGAAACAAAAAAGTTTTTCATACTAAATTCTTATTGTTTTAAGATCGATCAAAGTCAGCGGACTTATAGCCGCTTTGTGAACTGAAAAGTGCGGAAAATTTTATTGAACTTGCTGCGTAACTACAGTCTTAATTGTAAACACAGCAAGAAAAGTGTCAGTACAAAAGAATTTTTGTCAAAGTTTGTAATATATGTGAGTAATAAAAGTTGTTAATAATTAAGTCTCATTGTGCAATTGTCTAATGAATTGTTCATATGTATTTTCAGCTCAAAACTAACAAGTGTGTTCATGCTCTGTGAAATGTAACTCTTGTGTGGCACAAGGTTGCACAGCCTTAATCTTAAATCTTAAATCGGATTTAAGCAATCAAAAAATATTAAATTCTGTTTTCAGAATTTCAAGTCTATATTTTTCGATTTTATGAAATTTTATGTCAAAATATTGATCTATTGGTTCTATTGTACAATTAAAAAATTCAAAATTCTACTTTAGTCGTACTAATGTTCCTGCAATATTTCCAGTCTCAAGCTTAAAATTAATGCAAAATATCGGACTTTTTTCCCTTTGAATAGCCACACCTTTTCCAATGTTTTGGAAGTTTGCAGCCTTCTTTTCATTAGATAAAAGAAATCTGTCTTTAAGACTTAACTGGACTGTAGAAAATGAGTGCTTATTTGATTACATTAAGTAATAAGTATCTCATAATCTCATAAAATAGCACACCTCTAAAAACTATTATTGCAAGCGTTACTCATAAAATATCTGAAACAAACGAAAGAAAAACAATCGAATGTACATTGTGTCATGTCCTTGCCAAATAATATTTCACACGTAAAGCTACCCAAGCAATTGGATGTGATGGGGAAAACCCACAAAAATGCGGAAAAATAAGAAAAATTACGACCAGAGCTGTGAAGAGGGGAGAATGAAGTGAAAGGGACGAAATCAACTTGTTTGGTGGCAATGGGCAGACGGAAAATCTACAATATATTGCCAACTATTATGTTATTGTGTGAACGTGCACTGATTTCGCCAGCAAGGCTTTGTCCACGTGCAATATTTTTCACATCCTGTCGAGGCATTGGCTCAACTCGGTTGTAATCGGTAGAGAAGAGGTTGCGGGTGCCATTCCGAGTGGGAGTCCTATTCAGCTTCTTATCGAGGCGTATAACATATATCATTGACACTTTGACATTGGCGAACTGTGTGGGGAGGTTGGAAGTTTGGGTTTGGGCCATGACCGAGCCGGATTTTAGTACTTTTCAAAATGGCACTTAATCATGGCAGTCGCCTGGCACAGGAAAATGTGGAAACTGGCACACACACCACGCGTAATCGCATGTGTTCACGCTTGAAAGGATAACGACGATGACGAGGATGAGGATGTCGGAGGAGGCATGCGCCCGGGCAAGGACCGCCCTTCTGTTCTGCGAGCGACCAAAACGAAATAAGATTAATGACTTGGCAGCGGCAAAACTGCAAGGAGTCTTTTGCAAAAGGCGCAAAAAGGACATGCTGTCCTGGCATTGGATAAATTGTTTGCTACTTGGACTGTCATTAGTCGAAAAGTTTGTTTGTTATTGTGTTAAGTGTTATTTGTACGCATATCCAAGTGTCTGACTGCTAGACAGTCTGCCTTTTCTTTCACTCACGCTCTTTCTCTCTCTGTTTCTCTGTCGCTTTCTCTGCCTTAGCTACTCGTCGTATCGTTTATCACTTTCGTTCTGGAAATTCGCATGTCATGTTTGGCGTGCATTTTATATGCCTCTCTCTTAGTGATGACTCCAGTCCAAGAATGACTCCAAAAGAATGACCACTGAATGTGTAGATCAAATAATAAGCGGAAAAAAGAAGATGGCATTAAATTAAGTCCTGTTTTTGTGCATACGTTTTGTGTCCTTAATGTATGCATCTAATGAGCGCTGCGTGACTTTAAAAATTGTATAGATAAACTGTTTCAAATCAATGTGAACGGTTGGGAACCACATACGAATTTGCTATTAAGAAACCAAAACAAAACAGATTTGTTAAAAATAAATAACATAAAATTAGTTTTCTCGGTAATTAAATATAAATATTTATGGGATCGCTTGACATTTCGTTAACAAATCCGACATGAAATGTCTTGTTTGGTTTTAAGATATTTCCAAGCATAACAACCTTCAGTTTAGTCTATTTAAAGTTCGATCAATGGCATTTGTCGGCAAAGCCAAATCAAAGATCAATCACAATCAAAAACCAAACTGAAATCAACAAGAAAATTCCGCATAAATTCCAGGAAATGTCTACGTTTATGTACACCCTGCCGTAAAAAAACCTACAAATATGTGAGGTGAAATAATGCACACAACCTTCGACATCTTACTCAACTGTGCACTACTATTTAATAGTCGCTAGGAGGGATGAGAAGTAGGCGGATACTTCCCTCTAAATGCGCAACAAGCTAACACACAGTCATCCATCAAATGCGATTTCAAATGCCTTGCAACAATTATTTCGTCTATTTTATTTTTAAACCAAATTAACGTGTTGTTCCTAGATCTGTTCATATTGTTGTTGGTTTTTCTAATGTGTTTTTATTACGTGAAAAGTCTGAGAAAAAAGAAGAGAGACAGAACACGCATGCCAGTTCTCAAGATCATTTTATTGGGGCCTCCCGATCTCAAATCGGATTCCCGTAGCCAAACCCTATCTCTGACAGGCTCCTGCTGTGCCGCGTCGCAAAGTAGTAGGCGCTGATTGATAAAACAAAGTGAAAATCAAATAAAAAACAAAACATTAAACTATGCACAGCCCTGCCCCTGCCCTCTGTCTCTGCCTCTACCTCTGCCGCTGCCACACTGCGGTTGAAGATCAAAGACCGCCCCGAGATCTGTAATGACAGCTTTGATCATTGTTATGCCTTTGATTTTTTCCGGTTTGCTGCTCGATCTGGAGCGCCCCAGGGCCTCATCGGTCTCCTTCTCTCTTTCTTGATTTCTATATAGCATTTTACGAGCAATTTCGCGCCTACTTAACATATTTCACTTGCTCGATCAGTTTACAGTTGTTTTTAAAAGTGCATTTTCACACATTATTGTAAAATATTGTCATCTCCTCTGCAATAGATATTTTGTATGTTTATTGGTCAAAGATAAAGATCTGTAGACTTTGAATGAAGATACTTTAAAATGTTTATTCTAAAATTCTTCGGAGCTACTAATCTAGCCCCTTAACATTCTTAGACCCAGTACTTTAAAAAAGTACAAATGTTTGTCCAAAAAAAATGTGCGTAACAGGCAGAAGGAGGCGTGGCAGACCCCATAAAGTATATATATATTCTTGATCAGCATCAACAGCCGAGTCGATATTGCCATGTCCGTCTGGCTGTCCGTCTGTCTGTCTGTCCCTTTTTGTGTCGCTTAGATCTCAGAGACCATAAGAGCTAGAGACACCAAATTTGGCATGTAGGTTCATCTATATCTCCCATTGATCAAGTTTGTTTTGGATTTTTGCCACGCCCCCTCCGCCCCCGAAAATTGAAAAACAAAATTTCAAAGTCGAATTACAAGAGCACATTTGATGCTAGCGACTGATTTTTGGTGCATAAAATAAACACTATAGTCCAAACCTTTCCTGAAAATTTCATTCCGGGTGATAAACGCGACAGTTATTCAACTATCAGGAAGAAGACACGCTAGTGACCTCTGTGTTTATCGACTTATCTTCGTACTTGCTTACTGCATTTTTTAGTACTGGTAAACTCTCGAATCAGTCAACTTTTTTGAATCAAATTAATAAATATTTTCAAGCTACCATAGAACCAATTACAACTGTCACTTATCAGTTTACTCCTTCTATCTCCCTGCATGTACATCAATCGCAAGATTAATTTTAAGTTAGATTTCACATAACTTTAGTTCCATGACTTCATTTATATATCTAGTGGTAGTTTTTCATGTTGAGAAACCAACTTAATCAGTATAAAGGCCACAAAAATGTCAGCAGGAATTGAGCAGAGAAAACAGCTGCAAATTTCTTACAATTTGTTTGGCCACCACAAAATTTCTCCACATTGTCGCCCAAAATTTATGGGATTTTAAAACCCCTTTCGGATTCACGTAAATTACGCGCAGGTTCGAGTTACAAAATTAGAAAACAGAAGACGTTCATTTTTCGAATAAAAATCACGTAAAATGTCGCCTTGATTTCAAATGA
Organism: Drosophila neotestacea; assembly: GCA_035044365.1. Taxonomy (NCBI): domain Eukaryota; kingdom Metazoa; phylum Arthropoda; class Insecta; order Diptera; family Drosophilidae; genus Drosophila; species Drosophila neotestacea. The sequence continues at coordinate 1,113,632 of JAWNMD010000660.1, forward strand.
ATCGACGGGGAATGAATATTCTGGACTTAGGCACGTTCAACGGTTTCTGAACCATAAATAATGGGAGCTGCGCCATGCACTCTATTCCGGGAACCCTTTCAGTTGGATTTGGTTGAAATTTGGAGAGGGGGCTGCCCGAAAAAAGGCTATCAATTTATATTTTATTGTTGGTGCAACATAAATTCTGGAAACCACACAATGGAAATTTATGTAATGCCTTCGCAGAAGCACAAACAACGATGATAAAAGGCGAAAGAATGATCTCCTATAGCTACTACTGGCTACCGTTCCCAAAATATGTTTCAGCTAAAGTGTAACAAATAGTAAGTACTTCTGTTGTCAACTTGGTTAATAAATAACAAGATCTCTAGCCCGGCGTTTTTTAGTTTCCTAAATTCGCGTTAGAAATCCGTAACCCGTCCCTTGCTCTCCCAGTCCCCATAGCGGGTGGGCTCTGGTCCGCGTGGTCCATTAATTTCACCTGTATGTGGATTGGTATTATTTGGCCAAGGCTGCAGTGGCTCCTTCTCGTGTGCCGGATGTGGAAAACCTTTAGGAACACAGAGTACGGGTGCATTGGAACGCAGTTTCTCCTTGAATTTCAAATAACGTTCGCTGGGTTTTGGCTTTAATTCTCCCTTCGCTTTCTTCGACTGCTCCTGGATGACATCATTCTTTTGCTGAAGCTCCAGCCCAATTGTAGTATGACAACGAGAGGTAAAAAAGGGCCTGAAACTCCGACCAACAACACGTGCAAAAGACCTCATCTCGAAGGTCTAGAAAAAATACTTATTAAAGTAATTGTGAATGGTTAGCTAAGGGCTTTGCTTACCAAAAGTTGTCTATGTTGATGTATCACCTAAGTACAAGTATTTTACAAAGTCTGTTATTTTTATTTAAATTGATTATGAATTCTATGGTGTTTTTAGTCGATTTGTTTACTATAAATTTACGTCGACAAATTCCTAAAAAAAAGTAAAAATAAAATATAGCGCAAGCTAACTTTGGCGCGCCAAAGTTTGGATACCCTTGCAGTGCCTTGTGTAAGCCGACAGATTTTTTACAAAATTGGTTAAATGTTGATTTTTAACCGATCGTTCCTATGGCAGCTATATGATATAGTTGTCCGATCCGGCCGGTTTCGACATATGTACTGCGTGCAGCAAAAAGACGGACCTGTACCAAGTTTCATCAAGATAGCTTCAAAACTGAGAGACTAGTTTGCATAGAAACAGACGGACACACGGACAGACAGACGGACAGACGGACATGGCTATATCGACTCAGCTCGTCGCCCTGATCAAGAATATATATACTTTATGGGGTCTGTGAGGCCTCCTTCAATGCGTTACACATTTCGTGACAAAAATATAATACCCTCTGCAAGGGTATAAAAAAAAAACTGGAATCTTTTATATAATACTCTTTTTTTGATTAAGGAAAGTAAAAAATCCGTTATTAATGGAAAAAAGAATATAAAAAATATTTGCAGTATAACTAGAAAAAAGCGATCCACTTTACATTTGTTTATTAATGGTAACAAATTGATATGAATTAAATCAAAAGTTGTTTTAATTACAAATACTGTTTTATAAAAGGGGAATTTATAAAAGAGAATTCTCGAATTTGTATAAGTGTTACTAGATAGATAAAGTATTACCGATGAGGAAACTATTAAGTGTTTATTGTAGCCGTTACATTTTCTATGCATTTCATACGAGTGTTGTTAACTAATTGTTGCTATTGTATTGCATCTGTTTGACATTATGTACTCGAACAGCTTGTCCAAACAGTTTGACATGAGTCCAGCTGACAGCTCAGATCAGATGTCTGCCTTTAAGGCTTGTCTAATAGTTACAGCTTTACAGAAAGTTGACTGACAGACGGACACATAGACTGTGTGACTGACTGACAAAGTCTAATGACTTTTGAGCAGCTGCGATAAAGATAAACTGTGAGTTATTTTTTAACTTCCGGAAATGAGTAGCTTTGTGGCTGGCAGTTAGCTAAACAGCTAACGGACTGTTAGTCAGGTTGTCAGTTAGACAGTATGTCAGTTTGTCCGTGTGTCAGTTAGTCAGGCTGTCAGATTGTTATGTTGCCAGGCGGCAGTCAACTGTTAAGTGTCCGTTAGCTCATTCATTCATTGATGGTAGCAATTAAAACTGGACTGGAGAGTTGGGCCTTGAGTTGAGTTGCGATCTGGAGCCTGCTCTGATCGTGTCAAGTGGACAACCATTCAACATAAGTTGTTTCGCGCCCCATCTCTAAGGCAACGCCTTGAAGTTCCAGTTGCAGATGGAGTCGGATTCGGAGTTGGGGTTGGAGTCGGTGTTACTTCAAAGCACTTTAAATATGGCTTGTGTGCATTCCACGAAAGAAGAGCATGAGGAGGAAAGGAGAGAGCACAAAAGTGTCTGTCACACTGGGGCAAAATCACAACGACATTGCAAATTTGTTCTGGCATCAAGCAACCCACTCGGAATTGGAATTGGAGGAGCTCACTGTGTTGCATCTCTGTCTGCTACTGCCACAGTGTTTGTCTCTGTTTTTGTTGCTGGTTTCTTTGGGGGCAACATTAAAAGTTGCCGGCTGTCAAGTTTCGCATGCGTTTGCATCGTTCTCCTTCTTGTCGACTGCAACTTTCTTTCTTTTCATGGCCCCCGCCATGAGGTTTGAGCTTCAGATTGAGGTTGTTAATTCTCTCCTGTCTCTCGCCGTGTGTCAGCTGGCAGGCACTGTGAATTGCCGTTGTTGTTGTTGTTATTGTTGTTGTCTCTGCGGCAAAATTGAAATTGTTGCTTTAACGTCGGCATGACAATAATCTCACAAATCTGTTTAAATTAAGCGAGACAAATGTTTCTTTTTGCCCCATGCACTTTTGTGACAAGCCAATCAGACAACCAACCGAGCAACCTGACATTCACACAGCTTGTTATTGTCCTCCATCTACGCTTTAACAACCATGTCCATATGTGTGAGAGTATTTATCTTGAGTATTTGATGCCATCCTGACGTTTTCAGCGCGCATAATTCGCAAAAAAAAAAACCTAACTTTATTACGATCTGTTAATGATTAACGAGCAGATATCTAGAGAAAGAGATAGAGAACGTTGGAGAAAATTAGACAGAGTAGTAGTTATTTAAATATATACTAGTAGCTCTTGTATTAAAATTAAATCTATATCTATACATATATGTAATTATATCCATCACAATTTTATTTAAAATACTCGTAGAAGCCGTTTTTCAAATAAATATTATACATATCTACTAGGCTTATAATTCTGTCCGTATAATTTATGCACATTACTGATTTCCAAAAATACGGTACAAGTTTCGATTTCCCTTTGTTATTTTGATGCGCTACCATAAATTCGAAGAAGAAATAAAATAAATGGCCATAAAATCATTCAGATTCCGCAAAATAATTTATGTAAACAATTTCCATCCAAGAATTGTTTCGATTCTAAAAGCTGCGAAAATATTTAAAAATTTGAAAATGGAAAAAGAAAATTACAGCATACATTAATTAAATCGTATAAAATACGCAGACAAGTTCCTGTGGCTTTGATCAGCCGTCAAGTGGTTTGATCGATTTCCAATAATAAAAATTCATCCGACAACTTGTTCATAATGAAGATGTTGTTGTTTTGGGGCATCAATCAATCGAAAGCTAAAGATATCGAACTATGTAGGTATCGGTATCGGTTAGCTGCAATTACGATTGCCCACCCATAAACTTGTTTGATCCTGCGTTTTTTCCTTGTTTTACTTGGAAGAATCGAGCATTTTCACACCGTAATAAAAATCTCAAACATGTTTGTAAAGTTGTTAGCTGCTGCTGTTTGCGTTTGCACATGTGTGTGTATGTTTGTGTGTGTGTGTGTTTTCCATGTGTAGGCGGGGAGCAAACGTATAAATTAACATTTTGACTGCCAACTGGCGCGGCAAATGATCAAAGACACTTTGTGCCGTCATCGTTGCGTTGATCATCGTCATCGTCATCAAGCGAGGTGCTGGCCGTGCCGACGGAGTCGTCGGGGCGGCACTGTGAACATCATTTCACGTTTACGATCCATCAACACGAGCCATCAAATTGTATACAAACAAACGCAACAAAGATCAAAAGCCGTGTACCTACTCATACACACACACGCACGCACTTACACTCTTGCACATTCATTTAAATTAAATCTGGAATCCCCAGTCCCGCCATTTGAGAGTTGCCTTTCAACAGCCTCCACATCCCCCGGAGAGAAGACACACTGTAATATGGAAATAGATGTGGCAAATGCCTCTTCATCTGCAGTCCGAACACTCTGAATATTCATTTCCAGCTCCCTCTTCTCTTCTTTTCTCACACATGCTCTCTTAGCTAATTATGTGCCGACGACTTGGACAAAGTGTAATGCAATTTTCATCTAACGAAGTATCTTGACTCTTACGTATATGTGATGTATGGGGGTTTTATATGAATAAAATGGTACACGATAGTAGATAAATATTGATCGATCAGGTTTGTGATAAGCGTATAATAATTTCCCCAAGCAAATATCTGTATCTTTCGTATTCATCGGTAAAAATATTGCAAGTACCAGTAATCCTCCAATTGATTATTTGACTTTATTTTCCAGGTTGAGTACCAATAGAAATATAACGCAAGCTATCTTTGGGACTTCAAAGACTGTTGCAGAGACCTAACTTTAAATTTCGACATCTGACAGGCTTACTATATAGCAGATAGTCCGGTTTTATGCAATTTCGGTTAGATTCTATATAACGATACCAGACACACAATCTGTGAGTTTGGTTAAGATTTTTTAGGAAACATACTATGTTACTTTTTTTGAACGATATTATATAGTGATCGAATCCGGTTGGCTCCGACTTAAGTACTGCGTGCAGCAAAAAGACGGACCTGTAAAAAGTTCCATGTTGATAGCTTACTGTGAGAGACAAGTTAGCATAGAAACAGAAGGACAGAGAGACAGACGGGCAGACAGACGGACATTGTTATATCGACTAATCCTATCGTTCTGATCAAGAATATATATATTTTATGGGGTCTGTCAAGCCCCTTTAAATGCGTTTCACATTTCGTGACGAAGCTATAGTACCCTCTGCAAGGGAATAAAAATATAGACTTTCTCTCTTTTGAATTTATTCTATTACCAGAATTTACTTTTTAAATAGTTTAGAATTAACCTTTTTTTCTTAAGTTTCTTTCAGAAGTGGGCTTGTAATTTTCATCAATAATCGAGAATTTAGTAAAACACTTTAAGAATCTTTACAATGTTTCTTAAAAATCTGTATTTATGAAGTATGCATACAAAGCTCTAAAGTTTATTCAATACGCATATATAAATTGAGTTCATTTTGGTATTTTTAAAATTTTGCTTTATCAGGTCATGATATTTTACATATGTACTGCGTGCAGCAAAAAGACGTACCTGTACAAAGTTTCGTCAAGATAGCTTTGAACCTGAGAGACTTATTTGCATAGAAACTGATGGTCAGACAGACGGACAAACGGACATGGCTATATCAATTCAGATCTTCGCCCTGATCAAGAATATATACACTTTATGGGGTCTGTAAGGCCTCCTTAAATGCGTTACACATTTCCTGACAAAATTACAATACCCTCTGCAAGGGTATTAAAACACAGGAAAAACACGAAATAAATTAGGAAAAAATTCCGACGTGACAGATTTGAAAACCAGATCGAGCCATTATCTCTATAGATTTCTTTGGCATTTGTCTCATAGATCCTGGATAAATTTGGTTCGTTCGACATTCGGACAGACGAATATGGCCATGACTCGGCTGTTTATGCTGTGCAAGAATATGTTTAATTTATGCCCTTCTGCCCATTATGCACTTATTTTTTGATAAACCTAATAAACCGTTTTGTACTTTTTGGTAAATATAACAACTTGTGAGTTGCCTACTGTTATTTAAATTGTATTTTTTGTTTGTTTAAATAAGAACATTTTTATATATTTAACTTTTAACTAAATCTCATTCCCAATATTATTGTCTATGCGGTGAGAGCTTGAGCTTATCTAACATTAGCAGGAATAGAATCTTAATGGTAGCAAATGAGAGGCATAACACCATTTGCCTTATCAAGCGACAGGCATCGTCAAAAAGCTGAAAATTTATATGTTTCCCGCTTTTGTCCGACTATAAAAATGTACAGATTTAATGCCTATGAGCGGCATGTCAAATTCAATTTTACCCCTAAGATTGATACGGACACACCACCCGGCGACGTGTTGAGATGCGATGCGATTCGAGGCGAGAGGACGCATACGAAAGACCCCAATAAAGTGCAATTAGCCAGATTTATGATTATCCCTGTTATGCACAAATAATTTTAGGCAATTTTAGATACGTCTACGATGGAAGCCAACGCAGAATTTATAACACCAAACGTAAACAACAAAGAAGACAAATCGCTTTATTCACGGCAGTCATTCCGCAGTCGCCACAAAAACACCCCCTGGCCAGGAGCAAGGATGAAAGGGAGAGAATTGCGAAGTTGAACTTGGGTAAACACCCCTTTTGTTTGTGATCCTCTGGTCGAAAAATATGGGCTGACAGCATTATGCCCATAACATCGGGCATGGGGTCCATGGCCCTTGTCGTCACCGGAGGCACATAAAATCCAATTGAAATCTGTTTGAAATTTGATATGCCTCTGGCCAGGCTTTGTAAAGTATGATGTGTATGATGTGTGTGTGGGTTTGGCTAAAGTTGCTTTTATTATAGGTTTGGTTGCACTTTGGCAAAACTCTTTATGGGTCGCAGACTCTTCGGAGGGGGTTTTTTTACTTTTAAGGAAGGTGTTGAGCGTTTGTTACGGTTTTTCATTTTTTAACAAGCCTCAAAATTAATAGAATTAATTATGAATTAGTTTAAAATAAAGCTAATGCATATTTCATTTCGAAGAGAGTCAATCATAGACTCTCCAGTATGTTTTGCAACAGCTGAGATACTCATGTTAATGAATTCAAATCAAATCGTTAAATCTAAATTTAATTTGTAAAACAAATTCTTACATAGTGTAGTATCTTTTTAAATGAAATATTAAAACTTTAAGTTATAGTATTACCCTAATTTATACCTATCCTCCACATTGACCTTTCGAAAAGTTCAAAGCGCATTTTTATTTTAAATTAAAAATGCAGTAAGCTACAGTAGAGCATGCTCGACAGTAGGACCCCAGCACTTTTTGAGTGCAAACCGTTCACCATAGATTGTTCTTCAATGTTGCGTACCATTCAATAGATGGCGCCACTACGAAGATAAGTTAAAAGTTAATAAACACAGAGGTCGCTAGCGTCTCTTCTTCTTCCTTTTGCCCGTAACATTTTTTGTTGAATAACCTCCGTGTTTATTATCCGATTAGAATGAAATTTTCTGGACAGTTTTGGATTATAGTGTATATTGTATGTACCAAAAATCAAGGGGCTAGCATTAAAGGGGCTCTTGTAATTCGACTTTTGTATTTCAATTTCCGGGGGCGGAGGAGGGCGTGGGAAAAATCTAAAACAAACTTGATCAATGCAAGATATGGATGAACCTACATGCCAAATTTGGTGTCTCTAGCTCTTATAGTCTCTGAGATCTAGGATCTCATAAAAGTGACAGACAGACAGACAGACAGACGGACATGGCTATATCGACTCGGCTGTTGATGCTGATCAAGAATATATATACTTTATGGGGTGTGCCACGCCTCTTTCTGCCTGTTATGCACATTTTTTTTTGCACAAACGTAATAGACCCATTTGTACTTTTTAAAAGTACTGGGTCTAAAAATTTCAACTGCTTCCTTACAAGATTTTAGTCTAATTGCTAGAGAAAATGAGAAACAAATTATCTCGGATTTAATATGGCAGTCAGATTTTCTACTGGTCCTGGGACCTGTTTCAAGGCTGACATGCAATCAAAAAAGTTTTCTCAGGACAGACAAAAAAACACACATACCATATGCGACCACATGCGTCCCGTGTGTGAGGTCCTTTTACTCGAGGAAATGTGCCCTTTCGCGACGATAAGTGCTTTGGCTCAGTTATTGCTGTTGTTGTTGCTGTTTGTACTTGTTGTTAATTTCGCGTAAGGGCGAAAAAGGGGCGAGAGCTGTCAATGTCACTAGGGTGGATGAGAATGGATTGCTAGATGAATGGTTGGAAGAGTGGATGGATGGAAACAGGCCCAAAGGCTAAAACACACACCCATCGGCGGGTGTGCTGTCAAATGTTGACAAATGTTGACAAATGCTTCGAATATTATATTTGAGCAGACGAACAAATTCTAGAGGCCACAAAGAAAATTAATATTATTTGCGTTCATTAGTAACCTGAGGCGCCTACAAAACATTTTTTGCACAGACCACGCGTCCAACCTGACAGCAGTTTTACTTATAGTTAATGCCTCCATATTTTGTTTTCTTTTTGCATAACCATAACCATAACTATAGAACATAACCCAACCATCTTTGTTTGTTATCCATCATATTGTGTTGTATATCGTGTCATATCGAACTGCGCTCTGCCGCGTTGTCCTGTCAAATCAATCATTGTCTCTGGCTTCGGCTCAGCTCAGTTTGGTTTTCTTTGCCAGCCTTTTGTTATTGACATAAAGCCGGCCCATCATTTTTCATAGCATTGCACACGCATGACATTAATTTTGTTGACAGTTTTCTTTTATTTCTCCATGTTTTTTTCCTCCACTCTTTTGTATTTATTTTCCCTTAGTGCTGTCAGCACGCATTTACATGTGTCACAAGCTTGTGGACCATACACCCTGACCCACACCCCGATCCCCCTACCCAGCAGGGAGAGGTTTACGTGAGTGCGGATTTGTGGTTGGGTCTCCATTCATATTTTTGCACTCTTTTTTTGTTTTATCAGAAATCTGTATGCACTCACATTTGTCTGAATACCCTGCGCAATTTTCGCGAATGGACCGCGAACACGCTTTTTTTCCCAGCCTTAATTGAAGTTGTCATTTGTCAGTATATTCATAAGCGAACATGTGAGTGTTTTGAGTGCTCTTGTTTGATTTGTTCACACCCTTGCCAAGGATACCTTCACATTGACAGTAAAGAGAATAACAAGAATCTAGATATTAAGTAAAAAGATTCTAGTTATTATGTTTAAGCATGCTTAATATTATTATTAATTTTAACATATACTTTTTAATTAATGTGTGTAAAGATTACTGATAATTAGACCCAGTACTTTAAAAAAGTACAAATTGGTCTACTTAATTTGTCCAAAAAAAAATGTGTGTAACAGGCAGAAGAAGGCGTGGCAGACCCCATAAAGTATATATATTCTTGATCAGCATCAACAGCCGAGTCGATATAGCCATGTCCGTCTGTCTGTCTGTCCGTCTGTCTGTATGTCTGTCTGTCTGTCCCTTTTTGTGTCGCCTAGATCTCAGAGACTATAAAAGCTAGAGACACCAAAGTTGGCATGTACGTTCATCTATATCTCCCATTGATCAAGTTTGTTTTAGATTTTGGCCACGCCCCCCTCCACCACCAGAAATTGAAATACAAAATTTCGAATTACAAGAGCACCTTTATTGCTAGCGCCTTGATTTTTGTTACATATAATATACACTATGGTTCAAACCTGTTCAGAAAATTCATTCCAATCGGATAATAAACGCGGAAGTTATTCAACTACCAATGTAACGTTCAAAAGGAAGAAGATGAGACGCTAGCGACCTCTGTGTTTATTAACTTATCTTCGTAGCGGCGCCATCTATTGAATGGTACGCAACATTGATGAACAGTCTATAGTGAACGGTTTGCACTCAAAAAGTACTGGGTCTCCTACTGTCGAGCATGCTCTACTGTAGCTTACGGCATTTTTAGACCCAGTACTTTGAAAAAGTACAAATGGGTCTATTACGTTTGTTCAAATGTGCGTAACAGGCAGAAGGAGGCGTGGCATACCCCATAAAGTATATATATTCTTGATCAGCATCAACAGCCGAGTCGATATAGCCATGTCCGTCTGTCTGTCTGTCTGTCCGTCTGTCTGTCCGTCTGTCTATCTGTCTGTCCCTTTTTGTGTCGCCTAGATCTCAGAGACCATAAGAGCTAGAGACACCAAATTTGATATGTAGGTACATCTATATCTCCCATTGATCGAGTTTGTTTTAGATTTTTGCCTCGCCCCTCTCCGCCCCCGGAAATTGAAATACAAAATTTCGTTGTTGAATTACCGGATCACCTCAAATGCCAGCGCCTGATTTTTTGTACATATGGTAAACACTATAGTGCAAACCTGTCCTGCAAATTTCATTCAAATCGGATGATAAGAGCGGAAGTTAATCAACTAACTATGTTACGGGAAAAAGGAAGAAGAAGACACGCTAGCGAACTCTATGTCTTCGTAGTGGCGCCATCTATTGAATGGTACGCAACATTAAAGAACAATCTAGTGAACGATTTTCACTCAAAAAGTACTGGGTCTCCTACTGTCGAGCTTGCTCCACTGTAGCTTACTGCATTTTTTGATTATTTTTATTCTATATTTTTTAATTCATTTTGCTTTTATTCCTTCTTTTCACCTAAAAATTATAATTTATATTTATGCGTTATTTATGTAATGTAAATTATTTAGTTAAAATAATATAATACAATTTTAAATTAAAATACAACTTAAATTCCTACATTTTAAAGGACTGTCTTATGTTTTAGCAATTTTTAGAGCATTTAACATTCGTTGCGTTCAAATCTCTGTGTTTCCATTTTCATTTTGTCTGTAAAGAAATTCGTTTTTCTTACGGTTCTTTGCATATGAACAATTATGAATTTGACATTTATGTCGTTTGGCGCATTCGTTTTATTTATCTTTGACAAGGGTCTGACGGTATTCTACCCTATACCAGGTTCAGCTTTGGTATGCTGGAGATATATTAAACAATTGGTACCACTATAATAAAGGCAGACTTTAAATGTACTTTATCTCTACAGCCAACTTTTGTCACGTTGCCACTTGAGGTGCCAACCGAAGGAATTTAGAATTTTAATATTTTTAGAGGCTTCGCATGAAATTCGCTTCGCTCGCCTTCCACAGTCTAGCTACCTTCGCTGAAATCGGGTAGAAATCTGAAATCTGGAGAAAAATGGATTTTATATGAGGAACACTTCTTATGTTTATATTATTCATTTCCCGAGCTTAATACCCATTCAATTGGACGCCGTCTTATTGCACAATGAATTTGTCTTAGCTACTTATGCTGTGTACAAATTTCAGCCTCCTAGGTCTTTCCACTTCGGCTTTACGATGATCATTTAGTTCGTTAATTAGAACAAAGACATTTATATATATACTGTTGGCTGTTTTATTGCTACTTCAATTTTGTCTTTCATGGAGCTATTCACCTGTTCCGACTTGTAACACAAACAAACACTCATGATAATTAATTATATTGTCGTCCGGGCAAATATCTTAATAGGGAAGATTTGAAATTGAAGACTAGTTGAAACAGGTTCTTAAAACACCCACTTGAATCTCAAGAAAACACTCAAAATGGCCACTGGGGAATGAAACTGAACAATAAAATAGCGACATGACATCCGACATGCATAATTTACTAGATTAACGATACGAAAACTGATTTCGATGCCGCTAAAAAAGTCGAAAATAATCTCAGAAAAAATATACAAAATTGCTTTTATTTATTGCCTAGGTGTGTGCATGTGGAAATGGGACACCATTTAAGTCATTTAAATTTTATAGTCAAATAATTTTTATGTGAGTTTCACAATCATGTATTATAAGTTTAAGTGATCGACCTGAAAAATACCGAAATGCTTGTTTAATCGCTGAACTACTCAATAATGAGTCATTAGCGAGGCCAACACAATGAAGTTAAAGTTCTGACAGTTGCCACCACTTGTCTAACTACTTTGGCCTGTTTTTTTACGACTCTGTTTTGTGTCAACTGTCCCCCAGTAATTGTCACATTTTGTCAGCTTCCCATATTTGATTTGGGTTGACAGTCTCTCCACAGTCTCCCCGAACAGTGTCCCCAGCAGTCTCTCAGCACTTTTATGACAATTTTAATGCAATTTTCTAAAATAAAATGTATTTTTTATGGCTCCTTTCAAGAGTGAGCACCCTTGGGAGTGAGAACCTGAAAGCGCTACCGACCCGCACACGAACCTGAAACCCATTCCTGAATCCCCGACTCATACCATGTCTGACTTTACGATTGCCTTTCTTTTCTGTTGTCTATTATAGCTGTGTTTGCTTTTATCTTCGCTTTGATTTTATATCGTTTATTTCTCTGTCTTTCTCTCTCCCTCTCTGTCAGTCTGCGTGTGTGTCAAAGTTTATATTTTTATTTGTTTCGACAGTAAACTTGATGTGTTTATGACACGTCTTGACAGTAAGTAGCTGCTGCCGACTCGGCAACTGTCAGTTCGTGTTGACCTTTTTTATACTCTCTCCCCATATGAATATGTATGGGACTGTCTGAGTATCTGTGTAAGCGCCCACTTACCAATTTCATATTTGTGTTCTCCTAATGGGCCAATACATAACACTGATTGAATAACTGACTGATCTTTATTAATAATGCGATAGAAGCAGATTGAAATGATTCAAAATGAAATTTCTTAATCGTATTTGAATGAACATAATACCACTTAAAGGGGCTTCAAATAGAAGCGGGAAAAACGACTTGTGGTCTAAATCTTATCTTAGGAATGTGATATATGTGCGTTCTGAAATTCTTATTTTTTTAGAGATAATCTAAAGTTTACTCTAAGCTGTACATTCTAATTTCATTCAAAAGAAATTGGAAGTTAAATACTACTATATATATACTTTAATTCATACCTGTTGAGTAATGATCATTGATTACACTATGAAACAGCCAAAGCTCCCCCTGGCCAAAAATCATATTTTACATATACGTATGGACTCCCTGATGCCGAAAATCGACTTTAAAAAATTTTCCTGGGTGTAGTTTTTAGACCCAGTACTTTAAAAAAGTACAAATGGGTCTATTAAGTTTGTGCAAAAAAAATGTGCGTAACAGGCAGAAGGAGGCGTGGCAGACCCCATAAAGTATATATATTCTTGATCAGCATCAACAGCCGAGTCGATATAGCCATGTCCGTCTGTCCGTCTGTCCCTTTTTTGAACACCTATATCTCAGAGACTATAAGAGCTAGAGCCACCAAATTTGGCATGAAGGTTCATCTATATCTTGCATTAGTCAAGTATGTTTTGGAATTTTGCCTCCGCCCCCGTAAATTTGAAACAAAATTTCAAAGTCGAATTACGAAAGCTCCTTTTATGCTGGCAATATGATTTTTGGCATACATGATAAACTCTATAGTCCAATCCTGTCCTGAAAGTTTTATCCGGATCGGATAATAAACGGATAGTATACGGCTGTTCGAAATTTCGAAAATATGAACACCTAGATCTCAGAGACTATAAGAGCTAGAGACACCAAATTTGGGATGTAGGATCATCTATATCTACCATTGATCAAGTTTGTTTCAGATTTTTGCCACGCCCCTATCCGCCCCCGGAAATTGAAACACAAAATTTCTAAGTCGAATTAAAGAAGCCCCATTAATGTTAGCGCCTTGATTGTTGGTACATATAGTATACATTTTATTCCAATCGGATGGTAAACACGGAAGTTATTCAACTAACAATGTTACGGGCAAAAGGAAGAAGAAGAGACGCTAGCGACCTCTGTGTTTCTTAACTTATCTTCGTAGTGGCGCCATCTATTGAATGGTACGCAACATTGAAGAGCAATCGTTAGTGAACGCTTTTCACTCAAAAAGTACTGGGTCTCCTACTGTCGAGCTTGCTCCACTGTAGCTTACTGCATTTTCTTTGTTAAAATTTATGACTCCCTTGTCAAATGACTGCTTTCTATGCAAACTAATCTCTTAGTTTTGAAGATATCTTGATGAAACTTGGCACAAGTCCGTTTTATTGTTGCATGCAGTACATATATCGGAACCAACCGGATCGGTTTACTATGTCATACAGCTACCATAGGAACGATCGGTTATAGATCAACATTTAGTAAGAAAATCTTTTTGGTTCCTTAGTATAACTTAGTATAACTCGCCTGTTTTCTGTTTGGTATAGCTCTATATACATAGACTGACCAAATTTGGTTAGAGTCGGATCACTATATCATATAGCTGTCATATCAACGATCGGTTAAAAATTATTCCTGAGTATGAAAACATTTTTGATTCTTCAGACTTTTTTTATCGAAATTCACAGATTTTGTGTTTGGTACAGCTCCACACATTCTGACCAAATTTAATTCGAATCAGACTTCTATATCATATAGCTGCCATAGGATCGATCGGTTCAAAATAAACATTTAGTATGAAAAACTTTTTTGTATCTTAAGATATCTTAACCAAACTCACGCATTGTGTGTTTGGTACAGTTTCAAATCGGATTACCATATCATACAGCTGACATAGGAACGATTGGTTATAAATCAACATTTAGTATAAAGGAAACTCAACCAAACTCACAGATTGTGTGGTCAATATAGCTATATACTATCTTAACAAATTTGAACAATATCGGACTACTATACCGAATTTTACTCTCTGCACTTAGTATAATATCGTATAAATTGGTCGTTTCTGAATTTATTTTAGTGATCAATACTTTGCGAGAGTCTTGAATCAAAAATGCATGTGACTTTAAAGTAAAACAGCCAGAAAAATTAATTCGGGACGGATTTTCTGGACTTAAAGTCAGAATTCCGCAAGAAAATTACAAATTTTGTGAAAAAACATGTCTGCCTTTAAAAAGCTTTCTTACCCACGATTTCAATGAGTTATACCTTAAACGACGCCTAATTAATGCTTCTAGCCATTTAAATTTAAAAACAAAAAGGGACGTAGTTTTTTTTAATTTTCCTTGAATTTAAAGTCAAAAAATCTTAATTTTATAATTTAAAAATATATATTTGTTACACTATTGATTTAAATTAAAAGCAATGAAGGAATGATTAATAGATACATTCATTATCTGTCGGAGTCTGTGAAGATTTTTTTCATCGGTTGTGCCGTTTTCGAAAAAAAATTCTGTATGTAGAGCGCATCATGAAAAAATTCCAAAAAAAAACTGTCAAATTTAAAAAAAAAATTTAAAAAAAAATACTCTTTGAAAAATTTCTTAAAGTCGATATATGTAATCTTTTGGTCCAAATCTATCATAAAAAGCTAAATATGGCCGAGGACCATAAAAAACGCTAAGAATTGTTGCACAGTATTATGTATGTTTAAAGTTGCACTAATGAATTTTGCGCAATTATTCAATAATTACGATTACAAAAAATCTGAAATAATCTAAATATACCACAATTATTTGAAAGTAATCAGATATAATCAAAAATAATAATTTTAAGCAATCGGATTATTTTTGATTATTTTTGATTATATCTGAAAATTTTTAATTATGTGTGGTAATTTTACATTTTTTTAATCGTAATCATTAAATTATCATAAATTTTACACCAGCTAACTATACATACATATAATCACTACGACCATTTCCAAAAGTAATTTAATTGATTAGTAATTCTAATCGAAATCTAACAGGTACGCTTTTAAAAATACTGTTTAAAATATGTAAAAATCAGGTACCGAAAATAACATCATGGAACCAATTTAGACTGAATAAATTTATATGGTTCCGAAAAATTAATTGCACTAATATTTCTATATAATCACAAATTTTCGAATTATAATATACCATCAACGTTTATATTATTATTTAAAAAGTACAAAAGGGTCTATTACGTTTGTGCAAATGTGTGTAAGAGGCAGAAGGAGGCCTGGCAGACCCCATAAATTATATATATTCTTAGTCAGCATCAACATCCGAGTCGATATAGCCTGTCCGTCTGTTTGTCGGTCTTTCCCTTTTCTTGAACACCTATATCTCAAAAACTATCAGAGCTAGAGACACCAAATTTGGCACGGACGCTTATCTATATCTTGCATTGATCAAGTTTGTTTTAGAATTTTGCCCCTTTTCGCCCCCGAAAATTGAAAAGCAAATTCAAAAGTCGATTTACAAGAGCACTTTTAATGCTAGCAATATAATATTTGGCACACATGATAAACATTTTAATCCGAGCCTGTCCTGAAATTCTTGATCGGACAATAAACAGAAAGTATACTGCTATTCGAAATTTGCAAAATATGAACACCTAGATCTCAGAGATTATAAGAGCTAGAGACACCAAGCTTGGCATGTAGGCTCATCTATTTCTGTTCCAGATCAAGTTTGTTTTAGAATTTTTACACGCCTCCTTCCGCCCCGTAATTCGAAAATCACAATTTCGAAGTCCAACTACAAGAGCCTTTAATGCCAGTACCTTGATGTGACTTGTACATATAATATACACTATTGTTTGAATCTGTCCTTCAAATTTCATTGCAATCGGATGATAAACGCTATCAATGTTACTAGCAAAAGAAAGAAGAAGAGACGCTAGCTGTGTTTATCAACTGATTTCTTCTTAGTGGCGTCATCTATTTAAATATCTTGTATGCAACATTAAAGAACAAACAATAGTGAACGCCTTGCAGTCAAAAAGTACAGGGTCTTCTACTGTCGAGCTTGCTCCACCGTAGCTTACTGATTTTTTTTGTTTTTTAAATAAAAAAAATAAATGTAAGCTCAAATACATTTTGATCTAACGGGTGTATTGCCAAAAACAGCTCAATACTACCTTTTAAATGATTATATAACACTACCTTAAAGGATCTACATTCAGAATTCTATTTATTTGAGGCCTTATTATTCAATACGCTTACCTTTCTTTTTATTAAAATATACTATATTCGGTTCTGGCAGTTTCGAAATAATTACACATTTTTGAGGTTAGCTTTTACTTTTGATTTTTTTTTTTTTAATAAAAGTTACGAATTAACAATTATTTTGTAACTTATATCTAAAAAATTACTCTCATTTCTTTACTTATATCTACATATGTTATACATATATCAAAATTAAACTATTATTTAAGAAAGAAAAAACCCTCATTTTGCCATTTTTAATCAAAAACAATAAATAACAAGAGTTATTCCGTAGCTTTTAACTACAAATTTTAAAATACCTGTTATTTCGTACTTTTTATTTTAGAATTACAGTTAGGGTCTCCAGTAAAAATTATGAATAATATCTTAGTTTTATTTTTTTAATAACCTATATATTATTTACCATAATATACCTTATAATAATTTGCTAACCCAAAGCGAAACAAGATACGTACATATATAATTTCAGCTGATTTCCGGCATTTCCGAAAACACAAAAGCCAAATCAATATAAATGTGATGGGCCTGTCAGAAACGTCAAACAATCAACAAGAAAGAAAGATGGAAATAAAAATAATACAATACTAAAACCTCAACATGGCAGACAAAGACTTAGGTAAGTTGAGCTCCTGCACAGAAGTCTCTTCAAGTCAACTTTTTAGCAATGCGAAAAGATGAAGAAGGCTAAGGAGAAGAAAACGTTGTTCAAGAAGGAAAGACAAACCAAACAAAAATGAGAAAGAAAACCACAAAATTGAAAATACATCAAAGTTGTCTGCGGCAAAGGCAACAACAACAACAAGAGCAACAACAAAATGTAGAGAGAAATCATAAAAGAAATATGTATGGTATATTGAGAACGTAAGACGAACAACAAGAACCGAACATATTCAATAACGAGAGATGTCAAAAAGCCATCATAAACAGATGACATTTCCCATATTGAGTGGCGAAAGTAAAATTTAATAATAATACGGAATACGAAATACGGAATACGGAATATGGTATACGGAAAATACATATAGTATTTGGAATACGATGAGTCAAAGTCGAGTTATGAGAGAGACTGATGGGACAACAACGTCAGACCGACAGACGGATTGTTGGACAAGCAGTTGGTTAGGTAGGGCCAGAGCGGGCGGGGTAGGCGGGGCAACACGTCAACAACGAAAATTGACACGCCGACATAAACACTCACACATGTTTGGGCAACGTTTCGTCTCCACCTCCTCCTCCTCCTCCGTCTCCTTCTCCGACTCCGACTCCGGGTTCTCGTTGGAGGCACCCTGCCGTGCGGAATGTATAGCAAAAATGTCAATATGTTGTTGGGGTTGTCAGGGCTGTCATGTCACACTGGCGCTTGGCAGTCAACTCTCCCCTCTGTCCACAGTCCCCACTCTCTGCCCCAATGCTAAACGTGTCTTAGTTTCATGCATGAATGTTTGTGGCACATAATTGAAAGCTAGCTAAATTAATTTCAATGTGAGGCGCCAACAACAACATCTACTGTATTCCCTTTCCCTCCCCTCTTCACCACCTCTCTCTTTGTGTGTGTTGCAACTAACTTTTCACACATGACTGCTTCATGCTTTGCGGCATTGTGGCAGAGTAAGGAGGGAAGAAAGAGGTGTAGGTCATGTAGGGCAGCTCGTTAACAGAAGCTTCACAGCTAGTTAGAAGTCACCTCATCATAGTCATAGTCGTAGTCATCGTCATCGTCACCGGTCACCGTCGTCGTCATCGTCATCGCCGCGTTTGAACATTTCCCATGACATTTTTGACAGGTTTCGTCTAACACGCAACAAACCCACAAAACACTTTGTACTCTGTAAGTGCCCCGCCCTTTCCAGAGACATTGCCCTTATTTGACACACGACGTTTTATCAATGACATTCTGGTCAACTCTGGTAATGGCAAATGGCATTGATTTAAATGAGTTTTGGCTTGTGGTTGCCGGTTAAACACTCTGTGTAAGGTACTTCCTTTGTCAAAGGGTTAATTTGGGAGTTGCCACTAACTGGCATGTTTCACTGTACTGTGAATACGTTCACCACAAGTGCATACGTTTCGAATGTAGAACTGATTGAAGGTCTGACTTGATTATAATTCAATTAGATTCTAAGTTGTAGATTGAATGTATCATAGTATAGATACACAATAGAGAGTACAAATAAAATCATATTGTTTAGACATATCGATAAAGAATAAAGATTATGAATAAACGTGTAAACAGGTTACTTTGATAATATTTTGATATCTTCGTAACCAATTCGTGAAAAGTCTAAAATATATGGACAATACTTTTGTTTAATTTAAGGATAAGCTAAATCAAATGTGTCTTTTTCAATTCTGAGAAACGTGTTCAAAATTACCATATAAGAGTTTATTTGTAGCTATTAAAATCATCTAGCTCTATTAGCTTCTGTCGTAAATTTGTACTAAAAACAATTTTACAGTCGTGCCTGAATTGAGAGCCAGTATCGTAAATGAGTTTTCAATTTCCAATTTAGAAACTGTTAAGTAAGGTTTCAATAAGTTGTCTGATATCAACTACAATCGATCAGGGACCGTAAATAAGAGTTATGAATAAAAATTGTAACTAAAAAAATCAACGTGAAGGAAATAAGTTACAGCAACATAAAAAACACCAAAATTCATTTTTTATTCGCTTTTACCGATATCAGCCAAAAACTTTTATTTGCAAATTTTATAATAAAAATAATTGTTAATATTTCAATTTTTATTAATAAAAAGTCAAAAATAATTATTAAGTCTCAATTTTATATTTAAAAGTTACAAAATAACTCTTATTTTTCATTTTTATTATAAAAATCAAAATTGAGAGTTATTTTTGATTTTTATTGAAAAAGTTAGAAATAAGAGTTATTCCATAACTTTTATTTTAAAAATCAAAAATAAAAGTTAAACTCAAATATCTATTGAATCAGGAGGTGCATTAACAAAATTTAAAACTATTCTTCATTTATGGCTCAATACCTATCATATAATATATCATATGTCCTTCAAGGACAAATATTAAGGATCCTTTAAAAATTGAAATACATTTTTATCGTTCTTATAGCAGCTATATAATATACTGATCTAATCCGACATACATATGTACTGCGCAAAATGACGGACCTGTACCAAGTTTCGTCAAGATAGCTTTAATACTGAAAGACTAGTTTGCATAGAAACAGACAGAAAGACCGTTACTGCTATATCGGCTTAGCTCGTCGTCCTGATCAAGAAAATACATCTACATCGAGGGTCTGCCACGTCTTCTTAAATGCAAACCGTTTTTTTTTAACCAAATAATATAATATTTTAAACATTTTTATTTTATTTATTGTTCAGCTTTAAGAACATAATTTGTTTCAGTGAAATTGGCGACAAATTGCAACGCAAGTCGGACAAAACTAGTGACAATGCCTTAATCGCTCCGATTGCTGTAAAACTGTAGCCAATTCACTCCCAAGATTCCTCTACCATGCCTTGATGCGATGTCAAGTTTGAGGGAAATTATTTTGTGCTTCATGGTCTTCACTATGGAAGCTTTCACCACTTCAAATTTGTCCGCAACGTGCTGCATGATATTCCGCGATGTTATTGGACTCATCTCCAATCCGGAAAAGATTTGGCTTGTCAGCTCCTTAAACGGTTCAGAGTCCAAGACAGCAAATGGCATTTTTTCCATCGTCACCAATTTTACGCATGCGTCCTTGACTTGATTAGTGGCGAAGGTAACCGCAAACTTTTTTTTTTTTCGTTGGGTTCGTTGGGTTCATTTTCCTGTTCCCTTGTTTCCTCTTCTAACTCGAACTTATGCTCTTCATGCATGTGGCGTTTTAGATTGGTAAGATAATTACCCTTTAAAACGCGCTGGCATATTTTACATACACTCAAATTCCGTTCTTTTTCGAATTTAAAAAATTTGCGTGAAATGAAGTCACATTTGCGGCCCATGTTCAAAAAATACACTGAATTTCACGAAATTTAATTGAAATTAAAAAAGCCAATAAGCCAGCAGCCTCAAAAGCAGCCAACCTAAATATTTTGTCATTTATGTACCCGGTCTTCGCTTGAATTGCTTGGGAATTCGGAGTCAAAAAGTGATAAATTCTCATAAGTATACAACATGTTTTTTTGGATTGTTATAAATAAATAGGTGGCATTACGTCTCACGCAATAAATCCAAAAAGTATTTCTGTTAGATTGAAGTATTCACAGTCACTATTTTATTATATAAAAGGATCCTTAATATTTGTCCTTGAAGGACATATGATATATTAATATTATATGATAGGTATTGAGCCATTGATGAAGAATAGTTTTAAATTTTGTTAATGCACCTCCTGATTCAATAGATATTTGAGTTTAACTTTTATTTTTGATTTTTAAAATAAAAGTTACGGAATAACTCTTATTTCTAACTTTTACAATAAAAAAATCAAAAATTGATTTTGATTTTTAAAATAAAAGTTATGGAATAACTCTTATTTCTAACTTTTTCTATAAAAATCAAAAATAACTCCTAATTTTGATTTTTATAATAAAAATGAAAAATAAGTGTTATTTTGTAACTTTTAAATAAAAATTGAAAAATAATTGTTATATTGTAATTTTTATTTTAAAAGTTATAACAGTTACGGTCCCTGCAATCGATTGCTAAAATTAAAAAACACTACTATTGCGAAACTATAAAAACCGATCAAAGTACAGACGAAAATTAGTTGACATTAACGGCTCTCGGAAACGTTTCTTTGGTTTTTCTTCAAGTCAGTCCAAGGATTCTTACTTCCTACATGTTATTATTGTTTCAATTTCGAGAAGATACCGTGTCAGCACATGTCATCTGCTAAGTGAGCACATCCTCCCCCTGTCAATGCGGTTGTTTAAGGTTCTTTGGCATATGCTTCCTGTTTATTCAACTTCTTATGCACTTTCTGAGCAACTTTCTGCACTAATAAACCAAGTGGCCAAACGAAGCGTCCAAATTTACGAGTATAGAGAGAACGTGCTTTGGTTCGAGGGGTTGCTTATCCATTCTCCTTCCACGATGGGATTCTAGGGCTACGCTGTATTAAAAGTATGTATATCAGTGTCTCTAATGTCGTACGTGTGAATTGCTCGATGGGGCAATGTTGATGTCGTTGTCGACGTCAATGTTGGTTGACTCCTGCTGACAGTCGGTCGTAAAAAACAAAAGGTCCTGTTGAAAGTTTGGCTGTGTTTGTGTTCTCAGGGAGATTGTGAATATAAAACCGTAACCACCCATGGCTAAGCCCCAACGCTTTTGCTAAATGTTCGATAATTTTGGCCGCAATTGCAATTTTATGACATTTCATGGATCATACTCGTACTCCTCGTATGTGTGTTTTCAGGACACATAAATTGTAACAAGCTTAACAGGGGGAATGTTCAGTTATCTGGCCATAAACTCTGACTGCGATAGTCGCCAGCTGCCGTCAGACGATGTCATCCTTAAGGCTTTTAATAACTATTTCTATTACATTTGGCACTCACAGCACGCAGGCCCATAAAAGTAATATATAAAATGCTATGGCAACGTTTTGTACTTATCTGTGTATCCATTCCCATTCCAAGAAGCTTTTGGCTGTGGCTCACCGAGAAACTGTAGCCAAATATAAATTATTATATTAAGTTTTGCTCTAGAAAAACTTTAATAAACTACTCATAGGCAGCATATTGCAGGAATTCCGAGGAATGATAAGGATTTGCTTGCTTACAATAAAATATGGGGTAATTTGACAATAGCAACCCCTAGCGTATATTATTATCTTGAACTTTGCTGATTTTAAAGTACATATGCCATTTCGACGCCAAAAATTTAATTTCCAATTATTCATAAACACAGAATATATTTAAAGATCTGTTTTTAGAAAAAGGCCGTATTGGCGCCATCTAGCTCAAGTTTTTAGAAAGTGTTTTCTTTGTGTTTTATATATGTATTTATACATCTTTATATAAAAGCGAATGGTTGTAAGGGTATCTCCTAGTCAAGCATTCTCCGCTGAACCTTTCTTATTTTCTTTTATTTTATTGGAAACGTCACTTTAAATTGAAATATTCCCAAATAATATTATCCCAATGGGTTTTTTCAAGACAGTAAGCTCATATTTAAGTAAGTTATCGCTCCTCATAAGATGTGAATCAAAGTCTATTGTGTTGGACTCATAAATAGTAAGATATTTGTTATGAATATGTATGCGCATGGGTATAGCATGTGTTTACGAATTTCACATTAATTAACAGCATTCTTTTGTAAAGAGAACCCCTGCTATGTGGTTAGGCAATTAGCTAACTATTGTGAAAAGTTGAACTTCTAGGCTAAAGTATGTCTGTACTATATCAAGCTGAGACTAAGTTAGAGGCTGAGACTGGCGCTCATATTTGTTAACTAATTTAAAATAATTTATAACGGTTTCATCACATAAATCAAGACTGGCATAATCCATTACTTACCGGTACCTCCCTTTATACCCCGATCCCTGTCCCTATGCAGTAGCCTCGACTTAGGCTCCTAACTCAAGCAGCAAACAAAGAGCTTGACTCATGTCACTTGAGGATTTATTTCTTCCTTTCTTTTCTTGCTTGGATCTCGGGCGCGTAACTTGGTAGAATACGAGAGGGGCCTCCATCACCCCTCCATCGACGGCGGGCCTTTTGTGCGCATGTGCGGCCCCCTTTGATGTGCAAACATTATTAAAAAGCCAATAAAACATTTAAAAACAGCTTGAAATTTTTCATTGTTGGCGGATTTTTTATTCTCTACTCTCTTCTTTTTTTTTGGCAACTGAAAGCGGACGCAACGCGCAGATCCAAAGAGGCTGCTTATTAATGCGACAACGACAACGCCAGACAATTTAATATCTTCAAAATCCCTTTGGATGCGATACCGCACCACACTGCTAACCACACTGTGAACCGCCTCGAACGGTAGCCCAGAATGTCAACAATCAGCGAACAATCACATTTTGTTTGCTGTCAATGTGACAGGCAGCAATATTTATTTTAAATCACCGACAACGCTTCGTGTTTTATAAGAAGTACTTGCCCCTGCCACCTGCCCCAGCCCCTGTCCCATTCCCACGTCTATTGCACCTTGATTGGTTTGGGTTTATTTAGGCAGCAGCTACTGTTTGTTTTTGGCTTCCAATTCGTTTGAATCGGCTTCGACTTTGCCTGCGGCTCAGCGACATTCAGTCAGCCGCATGCCATCATCAAAATGAAATACAAATATCTTTGACAGCTACTGTGGAGTGAAGAAAAGAGATGGAGAGATAAGAAATAAGAGAGAGAGAGAGAGGTAGGCCGACTTTGAAGTCGATGATGTGACCATCATTCGTTCGTCTTCTTTGCTTTTGTCATGTCAACGCATCAGCATCTCCACTGTCATTCTTCGAAGCCGGCTTAAATCTCATCCAGTCAGTCAACTGAATCAACTCAGTCAGTCTGCCAGTCAGTCAGGCAGCTAGTCAACTGTTTTGGGTAGGCCATCATTTCCTTTTTGGTTGCTTTCATACAAGCCAATTCGGCAATGCGTTTGTGTGTGACACACATTCCTATCCAGGAGTCTTACCAATACCGCAATACATCAAAGGACATGTTGGTCGAAGCGGTTCTCTTTTTGGCGAGTCAAAACGCCAAAATAGCCAGCAATGTCTGCTGACTGTATTTCGTTTCCAAAACTATAGACAAAAGCCAACAAATGTCAACTGACCTTGTGGTATTTCCGAGAATATAAAAAACATATGTCTTTGCATAAAGAAGAGAAGAACATTGTCACGGAGAAATTATATTAAAAAATATTAGTTGTTTTTACTTATTTAATATAAATCGATTGCAAAGTTTCTCCCATATTGAATTTTAATCAGGGACCGTAACGGCTATAATTTTAATAAAAAAATTTTGAATTTAAAACTATATGTTAGTTTTAATTATAAAATTTAATTTTAAATCTAACTTTTCGATTAAAAAATATAGATTATTAAATAAAAAATATTAATTAAAAAAATGGACAAAAATAATAAAAATTAAAATTAAAATTTATTTATCGATTTTCATTAGAAAAGTAAGAAATAAAAATTGAATGTAAGTATGTATATTTTTTTACCAATTACTCAACATTGAGGATTTTCTAGGTGCTTTTCATTATGTATATACATGTATGTTCATTATGAGAAAAAAAGTTGCAAGATCCGTGGCATTATGTAATATGTCACATATGCATATGTTAGATTTGTTAGGGAAAGCCCCTATTCTCCCCTCCTCTTAATCTTAACTAGCTGCACTGTTCCGATGGCGGTCAATAAGTCCATGACATTTTTAATTTCCCGCCTCTTAAGTGGAATGGTAAAAATTGAAAGTAAAAGTCTATCTTGTTTCCAGGGTATCCGATCCAAAGTAGTATTTAAAAAAAAATTTTAGGTTTGTTTTTTAGACCCTGTACTTTAAAAAGGACCAATGGGTCTATTAGGTTTGTGCAAAAAAAATGATCAGACTTGATCAGCATCAAAAGCCGACTCAATATAGTCATGTCCGTCTGTCTATCTGTTTGTCCCTTTTTTAAATTCCTAGAGACACCAAATTTGGCATGTAGGTTCATCTATATCTTGCATTGATCAAGTTTGTTTTAGATTTTTGGCCTCCGCCCGAAATTGAAAAACAAAATCGGACATACATATGGGCTAATCCTGCGTTGCGGATGTTACTTTTGTGCGCAAATTTGATTTTTAATATTGACACAGCAGGCGTTCATTGGTATTTCATTGGTATACTTTAAAGAAATTTTTTGCAAAATGCACTTCGTTGGCATTAATTTTAAGCCTTTTTGAAAATAAAAGGTTAGCTGTTTTTGAAAAAAAAATGCTTGCTTTAAATACCGATGTGTTCGTTACAAGAAATGGAAGTCGACTTTGATGCTCATGTACTTTTGCACATATTTTACCGAATTTCACATGATAAAAAAAAAGTCCAAGAACAACAAATGAATTTGATTAAAAGACCATATCAATTTATCTTAAAAAATGACGTTAAGTAGTCAAGTTAAAATAAAAACTTAATTTTTGTTTGTTGCGGACCTTACGTTACGGACGTTACATTTCTTCCACTAAGATTGAGGGGTTATTGATCTGTATATACAAAATATAGCTTAACTTTTTACAAATTAAAAAGCGAACTGATCAAAATAAAAGCGTCCACTTTGCACATTGATGAGATTTTTGTTTATTCAAGAGCGATTTTGTGGAATAATCCTTTTATTTCATACTCTCCATATCAAAAGTAAATTTTTACCAAAATGGGCAAAAATACAAAAAAACTTTTTTATGTGATTGCCTTCGTATCGCTTTTTTATATTTATTAAATTTTATTTAAAATAAATATTTTTTTTATTCTTATATATTTATTGAAAATATTTTTGGAATTTGTAAACCGAAACTTAGGACAAACGGTTAAACATTACAAAACCGATACACCAAAATTTTACGAAACCGTTAACCAAAAATCAAAGCCCGACTATAACCGTAACTGAGAACTTTATTCGATTCGGTTTGAATCCCTATATGTACAATGTACATAATTTACAGTATCTGAAAAATCCTTAATGTTGGTCTTTCAAGGGCATGTGATACATCATATGAAAGGTATTGAGCCACCAATTAGGAGTGTTTTC
Organism: Drosophila neotestacea; assembly: GCA_035044365.1. Taxonomy (NCBI): domain Eukaryota; kingdom Metazoa; phylum Arthropoda; class Insecta; order Diptera; family Drosophilidae; genus Drosophila; species Drosophila neotestacea. The sequence continues at coordinate 1,140,196 of JAWNMD010000660.1, forward strand.
CGCTTTTTGGAACAAACCACCCCACCAGTTTTACCTGGGTTTTACTCCACATTTCTACATGACTCTTTAGCGAGCGGGGTGAGCAGTGGGTTGGCGAGCGATTCGAGCGAAGGGAGGGAAGTCCCCAACCTTATTGTTTTATATGAATATAATGCCTATTAATAAGTTATTGCGAGTAAGAATTAACAACTTATTAGGTGGAAGACAACAAAATGTTTAACATACACCCACACACATCAGTGAGTGTGAGAGGCACACCCAAGTGGCAATCAAATATCAATCATACGCCACATGAATAATGCATACAATTTAAAGGAAACCAAAAAAAAATAATCAAAAAAGAATAAACAAAGCAAAACAAAAGCGTCGAAATGCAAATGCCCATAAAATTATACAATTACCAAATATTAAAACAAAATTATGGTTAATCATTTTGAACGCGTATATAGCAAAGAGCTCGAGTCGGAGCCAGGGCCATATTATTTATATTTACATTTAAATGCAAAATATAAACAGTAATTTAAACGAACCGAAACGACAAACCCCATCAAATTTAACAACCCAAACCAACCGAAAAACGAAACGATATCGAAACGAAAGTCAAAATGGAAAGCAAAATGTGCCGACAAAGTGGTCTGTCTCTGTCTCTATCTCTGTTTTTAGAGTTGTTTCTTTCTGGCTCTGATAATTTTCATATATCAAAGAACCATAAAAAAGGGGCACGTTTCCCGAAACTGAAAATTCATTCATTTCTATGCATGGAGCGGCGGATCGACACATAAAGACTACAGACAATTTCATAGTCTGATGTTGATTCCGACGCTATGGTTCATTCAATGACATAGTTTATGATTATTGCATTGAATCTAAATCCACAAAAAGACCCACAAGCCATAGACCTCTCTGGTTGCGATTAGTAAAATGTGCTCTTTTGAACTTTTACCGCCCCATACTATTATGCATTTTTAATTAGTGAAGCGAGGAGCAACGTGTTGATAATCATTGAATTTATCACCTGTGAATGCTATGCTATAGACTCGCTCCCCACCTCCTTCTCCTTTTCGTCTCTATCAATTAGATATATCACTAACTACCTGAAACAACAACAAATGCCCAACACATGTCAAGTTGGTCAACCTCGCAGACTGTAACTGCCGTAAAGTCCCATAAAAACCTGTCAAACTTGGAGTAGTGCTTAAAAACTAACGATAATAGTGATATCAGCTCCGTATATAGAAAGAAAAATCGGTATATTTTTGATGAGATCTTTAATCGAAAATCAAACGAAATTTAAGTGCTGTAAAACTATCGTTGTAACCGATCGATTGTATGATGTATCGACAACAACGAATCTATGAAATACACTATACTGTTCGGTAGCCTCTGAGAAAAAGTTGATATCTTTCAGGTACTGTTACAAAACTATCGATAGGTGACCAATTTTTCAATATATTATTAAATTTACTACCAATATTTATTACGAACTAATTTACAAATATACACAACAGAATGAACCTTGTTCAGTAGAATAAGTATGTTAGATAAATACTATCGATAGTAACCCCATTAAACCCTACTATTACCCGCAATTGGGGAGTGCCAAATTGGGTACTTAACTATTTTTATGGCATTCATTAGACGGTCTCATCATCAACATCAATTCGACTGTTGCTCATGTTGCTGTTGCCGTTTTGTTGTCAAAATGTCTGGTTTGCTGCTTGTCATATAAAGTTGTGTGTCAGTTGTGTCAACCTGTCATTTAATGTCACGTCAATCACGACAGTTCCACATGGCATGGTTTTCCATAGACATCATTTGGTGGTTGTTTGCTTTGTCTCAAAATGGCTTTGGCGCAAGTTCATACATAGGTAAGAGGCAAATGGTTCGAGCCCATTCTCCAGTTTTCCTACAAAACTGAAACATCTAATTGTGTTTAAGTGACTGACTAGGGGTTCTTTGAGTTTCTTTTCCCTCTACTGAGACAAGAGAGAATTTTGAAGTCTGTTAAAAGTCCAACCGGCTTAAAGGCTTCCGAGAAAGCTGAAAAATATTTATCATAATCCAAGAAAACATGTCCATAAAACAAATCTAAAGGATAGACAATAGTTTGATTTTAAAGAAGGAATATAGTTTACTTTAATTTATTACATATGTATGTATTGGTTTTACCAAATTATATTATTGTTTTACTCCCACGAACCTTCTCTAAAATTTAAAAACATACAACACACTAGTACATGACAGATTATAATCGTGGGGTTCCCAAATAGGCATCAACTTCCTTGTATGAGACTCGTATTGTGATTATATATAATTGAATTGAAAAGAAATGCAAACTGTTTACGTTTTCGGTGGAAGGCTGGGAAAACCCCTAAACTATGCCATTTAGCACGCTCACAAGAGAAGTAAAACAACAAATGTGTCAGTTGGGAATTATTTATTTATTTGACAACTTGCCTGGTCATTATCCCTTGTTATATGTATACAAAAGTGCAACTGGGCTCAGAACTGAGGTTACTCCTGCTAATTTGTGTCGTCCGTGCCGTCAGAATCAGAGAAAAAATGCCGCAAAAATTATGAAGAAATTTTTCAACGAAAAAATATTTGCAGATCTTGTGAACGAGCAAAGTTAATGCGACAGAGAAAGAGAATACAGGAAGGTTTATACTCAGTTTGTTTTTCGGGATGTTTGAAGTTTGTGACCCTTAGTTCGAATTCGATGGAATCATGCTGTGTCTGTGTGTGCCTTTTTTCTTTCACCTTGTTGACAACGCTTGAGACCTCTCAAGGTCTGCTCCTAACTCTATTGTTTCGACTGCGCCATTTATAAAACTCTGTGCGCCTTATGCATATTTCTAGGAAGCTTCGACTCGGAAGTGTCAGTTTAATCTTTTGAGGAAGCCGACATTGAATTGAAGAAAATGATCTATAACAGGCCGTGGGAAATTATTAAACAGAGCGGGTGGCAAATAAAATCGACTTGATTCAGCTGGGTAATCCCAATAGGCCAGGCTTAAATACAAATTAAATATCTATAAGATTAGATAAAAGGGTGAAAAAGCTATAGAGTAACAAGCACATCTGCTGCTGGTTTAGGATTCAAATGCAACTTCAGGGTTGCTGATAAATGCGCAGATAATGCGACACTTAAAGAGCATATCCTTTGGGATGAGGAACAACCAGTCAACGGGCATTGTTATGGGATTTATGACATCAAACATTGGAACTAAAAACTCAGACTTATGCACAAGAAAAATATTTTGTATCTAAACTCTAGAGTTTAATTGTTTTCACAGTTGCAATTGAATCACAGGGCCAAAGAAACCCGGGGATAGGCTGTCAGTCACTTCAGTTATTGAAAAACCGCTCTTGAGTGCCGGCATTCTCTTTTTTTTTTATTCACATTGAGTAACCCCTAAGATGGGAATGCTTTTGATTTGCCTTTAAGTATGCAGTTAAAAGGGTGTGTAGGGTTCGAAGAGTTTTTTGGATGGGTTTCAATGGGTTTCAATGCCTCAACCGCTTTTCTTTTGCAATTTTAAAGCGTTGCAAACTTGACACAATGTTGCCTCAAATAATGCGACTGAGTAGGGCTTTGTTGTCGTGCCATGTAAGTATGAAACCCTCTTTAAGGGCCTAACCATGAGCCTGATAATGCCCCTGAAGTGAGTGTATATCATTAACTCGAGAGCTGCCGGCGGCACTCGCGATTTGATTGCGTTCTCCTTGTCTTCTTCTTCTGGTTGCTCGCTAAGAAATCCTATTTAGAGCTCGATTTCTCAAGTGCCAGAAATAAAAGAAAAGTAAGTACGGAAATTCCTTGAAAGCAAAACTGCGTTTTATTTTGTCGTCATTTTTTCATTACTTTACTTTTTTCTTGTTAAAAAAAAATAGCACACATTTGTTATATGAGTAAAATGCTTGTGCTTAGCTCTTTGATATCGTAAACCTCTTTTAAGGGTCGCCTTTCAATTGTTCAAAATTACATACATTTTCTAAACATTTTTAATCTTATTTTCCTTAGCAAATTTGTTACGATAACGCAAAATATCTGATTTAGCATCATTACGCATGGTTTCTTTGAAATTTTTTTTACATTAGACTGAGTTTTTGATCGGCACTACGAGGCAGCACATAAGTACGTATATGGCTCGCTAAATCCTGACGACACCCTATATTATGTAACATACATATTAACTATGTAAATACCATGAAATAACTCCATTTATTTAAAATGAACATTAGAAAAAGTAATCGAATTTGTTGAGATCTACTGCAGATCAAATTTAAATATTGATTACATTTTGACTGTTACATATGAAAACTTTATGAATAATATTTATCATACTTCCATCTATATGGAAGAATAATAGGAGAATTCAGATTTTAACCAAATAGCTTTTGTAAATTGTAAACCGGGGCTGTTGTACCTATATGTTTATGTTATTTACCTATATACAAAGATTTTATGAATTAAATTGTTTTTGTATAGTATATCTATTAGACATTGATCTTAATTCCAAATATATTATATCTTTATGCTGGGCGTATACATATATATATATGTATTTATAAATTGTACATACAATGTAGTTCTCTTGGGATTTAATTTTCCAAGAGTACACAGCATTTATCTCTAGGACTATATGTATCTGTGTGTGCGTGTGTGCTACTATTAATTGTTTAATTAAGCTCTTTTGATAAGCGCATTAACCTCATGATGAGAGGACAAACTGAATGAATATAGAGATTGCTCGATGTGGTATGTGGCACCTGTAATTAACCACACCCATCCAGATGATGAAGGCGCAGACACGTTTGCCATGTACATAAACTGGGCGCAATCTTGTTCAGGCGCAGGCCAACAACAACAACAATTACAATAATAATAACAACAACAACAACAAGAGAAATGGCAATAAATTACACAACTGCTGATGGATGTCACTTGGCGACATAATCACTGTCAGCGCAATGAGATAGACAGAGAAAGAGACAGATAAAGAGAGTAAAAGGGGTGGAATAGGGGATAGGGAAAGGAGGGTTAAGGGGGACTTGTCTGTTTGTGTTGAAGCAATGAAACAGACAAGCAACTAACGAGCCTCGGTCCAGGCCATTGTTTATAATTCATAAAGCAATTTTGCATACTGGCTTCCACAAAATGCGAGCCATATGCAAATGCAGCTGGCAGGCAGTTCCTTCTGCCCCTATCCCTGCCTCCTTGTCTGCCTTTGTCCACCATCAGAGTACACTTGGCCGGGCAGTTGGTTGGTTTGGTCAGTGGCCAGGCAACTTATCACTCGATTGGTCTCTTTCTTCTCTTTCTTCTCTCTCTCTCTCTCTCTCTCTCTCTCTCTCTCTCTCTCTCTCTCTAGCTCTATCTCTGTCTGCACATTTGTGTTTGGTCATCATTGAACACATTGCGTGCCAGCGTGCGTGGAGTCGACTCTGAGACACATTCAGAGTCGGAGCCATGGTCAGAACCCAAGCCACCCGGTCCACAAGCCTGCCATGTCATTCATTCATTTTGCAGCCTGGCTTTCAGGCATCCATCAGTTGTTGTTGCTGGTTGGCAGTATGTCAGTCAGTTGTTGTTGCTGTTGCTCTTTCTCTTTTGGCCTGGCCAAAACAAAACCAACAAAACCTTGATTACAATATATCCTAGTGACCAGTGCATACCTATCCAAGTCTCTTCATCTTCTTTGATCCCTCTCTTCCTCTTTCTCTCTCTCTGTTTCTCTCTCTCTCTCTCTCTCTCTCTCTAATGCTCGCACTCTCTCTCTCTGCTGTCTTTGTGATGTTTTGAAATGCACGCGAGATTAACTCTTGCTTCTGACATTAACGAATGAGAGCCAACAGCATCTGACAGTCAAATGTCAGTTAGCTGCTGTTCTCTGACTCCGACTACGGCCCTGACTGAAGCACTCAACAACGGACAGCTTAAGGTAGCCTCATCCACATCTACAACCCGATTTCCAGCTCCAGCTGCAGCGGCAGTTGTGGTCATGTCCGTTGAGCTTGTTGCAAGTTTGTTGCGAATGCAGTTGGCAGTTGACGTCTTTGCTCATAATTTACAAATCGGCCAACAAAATTGTCGGTACACCCAATTTGAACTGGAACAAGTTATTACAGCGATACACAAACGAGGGTCGACCGTGAAAATACCCTTTAAAATAGCTGAATATATTAAATTAAAATGATATATTTAAATTTATGTTAATTAATATTTTACCTATTTATTGTCAAACTATAAACTGTTTACACAATATACATTTAAAAAAAAATGGGACACAAAAAGCCCATATACCAATCCAAAAATGAATTAAAATATACATATGTTAATATATAGTATAGTATATGTATATGAAAGTTTTAGTAGCATTCAAGAAACAATTCAAATTAATTATTCAGATATGTGTTTAATTCCAAATATCAGTAAATGACACTTTACATATAAATAGCCTGAAATTTTTAAAATTTGTGTATTATTTTAATTTATGTAACTAAAGTTCATTTAAAGCTAATTCGAGTTGGCAGACAAATATTTATGTTATTATTACAACTACGATTTTTAATAGAATATGTGATAAGCACTACACATAGGTATTTCAATTATCATATGTTTATTTATTTTACTCAACCCAAAAATACATTTTAATTGGGTTTTAATTATTTCACTATTTTAACTATTTCACCATAATTTTTCGATATATTTAAACAAATATTTAAATAATCCAAGCACAAAGGCGTGAAATTGATTTTTTCATACTATGTATTCTTCTTGGATCTTAATTGGATATATTTTAGGCAAAAGCTTACAGTAATACTGCTAATACCAATTTAATTTAACATATGAAATTTTGCAATTTTCTTCAGACAAGAGCGCTTTATTATTCAACAGCAAGAATTAAAACTCAAATTCTCACCATGCTCAGAGTAAGTTTGAAATATAAATCGAGCGTCAAACTATTAATGTTTCTCTATTGTCTCTAAAGATAGTCAAGACTATTTACGTAAAAAAGAAAGCACATGTCAATACTTATCAATCATCGATTAAGAGAACAATAAAATTAAACATTAAACAAAACATTATTCTTATCTCTATTCAAGTGCACGACAATGTACATCTGATTAAGCTTCAACAATCTACCTTCAAAAGTCATACACCTGGCATCTCTATTCAACAACTCTTTGATTTGTGAAACCTATGTAGCTTACTTTAGGATTCCTTCTACTTCAAGAAGTTCAATCTGCATTCTATTTCGATGTGCAACGTAAGAAAATTACTGTTGTAAGTGCATTATATCACTTGTTCTACTCGGTTGTAAACTGTTTTGGCAAACATTCTGGCTAAAAAAGGAAAAACTAGAAACTTGAAAAGGCGATGGCATTTTGACTTCTTCACGCTGAGCACATTTGCCCCGGTGGCCTGACTTTGGCACGACTTTGACTTTGGCCCATTGGCTGCCTGACGTTGACTTGCCTGACATTTCCAGCTACAGGGTAAAGGCGAAGAAGAAGAACAGGACGATGACAAGGAGGAGAATGAGGACGATGGAGTAAAACGACCAAGACATAGTGGCAGTGTAATTTGAAATGAAAATTAATGACATGCAATCAATTTTGCTAGTCGTCGTTATTTGTTATTTTCATGACTTGCCTTGTACACACGCTCTGTGTCTTTCACTTATGGCTCCCAAATACTGTACGACAGATCGCGATCATACTTTGAATAAGAAGCTCAAACAAATGCTGCCTGAGCGTGATTTTGATGTACAGTGTATGGGAGCCATAACTCGTTCCAGTTCTCCCGCTCTATCTCTCTCTCTTTGCTCGTCAGTGTCTAGCTCACACATTTGTCAAAAGCAAAACAATTGGGAGCATGAAAATGAAATATGGCCGTCGGAGAGTGCCAGGACAGAGCAAGAAAGAGAGAGTGAGTGAATACAAGGAGAGTTTCAGAGGGTAAGGCGGCGGTCTGTGTACTCCTAACCGCAATAATGCTTAAGTTGCGGTTATTTATTGTCTAGCATTTATAGTTCAGAGCTCTTCCCTTTTCTTTTCTCTTGGTTAGCCCAAAGGATGTAACTCGCTGGTCCGCACTAGCAAGCAAATTTTTCATATTTTCGATTCCCATCCCATTTCATTTCTTTTCGATTCCCATCCCATTTCATTCCATTTAGCTAGCGTGCATTTTGGTAAAGTAAAAACAGAACAGGGAATAAAAAAAACAAGTGGAACTTTCGTTTGATTCGTATCGACATATTTCGCCCGCATTTTGTATTCCGGCTGTCAACGCCATAAGTTCAAAACCCACTACCCAAAATACTATCTATATCCCTCTCTTTCACTGTCTCTCTTTTACTCTCTCTCTCTCTCTTCCTCTCTCTTTTTTTCTCTATGTCTCTCACTCTATCTCTGTCTCGTAGACTCGTTGACTGAAGGACTGACTGACTGAGTGACGTGAGCTTACGTTTCCACCCCAGGCTGATTGATGTGCGCCAGCAAAAAAGTTGGCACTTGCTTTGCTGTTGTCGATTACACAGCCAGTTCCGAAAAAGTTTCGATGTTTTTCTTCACTTCCTCCTCCATCCTTCATCTGTTTCTGTTTTTCTGACTGCTAAAAACACTAACCAAAATAAGTCATCGCGTGCAACGCAGACATCCAAGTCAAACTTAAGATTGATTAGTTATTGAAAACATTGAAACGAGCCACAGACTACACGGAAGTCCTAGGCGACTAGCGGTGGTACTCTATATACTGATTCGCTGCAATACTTATTAATTTTCTTGTCACTTTAATTATTTTTGGTTGCCAAACAATTAGATTCTTAGATTCTTCAGCAGATACTTAGTATACCAAAATACTTAACCAAAATTATAACTTTTAATTAAAATAAAGATATATCTGACTTTATATGGTATATTTTATAAAACGGCATACACGGCTTACATAAAATGAAGCAAACACTAACTTCTAATCAAAGTATTCATAGTTTGCTTTATCTTATGCTGGGAATATACAGCTTTCATACATTTTATAATTTGTACTTGCCTCCAGTTTGTACAGTGTACGTCGCTGGCCATATTTCCACTATCCACACAATCCAAATAAGTCATAATGATTTTTGATCGGTGTGTCAAGTCCAAGGCGACATCGAATCATTAACAAAATAAAAACCCATCCGCAGCCACCCACCGCACCACTCACAACAGAACCTTCAGCAACTCCTCTGCATAATCATTTTCAATAAATAATTTTTTCCCCTGCTTTAAGCGCTTACTTTACTTTTTTTGTTTGTCATAATGACAGCATGACAGGATAAATTACTGCCAAATGAATGAGGCAAAATAAGTCTTAAGCGACACACACACACACACACACACACACACAGACACACTCGCTTTCGGTGTTGGGGGTGTGGCACGCCTTCTTGGTGCTGGCAAAAGGCAAACATAATTTTTTGTTGTGTAATTTACCACCAACACGCCGAACTGGATAAAAGGTAGGTAGGGGGAAGTGTAGAGAAAGAGGGTGAATAACGAGGAGTACAGGGGAGAGAATGACGCCCGCATGGGTAAAATTAATAGGCATAATAATTTTTTGACAGCACACCCAAGGATAACACACACTGCAGCAGGCAAGTCATCAGAGAGCAGGAGGGAAGGAGAGGGTCCTTTGCTTTGACGGAGCGGTAATTTTTTGTACCCAGTGACTGACTTGACTGACAGGCAGGTTGATGATAAATGATGTCGCTGATGTCGGAGCAGAAAGAGACAGAGAGTGTGTAGGACAGTGAGAGGGGGAAGAGATGCCACGTCATTGAGGCAATCATTTGGACTCGTCGCTGGCTGCTCTATCACTTTAACTGACAGTCGCTCGTCAGAGTCTCAGGATGATTACTTTGATGACGTTGCCACAACAGAAAAACTGAGAAATGGAGAAACATACTCATATTTTGCGATACTATATGTATTTGTGCACTCTCATTGCCCCGTTTTTGACTTAAATCTTTTATACTTCTGTTAAACTTGTATAATTAATTGACGAAATATGCCTTGACACTGAGCGATTGCTTAGCAGTGCTCTCGCTCTCTATTTCTCTGGTGGATCTCTAGTCGCCGTCCCAAGTAACACTAGAAATAGCCATGAACTCGCATAACAGACTTTCAAGTCATCAGGATCTAATTTATCAGCATTTTTTGGGCTCATTTTATCGCTGTGATGTGTCAATTTAAAGTGTGAGAAACTTCCCTGGGCTTGTGTCCAAGAATGATGAATGATGATGACCAATGATTGAAATTAGTGTGCTTCACACAAATGTGTTCTTCAGACGGTTTCGATTTAAGAACATTATAAACAAAAAGTCGGTTAAAGATAAAACCGTTTCAAAACCAAACAAATTATTTCATATTGGAAAAGAAAATTGAATTGTGATTTTCTAGGAAAGTAATTTTAATTACATCATTTACTTATAATAAAAGAATTTTATAAAGATCAAATAAACTTAAGATATAGTTTATCGCAGCTTTAAACAGTTAAACCATAAAGAAAATTTCAGTTTTTTATTAAAGTGAATTTTTTGATAATTTATACAACTTATTCTTATCTGTTTACATATAAACAATTTTTTCCAACCTATTCGCCTCCATTGAAATAGCTCAATTATGGAGTTTGATTCTCGACGGAAATGTGCAGTGAATTTGAACAGAATGTTGAGCAAATTCCTAAGCTTTTTGTAACCCTAAGCACACACATAAAATATTTGAGCAAACTGCAAAAAGCTAAAACGACAAACTCGTTGTATAATAATTCTCGGGGCGAACAAATAAAGTTCAATTGTTAACTTTGCGACCCCGGAGCGAAGTTCAGTTGAGTTCCCTAAACTGGTCCGGTTGCGGTACAAAAGCCTGAGACTGGAACAATGCGGAGTGCAAGCTCATAAATAAAACAATTGACTAAAAACATAAATCAAACACTTAATACAATAGTTTCCGCTTTTATTATTATTATGTGGTCGGATTTGAGAGTCGAGTAGAGAGAGGACTGCGCACTCGCATAAAATTGTCATAAATTAAAATAACAGTAAAATAAAGCAATGTGTGTGTGTGTGCCAATGAGTGTGTGAGTGTGAATACGGGTACTCACAAATTAGCATACAAACTGTCTGCAGAAAAGCCCATTGAAAGCCCAGGTGAAGTCGGAATATATAGGCGCACTTAATCATAAATGCCTGACGACATGCAATGGGTGTCTTGATGATGATGATAAACGGGATGATGATGATGTTGATGTATACTAACTGGCAACTAGTTTGCAAAGCGCAACCATTTGGCTGTGCATGTTGCTAACTAGTTAATAATAATAACAAGCCAAAGCACTAAAGTACTAAAGTGGCCACCTTCAAATGACGCATTGCATGACATGCAGCGCAGTTGGCTGAATTGAAGTTGACCACACACACTCACCCTCTTGTAACTGTAAAATCATAAACTTGGTCAGCACAAACGAGACAGTCTAAACCAAACTAAACTAAGCTAAACTAAACTAAAGCGAAGCGTAGCGAACTGCAGCGACCTCCACAGGCTCTTTTGACCCAAAGCGAAAAAAAACCCCTTTTGGGCTGACATTTTTCATTTCATTGTGTAATTTATGGCCAGCACTTTTTAGACCCAACTATGCACCTCATCTTCCCTCGATCTCCCCGAGCAATACGACCAACAGCAATCAGCCAAGCGTTAATCGTCGTTTGACTCGTTTACAATGGCATAACTCGAACACACGCTCTGAACCAGGTCGGAACCCCGAGCCTCCGCCTCCGCCTCTGACTCCGACTCCGACTGTGAGACTGCCACTTTGTCGCATTGTCGTGTGCTTGCTACTGTTTTCATTATTATTGTTATTATTATTGTAATTTGGCGACTACCAACTGCCAACTGGCAACTTCCCTAACTACCAACTCAACGTTTTGGCCAGCTATAGGCCGGACAACGTTGACAGCGTGTCATTTCGTATCGTTTTGTTTAGTCATAGTAGTTATACACAGCACTTCTTACCTCTTACCCTCCCTGGGTCTGCAGTGCGCAATTTGTGGTGCCCACAGACCCCCAGATCCCCTCTATCCACACTTCGTCTTTCCATCAATCTCTGGTCGTATGGTCGTTTTTTCTGCATGGCATATTTCATAATTAATTGTGAAATTATACACAGTCATATGCAAAAATGCTCGACAGTCATAATTTTTCTGCGCTTGTCATTTCGTATACTCTAAAAGGATTAGAGTACTGTGAACTTCTCTTGAGACTAGTCATGGCACAATACTTACGTATGTTTTTAATAAGTTGAGTTGTGCTTTATAGATAGACTTTGCTGACTACTGTATCTTAATACATCTATAGGTTTATTTTTGGAAAGGCTTACATATTGCTAATAGATATATACCAGATTATTTTGCTGGAGCTTTTATTAAGTTTTATTCTAAAGAGTATAAGTATTTCATGAGGTTATTAAGTTTATTTTTCGATCTTATTTATTCAGCGTTGTGTCGGCATTGCCTTTCATTTTATATCTCGCATATTTGAATAGGGGTTTTCGGCTTTACGGCCATGCTGCATAACTAATCAGCTCAGAATAATGTAGACCTCTCACAATTCATACAAATTAATTGGTTTCGCTGCCATTCAATGGGGCGTGTCCGGGGGCTTAGAACAACTATAAAAGCAACTCATGCAAACGGAAGGAACTACTTGCGGGCAACGTTGTTCAACGACGACGACAGCACCTGTATGGAGTATATACATACACTGGAATACTTCTTATAGGTAGGATTCGTTGGAATTGTCGGAATCGTGAAACAGGCAATGCAAGTCGGAAGCGCACTCAACACCTGCTAAAAACTTGTAGAACTCATGACATCAGTTAGTTAAAAGTCGACGGAGGCATGACTCTGACTCCAAGGAGTTGCCTCTACCAGATGAGGGAGGCATGGAGGAGGGACTGGCAATGCTTTGGGGGCGTTTACGTGTCAACTGTCAATTTGTATTTGATACGTCGCTTGGCCCCCACAAATCACAACAAATAAATGGCAATTGACAGCGACAAGTGCACGGCCGTGAAATATTCTCTTAGCATTATCAATGTGCACCTTCTCCTTCACTTTCTTTTGTCGTTCTCCGCCGTCCTCCTGTTTAGGGTCTTGCTCGGCAGTTGAACCTTATGTGGCAAAAGCAATTGATGGGGCATTCGAGCTCATTCGCTTCTCAGTGCTCCGTGTAAAGTTGTCAGTGCTAAATGTCCGTGTCAAGACACTTTATTTGTCTAACTTATTTATGTTTATGTGTTCCCAGTTGCCACTCCCCCTCTTATGCCCCATATCGCCCTCGACACGCATTGCTAAATTAGGCACACGTCCACTTGGAATATGCCACCGATGCCTCCCGATGCCTCCGCCAGCATCGATTTGCCCCACACAGCTGTGCCTAATTTATTTCAGAGGACGTGCCCCTGTTTTGGCTCTTGCTACTTCCCCCTGCTTCCTCCCGTGTAGGCCACCTCTTGCAGCAGCCGCTCAATCCACAGTCGGAGATTTATTTCATTCTGAAGCACATTAAAATTTTACAAATTGCTTAAATCAAATAAATTGCGGCGTTTATGGTGATAAATTGGCCAAGACATCGATGTGAAAGTTTCAATTCAAGTGCGGTCCCACATTTTTCTCCCACTGACTTTATAGATGGATTCCGAGAATACCTACCGTAGCTTTTATAGGTACTTATATGTTTATTTCTCCAATATTAGTTCTAGATTACAAAAGACTTTCTTACAGATTAGTTAAGTAATTAAGTACGAAATTTGGGGTATTCTCAGAAACTCCACCAAGTATTTACTGAGATATTTATCCACAAATTGGGAACCAAATCCAACTATAGCATAAGTTTGTTATCTTTCCCATTTTTCTGTACAGACGAGAGCCCTATATCCGTTTCGAAAATTTCCTACTTGATTAGAATTTATGACAATCAAAAAGATGAAATATGTTTCCTTTGGACAGCCGTTAAGCCGTCGAGTATGCAAAATAGTTCCGGAAAGGGGTTCACATCTGGATGTGCTGTTTCTTTGGCCCCGCAAACACAACCCTTCAGTTAAATGGCAATAATTGTTATTTTAATATTTATGACAGCAAATAAATTCCGTGGCTGTCAGAAACGAAACAATTCAAAAAGGGATAGAGAGTCTTTTTCAGTATCCAAATTTCATAGTTCATTATCAAATTTGTAATGCGTACTTTTCGAGTGGCCATCGAAGCACACAACCCTTATAAGAACCGTTTTCCTTTGCCATCTACCAGTTGCGAGTTCCCATGCTGTTGATAAGTGGAACTCCGTTGACTTATTTGTAAACCTTTATTGGGACTGCGTCTGCAACTGGGTCTGAAACTAGGAATGGGCTCTTATTTTTATATTCTTATCTCTTTGTTGCATTTCGTACACATTCAGCATATGCTTGCCACAACAAAAAACCACATTTAACTCTTTTCACTCATTATTCCCGTCTTTTCCCTTCCCCTTCTTGTCTCTGTCTGTGAATAATTAATGCTGTCATCTTATGCATATTTAACTCAATTACTTCCGCGCTTCCACTGGAAGTGGAAGTTTCACTGATAGGGGCCCATCATCATGTCGGGGCCTAATTCATTTTGTTACTTTATGTGATAGTTAAGGTCTGCCATCTCCTCCCGTCTTCCGTCTGCTTCTGGAGAGCCCGTGGCTCATTAAAAGAAATTGCTTTATTGGCGAAATTTACATACAAAGTATTATGGTGGCCATGTCTCCAGATGTAAACCCATTAGGTTTCCTTATTCATTATGCAAAAGACACCAGAGTTGTGAACTCCGGACTCTGCGACTCCCTAGAGTGAGAATCGCTTAATGCTGGTAGATTCTTATCGAACATTTAGATTGAAATAACAAAGTGTTCCCGGATCGCTACGCGGAAGGAGTTAACTAACCATTTTTAAGAGTAGATTTACAACTTTTAAATACTTGAAATTTAATATTTTCAAATTGGAAAATTTATCCCAGGTGCACAGTGAAATATTTGTAAGTACTTTTGAACAGGGTTCCGAACCGAACGGTTTTTTGGGCTTTGGCGGACTTTTTCTTAACGATTTTGAGAAATCTTCAAGAAAGGCGTTCTCGTTTTATTCAGTTTTCTTTTGACCAATTCTGTGCATAAATGTTTTTGACCTTCACTTTAAATTTGTAGAATTTGGTATAATATGAGATTATAAAATATGAAACAAGTAAAAAGGTAAGCAATAATAAAAAGCAAGAAAATTGTATAACAGGTGCTCCTTAAATTGGTTCGCGAACCGAACCTTAATCGTACTTTATGGTTCGAACCACCGAACCGAGCCTCCCCAAACATTTTTGAAGTTTGCAGCCTTGTTTTTGAAGTTAAGATAATTGTTTAATTCTATTAATTTAAATGCTGTTCTGCTGTGAGCTTTTAAACTGAAGGATTTTTGGGCCACACGGTTAAATAAAATTTATAAAATGTGTCTATATATGAAAATTAATTTAATTTTGGGCTCTTTTAACATCAAAATCTGAAAATTAGAGTTTTCTATTTTAAAACAATTCTTTTAATATTTTTCTTTAGTTAAAACTTCTTAATATTTAAGCTTAACGATTTTTGTGTCAACGCATCAGATCTTATCGATTAAAAGTGATAAAAATCAGTTTATCTGAGGAAACCCAATTCTAGTGTCTATAATACTCTAGATTCTAGAGTCTAGAACATCCACATTAATATTACAGATCTATTTCTCGTATAACACATTTGATGTGAATTGTAAATATAACTTTTATGATTTTTGAAAAATCATCCAAAATTCTGAATGATGTCAAATGTCACCGGTAAGAAGAAGAGGCAACGAATACAATGTGCACATTAATGAAAAATCAAGATAGAAATTGTTGTTGTTAAAAATATGGCAACAACATCAGAAAAAACAACAAGAACAGAAATCCGTCAGAAACAGTAGTAGCAGGCAAAAAACAACAACAGAACAGAGAATAATAAAAAGACAGAAAAAAGCAAAAAAGAAAGAAGAATAAAACCAAGAAACAACAGCAGTTGACAACTGTCAGTGTCAGAGAACTGCCAGTGCCACTGTCACTGTTGCTTCTTGCTGTCTTTTGTTTCTTCTTTTCACCTCCCTCTCCTTCTCTGTCATCATCTCTCTCTGTCCTCTTCTCTATTGTGCACTGTCAATCACAGGGTATGTTGAATACTATGTGTAATTTGTGTGGTTATGAAAGGCCTCTTTGTAGATTTTCAAATTGTTTGAAATAACAGATAATAAATAAAGTATTTCTTTTTGTGGCCTAGCAATAAACTTTTCACTTCTGTTCCTAGGAAATAGATAGTTTCGAAAAGACTATAATTATATCATTTCCTATGTAGGTATTACATGTCCGGTTATTTAGAACTAACTTATTTTTTTGTGATTTGTCAATGTTCTACACTGTGGATAGATGATATGATTGCGAATTATAAAAATAATTTTTGTGTGAATAAGAAAGAATTAAATTTGCACATAGCAGGACACAGCAGGCTTCCCATTGCTTGACTGTATTTAAATTATTAAATCTTGACAGATATACATAAACTATTAAACAGATTCAATAATCAAATGAAAAGTATGTTAACATTACCTCTAGTCATTTAGTTAATGTAAAAATTCATTGGCAGTTGACTTTAAAGATGGTTGACTGTATTTCTTTGGATAGAGTATATGATTTTCGAGGCAATTGTCATGGCAATTGAATTTCTCATTTTGTTCCTTTCACATTTTCACTGTTTGCTGTTGACATTAGCAGAAGCTTAGTCCTTGCTGTCTGCGCTGTCAAAAGTGTCCTGTCAGTTGCCGTTGCCATTGCTGTTATTGTTGTTGGTGTTGTTGTTATTTTTGTTGTTGCTACGTCACATGCAACTTCTCAGTGCCACAAAAGACTCGTAGTAAATGTCGTTTCGCCGACTTTCGACTAGAATAGGATCTGGGGGCATGACATTTTATGATTGCATTTTGTGTGTGATCTGTGCAGATGATGAGTGTCCGTGTGAAGTTATCGTTTGGTTTGGTTTGTTTAAAAATGTAAATTACGAGCGGCCATAAATAAAATTAACCCAAATTAAACACAGGCAATTAATTACAGCTGCGCTCTATAGCCAGATTTCACAGCAAATTAACACCACAAATCTGCCATACTGACCAACTGACTGACTGCAAGACGGACTGACTGACTGACGACTGTCGTTTGCAGCGGAAACACCACCAAAAGAAGTGAAACATTAGACGAGTCTGACAGTTTAACTGACCATTAATTTGCGTTTATATGGTATGACATGGAAGCATGCGACAAATTCTCGGACCTTTACAGAGATTTTCTTCTCAACAACAACACTTTCTCACACACACCATGATGCTGGTGGCATGTTGGCATTTGCATATTTTTGACATATTTTCTACAAATTTTCCGGGGGGACAGCTTGACCATTTTTGGCTTTGGGTCTTCGCTCGCCTTTCGTGTGTGTAACAATTTTTACTTTATGCCACAAAATATTCACAGTTGATTTATATTGTATGCATTCGTGTGTGTCTGTGTGGGAATGTGTGTGTGTTTGTGGATATAAAGCCAGGCCAAAATAACCCATATACTACAACGAGCATGAAAATATTTCTTTTCATGTTTTATCGCACATTTTTCTTCATTTTGTGGGTCTTTGCCGTTTACAGCGCATTAAAATTTACTTGAATGCTCGTAAATTTCGCATTTACTCTCTGGCGAAAATATATGTTATAATCGTAAAAATCATGATGAAAACATGATTTTGGCTCATGGCTTTGATTGTTGTTTTTATAATGCACACAGAATGTTTTTCCGTCTATACATAAGCTGCAGCACATAATTTTTCCCAAAAAAACAATGTTCTACTCATCCCATTCGTCTCGGACTCGAATTGTAAAAATCTCTTTCCTTTTTGAATTGGAAACTTATGCAAAAGTTGCATAAAGAATTTTTATTTAATTTGTCCATCGAATGCAATTCAATTAAATCAAACTATGCTCAACAAATTTCAATTGAATTATTAATCTCCATTTTTGATATTCCTGTTAAAAAGATTTTAGGTGCTTTTATAACGTATTTGTGTATATGTGTATATTTTTTTTTAATGCTAATACTATATAAAGATAAAAAGTCTGTATTTGTAGAATAGAAACTACTTTAATTGTAAGATAAAAGAATGTATCCAAATTTAATTTATATAATTATTTATATTTAAGTTTTAAATAATTATAAATTTAAATTAAAATATATTTACAAATAAATCATTCTTCTTTTTAATTGAGTATTAATAAAACTTGTTTGCTTGTTGTTGATTTTCTAGCATATTTCGAAGCTTTTTAATCTGACCGATACCTCCAGTACATACATAATTTGCTGAAAAACCCAAATGCATTTGAGTTTGCAACATCATAAAGTTCATCCCTGCCACCATCCAACGACTATCACTCCCCCCAGAAAGACACACATAAATTGCGCTTTTAATAGCATCCGCCTGTCATTGCAATCTAAATAAATTGTTATATTTATTTACGACAAAATGTCCACAGAACAGTATTGGTAAGGGGAAGAGGAGAGGGCGGGGAAGTGTGGCTAGAAAATATGAAAATTAACTGCCGACTAAAGCCAAATCCCAGCACACATATCCTCAAACACACACACACATACGCATATATCCTCTCACTATTCTGGCAAAACAATTGCGACAACATGTGTGTGCAAGCATATGGGTGTGTGTATGGCGAATATGAGTGTGTATGTGTGTAATTTTCACTTCATGTTTGGCCACAAAAACGCAGAAACTGCCATAAAATGCACACAGCGTCCTGGCCAGAGGAGCAGCCCGGCATCCAGACGGCGACGACCCCGAACAATAAGGTGAAACGGGGGGCACTAAATGCCACTAAATGAATTTATTTGCCAGAGCAGCAACAACAACAACGACAAGAGCAATCTGAACGGGAACATTTTGAGAGTAAATAAAGCCCAAATGAGATTTATGCAACATGACCGACAACGACCAAGTGCTGAAGTTGCCCCCAAGCCACACATACCCTCCCCGACCTCCAGTTGCAGGTTAGTTCGTTAGTTTTTAGTGGGCATCCACTTTGTGGGCATTGCGGAATGGATACTCTGCTACTCTCTTTGTGCAACCAGTGCGTGCCTTTTAACCCAACTAATTTTTGAAAAACAAAAAAAAGTATATAAAATGGTATGGTCAACTAAAAACGACATCCTTCTTCGCCTAGTGCTTGAACAGTCGGTGATGGTCTCCTACTGTTCCCAGTTCCGTGTGTACGGCCATTTATTCTGCACAAAATTGTCACATAAATTTCACTGCGTCCGAGACATGTCGAGCGTACTTCATTTTGTATTTTATGATATTTTTCCCTAACTGGTTAAAGTGCAATTTATTGCCTAGCTGCAAAACAGACACAGTAGTTCTGTGCTTATCTCAGAGATTTTTGCTATAGATGAATGGATTTAAAAAGAATAAGAAGAAGTGGTGCTGGATATAGGAATACTATCGATGGAATTATTGACGTTTAAACTCCAGTTGTATATTTATTAAATTAATATTAATATATTATTTTTAGTGTCTAGTCTAATGGTGAAAATACTAATAAAATAATAAATTATCGACAGTTTTATCTCCAGTATGGATTAAGAGATTTAACTTATTTAGCCCAAGCCTTACCTCAATGTATCACAACAAATATGGCTCTATCTTACAATTAAGATTTTTGCAAATACAAAATATATATAATGAACTTAAAGAATATATTAGATTTGGAACACAGTACAGAAGTCGCTTCTCAAACTTCCCTGAAATTTGATTTACGGCAATACTGGTTCACCCTAAAGGCAGTCATAGTTAACGGATTACTTGGCCTCTTCATTACTTTGTCATCTGAAATGTGAGAATAACCTTTACCCGAAATTATGGTTTACTTGTTACTAAGGGCAACCGTGCGTTAAACAAACTTCCTACATATTACCGAAACGAGCTCATGAATCTAGCTAAAGGGAACAATCTAAAAGCAGAAAGTTTAACCCCTTTCCTGTGGGTTTGTCACTTTGTCTTTGTTTGTTTAAAATTGACGGATTACCCACAAAATAACGAAATTTCCGAATTTATTTCTACGTAATTCGAGACATTAAAATATATCTAAGGTTCTGCTTGTGTGCTGGCTCGATCGAATAACCCAAAACTTACCCTTTTTTACGAACGGAAATGTGACACAAGGCAGCTCTAGTTTTTTCGCATATGTAACATTTGTTACTCTAAATGACACTGCTAATTAACTCAGATCGTTTTCTTGAGGTTAAAGTGTGAGAAGCAGACAACATTTTGATAAGCTATATCTGTTATAAAAGTAACGGTTTTACCGGTTCGTAGCCCTGTACTCAATTTCTAGTCTGTGCTTGAAACAATGAAAACTTCTGTTCTGGCTTTCTTTTTCCTGCTTATAACTATTACATTAAATTAAGATTATCTATGGTTGACAATTCATGGTATTGAGTTAATAAAGGTTGAATTAAAGAATTAATTATTGACTTACGACTGAGGAGTTTCCGGAATGTTAAGAATAATGATAACGATTATTATAAATTACACAAAAATATCTACTTACTTTTTTGGAAAGTGTGGAGTCAAAATCAATAGCTTTTAAAGAAGTTATCGTATTAGTCTCACCTCAAAATCTTGTGGGTCCATAAAGGTCTGCCCCTTAAACCTGCCCCATGTCACATGCCCCAAGACCCATGTAGTTCAGTGACATTACTTCTGCTTAGTTTAGCAAAACGTTGGCTCTCCCGCTCTTAGGGGTCGCGTTTCATAGTGAAGTGAAAGCATCGTTTTCATTTCATTTAAAATGCTGTCAGCACATAACCCTGGGCAAAGACTCACGGGGTCTCTTTCTCTTTTTCTTTCTCACTCTTCTCTATCTCCCTCCATGTCTTTCAATGTCTTCATGTCCTTTTTTATGGCACTTTCAACGCGTCATTGAGTACGCCGCGGCGCGTAGTCATCAGCCCGTAGAATGGTAAGGCATCAGGAGGTGGAGGATAAGGGGAATATAAGTAGTAAAGTGGAGAAGGAAAAACAGGAAAGGGGAAACGGTGGAGAGATGGAGTGAAGTGGAAGTGCTGCCAACCATTGAGGCCGAAAATGAAGATGCTTAGAAAAGAAAGACAGCCACAGAGAAGATGTCTTAGAGTGTGAGGTGTGCGTTTATAATCAAATTAGAAGCGAAGCGTAAGATCAAAGAAACGACCGAGACGAAGACGGAGACATAGAAGAGATGTCGACAAGAGAGTAAATGGTGAAAAGTAGGCGCGACATAATGCCCGAAATGTCGAAAACACAAGCTGCCACCAAATTTAAAATATGATAAGGGGCTGTTTGGCTTGACAACTTGAAGTGGAAATGACTACACGAGCTGAAGAAGACGTCTCATTAATGACAACAAGGAGCTGCAGCTACAACTCGAGTCCAGGTCCAAGACCAAAACCAAAACCAAGTTCAAGGAAAGGTGTATTATACACTCAACTTAAGCTCCGACATCGTCTCCATCTCCGTCTGGGGCTGTCAATTCAAGTTCTTCGTTTTTTTCATTCCTCGTTCTCGTTGTTGAATTGTTTTGCTCAAGTGGTTGCCTGGTTTGCTTGGCTTGGTGGCAGCTCTAACTACTTCCTCGAAGGATCATAGCGATGCCATATAATTGAAAACGAGAAGAAGGTACCACAAAATTGCTCTCGACGTTGCCTGACATTTAAAGTTGATTATGAGTGCCGCCCCACGTTGGGCCGCATGATGATTATGATAATCATGATGACGATGTTGTTGATAATGTTGCTGGGAATCATTTTCCTGCTCTGTTCTTGCTGACGACAGGTTAAATGTTTTCATTATGATTCGCTGAGCTGAGCTGGACTGAGCTGAACTTGTGCTGCTGCCAACTTTCTTCTTCTCCTCTTTTTTTTGCCTTCTCATAATTGGACCTGCATTCAAGAGTCCCTGAAGTGTTGTCATCGTTGTTGTTGCTGTAAGCTAAATTGAATTCTAGGTAGTAAAAAGTCAGTCACAAGCTTCCTTAAGTGTTGGCTTAATGCTCATCACCATCATATCTGATAGTAAATCGCCGACTGACTCAATTAGTTCCTCGAATTCAAACAAAGTGTCCGTGTATTTTATGGCTTCCTTTTGCCACTTGTTGAAATATTATACAAATGTCATATTGAAAATATAAATTATCCACTTGAGCCAATTGCCGAAAAAAAAACGAAATATTTGAATTGGTTTCAGTTAAATGAATATTTCCCATAAAGATTTATTAATTCTTAAACATGCTTATAGTTTTTGGAAAACATTTTTGAAAGATTGCGCTGACTTGAGCAAAGAGTCAGTTTTGCGGAGCCTCAGGACCCACTACTTAGACTCGAGCCTTTATTTAACTAATAGCCAACAAAATTATTTAATTTCTGATTTGATTTCCATTTTGCCACTATATATTGCAATATATAAAATTAATAATGAGTATTTTAACTTATATAATAGTTTTGAAAAATCTACTTTAATTTAATGATTTTAATAATATTTTTCTACCAAACTCGTACGAAATCTTGAAACACTGCAGATAATATATTTCGATATTTAATGTGAAAATCTTAAGAAAAGTATGTAAATATTTCATTTGAAAAGATTCTATATTTCCTATAACTTCAGCTTCCCTAGAATATACCATATCAGAATATACCATATCGGTATTACCGAATTAGCTAACAGTTCTAACTGGCTTATATACTATACTATTATAGATTCTATAGTTGATCTGTTATTCTCAAATATCTTTTCAAATTGATTTTAGATTCATGAACATCATTCTGAGCTCTTACTTTTAAAAGCTGCTGCTGGTCTCTTCCTGTATCCCAATATTAACATTATGTGCATCTTTCTTTTGTTTTTGAATTGAATTACTTTAGTTAGCTTACACGACATAATTAGGTATTAATATAAACAATATCTTAGCTAGTTCACACATGAGCTATACACGTATGGGATGTGTACACATTTCATTTAGTAGATCATAAAAAGAGTAAAGAATATTAAACAGTAAAAAACTGAGTACTAAAATGCTAGCTGTGATTTATTAAACATGAAAGAGAGCCGAGGTCAAAGATAAATCAAAGAAATCAGAGAGAGAGAGAGAGAGAGAGACGTTTGACGGATACGCGACGATAAGCGGCACATCAATAAATTAAGAGAAAAAGGTGAATTAACGAAAGAGAAAAGAGTAAATAAGTAAAGGGTAGAGAATGGTAAATGAATATTAAGAGGTATAGACAAATGGTTAGTTTTGCTAAGAATCCTTTAAAAAACCAACATGCCATGCATGACAGATGAATTTTCTATGTATACATGGAATATCGCATATAAGTACTACTTATATTCGAGCTACTCGGAGTGGTTGTTGTCGAGCAAAAAACCTTTACAACGTGCAATAAAAACTAAATTATATCCTTTCACGTTTCAAGTGGATGAGTTGCCGTTGCCGTCGTTGCGGCGTGCATGAAAAAGCGAATCAACAAAAATGCCGCCGTCAAAGCAGGAGGCATGCAACATGTTGTCGAGAGACTGACAGAGACAGGCAGACAGACAGACAGTCATATCCCAGGCAAAGCGACCCACGCACTATTTAATTTAGTACAAAATTATTATGCGCAACATTAGCACTCGCCCTGGTTCAGGAAAGGGACTCTGACTGTCTCTGGGACTGGATCGAGTTGGGATCGGGATGCGAAGCGTGAGGTGCCTCAAATGAAGTGTGAATTCTGCTGTCAGTCTGTCATTTCAACAGAGCGCACAACAACAGTGGCCTAAGTGCCGCCGCCTCGTTTCGGCTTTTTGTTTTCTTTAGTTTCCTTCCACATTTCAGTTCTGCTTTTTCCTTTTTATACCCCGTTTATATTCTTTTCGTTTATTTTGGAAGTTCTACAAGGATTTCTGTTATGGTTCACTGTTTTCTTGATGTGCTTGATTCGGATACACGCATCATAACCGTGTCATATCTAAAGCACTCGGAAAATTTTAAGGAATGCTAGAAATTATTTAACATTTCTTCGAAATATCTAATACAAAGTAAAAACTAATTTTAAATACTATGTGAAATAATATTACAATACGTTTTCTGTACTTAGGGAGTAATTACCTGATTCAATCTGAAATTATGCTGCAATCGATTATTCTCTATTTTCATGAGTTTCATAGAGTAGCGATGAAAAAATTATATTAATCCCCTGAAGTCTAACCTATAGAACAATTTAAATTTACTTTTTATTAAAGATATAGATATAGAGTTTTTCATACTAAAACATATTTTTTATAGTAAAATTGTGTAGATAAATTCCCAAGTTTAAATAAACTAATAAATTTTAAATTGATATTTTTCCTCAATTAACATAATTTGTATTACAGTAAAACTAAACTCTATGTCTTTCTTTTTGTACGCAACTTTCCACTGGCTTTAAACGTATCCAGAAAATATTTGACAAACTAAATCGAAAAACTAGAAAATGTTCAGGAAAATCGCAATCAACAACTGTCAGGGCCAAACGGGCAAATAAACGACGCGTGACTGTCAGACAGAGACAGTGTCTGGATTGACTCGGGGAGAGTGTCAGTCAGTTGCCAGACGCTACAGGATAATGCCAAGGACAGCACAGAAGGAGGGGGAGGGAGAGACAACGACTAACCTCGAAACACTTTTGATAAATGCGTCATAAAATAAGCAATTATCACGTGCGGCGTTCAGGCAGCTGAGCAACTTGCAGGACAATTAAAAACCAAACAGAGACCGTCAATAAAATTATTTGTCAAAATGTCAGGATACAGCGGACTCGGAGGGGTGGGCCAAGGGCTGCTGCTGAGAGGGGAGTGAACCAAGGATGAGACTAAGTAACATAGAGACAGAAAGAACATACGCAGAAGTGTCAACTTTGGTGGCAGTGAAATTAATGAGGACCATAAATCAAGGACAATGCCAGACTGCCTAGCTGACAGCCTGATGTCCTGCCAGCCAGCTTGCCTCGTTGTCCTTGATTGACCGCACTCTTGCCGGTTGTTGTCCCAGCGCAATAACCTCAAGAGTGACAGAGTCTTCTCTACATTCCTTTGTGACAAAAATTAGCAACGCCGTCAGGCAAATCAATAAACAGCCGACTCTCCAAGGATCATAAAATTTCTTGGTCATAAAACAGGACACGTTGATGCTTCAGCATCGATAGATTTTCATGATATATAGACCATAATTTATGTGCTCTTTATCAACACAAACACGAAGAGCAACAGGGGACAGACACAGACAGAGCCAAAGAATAAGATGAAGATTGAGAAGGAGAAACGATGTATTCCTTATGCTTAACTATATCCTGTGTGCACTGACAAGCGCCAGTTACTCTGGGGAGCTGGGACAGAGACAGACAGAGAGAAAGATTGAGAGAAGGAGGACGACTGGGAACCTGCCTCGGTTGTTAAATTGTGAAGGTCGTAAACATTTTTATGTTTACCCATAAATATTTGACACAGCTGAATGCGATTCTTGTACCAAAAAGGATATATGCATTTGTCTCTCTACAGAATTTTGTTGTTGTTTTTACTGATTTTTATGCGATTTTTCGAAATTCCCTTATGTATCTTATTATATTGTCATTCCGTCCACGAGTCAGCTTAAGCTCCATACATTACTTCCTCATAATCTAGCGCTTTTTTTTGGTTTTATTAAGCGCAGCTGAATTTGATAAATACTGAAAAAAATAGTTTGTGAGGAAAAATCTATGTAAGGTTCTTGAAAGTGAATCTTATATGATAAATCTAAGAAAACCATAAAAATCTCTGTTAAAGTATTATTTCTTAATTTTTTATCATTTATAAAAACTTATCGTAATACAAACCTAAAAGTAAAACATAATTAAATTTGGACTTTTCCTAGAACGCGGACAATTTATTGAACAATTCATTACCTCAAGTGATTTTGGTATTTGATTTTTTTAGATTACACTGCCTGCATCATATCTTTAAAAAATCTGTTACCTTCTCAATAGTTTTCCACGGACACAGTTGTTCGATTTTGTATGCAATTAATACTCAATACGAACTGCAATAAAATTTTTATTGTCAATTTATCATTTTGATTCCTGCACGTGTCACATTTTTTACCCCCAAAAATATTTCATTGGTTATTGTTTTTCTTTACTTTTTGTTCATTGTCAGCAACAATGCAACCATTAATTTGCTTTATTAATCCAGCCGGATTTGGCAGCACTATAAAGATGGAAGAGGGATGGTATAGGGCTTCCCGCTTTTTTTACCACGACCCGTCAAAGTCGTTTTGCAAAAAATAGATATTCTAAAGAACCTTTTCGTATTTTACCGTAAAATTTCAATGTCACCATTGTCCAGAGACAATTTCTCATTGTGTGTATGTTTTCCTGGTCGTTACTATTACGAGATAAATTGTTGTCAATAAATTATCGAGAGCCGGTAGAAACTCGGGCTTTGCCTATGTACCTCCCTCCATTCATCATGGTGGTAGCTGAGCCGCCCAGGGGGCAATGCCGGATGTGTATCCCTTCTTCACAATTTTTTTTTTTTGTTAGTGTGCGATCCTGTGTGTATTGCATGTGCTTTACTGAATTTATTGCAGTTTGTTTTTCAATTTTTTAAATGGCCCCGGATTTTGGGTTTTCTTCAAGTGAGTTATTGTATCGCCCGCCAAAATCAATCGAGGCCAATTATTGTGCTATGAATATTATAATCAAAAAGATAGACAAAGAAGAGGATACTGCCGGTATTCCAACAAAAGTTTGTCATAATCAGGGCTTATTATGTTTTATCATATTGCTCTGGAACATACAGTTCTCTTAGGCTTCTTTCTATTTATTATTCCTAATAAAAAAGTAGAGCACAGCCTAAGAGGAGCCTCAGTTGAAGTCCCACCCACTTGACAAGTGCCTCCTCGTAGTCGTTGTTGTAGTCGGATATACCCATGCTCTTATTTATATCGTACCTTCATATTGCCGCAAATAATGTAAAATTTATTGCATTATTTTGCTCCGTTTACTTTGCAGTTGTTGTTTCCTTTTGTGTGTGCTAACATGCGTGTCCTCTTCTTTCCCCTTCTTTCGACATACTATCTGTCTATCTTTGTATACCCTTTCTAAAAGTATTACAGCACTGTTGTCTGAAGAAAATTTGGGAAAAATAAAGTGTACTTAATAGAAATAATGTTAGAGTCTTTATGCGATCAAACCATTCTGCTTGTCGGTCTCTGTATTGATGCTTCGCAATGCCTTAGTTTGAAAGAAAAAGTTGTGATTCCCTCAGCTAAACAAATAAAATGAAATGTTGTTTAACAGCTTAACCGGTAATGAAGAAATTTAATTTACATGCTTCATAAAATACAGTTATCTAATTTTTACAAGGACTGCCTACTATAACAACGATGTTCAAGGTTTTTTGGTCTAGTTAGTTTTTGAATATTCTTAAAAACTTTAAAATCTCTTATTTAGTAGTTTAATTTGTAACGACTCCTTGTTAATAAATGTATTATTTTAATTTTTCTCACAACAATTGTCTACAGTTAATTTAACATTTAGATTATATTACACATCACTTAATTTTTTAAGCATTTCCAAAAATAAATATATAATAACAGCAGTTGAAGGGTATTTAATATTCGGAAATCTAAAGCTAGCTTTACTTGCTTGTTTGCTGTTGTTGTTGCTTTTCCTGTTATTGTTGCTGTTGTTGTGCATAAATCAAAAGGTAAATGGCTGCATTTTTATGACTGCCTTTTGCCCCATCGCCAACTCCATCGCAATAGCCATTTCCATCGTCGTTGGCATCAACGCCGACGCCGGCGTCGTCGTCGTCGTCGTCGTTCATCGTTTGCCTTTTGCGTTGCTTCGCTTTTATCACACAAACATTTCTGTGATAATAAATGCCATAAAAATGAAGAAATATGTGGTTAATTTTATGTGCTGCCTCCTTTTTATATTCTTCATATACATAAATGTTTTCGCGGCTACAAAATTTGCGCTTCTGCTCAGCGTTTTTACATCCCTGCGTGTAATTTATAATATTTTGTGTTATTTATGTATACGACGCCATCGTCCCCGCCTCCACTCCCACTTGTGCTTCCCCTGCCCCTTCCACAACCAAGCAACCATCTTGTTTGCCGTTTGCGTTCGCTTTGCTAGTAAATAATTCACATGCACAAGAAAATTTATGACGCTGACAAAGTAGCCGTAAAAATATGAATTACTTACCTCCTCGTACTCACACTCATACTCGCATTCATACTGGTACTCATAGCCTTCGTAAGTACTCACTTACTTATTTTGGCATTTAATGCAAATGAGGCAAACTAAAATAAATAATAAAATAAAAAAATAAAAATTAAATGTGGCTCCCACTAACACTGACAGCATTTTGGTCGCTTTGTTGGCTAACGTTAAAACCGCAAATTACGTCTAAGCTGTATCGTAAAGCAACACGCTCTAACCTAATAAATCCATCATTTTCCTCGAAGTCTGCGGTGTTTGGCCTTGGCCAGGTGCCTGATCCAGGTACCGCTACCTGGTATGGTACCAACATGGTTGGGTTTTTCCTCCCCAGCTAAGCATTGCTTAAATATCACTAATCAGCTCTAAGCTATGAAATATCCACCTCTCTGATTATCTTTCATATTTACACAGATTTTAATTTGCTCGAACAGCTCAATGTTTAAATTTAATTATACTAAAAACACCTTGAATGCACATCAATATAATTTCAACTTATTGCTGTCTTACCAGGATAGCTCACGGTTATGGTGACTACTGAATGAAAACTATAAATATTAATAGGAATATAGACAAAACATAATTATAATCGAGGAACTCTAAAATGCCTTTCCATATAATAATTTAATAAAGTACAGTATACTTGCCAATGTTAATTGGGAATGACCGTTAAGCGCGATTTAATGTGCAAAAGGTGTGTAAAATTCAAATGAAACTATTAACGAGTGCTCGGCGTATTATACTATTAAAAATGCATCAAATGAAGCAACCATTAAACTATTAAAAAAGTTCTAAAGTGCATCATGTGGCAACGCCAAACACAATGCTGCCCCTCTGTTTGTGGAGTGAAGATTAATTACGCCACACACACTCACACACATGCACATGCAGTCATGTGCACATGCATATAAACAAACGTCATTCGATTGCTAGATGACAAAATATGTGAAAAATTGTTTGGAACAACTTTGACACGACGACAAAACAACGATTTCCACTTAAACAACAAACAGAAGCTCTTGTGGAAAACAAACCGCAGAACAGAACCCAGAAGTTAATCGAAAAACGCTAAACAAAGGAAAAGGCAGACCCAAGACAGTGGCAGTGAAAGAAGCAGAGCCACTGGCAGCGACGGCGGCAGAGGCAGTGGAAGAGCAATGGAGAGCGACAAACAAATTAATTTTTATATGACATTAAAACGAGCGAACCGAGGCGATGGCGATGGCATAAAAAGAAGAAGAGTAGTTAAGTGTTGAGTGACTGAGAAACAAATCTCAGTGAAGACAATGCGACTGAGCGTAGAATAGCCTGGTGTTGACAGCTCACTGAGAGTGTGAGTGAGAGCCAGAAGAGAGTGGGAGAGACGTCTGCCTGTGTTTGTGTGTGTGAGCTGCAGTAGCGCGTGACATATGTATGTGATGTGTGAAGATAAAATTAATGTGTGTGCGCGTCAAAGGCAAACTTCCGCGGACAACGCCAAAGCATATGAGCTAAAAGCAAAAAAAGAAAACTACAAGAGGGAACGAGTCAAGAGCGCCGCTCTCACACTCAACTGTTGCTCTCACTACGAGTGTTGCCGTGTTGCAAAGAGCTAAAGAGTGTAAAATGCTTATGCAGCTGATTGAAAGAAAAAACCTGCTGGGTCAGCTTATGGCTTCCATTGCATGGCGCATGCGATTTGATTGGGCGAAAAGTACGCCATATTTGAAAATTACACAGTGCAGCTCGCTCACACAACACATGCGCCTCTGCTTCAACCAACTCGCTCAAAAGCTATGCAGCGCTGCCGACCGGTTATGAACACAAAAGAGCGCAAGAGTGACAATACGCTCAGAGAGCAAGAGAGAGCGCGAGCGCACACAGCTGAGCGCATTTTCCGCTTCACTTTGCGGCAAGTCTCAGCCAGTTGCTGCCGTTGAATTCAGTTCGAGTTTAGCCTTCGATGCGTTCAGACGTGTTCGGAAAAACCTGAAACGGAAAGCAAAAAATAAATTCTGTCTACAACAAGAAAATAAAACAATTATTCACTCTATACATAAATGCACGTCCGTCAAGTGTAAAGTGATTGAACAAGCTAAAAGTGAAGCATACGCCTCTTGTCACAAATTTTGTGAATGCAAGCAATTTTCTTGAATTAACAAGAAATTGAAACTAAAGTGTTTAATAAACAAAATTTTAAAATAAAATACTACGCTCGGATTACTAGCCGTCGCATTCTCTTTGGATTATTTTAAACCAACAAATATTAGTAGTTAACAATTCTCGTCTAGCTACTATACATTCTCTGTGGATTACCTGAAAAACATAAACAAATTCGAAAACAACGAAAAAATGGTTGTACTTGAAGGCGGTGGTGGTGTTGTTACCATCGGTAATAACCAATATTTGCAACCGGATTACTTGGCGCCATTGCCCACAACGGTTAGTATTATATGTAATATTTAACAATCAAGAAAATTAATAAAATACAATCAAACTTATACTACATATACGGATATAAAAAAAATCGAGGCCAGAATATAAAAATAAATGGGATAGCTAAAAAAAAAAATTTTTACTCAAAAATACATAAAAAAAAAAAATTATTATAAACAAAATAAAGTCTTAATAATTTAAACTGAACGAATATAAGAATGTAATTCGTAAAAATGTTCAACTAAATTTGATGTTTCAAGAAATAATTAATTTGATATGAATTTTAAAATTTAAAGCTACCAGTCAATTTTTTTTTATGAACTGATAGCATTTACATACTTTTATAATTATTATTATTATTATAATAATTGAAAATGTAAACGTGAAAATGTGAAACAAACCATACTAAATCATAATTTTTACCTTGTTTTTTTTTTAAACTTTTAGATGGATGCTAAGAAGAGTCCATTGGCCCTTCTCGCCCAGACTTGTTCACAGATTGGAGCTGACTCGTCAGCAGTAAAGCCACTTCTGGGAATGGATAAGAACAAAAAGTCGGGCACATGCTCCTCATCGTCGACGTCTTCAAGCTCCTCAAGCAGTGCCGAGATCTCAGCTGCCAAGTCGCCCAGTCAGGCAAAATCTCCCAAGTCGAGCACGCCGATAACAACAACGACAAACAGCGAGATGAAGTTGGCCTTTAAACCATACGAGACAAATGTGCTCAGTCAACAGAATCAGAACAGTTTCAAGAGCAGTTCCAGCTTGAACAGCGAGGAACCACAGCGACCCAGCTCGAAAAATTCCTCGACACAGGAGCGTGTGCCATCGCGCAGCAAGTCGAATGCTACGCCCCCAGATATGGGACAGTTGAAGGCGGATGGAATGCCGACAACGCCGCATGATGGCAGCCGTAAGACAGTCTCGCCCGCAGGCTCATCACAGCGAGGGGCCAGTCCCATTGTCCGCTCCGGAATGGAAGTGTTGAATAACGCCAATGGCACCGCTCAGCATCCCAAAGAGATGAGCAGCATGGCAGCGGCAGCGGCTGCAGCAGCAGCAGCCTATAAGGCAGCAGGACCCTATGGACTTAATCCTCTGTCTGCCCTGTGTTGTCCTCCCGGTATGGAACAGCATGCGAATCCCGCATTTCGTCCACCTTTTGCCGGCGGCTTCTCGCATCATCATGCTGCCATGTTGGCGGCTGCCGCAAATGGAGGATATCCCGGAGCAGGAGCAGGTCCAGCCGGACAGCCCAATCCGTATATCAGTTATCAGCGCATTAAGACTCCAGCTGGCGGCGAGGCAATTGTGCCAGTATGCAAGGATCCTTATTGTCCTGGCTGTCCCTACTCTGCCCACACCCAACAGATGCTGATGGGCGCCCCTTGTCCCGCCGGCTGCACGCAGTGCGAACACCAGAAGTACGGTATGGCCATGGCCAGTGCTGGACTCCCTCCAGCTCATCCCTATTCCCAGGCAGCGGCTGCCGCAGCCGCCAACGCAGCCGCCGCTCGGTCCGCTCCCTACGTCTGCAGCTGGGTTGTAGGAGATGCCTATTGTGGCAAGCGTTTCCAGACCTCCGACGAGCTCTTCACCCATCTGCGCACTCACACTGGCAACCTGTCGGATCCCGCTGCCGCCGCCGCAGCATTGGCCCAATCTCAGGCTCAATCCCTGCTCGGCACACTCTTCCCTCCGTCGGCTCTGCGTGCTGGTTACCCCACTCCTCCCCTAAGTCCCATGTCCGCGGCAGCAGCTGCAGCCCGTTATCATCCCTACGGAAAGCCGCCGGGTGCTCTAGCCGGTGGTCCATCGCCATTTGGTGCCGCTGGCGCCTTCAATCCCGCGGCGGCTGCTGCAGCGGCTGCTTTGGGACCATATTACTCGCCATATGCCATGTATGGACAACGCATGGGGGCAGCGCATCAGTAAGAGAATAGGAGCGTTTAGGAAAAAGAGGAGAGGCTAGTGTTGGATACCAAATAGAAGTAGGTAGTGTTGCGAAGTGCTCGAGCGGAAACACAAAATTGATAAATTGAAAGCAAATTTAAAAAATTTAAAAGTAATAAATGATGATTAGTAACGCTCTCAGCGGCGTTCGCTGTTCTGTGATACTAAAATGTAGATTTGTCGAGCGTTAGTTACATTTAAGTTTCCAATAAAAACAAGTCAAAAATAATAATATTCATAAAAATAATCACAACAAGTCGTAGCAACAACACTTCCACCACAAACAAAATAATTAAAACTGCATACAAATAGCTCAGATTTCAGTTTTTCTTAATTTTTAAAATATCCATAATTAATTGCGTTCTCAAAGTTCAACCAAAGTTTTTTAAATGACTTCCAATTCTCTCGATACATATGTATATAAGAAAATCGTCTGTTTATCAGGTTTTGTTTATATTATGCTGATGTTTAAGCATTGTTTTTTATTAACTATAATTTGTCTAGATATAAATTAGTTTTAATTATTATACACATATATATAAATCTATATATAATATGCATACAAATTCAATAATGTTTTAAGTCTACTTATGTGTAAAGTAAAGCGTATAATAAAACTGTAATAACAAGAATTAAGAAAGTGAAACACAACAACAAAAACAATATGCAAAGAATTAAAAATTGAACAAAAAACAAATACAAAATGACTTTCATCTGTTTAATATGTTGTGTATAAATTAGAAAATTTGCGTGGCTAACAACAGCAATAAAAGACAAAAACAAATATATCAAAAGAATACGCAGTAAATCTAATTTGTGTGGACAACAGAAAAATATACGAAGAAAACCATTTTTCAAAATATATATAAAATACAATTGCTTTTTCTTATTTAAAACATTTGTCACCAGGGTTGACAACCGTCTAGAAGAGAAGTTGAAAAAGATTAAGAGA
Organism: Drosophila neotestacea; assembly: GCA_035044365.1. NCBI lineage: Eukaryota > Metazoa > Arthropoda > Insecta > Diptera > Drosophilidae > Drosophila > Drosophila neotestacea. The sequence goes on from JAWNMD010000660.1 coordinate 1,173,988, forward strand.
TTCTATTTAAGCTGAAAACTTAAGATCATCCAATTTGATATTTCGATAATATTCAAGCTTTTGAATTCTATTGAGTAGAGTATAGTTTTTAAATCCGTTATTTTTTTCCTTCTAGATTCCAATATTATAAACATACATCATTGCGGAGATGACCGTGCTTTATGTTAGAATCTTATTAACTAACTTGATTGATATTTTACAATCGGTATAGTATTCACATAGACAGGAATTATATGTACTTAGTAATTTTTGCCCTATTTGAATCGTCGCAATTTAATTGATTGCGTAATCAACTGTATTAATTGGGTCTTAGGTTCGTCATGCTTATTATATTTATATAAGAGATTCAATTCCAATGAGTACAACAAATAGGTAATACGGTACCACCTTATCAGACACATTCTTCCCTATATTAATACATTAAAATCCATGTAACTCAAAAATAAATATAGAGCTTATCTTAAGCGGGCCTTACGAAATAAGCCTCAGGAGGACTTCACTTTATCAGGGGAAATATTTGCAGCTGACCCGAATGATTGATTATTCAGAAATAGAATTATTATGACAACTAATTGTTAAAAAAAAAATACAAGCCTTTTAATTGAAGTTTTGCTTTAAATTTCCGAAATCCTGCGAAATTATATTATAATTTTTAAAAATTCAACATATGTCTGTATTTAAAAACAATACTCAACAACTTACATTTGTATATCTCTATTATTCCACTTTGTGGTTAATTCAAGAAAAATATATTGATATTTCTAAAGTTTTTCAGTACACAATCTAAATATTTTTTTGTATTTTTATTCTGTTTTTCACTAGCTTTTGTCGAGTTGCGCCGTTGTCTGATTAAACATTCCGTATTCATTATTAAGGAGTATTCGTAACTCTCGTTGAGCCGTCGAGTTGAAAATTATCCGATTTTCATTTCAAAGTCAAATTAAAATCAGAACCTGAGATTGATGTTTTTTTAAGTGTTTTGTATTCAAAATGCATAATATTGGTTTTTTGCCTATAAAACTTTGAATTTCATGAGAGTGGAGGTAGATTTTAGGGAGGGGATGTAGGAGGAGGCTGGGTTCGGCATTTATCGAAGCGTTAATAATCTCTGTCGACAGCCATAAAAACACCCAAGCTGAAATTAAAAATCAATAAAATGAATCCATCAATTCAATTGCCATTCTAAAAGCAAACTCACAAATACACATTGTAAAAAAATCTCACTTCTACCCTGACAATGTGACAAAAGCAATCAGCGGGGCTCAGAGTCAGATCGGGACTGGCAATCGGGTGTACATATCTTCTAAGTAAATTAATTGTGACAATATTCAATTGAATTGATTTGAAATTATCGCATTCAGCTGTCAACCGTTCAACGAAAATCGCTTTTTTCTCAATTGTTTCAATTTCCATTTCGATTTTTTTTCGATTAGTGGCGTATACAAAGCTCAAACCCACTCAACCCATATTCTGAGACCCTGAGAGCTGATAAAATGTTGAAAGGAGCGCAATCAGCAGTATTACGAGTACAGAATAGAATGAATAAGAATTGACATCTGATTACTGAGATCAAAATACCATACGAAATTTTATTAAGTAATAGCAGTAGTCTATAGCAGCAAAAAAAAGATTTCATAATACTCCCAGTGCTTCTCCGACTCTCAGTAAAAATTAAAATATATGGGAACATTAGTGAACTGTAAACAGTAGCGAAAAATAATTTAAATAATATAACATTTGCAACTTCAATTAAATACGAAATGGGTTAAAATAAGTACATTTTAACTTTATTATTATTTTATCATACCAAGCTTAAAAGTTACATTATTTATTATTTATTTTTTATTTCATTTATTCATTTATTTAATTTATTTTTTTTACGTAAAGAGCATATAGTATTCGCTTATAGCCGAATGAGGCAAATATGCGATGCTTTGATTAATATTAATAATATTTTTATTTCCCCATTTTTGTTGAAAGATCTGAAAGATCTCTGATCTTTTTTTATTATTTGTTGTGTGTATGGCGCTTGTCTTCCATTTTTTACTTTTATTTTCTGCTGTGTCCCAAATTGAATTTATTTACATGCATCATATTTCTTTTGTTATGTTGTTTTGTCCATGTTAAACAATTTGTTTTGTTGTCAACACTCATGAACAACAACAACAGAAGCAACAACAATACCAGACAAACGAACATGGCAACTTTTTGTTATAAATAGACTTCGTTTTGCTTTGGTAACGGCTCATGTAGAGTCTATCAGTACGTGGAGCATGGAGAGCGGAGAGTGTAGACCTGACATCGCCTCGTCTCACTTGTTCGCACCAAGCACGCCGCTCTCGCGCTCTCACTCTCCATGTCTTGCACTTCTTTTGGTGTGTCTTTCTTATTTGGTGCATGTCTTTTGATATTGCTTGACGTGCTCTTCAAGTCCGCTGCTTAGCTACTTCTGATTAACTGGCTCGTTGGTCTAGGGGTATGATTTCCGCTTAGGGTGCGGGAGGTCCCGGGTTCAAATCCCGGACGAGCCCAAGCAAAATTATATTTTTTAAAATTAATAAAAACAATCTATTTTAAATAAATGTATCCAATTATATATCTTGTATGAGGTGGAAATAATTTCTTTTGTTCATTTCCTGAAACTTTAGAGAAGTGATTTATTTTGCGTCTGGAGCCATTTCAAAATATAAAACTTGTGGGTTTTTTTTAGTAAACTCGTAATTAATTTTTATTCTAGCGTGAAGGCCTCAGTTGCTCTGACTACATTATTATACCATAGAATCAATTCTGAGCTACAATTAAAATAAATAAATTTTTATTAATTCTTAACTATTTTTAACAGTATTATACTTTGGATTGACTCAGCGATCTCTGATTCAGCAATTCCTACATTCAAACTAATATAAATCTTCGCAATACGTGACCAAATTTATGAAGCCTTTTTGGGCCTGGCAATTTAATAAAGTCTTGTGATTCAAGTATATCTTCAATGGGGGAAAGTGTAATCCCCATAGCCTCGCGAGTGCTTTATGATCGCCATGAAATTAACTCTAATCAATGGTTGTGATTTTAAAAAAGTTTTCTAAGCTTTATGTCTGGGGCATTAGAAACATTATTTATGGCACCTTAACACTGACAAGTCATATATGCGCTGATACTTCTAGCTATATGGTCATAAAAATCGTTTTATTGGTCCGCTCGCATATAGATGGTACGATTAAACTACGCGAAGAGCTGACCATAATTTATAATCACAACATGCCTGGTAGCATTGAACACGACGGTAATATACCCTTTAAGCGAGTAAAGTAAGATAGAGTTGTAATGATATAAATGTATTTTACAGCTTTCCACTATGCAACTATTGCCATTAGAATGTAAGTATTATGAGTTCACCATTTTGTTTTCGGTCTCTTTCTACATTTTATAATATTCGCTCTGTTGTCTGCCATATTTTATTAAGAACAGAGTATACATTAAACAGGCCATTCAATACTTTGTATTGTTTTTAATCAGAGTTTTAGTATGTGATTCGGCTCGGTCTATTATGATCAAATAAATCGTGCCAAATGAGTGCACTTATAAAACTTGATTGTTGACAATTTGGTGCTGTGATTTTGTTTCAACACGATGACAACTTGACATTTAAGATCTAATGATTTACTTGCCGACGGCCCGATGATTTATGAGGTGTCGTTTTAGATTAGCGAATGACTCTTTGGGTTAGCATTCTTTCTTATATAAGTGATAAGCAACAGCTCGTTGAATCTTATAAAATATTTGACTTAGTTCAGCTTGCTAGGGCTATGCTATAAACAGACTTTGATTAGAACTAGGAACACTCCACCCTAAAAAGGGGGTGTTTCAATAGGCGAACTTGTTGCATATTATTTCTTCCTTCTACCCTCGGGAGGGAGAGAGAAGCAGCAGCTGCCCCTATTCGATCCCATGGGTATGTCACCATAAATTACACAGCAGCTGACTGATGTCAGCGTAGTCGTCGCAGCTAATTAACAGTTTTGTTATAAATTACACCAAAGTCATTACAATTTTCGTGTTTTTCGCCCTCCTGCAGGAGTAGCGTCAATCATGCGTTAACGGACAGAGATGTGACATCTAGGGGCGTTGACTAAGCGACTCGTTGACTTGCTATCCTCCAAATACATTTGTATCTTTTGGGTTGCTCAAGTGCCTTACTGTTGCCCGCTGTCAACTCCTTGATCATTTTTCTGTGAATTTTTCTTCGCTTTCTTGTCTTTTCTTAGCATGTTACACCCCCGCTGTGGCCCGAGTTCAGTTGATGTTGTGACATTGTTGCTGTTGTCTGTTATTTTTGTTTTAATATTTATGGCTTCCTCGTGTCATTTTCGTAATGTTGCGTTTGACACTTTCCCTTTTGACTCCTATTATCTTACATTATATACTGCATACTTGTAGCATGTTCTTTTTATTATTGTTATTATTAATTTTTGTCTTTTCGAATGTCATTTCTCGCTGTCGACTGACGACTGTCAACAGGCACTTGCCAGACGTTACATTTATTTTCTTTTTCCTAATGACTTTAACAATCTGGGTGGGAGCTACAAGTAACAAAGAAAAGGAGGTCAATTCGAAGTCGACTTTTATCCGTATCAATCGAGTATCTTGCAGATATCCTTTAAATTATGTCGAGGAAATGCGGCATAAAATATGATACAAGTATCTATATCTATAAGTATGTATCCATATTTCATATATATTAAGTTAAATTTATGGCCCTGCAAGGCCAGAAATATAAATACTTCAACTGCTGTGATTACTATTATGACAGCCGCTCCACCCACCCAACCACCTAGCCACCCAACCACGCAAGCACCACAGCGTGGAGAACTCGACCGGCCGGCAAATACCTTGGCCAAGTTGTTGGCTCATTTGACGGCTCTTGTTGACACTTCAAAGCCGAACCGCTGACATTTTTGGGAGCACGTTTCGTTGGGCGTCCCATATATATTACTGATAGATAGTTAGATAGATAGATAGATAGATAGATATATTGGTAGATAGATAAGTGATATATGTAGAGCGCTGGTCAGTTGGGTTCTTCATCATAAATATTGAGAGCCCCAAAAAGCCCACGGGCTTAATGCATTTCCTTTAGGGTTTTTGGTCTCCACCTGGTTTCACTTTGCATAATATCGCTTTGTTCATTTAAAAAGGCTTAAAATGACTGAAAATCAGGTCACAGCTAGCTGTCAACGGCTGCATGAAAAGAGTCGTCGCGAATCAGTATTGACAAAGTCATTAATTTATTTTTATATAATTTTTAATTAACAATGTGTGAGCATGTAATGGCGAATAAATGATGCACTTTAAAAGGTTTAGTTATATGTTTAAAATTATATTGATAGTAATTATTTGGTGAAACTTTTTCTGAGAATCTCACTGTTACATGGCTTGGCTATTAGCTAACATACCCCAACGTTAGCTGGAGAGCATAAATAATTCATGCACTGTCAAGATAGCCGATAGCTAAAGCCGCCCTGTTAAGTGTGATATCGCCAGAAGTTGCTAAATATGGGCTTGACCTGCTGCTGTTGTTGGTGCTGTCCGTTGGACTGTTGACTGCTTGTTGTTGGTCACATTATTAAGCCAATTCAGCGGCAGCAGATAAATAAATAAAATTTGAAACATCGCCGCAACAATAAAAGGCGACAGTACACGATTTATTAAACGAAGCAGTCGCTCTTGTTGTTGCTGCTGCTTGTTGTTGCTGTCTCTTCATTTGGTTCGCAGCAGCAACAGCAACAGCAGCAGCTGCCACCGTTGTTGCTCACATTACTCTTTTTGGCGTGGCAACAACAGCAGCAGCAGCAACAACAACAACAACAACGTCAACGACAGCAACAAGAGCCGCACACGATTCAGATACAGATACATTGCTATATAGAAAACAAAACATACAATACTTGAGGTTGAGGCCAAAATGACTAATGACTAGCGATTATCAAGCGATAAAAGGCAAGAGACCACAACAACAACAACAACAACAGAAGCAACATCAGCAGCAGCAGCAACAACAACAGAGATAATTTATTATTGTTTTAAACATTTGTGTTTTGCGCTCAAACGAGATACATTTGTCTCCTCTAGCAAACGCGTCGCCTTTTGTTCATTAAGACAATAAATGCGGAGGGTCTGCCGAAATTTATTTACTATTCATGTATAAATATCAAATACGAGTATAAAAGGGAATACCATTACCAATACCTGGGATAACATATACATATTCAAATTCCCTTTTACCATATGTGTGATGGCGGCGGCTGCAACATGTAATTAGTTGTTCTTTTATGACCCGCTTATTTACTACTGTCTGAGTGTTAAATTCGTTGCTACCAGAAGCGGCAGCAACAACAGCAGCAGAAACACAACGGACAACAGACAACAATATAAACTTGAAGATTCATGAAAGCGGCAAAAGAAAAATAAACAGCCGAAGAGACGTAAATTTTAGACTTTCAGTATTTCATTTCTTTTGTAGCCCCAACTACCAGTTCCCGCCCCTTTGCAGCCATCCGCTCAGTCACAGTTTCAAACATCGTAAACTAGCTCAAGCCCAGGAATAAAGGTTTCTGTTTACAGGCTCGAAGTTTGGTTACTCTTGTGGAGTTGTGGAGTTTTTAGTACATTTTTGTTTTAATGTTTGAAATTTCCTTATTTTTCTTATTTTATTCTAAGATCTTGTTAAATACGTCTTGCAATACATTAGAATATAATGATTGTATTAAGGAAAGATTTTACTTTGTTGATTTTTTATTTAATACTCCATTCTTTTTGTAATTTCAGAATACTGATTAATATGCATAACATATTATGTTTAGTACTTTATAACTGATTTTTTAAAAACTGAGTATATTAACATTTACTTTTAATTCAGTATAACTCCTATTACGCTTTCTTCGACTTATATATAATATCTTTAGAAATTTCTAGACGAACATATTTTTTGTTTTAAAATATAAATATCACAGAAATTTTGTTTAATTTGTGATCTTAGATTTCCTTAAAATTTTAAATTCTGCCGCCTATATTAGCTAAAGTACTCGCTTTGTAGTGTATCTGGAAACGACGTAAAAGATCGTGAGCGATAATATTTGCTTGGCTTGTTGTAAATGCGAATTGGGCGAAATTAAAATTAAATTTATGACTTAAGTGGCTATAAATTATATTTCTTGTTAAAATTCTATTGTTTCAGTGCCAGATTTTAATTTCGATTTGTATCTTTGCGCTCGACTTTCTTTCATTTCAATTCATTTTATTTATTTTTTTAAATTTTAAAATATTCACAATTTGTTCAGCTACATTAATTTGTGGCATTGCGTTTTGTGTTCTCTGACATTATTTACGATCCGCTAATGAACCTGAGTAGTTTCCCAATGATTTGCACAATGATTCAATAGATACATTCCATTAATTATGAACCATGAATAAAACAAACAACAAACAAATGTGTAAATCCACTCATACTGATAGTTTATGACTCTTGTACTCATACTCCAACTCAAATTCAAGATTGCCTGTTAACAATTGCTTGCAATTAATTGTAAATCTGTACCGGAATACCGACTACAACTACGAGAATAACCCACTGATAAGACGTCCCACTTCAGCACATGCAGCCACTCGAAAACAGATCAAGTCCCATAAATTTCAGTGTGCATTCTATAAACTTTGCCATGCCTGTGTTTCCCTCTCTTTATATTTTTCTTCTTCTTTTCTTTATTATTACTGAATACTTGAGTTAGCTCTGCCTGTATCTCTGTGTGTGTCTGAGGTCTTTTGGGTGATTTGTTATTTATTAAACACTTCGACACGAATTTTTGTGTCTCAAGATTTTGTATATATACTCTGCTTTGTGTTATTCCCTAGCATTTAACATCGCTTTTAGTAGGGAATAGTACCAAATAAGAAAGACAACAAACTATTATCGAAAAAGTATGGGAACATACAGTTTAACTAAATCTTTTTTGATCTACAAAAATAGTATACATTAATTTAAATATATATTGGAAATGAATATATTTATATCATTATGATTGACTACACTAACCACAACTTCTAAACAAATCTATATTTAATTTAAAAAAAATGTATTTTGATTCTCTTAAGACTTATGATTTTTGTAAATACATAGTGTATAAATTAGAATACAAATTTAAGAGTCTTAGGCATTCGACTAGCTTTGGCTTCGTCCCCTAACACTTGACACTTTGTCACGCCATCATTGGAAACATTTTTTGGCTGTTTCATGTAGATTTATGCCCACATAATTTCCGAATGAAATTAAATAGAATAGAATTGGTTTAATATTTTATAATAAAGAGACACAATTGCTGCGTTGATTTAAGGTTTTTTTTAATCTAAATACAAAGCAATTAAAATTGAAATTTATAACGGTAATGTGCCACATACCGTGTACGCATAGTTCAAGAACTTGCCCCCTTCTAAACAGAGACGCTTGTCATGCATTTACTTTTATATACTTATAAGTCTTTTTCAAAAGTTTACGATTCCGTTTTTTCTTTCATCTGATTGTTTGTGCAGACAATCAGAAATTTCAAATTTGTTTGACTGGCAATTCAAGTTAAGAGCTTACCATCGTTTTAAAAATAGCAACATTTGTGTATAGGCTTTTTTTTTTTGGCATTCTCAAGATAAACAGAACAGAAGACGACGACGACGCATTGAAAAATCCCGTCGTGACAAGTGTCAACTTGGTAGAGAGCTCATTTCTTACCAAAAGTCAGACAATATGTGTGTGTTTTCTTTAAAAATATGACAAGGGCTATAATAAATTTAAGTAATATACGAGTACGAGAGCGATTATGAGTGTGGGTATGAATAAGAGCACGGACATAAGTATAACTATTACTAACAATTTACTGCTGTTTAGCTTAGCTACTTACCTACTTAGTTGGTCGGGAAGCAAAGATAATAAACAGATTTTCATCTGCATGGAATTTAAGATGAAAACATTGCCGTAAAGACAGACAGACAAACAGACAGACAGACAGACAAACTTGACTGGGTTAGTCTCGTGAGCGTGCTGGCTTGACAGCTGCCTTTGAGAAATGGAGAGAGATGTCTAAATTTAGTAGCTCATAGAGCACATTTGGTTAGTTTGCTTTAGGTTTCATAGCTCCTACTGCACCTGCCATTTAGATAGCTCCACTGAGAGATTGTAATCTTAAGATTTGCAAGATCTGTTTGTTGTTTTGCTGTCTTTGTCGTTGTCATTGATGTTGACGTTGATTGTCAGCTGGCACACGATTATCACTGCAGCATTCTATTTAATCTGCTTAATTGTTGTTTAAGGTTCCCAATGTGCTATCATACTAGGTACATTTTTAGACCCAGTACTTTAAAAAAAAAACAAATGGGTCTATTAAGTTTGTCCAAAAAAAATGTGCGTAACAGGCAGAAGGAGGCGTGGCAGACCCCATAAAGTATATATATTCTTGATCAGCATCAACAGCCGAGTCGATATAGCCATTGTCCGTCTGTCTGTCTGTCTGTCTGTCTGTCTGTCTGTCTGTCTGTCTGTCTGTCTGTCTGTCTGTCTGTCTGTCTGTCTGTCTGTCTGTCCGTCTGTCCGTCTGTCTGTCTGTCCGTCTGTCCCTTTTTGTGTCGCCTAGATCTCAGAGACTATAAGAGCTAGAGACACCAAATTTTGCATGTAGGTTCATCCATATCTCCCATTGATCAAGTTTGTTTTATTGAAATACAAAATTTCGAAGTCGAATTACAAGAGCACCTTCAATGCTAGCGTCTTAACTTTTGTTACATAATATAAACACTATAACCCAAACCTGTCCAGAAAATTTCATTCCAATCGGATGATAAACGCGGAAGTTATTCAACTAACAATGTTACGGGCAAAAGGAAGAAGAAGAGACGCTAGCGACCTCTGTGTTAATTAACTTATTTCGTAGTGGCGCCATCTATTGCATGGTAGGGAACATTTAAGAACAATCTATAGTGGACGCTTTGCTCTCAAAAAGTACTGGATCTCCTACTGTCGAGCTTGCTCCACTGTAGCTTACTGCATTTTTTATATATGCTCAACTCGACAAATAAACCGTACATTATAGCACTTAACCCCAGTAATTTATGGCATAACACCGAGCTTTACATCTACTTACTTTTATATCTCGAAGAAAATGAGTTCTTAATGTGTATCAAATTGTCATTTTTTGAGTAAATTTATACCCATTATATAAAATCGTAAATTGTTGTTATACACCTATATATATAATTTCTCAACTGTTTTTAGATCTTGGTAGTTTATCAAAACTCTTAGTACACACCTTTAACTTATTGCTTTGAGATTTTTTTGCTTAACTCAGAAATTTACGATGAGAGATTAGATGAGAGTCATAAAGGGAATTAGCATTTGGCAAATTACAAAGTATAATAATAGCTTTCGGGCTTTACAATTCTTAATTGACAGCTTGTATTTTAACTCCCTGGAAAAATAAGAATTCCCTAAGCAAATCATGTTAAAATACACTGCAATTTATATTTCGATGAAATCAAGACTTTGAATTATTTTTAAAATAGTGTTTACCTTTCTTTACTTTTAACTTAAGAACTATCTATTTTGAATTCGCAGAGCTTTTTAGATAGCTAAATTTAAAGGGGTTTCAAACTAATTTGAATACAAATTTTGTGTTTGGAAATATTGCTATTGGCTATTCATAACAATAATTTAAAATTAAATATTAGAGTGAGTTTGGTAGGCGGTAGCGGTAATCGTAAAACCGTGTTGTCAACCTGCTTAAATTTACTTCCTCGTTGCTAATTTTCAAACTGAATGTGGACTTAATTGACGAGCCATAATAGGAAACTTTTTGATTGTATCGTTTACAACTCAAACTCAACATGTTTGGCTATCACTGCCCTCACAATTCTGTGTAGTGTAGGCTCAGTCAAGCTCTCAAAAATTGCGAAAATTTCAACATAGCCGCCTTCAACATTGTTGGCATCAAGCTGTCAAACATTTAAACCGCCCACCATCAACCATCTGTCTGACAGTGGCACTCTCCTGGTCATTTAATCACAGTATTAACTCTTTCGCTGAGCCGCTGTCAGTCTTGTCTCATTTTTGTTGCGCCACAGGCGAAAGGGATAGATATCAAGGGGAGAGAGAAAGAGACGAGGCGAGGGGCCACGTTATAAACACTACTGTCTTCCAACTGTCAAGTTGGTCTAAGTTTTGAGCGCAAAATACAAAATACAAAAGCTGACTTGACAGCTGAACGGTCTCTGGATCTCTGGTCATTTCTCGTCATGTCCCAAGCCCCGAGCTTCATTCCCTCTCTTTACTCACACCATCTCTCAGATGTTGATGATTATTATGTGTTTTGTATTTTGTGTTTTGCTGTTTCTTGGCTTACTGACCAATGACACATACAGACACAGAGAGCCAACGACAGATACTCATGTGTCTTTGCATTCGTTTAGGCTTTTAAACGCTTAGGCCGACTTATGTTGGACTTAACGCGACTGGCGAGCAAAGCCAACAGTTGGAACAGTTGGACAGTTGGAGACGCCTCAACTCGACATCGGCGACGTCGGCGGCAAAACTTGAAATGAATTCGGACGCGCTTCGGATAATGAAAACGAAACGAGGCGCGCGCTTCATACTCCACAAAGAAGAAACCATCAAGCAAAAAATATGTATGTATATAAAAAGAGAAAAATAAAAGAGGAAAAAACCCACCTCGAAACTACACACAAGAATAAAAACGTCAAAAGTGATTTTCTGTTTTGGTCAACGGCTAAGTAAAATCAAAAAATGCCGCCGTCGCCATCAGCACCTCTTCAATGGGAGACAGAGACAGAGGGGGAAAGGCCCTTATCGTTCCCTCCGAGTGAGCAGCTTTCAGTTCCAGTCTACAGCTCACATTCCCCTCCCATCCCCATACCATTCTCTTGCTCTCATCTCAACTCCTCCACTGTCCACCGTTAGCTGTTTTGTCCAAACTGAAAAGCTTTTGGGCGCATTAGGGATTTTGACATTTCCTTTCTTTCTCCATCTTTATTTTGTACTTTCCGTGCGCTCTTTGGTCAGTTTGGCACGTACTTTTAAGCTTCGCAAAGGTTTAGGCATGAAGTGTAGGCTCGGAAAATCCGAGTACGATATTAGTTGTCACCTGAACTGTAATCGGTATTTTCTGGTACGTCCAAAAACATTTTATACTGTTTAGACCCAATACTTTAAAAAAGTACAAATGGGTCTATTAAGTGTGCCCAAAAAAAAAAGTGCGTAACAGGCAGAAGACCCCATAAAGTATATATATTCTTGATCACATATACCCATATCCGTCTGTCTGTCTGTCTGTCTTACCGTTCGTCCATCTGTCCCTTTTTGTGTCACCTAGATCTCAAAGACCATAAGAGCTAGAGACACCAAGTTTGGCATGTGGGTACGTCTATATCTCGCATTGATCAAGTTCGTTCTAGATTTATGCCACGCCCCTCTCTGCACTCCGCATTAAAATACAAGAGCCCCTTTAATGCTAGCGCCTTGATTTTTGGTACATATAATATACACTATAGTCCAAACCTGTCCTGAATTTCATTCCAATCGGATGACAATCGCGGAAGTTATTTAAATAACAATGTAACGTTCAAAAGGAAGAAGAAGATATGCTAGCGACCTCTGTGTTTATTAACTTATCTTCGTAGTAACGCCATCTATTGAATGGTAGGAAACATTGAAGAACAATCTATAGTGAACGGTTTGCACTCAAAAAGTACTGGATCTCCTACTGTCGAGCATGCTCAACTGTAGCTTACTGCATTACTTTATTTTATCTTATGCTTTTTACATTTTTGCATTATATAAAAAACATTTTAAAATTATAATTTAGACTAGTAATTATTAGTAAGGTTAAGTATGCTTCAATGCATATATTTGTACAAGTGTATATACATTACTTTACTGTATCCATATGGACCGGTACTAACACCAGAACCAAAAGGACAAAACTGTAACCGAAATCGATATTTATTTCGATTACCTGCATATTATTTAACGATATATAACACTATACAAAAGCTAAAATTCACCATCTCAGAAAAACACTTTTGTTGGTACATATGGATTCTCAGATGACTAGAAACGACTGTACAATTAATTCTTAGATGAGGTTATTTGTTCTAAGTTTTTAAAATTTTTTTGTTTTATTTAGGTGATCTTACAACCGGCTTTAGAAAAGCTTTAAAGATTCCGAAAGATAATACATATATATACTACTCGAATTCACAATAGAAATACCGAAGTTTATATGAATTTAAAGTCAATATACAAAAAAAAAAAAAAAATGCAGTAAGCTACAGTGGAGCAAGCTCGACAGTAGGAGACCCAGTACTTTTTGAGAGCAAAGCGTTCACTATAGATTGTTCTTCAATGTTCCCTACCATGCAATAGATGGCGCCACTACGAAATAAGTTAATTAACACAGAGGTCGCTAGCGTCTCTTCTTCTTCCTTTTGCCCGTAACATTGTTAGTTGAATAACTTTCGCGTTTATCATCCGATTGGAATGAAATTTTCTGGATAGGTTTGGATTATAGTGTATGTTATTTGTACCAAAAATCAAGGGGCTAGAATACAAGGGGCTCTTGTAATTCGACTTCAAAATTTTGTATTTCAATTTCCATGGGCGGAGGGGGGCGTGGCAAAAATCTAAAGCAAACGTGATCAATGGGAGATATAGATGAACCTACATGCCAAATTTGGTGTCTCTAGCTCTTATAGTCTCCGAGATCTAGGCGACACAAAAAGGGACAGACAGACAGGCGGACATGGCTATATCTACTCGGCTGTTGATGCTGATCAAGAATATATATACTATATGGGGTCTGCCACGCCTCCTTCTGCCTGTTACGCACATTTTTTTTGCACAAACGTAATAGACCCATTTGTACTTTTTTAAAGTACTGGGTCTAAATAGATAAATTTATCATTTTCTTTTTTGGAAATGGACAAGAAAACAATCCTTATTTAAATATGAAATAAAATATATACAAATTTAGTTTAGTTAAATATAGTAGCTAATAAAAATAGATTGCCCAGCTGATTATTACACTATTATAATAATACCAAATTAATTTTCATTCCTTGGGATACTTCCTTATTAAGGTACGTCTCTAAATAAATGTAATTGAAATCATTTAGGTATTTTAATGATTTTATTTCAATCGCCTCTCATTAAATGGGGGTAAGGCTGTAATGAAAGAAATAAAAAATACCGAAATGCACGCACATTATTTTAATTTATACTTGTTGAACACAGTATGCAATGCGAAATTGTTTATAAATTATTGATTAAATGACAATGCGCTGTCAGAACTTGATTTATGGCCTGGAGAGTGAGTCGTTGCGACGTCGTCTCGTTTGAAGGCACGCAACCAATTTGTGTGGGCACGAAAATACATTGAAAAATTATTAAGCAAACAATGAACAGAAAAAAAGCAAAAATAATAATAAAAGATGGCCGCCAGTGACGACGACGTTCCCAACGATTTATGACAGCAAATTATATGTGAAAGGGAGCTCCATAAATGCGTAGCTCCAAGTTACACAACGCCAAACAATCCCAAAAAACGAAAAGTATGAAAAACGAATATTGGAGCTGGGGCTAGAGAATAAACAAAGTCGCCTGTTTTTATTAATTTATCATTGGACAACAGCAACAGCAGGCGGCGGCGTCATCGAAAAAAAGTGACATTAAGTCAGTCATCAATCAAAATTACGAAATAAAAAAATGTCGGCAACAAATGAACGATAAAAGCTCCATTTCGTACTTGGAACTGAACGACGCGTTGATTGCCGAAAATCGAAGGATTTTCAATTAACTACGGGGAGTTACCATCACGTTTTTTTTTTTTTGAGGGAATGACGAATTTGGTTATTATCATAGAGAGCAATTGTTTTTAACTGTTCGAAAATTAACCTTGTAAATTACTCCAAAGAATAGACTGCTATTTTGTTTCGGTTTCGAATTGCCCAGACAAACTTATCCTAAACATATATTTGGTTTTATGCTTCTGGACTTACAAAATAAAATATATATAATTTGTTATTAGCATACTATAGTATCATTTAACCCAGTTCTAAAACTATAAAATATATAATAAGGTTAGATACATTAAAATCTCACTTCTGTACTACTACAATTTAGGTTAATATACTGATTCTGTCTTATTCTATTCCATAAAAGAACAATATCAGTTGTAATATATGGTAAGGCTTTACTACAGACAGAGAGACTTGTTTAGCTAGTTCTTATATGGAGTAATTAGATTTATGACCTACAGCACAAACTCATACATATCATCTGGCATGCATAAGAGGTGTAAATACCAGGGATTATGTTGCCTACAAATGATACAGCTACCGGTTGTGAGCAAACAAACTGCTCAACAGCTTTTGAACCCTTTTTCTGACAGCCCAGAGAACCAGAGCCCAGAGCATTATCCAAACATACAAACTCGTACTCGTATTCTTACCAACTGGGCAAATATTTGCCAAGCAGCAGCATTCAGCATTCAGAGTTGAGAATGCGAGTGTATAGTTCCTATCTGCAGTGTTTATCAAGTGTAACACGCTGTTTATTTGTTTTCCAACACTCAAAAGTTGATTGCAAACCGCCGAGTCGAGTCAAGTCGAGCCGTGTCTGGCTGAAGTGCAATCTCTATTTGACTTTGGAAACATAATACAAACTCGGCTGACTTGACTCGAGTTGAGAGATTTATAAGCGTCTACATTCATGTCTGTGTCTATGTCTATGTCTCTGTTTGGTTACCGTAATATCCAGTTTTCACTTTTTACACTTTTGCGCACTGACATTGGCCAATGGCAGTTACCGATACTTGTTTAAATAAATGAATATAAATTCTGCACGTCAGTCGACGTCGTCGGCCTTTGATTTACACCATATAATGCGCATTTTTCTCGTGTTTAACAGACTTAATGTCTGTTTATAAGTAAGTTCTGCCAACAGAAACAGCTACAGCTACAGCTACAGCAACAGAAACAACAACAACAACAGCATTTAAGTATTTCTTGGGTGTCGCGCTATAAAATATATTAAACAATCTGATTTATAGCTATTTGATAACCTCTTGTCTCTCTCTTCCTCTCTTCACTCTGTCTCTCTTTCTCTTACTCGGCTCCTAGGCAGCCACTCGAGCGGAACAGCTTCGTACGGCTGTGCAAAATGCCAGCTATAATTGCGACGATAATTTATGGTCCGCTCTTATACTTCAGATTTATAGATGGCCCGTTTATACCATGACTACACTCTTAACTCATGTCTGAGTGTCTGACTTTAATGATTCTGTTTACAAAAGCTTCATTGGCACATCAAATTTGTATTCGTCACATCGTTAAAAAAGTACGACAGGAAGTGTTTTCATATTGATCCTCTTATATAGCTATTAGGGTTTTATTAAAACATGCAGGTCAATAGCTTTTATTTTAAATTAACTAGAAAGAAATTTTATCTTTAAAACGATACAAAATTCCAACCCTTGAGAGTCCTTTATTCAATTTTCTATTGATCGTTCCTATGACAGCGATGTTATAAAGCAGTCGGATTTTGAGCATATTTGATCAGGATGTATATCATATCTTATTCATGCATAATAACTTAAGAAAAAAGAAAAGTTTTCCATGCCAAAGATTGATTTTCCCTCAATCGTTTCTATAAGATCATAAATCTGAGCTGCCAATGGTTAACAATATACCTGTAATATGAAAAACATTATTGTTTTTTAATATTAATGAACCAAACTCACAGATATGTGTAATTGGGTTTGTTCTATAAGTTGTAAAGAAATAAAATTTCATTCACGTCTTCACGAATTTTTTTTAACGGACTTAAGGAACCCCTAAGATGATATGGACTCTGCAGGAGCATAAAACCTTTGGCATGCCAAAGATAATTTTTCTTTTTGGGTTATATTTAGTTGTATATTTATTTGTAATACATATAATACTAGGGGCTTGTACCCGGCTAGATATTTTAAGCTTCACATGAACGACAGTTAAACTAAAGTAAGATTTATAATTTTTTTTGTTTTTTTCTCAGAGATGGTAAGGCTTCTTATATTTGCACGCAGATCAAGATTATTTAAAATTTAGGAAGCCACGCCCCCTTTGCCCACAAATCGGAAAAAACGATATAACTAAAGCAATTTTACAGCGGCAGACTTGAGATTTGGCACGTGTGATGAAGGATTCGGGCCGATCGGTAATTTACAATTTTGGATGAGCCATCCACTTCTCCCACAAATCTCAACCATAACTCAGCAACTGTCAACACCACAGTCAAAATTTGATCGCAATCGGATAATAAACAAGGCTGATATTCGAAGACAATTATTCCATACAGTGACGCTAATGTTTTGTGCGTGCGTGTGTATGAGTTCTTACGTCCTTACATAAACATATATATACCATATGTATATACGTGAGGTTAACTCTGTTTATATGCACTTAGAATTTAACAACGTCCTCTACTTCCACAGGATATTTTACTACCTGTCCTCACGACTAGAGATTTCAACATATAAATTTCAATGTCAATGTCAATGTCATATTTTTTCAATGTCTATATAAGTTTTATTTGAAAGATGACTTTGACATTTATCGTTAGTTTCTATACATTTTACTTCTGTTTATCATTCATATAGCTAATTGAGACCTTATATTGAAAAAATGGGCCTTAAGAAATATTCTCTATGTACACTAGTCATAGCTATGTTGAAATTGAAATTGTTTTTAATGATCATTTAAAATTAATTATTCGATTTGAATAATCAACAAGTTTTTAAAATATAAACATTCTTTTAAAGAAATACACCTTGACGCACGTGTGCAAACATTGCAGATGGCATCAAATGTCATCCACTAAAGTTGAGCTCATATCTTTATTGTCTGCGGGAAATAATAAGTCAACAAACATATTTTCATGGTAAATATGCACAGTAAATATTCTAAATTTTTGTTTATTTGCTTAAATTGTTGGGAAGTTAGCACAAATTTTCACTTGTTAAAATCTACAATCAAAACTAATATAATGATAAATTCATGGCGAGCAAAGTCTCTGTGGATTTTGCTGTTGTTTGCTTTAAGTAAATATTTTGCCATAATATTAAGAATAGTTTTGTCTCACACGTGCAGGCTGAGATACATGGAGTATTTATAATTAAAGTTAGCTAATTTGAGAAAAGAATTTTAATAAAAGTAGGATGAACGACTACATGAAAATAACAAATATAAAGAACTTTGAAATGAATGAAAAATAAATTGTTCTTGAGGTAGGAAACCACTCAAGTTTCATGGGTGGAAGCATATTTTTCTTCTGCTTATTTTAAAAAAAAAAGATAGTTATAACTGATAGTAACTATATTGATATTTATGTGAATATTTATTATCGAAACTTGACTGTATCATAAAATAAAGAAAAGTTTTTATCTTTAAGTAAAATATGTCTTCCTTTAGAAATCTCAATGGTGGCGACTGTAGATGAAAAGTACACACGAGTCTTTTTACTAATCTTTGGCTTTTACCATTTCCAGATTTTGGCTGTTGAAATGTTTATACAGTCAGCTCGAAAATAATTTGCCCAGCTAATTAACAGACACACGCGAAAGTTCATTAAAGCACTCAAGCAGGCAGCCGTCCCACTTGAGATGGTCATGTCAAATTCGAAATGGAAAATGATTTTGACAAACGACTGCGACTAACTCACACAGGGGATCGTACAAAAAAGAGAGAGAGAGAAAGAGAGAGTTACATGCAATATGAAAGATAGAAAGAGAGAGAGAGAGCAACCACAATGACGTGACTTTAGCAAAGCAAAGCAAATTGTGTTAATCAACACGAGTGCAATTCACAAAGCGCTTTTGCATGGCTGTCAATCAAATAGGCGGTAGAGACCTGGGGTCTGGTACTGGCACTGGCACTGGCTTTGCAAATGTCTATGGCTTAGGGTTCAAGGCGTGAACGTGAACCATGAACCATGAACTGGAATCACTAGGCGAGATGCGAGCTGACAAATAGTTAGCGCTAAGCGGGGGTTAAATTGGCGTTGATAATGACAGCTGAATAATTAACATCATCAAAACAATTTCATGCTACACTTGAAGTGAAGAGAACTGCAAAGATACTTGTGCACACGCAGAAACAGATACATTTACATTTCCAGATACATTCAGAGATGCATATACAAATACAGATGTGTGTGTGGTTTGGCGTCGCATAAATTAAATGTAATGTGACATTTTTACAAAATGCTCTCATTTCTCAACATATCCGGCTGAAAGGAAAACACAAACAGAAGAAGAAGACGGAGAAGAGAAAGAAAATGAATATGAAAAGCGAAAACGTGGAGAGCTGTGCCGAAATGAGACGCATAAATTCTCATATATGCCAGGCGAAATATTTCGCCTTAAATTAGCCTCAATTAAATGTTAATGCATTTTGACATTTCTGCTGTCGCCCTGGCAGCTATCTTCCTCCCTCCCCATCGCCATCGCCCTCGCTCTCTTACTCTCTTTCCTCGGGCAGATTAAATATATGAATATAAATACACTTATAAATAAGATGGAAGCCGTCGTGGGTTTGTCACACACTCACATCACAAGCCGCAACAGATCGTATCGGTTGGGGGCATTCATGAAAAATGAATTATGATTTGCAGTAAAGCAAGAGTATCTTCGGGATTGCGCCAGTTCGCAGTATCTCATCGAGTAAGCACACAGATGTATCTTTGTATCTGTAAGATGTACAGAGCAATTAGCGTTGATGTTGCCGCTGCCAGCTGCGCCTTCATTTATCATCCGTTCATTCCGTTGCTGCCACTTGCTTTACTCCATATTTTATTGCCAACATTTGCTCGCATATATGCAAATGACTTAATGATCAAAATCAACACTTCAAACCATCATTTTGCAATTTTATTCCCAGTTTTTCCAAACGACTTTATTGAATTTCTATTAATTCTTTAAATTGTGTGCAAGTTGGGGTTGTACAAAAGTGTTAATCGAAATTACGGGAAAAATATTGAGTAAATATTGTGTGGAAATGTGAGTATAAAAATTTTAAAATGGAAATAGACTTACCAACGATTACAAAAACACCCAAAAAGTAATTTGATTGAACTTTGGATTTTATAGCAAGGGCTCGAAAAAATACTTGAGAGCTTTATAGAAACAATAAACAAAAAGAACATACACAAAAAACATACATCAAAATTTGTTGACAATATACCTCGCCGCTTTAATTGTTGGTACCCCACGTTTTTGTCAAATATAATACTTTCTAGGAAAAACATTATTTTTAAAGTAGCTCCCTTAGAAATAATTATTGGTACACTGAAGTGAAAAATTACTTTTTAGACCCAGTACTTTAAAAAAGTACAAATGGGTCTATTAAGTTTGTGCAAAAAATAATGTGCGTAACAGGCAGAAGGAGGCGTGGCAGACCCCATAAAGTATATATATTCTTGACCATGTCCGTCTGTCTGTCTGTCTGTCTGTCTGTCTGTCTGTCTGTCTGTCCGTCCGTCTGTCTGTCCCTTTTTGTGTCGCCTAGATCTCAGAGACTATAAGAGCTAGAGACACAAAATTTGGCATGTAGGTTCATCTATATCTCCCATTGATTAGGTTTGTTTTAGATTTTTGCCAAGCCCCCCTCCGCTCCCGGAAATTAAAATACAAAATTTGAAGTCGAATTATAAGAGCCTTGGTTTTTGGTACATAAAACATACATTGACTCCACGACTGAAAATAACTTTTTTTTTTTTACGAAATAAGGCTACAATTAAACATATTACTTGAGATTTTATACGTATTTTAAACCGTAAATTATTCATATATGAAAAAGTACTTGGAGAAAAGTATATTATAAAATCCTTTAAAATAATTAAACTGTTCTGATAAACTGTTCTTATTACATTTTACTTTACCATATATATAAATTGGACTTAAATGCTGCGATTACTTGTCCTAAATAGCTCAGTTTGTAAAAGGAGGAAAAGTTCAAGGGTTGCCATAATTTAAGTATAATCTATGGCAACATTTCGGTCAACCTCAGACCTATATCAAAAGGACCACGCCCAATGCTTGACTCATGGGACCCTAACATCTGCCTGCTGCAAACACTAGTGTGTGCGAGTGTATTTAAGAGGTGTGAGCTTACCTGCATTGAGAAGAGCATAAAATATTCCTTTTTATGAAATTTGCGTAGTTGTCTTTTCTCAACGTTCACCTTGTGGTTGTCCTTTTTGCCATTTGCCCAGTTCAACAGTCCTTCCGTCTGTCCGTCCGTTTGTCTGCCGCATGTCATCGTTAGTGTCTGCTTTCGGCAGGGATTTGTAATATTATGCTGTCAAGTCGAACATGCCCACTGACAGTTACCAACTGTCTGACGGGCGGACGCTTGACTTGAGTGTGTAAGCCGACGTCGGGTTACACCCTCCGCTTCTCCGCTCTTCCAAGTAATCGCAATCGCAATCGGAACGGCAATGGGATTGGAAACGAGACTGGGAATGGAGAGGGGATGAGGCGGACTGCCAATTACACTTTTGACGCCAGGCGGCAGCAGCAACGTGTGCAGTGCAAAGGGGCGTCGACAGCGTCCTTGTTGTCCTACGTTCTGAGTCCTTAGTCCTCAGTCCTTGTTCATCGCTGTCGGTTTCGGTTTGATGCTAACAAATAATGACATGGCAATTTGCAGATTTCACAGCATGTCGAAAAGCTTGGGGATACACGTAAATAGTCGCATATTCCACTCGAGCCTTGCCCGTCAAGTTAACAAAGTCAATTGAAAGTGCGGCTATTGGTTCGACCCCAGATCTACGACCCACGACTTGGGATTGCCAACTGTCCTGCTATCATTGTCAAGTCAAGGTGGTTGGTGCCAGTTCCTCCTTCTCCTCTCCATGTCTATCTCCCGCCGAGGACCGCCTGCCAATGTCAGTTAGCTGAAAGTCCTGTCCTAGCTGCCTGTCCGTTTGTCTTTCTGCCTGCCCGCTGTTTTTTGTCAGAAAGAGAGAGTGAGAGAGGATAAATTCAATTGCGAGCATGGGTTAAAAGCTTGGCCAACTTGACAGCAGCTCGACCCGGATCCACAGCCATCGTACAGGACAGCCTCCCGCCAAGTCGCCAAGTCGGTTGGTGGTCGGTCTCATACGGGTGAAGACCTCCTGCGTGTCCGTTGTCAAATTTCCTTGTCTCTGTAGAGGCCTGTATGTCGGACTCCCCTCTCAGCCCAAATCGACCCGACCCAACTCTACATATGTGTATCTTTTGAATCTTTGTGGTATTTGGTAGTATTTAAGTATCATCCTGTTTCTCTTTCTTCCTTTCTTGCAGCTGTCATGTGATTAAGTCATTAAAGAATTGAAATAATTTAAATTGTTCTTTTTATACCCTATACAGGGGAGAAGCGTATTATTATGTGTTCTACTTTGGAAAAATAAATTTTTTGTGAATTTTCTGAGACTATCTCTGGGGAGGATGCGATCAGTCTACTAAGTTATTACTTATTATATAATATATACACAAATTTATATTTCACTATGTAAAATTTTGGTTATTATTGATTTTGATTTGATATTAGAAAATCATATGATCGGATCGTGAATCAAAATACATCTGTAACAGTATGAATATTATATAACGATCCAATGGTAAGAACAAATGGTAGAAAGCGTAATAGCGAGTATCCAAGATATGAATATGAAAACTATCTCAATGTCAAATATTTTGACTTTTAAGCTCGACAGTATTCAAGTAATTGAGCGTTATGTATGTATACCAAATTGTAGTTATACTAATTATTAATACCAGATTCCTCTCCATAAGCCGCTTGCGCTAGTAATAGCTATTTGTTATTTCGTTTGACCATAAAAACGCATTAAGATTAGGCATTCGTACCACTGTCACTAGTTGCTGTAGATGGAGTAGCTTATAATCAATTAACTTGTGTGGAAATCACATAAATTTGTGTAACATTAAACGGGTCGCAATGGTCGACTGTCTTGAGGCTGGAATGAGCCATGGTTATGGTCAACATTTCTCAAATTTTACGAGACGCTTTTCAAATTGATAGAAACATTTGCTAAGCACCAGAGCTGCCAACTTGCCTGGTTTCTTTTCGCAGAAACTCGTTTTGCCAAAGACTTACCGACTGTCAATGGTCTCCATCTCTCCTGTCCCCCTCCATTGGGTGCGGCACTGGACCGCCGTCATGTCTATGAATTTATTGCATTTCCTCTTGCATATAATTTTCAAATTAAGTGTTGCTTCATGTAAATTGATACATTTCCAGCTAAGTCAGCCACGTTTGGCGGCTGCCTGCTTGATACTTCTCGAAAAAAAAAGATTTGCATTTCCATTTAACTCTTCAATATTGTACGCTTTTTATTACACTGATTTTAATCGATTTCTGGATTTCAGTTTGGTAAATTTAAAATAGAATTAACAAGCATGTTGAAATATTGTTAATAGACCTGATCAGCTGGTTTAAGAGAGTTTTTTAATTTTTATGTACGTTGGTCAAATTTTTTAGGTTTTGGAATAATACACACTTTTTCTATAGTTATTATATTTATACCCTTGCAGAGGGTATTATAATTTTGTCACGAAATGTGTAACGCATTGAAGGAAGCCTCACAGACCCCATAATATATAATAATATATATTCTTGATCAGGTCAACGAGCTGAGTCGATATAGCCATGTCCGTCTGTCCGTCTGTCTGTCCGTGTGTCCGTCTGTTTCTATGCAAACTAGTCTCTCAGTTTTGAAGCTATCTTGATGAAATTTGGTACAGATCCGTCTTTTTGCTGCACGCAGCACATATGTCGGAGCCGGCCAGATCGGATAGCTATATCATATAGCTGCCATAGAAACGATCGGTTGGAAATAAACATTTAGTATGAAAAACTTTTTTGTTTCTCAAGATATCTTAACACATTAATATACACATTGTGTGTTTGATTAAGTTTTAAACAGGCTGACCAAATTTGGTGTAAATCGGACTTCTATATCATATAGCTGCCATAGGAATGATCGGTTCGAAAACAACATTTAGTATGAAAAACTTTTTTGTTTCTCAAAATATCTCAACCAAATATACACATTGTGTGTTTGATTAAGTTTTAAACAGGCTGACCAAATTTGGTATAAATCGGACTACTATATCTTATAGCTGCCATAGGAACGATCGGATCGAAAACAATATTTAGTATGAAAAACTTTTTTGTTTCTCAAAATATCTCAACCAAATATACACATTCTGTGTTTGACTAAGTATTAAACAGGCTGACCAAATTTGGTGTAAATCGGACTACTATATCAAATTTTGTAAAAAATCTGACGGCTTACACAGGGCACTGCAAGGGTATCCAAACTTTGGGGCGCCAAAGTTAGCTTGCGCTATATTTACAAATAAAATTGTATTTTTAAAATTGCAGTAACTGTTGCTTATTCTAATACTTATTTTATTACTACCACAACTAAGATCATTACTCCTACGACTTCTATTTTCTCTTATAAAATTATAAATTTTAATATATGGACGGAAGGCTGTCCACGCAAACTAATTACTATTGATTTTTTTAATAAACCAACTACTCTACAATTTACCTATATAATATAGTCCATCATTTGGTATTCGGATTATTTTTATAAGATTTAAGAATATTATAATTATACAAAAAATATTCTTTTTCCTTAAAAAATATTATTTAAATTTATCTGAACAAGCAGCGTACACTACAAAATATATAAAAGCAATGTTCAAGGACTGAGTAAAAAAGCCGAACTCTTTCGATCTCAAATGTGACATTGCTACTTAGATTTTAAAAATTAGAGCTGCTAAGAAAAAATTTTTGACCAGTATTGAAATCAGCACACCCAAAATAGATTTAGATCGATACCAACAATTTTTATAACGATGAATTTTGATCAGCGGTGTGATGATAACTGCCTATCCATCTCACTTGCACCCCATTTCTTTTATTTTCTAACTCTTCCCTTTCGCTCACTCTTGTAATATGTAACATTTTAAAGCTCTTCATTTTCGCATTGCCCTGCTGTCTGTCAGCTGACAGTCACTTCCTGCGTGGGCTTCTCATCCGTCTGCCAGGACTGTGTGCTCCCATCCTTATTCTCTCTCTCCCTCCACCACCCAGACTACTATTCGCTGACGGCTCATTAGCATGTATGCGTGTCTCCCTCTCTGTGTGTATATGTATGAATGTATGTCTCCGCTCTCTTTTCTCCTTCTTGTGGTGCTGTCAGCTGGTCCGCCATTAATTTAGCCAGCTGGGAAGGGAACGGGCGAGCCTCGAGCTTAAAAACTAACCTAACCTGCAGTGTAATGCGTTGTATTGTTCACGCAAAATTTATTTCCGCCGCGTCATGAACATCCTGCTGTCGTCGCTGATGTGGGGATGTGTTGTTGCTGTTGCTGCTGATTTTCCTGTTGCTGTTGTTAATTTACGTAATAAATACGCTTGAAAATTTTGCACGCACATGCAAAATGAATTACATCGCTTGACGTTGGCGCAGCACCAACAGCAGCAACAGCAACAACAATAGCAGCAGGAGAAACTTAACTGTCACTTGTCACAGGAACGCTTCGTGGGGCCCCAGGGCTGGAACAGCAATGCCATGTCCTGGCAGCAATGTCGACATCCTCGTCGTCTCTCACATGTCAACGCGCGTCGCTTTGCTTGGCATTTTTGTGATGTGAAATGAAGCAACGAGGTGACAGCCAAGGGGAGTTGCTGCTGTAACTGTTGTTGCCGGTTGCCAGTTGCCAGTTGATGTTGCAACACCAACACCATCAGCAGTGGCACCAGCAGCGGCAGCAGCATAAAATGAATTACTCGCGTGAACAACAAAAACTGTCAGAGGGCTGTCAGATATGTTGGCGCTGAAGAGAGGGG